>JAOPSE010000066.1:3187448-3802009 GCA_029449295.1 Zea luxurians
ACTGAGTTTTTGTTTCTTTGAAGCCCAAAGCACTAGGGATCTTCCCAGAAACTGACAAGTCCCTGATGTGCTCTTCCTATTAATCTTACACCCTGCCCAATCAGCATCGGAATATCCTAATAAATCAAGTGAGGATACCTTGGGGTACCAAATACCAAACTTAGGTGTATGAACTAAGTATCTCAAGATTCACTTCACGACCCTAAGGTGAACTTCCTTAGGGTCGGCTTGGAACCTTGCACACATGCATACGGAAAGCATAATGTCCGGTCGAGATGCACATAAATAGAGTAAAGAACCTATCATCGACCGGTATACCTTTTGATCTACGGATTTACCTCCCGTGTCGAGGTCGAGATGCCCATTGGTTCCCATGGGTGTCTTGATGGGCTTGGCATCCTTCATTCCAACTTGGTGAGAATATCTTGAATATACTTTGTTTGGCTGATGAAGGTGCCCTCTTGGAGTTGCTTGACTTGGAATCCTAGAAAATACTTCAACTCCCCATCATAGACATCTCAAATTTTTGAATCATGATCCTATTAAACTCTTCACAGATAGATTTGTTAGTAGACCCAAATATGATATCATCAACATAAATTTGGCATGCAAACAAATCATTTTCAATGGTTTTAGTGAACAAAGTAGGATCGGCTTTTCCGACTTTGAAGCCATTAGTGATAAGAAAATCTCTTAGGCATTCATACCATGCTCTTGGGGCTTGCTTGAGCCCATAAAGCGCCTTAGAGAGTTTGTAAACATAGTTAGGATACTCACTATCTTCAAAGCCGGGAGGTTGCTCAACATAGACCTCTTCCTTAATAGGTCCATTGAGGAAGGCACTCTTTACATCCATTTGGTAGAGCTTAAAGTCATGGTGAGTAGCATAGGCAAGTAATATTCAAATTGATTCAAGCCTAGCTACGGGTGCATAGGTTTCACCGAAATCCAAACCTTCGACTTGTGAATACCCTTTGGCCACAAGTCGTGCCTTGTTCCTTGTCACCACACTATGCTCATCTTGTTTATTGCGGAAGACCCACTTGGTTCCTACAACATTTTGGTTAGGACGTGGAACTAAATGCCATACCTCATTCCTTTTAAAATTGTTGAGCTCCTCTTGCATCGCCAGCACCCAATCCAAATCTTGAAGTGCTTCCTCTACCCTGTGTGGCTCAATAGAGGAAACAAACGAGTAGTGTTCACAAAAATGAGCAACACGAGATCGAGTGGTTACCCCCTTATGAATGTCTCCTAGGATGGTGTTCACGGGGTGATGTCGTTGGATTGCTTGGTGGACTCTTGGGTGTGGCGGCCTTGGAACTTGCTCATCCTCCTTGTCTTGATCATTTGCATCTCCCCCTTGATCATTGTCGTCTTCTTGAGGTGGCTCATCTTCTTGATCTTCTTCTTCATCATCTTGAGCCTCATCCTCATCTTGAGTTGGTGGAGATGCTTGCATGGAGGAGGATGGTTGATCTTGTGCTTGAATGGGCTCTTCGGATTCCTTAGGACACACATCCCCAATGGACATGTTCCTTAGAGCGACACACGGAGCCTCTTCATCATCTAATTCATCAAGATCAACTTGCTCTACTTGAGAGCCGTTAGTCTCATCAAACACAATGTCACAAGAAACTTCAACTAGTCCAGTGGACTTGTTAAAGACTCTATACGCCCTTGTGTTTGAATCATATCCTAGTAAAAAGCCTTCTACAGCCTTAGGAGCAAATTTAGATTTTCTTCCTCTTTTAACAAGAATAAAGCATTTGCTACCAAAGACTCTAAAATATGAAACATTGGGCTTTTTACCGGTGAGGAGTTCGTATGATGTCTTCTTGAGGATTCGGTGTAGATACAACCGGTTAATGGCGTAGCAAGCGGTGTTGACCGCCTCGGCCCAAAACCGATCCGAAGTCTTGTACTCATCAAGCATGGTCCTTGCCATGTCCAATAGAGTTCTATTCTTCCTCTCCACTACACCATTTTGTTGTGGCGTGTAGGGAGAAGAGAACTCATGCTTGATGCCCTCCTTATTAAGAAAGCCTTCTATTTGTGAATTCTTGAACTCCGTCCCATTATCGCTTCTAATTTTCTTGATCCTCAAGCCAAACTCATTTTGAGCCCGTCTCAAGAATCCCTTTAAGGTCTCTTGGGTTTGAGATTTATCCTGTAAAAAGAATACCCAAGTGAAGCGAGAATAATCATCCACAATAACAAGGCAGTACTTACTCCCGTGCGATGCTTATGTAAGCTATCGGGCCGAATAAATCCATGTGGAGTAGTTCCAGTGGCCTGTCAGTTGTCATGATGTTCTTGTGTGGATGATGAACACCAACCTGCTTCCCTGCTTGGCATGCGCTACAAATCCTGTCTTTCTCAAAATGCACATTTGTTAGTCCTAAAATGTGCTCTCCCTTTAGAAGCTTGTGAAGATTCTTCATTCCAACGTGGGCTAGTCGGTGATGCCAGAGCCAACCCATGTTAGTCTTAGCGATTAAGTAAGTATCGAGTTTAGCTCTATTGAAATCAACTAAGTATAGCTGACCCTCTAATACTCCCTTAAAAGCTACTTAATCATCACTTCTTCTAAAGACAGTAACACCTGTATCCGTAAAAAGACAGTTGTAGCCCATTTTACATAATTGAGAAACGGAAAGCAAGTTGTAGTCTAATGAGTCTACAAGAAAAACATTGGAAATGGA
This sequence comes from Zea luxurians, assembly GCA_029449295.1. Taxonomy (NCBI): domain Eukaryota; kingdom Viridiplantae; phylum Streptophyta; class Magnoliopsida; order Poales; family Poaceae; genus Zea; species Zea luxurians. The sequence goes on from JAOPSE010000066.1 coordinate 3,190,154, forward strand.
ATGGTCAGGTGATATAGCAATTTTACCCAATCCTTTGACCAAACCTTGATTTTTGTCCCCGAATGTGATAGCTCGTTGGGGATCTTAGTTTTTCTCGTAGGAGGAGAACATCTTTTTCTCCCCAATCATATGGTTTGTGCACCCGCTGTCGATGATCCAACTTGAGCCCCCGGATGCATACACCTACAAAACAAATTTAGTTCTTGATTTTAGATACCCAAACAGTTTTGGGTCCTTTGACATTAGATACAAGAATTTTGGGTACCCAAACACAAGTCTTTGATCCCTTGTGTTTGCCCCCAACATACTTGGCAACGACCTTGCCTGATTTGTTAGTTAGCACATAGGAAGCATCAAAAGTTTTAAATGAAACATTATAATCATTTGATGCTTTAGGAGTTTTCTTCCTAGGCAATTTAGCATGGGTTGATTGCCTAGAACTAGATGCCTCACTCTTATACATAAAAGCATGATTAGGGCCAGAGTGAGACTTCCTGAGTGAATTCTCCTAATTTTGTGTTCGGGATAACCGGCAGGGTATAAAATGTAACCCTCGTTATCCTGAACCATGGGATCCTTGCCCTTAACAAAATTAGACAATCTTTTAGGTAGGGCATTAAGCTTGACATTGTCTCCCTGTCGGAAGCCAATGCCATCCTTAATGCCAAGGCGTCTCCCACTATAGAGCATGCTTCTAGCAATTTAAATTTCTCATTTTCTAAGTCATGCTCATTAATTTTGGCACTAAGTTGAGCTATGTGATCATTTTGTTGTTTAATTAAGGCTAGGTGATCATGAATAGCATCAACATTAATATCTCTACATCTAGTGCAAATAGTAACATGCTCAACGGAAGATGTAGAGGGTTTTCAAGTATTTAATTCAACAATCTTAGCATGCAAAATATCATTCTCATCTCTAAGATTGGAAATAGAAGCATTGCAAACATCTAATTCTCTAGCCTTAGCAATTAATTTTTCATTTTCATTCTTAAGGCTAGCAAGAAGCATTCAATTTGTCAATCTTAGCAATTAAATTTGCATTATCATTTCTAAGACTAACAATTGAATCATCACAAACATCAAGCTTCCCAACCTTAGCAATTAAATTGGCATTCTCATTTCTAAGGTTGGAAATAATATCATGGCAAGTACTTAGCTCACTAGTTAATTTTTCACATTTTTCTACTTCTAGAGCATAAGCATTTTTCACTTTAACATGCTTTTTGTTTTCTTTAATTAGGAAGTCCTCTTGGCTATCCAAGAGTTCATCCTTATCATGAATAGCACTAATTAATTCATTTAATTTTTCCTTTTGTTGCATGTTTAAGTTGGCAAAAAGAGTAAACAAGTCATCCTCATTATCACTAGAATTAGCCTCATCGCTAGATGTTGCATATTTAGTTGAGGATTTTGATTTCACCTTCTTCCTTTTGCCGTCCTTTGCCATGAGGCACTTGTGGCCGACGTTAGGGAAGAGGAGCCCTTTGTTGACGGCGATGTTGGCAGCATCCTCGTTGGAGGAGGAGTCGGTGGAGCTCTCGCCAGAGTCCCACTCCCGGCAAACATGGGCATCGCCGCCCTTCTTCTTGTAATACTTCTTCTTTTCTCTCCTCTTTCCTTTCTTGTCGTCGCCCCTGTCACTATCACTAGAAATTGGACATTTAGCAATGAAATGACCGGGCTTACCACATTTGTAGCACACTTTCTTGGAACGGGGCTTGTAATCTTTCCCCTTCCTTTGTTTGATGATTTGACGGAAGCTCTTGATGATGAGCGCCATCTCCTCATTGTCGAGCTTGGAGGCGTCGATGGGGATTCTACTTGGAGTAGAATCTTCCTTCTTCTCCTCTGTTGCTTTGAATGCAATGGGTTGTGCTTCGAATACGGAGGAGGATGTGCCTTGCTCGATGATCTTTTTGGAGCCTTTATCATTAGTTGAAAGCTCATAAATTTACCTATCACTTCCTCGGGAGACATTAGTTTGTATCTAGGATCACCACGAATTAATTGTACTTGAGTAGGATTAAGAAAAACTAGTGATCTTAAAATAACCTTGACCATCTCATGGTCATCCCATTTGGTGCTCCCGAGGTTGCGCACTTGGTTCACCAAGGTCTTGAGCCGGTTGTACATTGCTTGTGGCTCCTCCCCTTGGTGAAGCATGAATCGACCGAGCTCCCCCTCGATCGTCTCCCTTTTGGTGATCTTGGTCACCTCATCTCCTTCGTGCGCTGTTTTGAGGACGTCCCAAATCTCCTTGGCGCTTTCAATCCTTGCACCTTGTTATACTCCTCTCGACTTAGAGAGGCGAGGAGTATTGTGGTGGCTTGGGAGTTGAAGTGCCGGATTTGGGCAACTTCGTCTGAATCATAGTCCTCATCCCCTACGGATGGTACCTATACACCAAACTCAACAACGTTCCAAATACTAGTGTGGAGTGAGGTTAGGTGATGCCTCATTTTGTCACTCCACATGTTATAATCTTCACCGTCAAAAACCGTTGGTTTGCCTAGTGGAACGGAAAGTAATGGAGTACGTTTAGAAATGCGAGGGTAGTGTAGGGGAATCTTACTAAACTTCTTGCGCTCATGGCGCTTAGAAGTTATGGACGGCGCGTCGGAGTCGGAGGTGGATGGTGATGACGAGTCGGTCTCGTAGTAGACCACCTTCCTCATCTTCTTTTTCTTTTCTCCACTCCGATGCGACTTGTGTGAAGGGGATTCCTTCTCCTTCCCCTTGTTGCGGGACTCTCCTGATGGAGCCTTCCCGTGACTTGTAGCGGGCTTGTCGCCGGTCACCATCTCCTTCTTGGCGTGATCTCCCGACATCACTTCAAGCGGTTAGGCTCTAATGAAGCACCGGGCTCTGATACCAATTGAAAGTCGCCTAGAGGGGGTGAATAGGGCGAATCTGAAATTTATAAACTTAAGCACAACTACAAGTCGGGTTAGCGTTAGAAGTATAAGTGAGTCCAAAGAGAGGGGCGCAAAACAAATCAGAGCAAATAAGAGTGAGACACGATGATTTGTTTTACAGAGGTTCGGTTCTTGCAAACCCTACTCCCCGTTGAGGTGGGTCACAAAGATCGGTCTCTTTCAAACCCTTTCCCTCTCTCAAACCGGTCACTTAGAACCGAGTGAGCTTCTCTTCTCAATCACACGGGACACAAAGTCCCCGCAAGGACCAACCACACAATTGGTTTCTCTTGCCTTGTGTACAATTGAGTTGATCACAAGAAAGAATGAAGAGAAAAGAAGCAATCCAAGCGCAAGAGCTCAAATGAACACAAGTCACTCCTCACACTAGTCACTAATTGATTGGAATGATCTTTGGACTTGCGAGAGGATTTGATCTCTTTGGTGTGTCTTGTATTGAATGCTATAGCTCTTGTAAGGTGTAGGAAGTCTCAAAACTTGGATGCAATGAATGGTGAGTGTTGGGGTATTTATAGCCCAACCACCAAAGTAGCCGTTGGTGGAAGGCTTCTGTCGACGGGCGCACCAGACACTGTCCGGTGCGCCTGCCACGTCACCCAGCCGTTGGTTCTGACCGTTGAAGCTTCTATCTTCTGGGTCACCGGACAGTCCGGTGGTGCACCAGACAGGTCCTGTAGACTGTCCGGTGCGCCTTCTGGCGCCTGCTCTGTACTTCTGCGCGCGCAGGCGCGCACTGTAGCGCATTTAATGCCTTCGCAGACGACCGTTGGCGCGAAGTAGCCGTTGCTTCCGCTGGCACAGACCGGACAGTCGCGGTGCCCCACCTGGACACTGTCCGATGAATTATAGCGGAGTGGCTCCCAGAATTCTCGAAGGTGAGCAGTTCGGAGTTGGAGTCCCTGGTGCACCGACACTGTCCGGTGGTGCATCGTACAGTCCGGTGCGCCAGACTAGGGCACACTTCGGCTGACTTTAGCTCTCTATATTTGAATCCTTTCTTTTGACTTGTATTGGTTTGTTGTGAACCTTTGGCACCTGTAGAGATGATAATCTAGAGCAAACTGGTTAGTCCAATGATTTGTGTTGGGCAATTCAACCACCAAAATTCTTATTGGAAAAGGTTTGACCCTATTTCCATTTCAGCGCCGGAGACGATGGACGATGGTCGAGATCTATGGAGCGAGGAACACCGGAGGGGATTAGGGTTAGGGAGAGGACCGGGAGAGGAAGCTAAGCACAAGGAGGAAGTATAGATGTCCAAGCACGACGGCGGCGGCTGGCGGGGAACTAAGTCCAAGCACAGGAGACACGATGGACGACGGCGAACCGCAGATCCAAGAGGGGAGAGGGGATTAGGGTTCGAGCGGAGTCGTAGAGCGAGCGAGTGAGGCGAGGGCGAGAGCGTAAATGTGAGGCGAGAGCGTCAGAGCCGAGTGCCTGAGTCGAGGGAGTGGGGTGGGGCGCGCCGCACGCGGTCGGTTAACATAAACCGGGCTGCCGCGTGCCTCCCCCTTAAATGGACCAGGTCGGGCTAAACCGGATGGGCTGAATTCCGTGGCCTAGCTCGACATGACAAACGGGGCGGGCTGGCCGAGGCACGATTGAAGCCGGGTCATGTTGGTTTTGGGCCGGGCCAATTTCGTGCCGTGTGGCGAGCCACCCGGTGGGCCCGACCTAGGGATGGCAATGGATGTGATTTATCCGCGTACCCGCGGATAAAAAACCCGTTGGGCACGGTTTTGGGTACGAGTTTGTACCCATGGATACGGATACGGGTAGCACTTGATATCCATGGATATTTTTAAAACGGGTACGAAAAATCAATATCTATACCCAAATACCTGAATATCCGTTAAAATATCTTGTACTCCCGTCCCACAAGTGGCAGGCTTTTAAGTGACCATCGCAGTCGTCTCACTCCTAAAATGGTGGAAGCTTTGATGTGCAGTCTTGAACTTTTCTTCATTTTTCCAATATGTTATATTTGAAGTATATAAATACTAATGTGCATGCAACTTTATTTTAAATGCTGGTGATGGAAGATGCAATAGTTTTTGGTCTTGCCTTGAAGATAATGAAGAGAAAGAAGAATCTTGTGTGTTGGCTGCTGATTCTGAATAACCAGCTGGTCTTTGGTGTTGATTCTTATGGCTTGTATGTTTGTAATTTTATCAATTTGAACAATTCAGATTTGATTTTGCTAGACAATTTTATATTTCTCATTGTATGCCTTAATACATGTATCATATTTCATTTGTTGGACAAATTCTGTACGGCTGTATGTTTTATCATATTTAAATTTGCTGGACAAATATGATATCATGTTTGAATTTGCTGGATTTAAATATGTTGTATGTGTAGTGGGCAAACGGATATATCCGCGGATATCCATTACCCGCGGGTAACGGATGTGGATACTGTTTGTTATCCATAGTGAGTAACGGGTATGGGTTCGGATATCGGATATAAGTCGCGGATATGGATGTCCAGAGACACTATCTGCGGATAGTTACCCGTTGGCATCCCTAGCCCGACCTATATGGACATCTATACACTATAGCACGCAAGTGCAGCATGCATGCGTCGTTGCGTGCAACATGTGCAGACACACTACGCAGACTGGTGCACCAGTGCAGTGCATATGTGCCATGTGGCACGTCTCTCTGTCCATTGTCGGCTGCTGCTGGTCATGTCATGTGTGCATATACGACCGTGACAGCATGCAGTTGGTCCCCAAAAACCGTGTATAGTAAGAAAAATAAGAGCTAGAGTGTCACGTACTGTTGGTGATGGTCAAGTGATCAAGTCACTCTGCGTACGGTCGCCCTCTCGGTTTTTGGTATATATATATATATATATATATATATATATATATATATATATATATATATATAGTTTATGTATTAGGAGCCATGGGCTCCCAACAACTAGAGAAAGCTCTGGTCGATGTCTCTCGGTCCAACCATATACATCCGATACTTTCCCACCGAACCGTTGTGGCCCATTTAATAGCCCATTAACCAAACCCTCGATCGCACACAGCCGCCGCCGGTTTTCGCCATCCATCTCCGTCTTCCTCGCACTGCGCAACCGCATCTGGGCGATCTACGCCCGCGCGACGGCGTTCCGCGCGCGTAGGCTCCTACTCCAATGAGTTCATCTGCCTCTGCCGACCCCTCCTCCCGCCTCCACTATGGCAGCACGTCCCTCAAAGCCGACGATATGACAGCAAGCTCACCTGGGCGCTCGCGAACCGCTTCTAGGGCATCACTTCCTTCTTTGCTCCGGCGACGCATGGAGGCGGAGGTGTTCTGCCGGCCAAATCCGGGCGAGATCCAGCGACGGTCATGGACAACACGCCCGCGTGTGCCTCGCTTGCTTTGCTTCAACATGGGCAATGGGTTCTCGCCCAATCGGCTTCGCGCGATGCTGCTGGGGGTGGACAAGCGCCGCAAGGGCAGGACAGTGCCGCCGAGGGAAGATGACAGCGATGGCGGCGACTACGGCGCCGTGCTGAAGGCCCACACTAGATTCGGTGCCGACGACGGTGGGTGCGTCTGCTCCATCCTGCCCACCCTCGTTTTAATTCTCCACTCCTCGCGATGTTGCCATCTCGTCTTGTCATTCACCTCGTTTCAATTTCCATGGCATTTTCTATATGCTAGACGCAAGTCCTGATGCTTCTGGTTGTTTTTGCTTAAATTAAAGATGCTAATATGCATGTGGCTATGTGAGGTCTATTGCATCCGATTTAGTGCTGGCACATTTAAGTAATGTTGATGATTGATTCAAGCAATTTTTTTACTTGGCCTTTATATTCTAGATTATGTAACCGGTTGAAACTAAGAGATACATGATGAATTCGCTAAATCATAAATATATTTATATTGCATAATCTGCTACCTAAGGCCTTAGTGCCTATCCTTAACAAATATTTTTTATACTTGATTCTATTGTGTAGGTATGATGGCTGTAAGACAGGCCGTTTCAACGAGCCACCTCATTATCTAGAGTCTCACAATTTAAATGGCTTGATTTCTAAAGTCCATTAGATTTCCAGTCAGCAATCAAATATTAACTACACAAGCAAAGTGCAGAGATATATTATGTTCTTTTTTGAAACAAGTTATTTCTTACAATACCCTTTTGATTGTATTTTTGCTTCATCTATCATGCCACGTTGTGGACCTGGCTAGCTTCAATCATGCTTTTCCTTTTTCAGTTTCCGCCTTTTTCCAGTGGTAATACTTGGCAGAGAAATCCTGAGCCAAGCGCAAACCTTCTGTAAGACCTGGTAACTTATTTTAGGGGCTAGAAACAGGCGACGACGGTTTAGGCCTTGTTTTTTACACCAATCTAGCCCTGGATTAGCAATGATTTTTATGCAGCTCTTGTTTGTTATAACTACTCATGGCACCATTTATGCATACATCTGAACTATTTATGTTGTTGATATGTTTCTAGTGTGGCAATGATTTTTTTACATATAGATGCCTTACCAAAAAGTTCAAAATCTTTTTGGTCGGTAGCATTAGAAGCAGCACACCCAATTTGTCATGAGTTGCGTCAGAAGGGTTTGGTGAGGTGTCACTTTTGGTGTACCCACCGTTCAAAAATTAGTGGAATGTTAATATAGCTGATCTATTTATGCGAACCAAGACAAGAATCACAAAATTTACACTTAATTTGTGAAGTTTTCATGATTAGTGTTTTCAGTACTATTTTGTGCATATATTCAGACTTTTCTACATTCTTATGTTCTTCCTTTTATGCTGATTTGAATTGGTCCTCACATGATCATGCATCAGTACCCAATGATTCAGACTCGTTTTTATGCTTACTGACAGAATGCATATGGTCTGAAAATGGAGAATTGAGGTATAAAATACGGATCTAGATTGTCATATGCATTCATTAGTAGTAGTGGCATGGATCTAAATATTTACAATTGTGCACTGTGACGACTGATGACAACATAAAACCCGTGGTTGCATGCAGGGGAGTAGGGAAGGCACTGTCGATCTCTTCTTGAAGTCACTGAGTATTTGGACTATGCAGTTCATCATGTACTCATACATATACCACCTCAAAGACGCCTTATTAATTCTGTTTTTTATTGCATTAATTCGAGCACTGAACATAGGAGTTCACCGTAGAAGTTCAGTGGTAACACTGATGATGACTACGTACTCTTTATGAAAGCCTTGCCAAAAGAAGATGTCCTTCTCATAGTTGAGTACAAGAATAATTATCTCTTGTATCTTATTGTAAAATCTGAAACATTTGTTCTGTAGATGATTAGCTTGCATTTTATGCTATAATTACCTCAAATCACGTGTTTCCTTTTTCACCAATTTATGACATCTATTGATATGTTTTACTTTAAACTTATGACATTTATTGATGTGTTTTGCGACAACCTCATGCGGGCCCACATTTGCCATTATGAAATAGATCAACGATTTACGCTAAAATTCATACCCATTTACACTGTGCTGTTTTGGTTCATGTTTTACGTTTAAATCCGCCCGAGCCAGAACTTGTGCATGATCATACGCGTGCGATTTTCACGCAGTAATTTAGGCCCCATTCGTCGTTATGAAACAGATCGATGATTTATGTTATTTGGTTCACGTTTTACGCTGAAATCTACCCGAGTCAGAACCCGTGTACGATCAGACGCGCGAGATTTTCACGCCGTAATTTCTGGGCCCAATTCGCCGTTACGAAATATATATACGATTTACACTAAAATTCGTAATCATTTATGTTGTTTTGTTTCATGTTTTACGCTAAATCTGTCCGAGTCAGAGACCCGATCACGATGGGACGCGCGAGATTTTTACGCTGTAATTTTCGGGCCGCATTCGTCGTTCCGAAACAGATCTACAATTTACGCTAAAATTCGTAATCATTTACGCTGTTTTGGTTCATGTTTTACGCTAAAATCTGTCCGAGTCAGAACCCGATCACGATGGGACGCGCGAGATTTTTACGCCGTAATTTTTGGGCCGCATTCGTTGTTTCGAAACAGATCTACAATTTACGCTAAAATTCATAATTATTCACGTAGTTTTGGTTCATGTTTTACGCTAAAATATGTCCGAGTCAGAACCCGGTCACGATGGGACACGCGAGATTTTTACGCCGTAATTTTCGGGCCGTATTCGCCGTTTCGAAAACAGATCTACGATTTGCGCTAAAATTTGTAATCATTTATGTTGTTTTTGGTTCATGTTTTTCGCTAAAATCTGTCCGAGTCAGAACTCGTACCCGATGGGATGCACGCTGGTACGGGACGATGGCTATACCTGGCTAGAGCTTCCATTACCTCGTCACTATATATATATATATGCTCCTAGCAGCTTGTGAATAGCATGCTGCGATGCAAGCTGAAGAGGACAGGATAGCACAGGGGGTCATCGCCATTGCTGCTACCTTCGTCGCTTACGCATGCTCGGCGTTTGGTCGTGTCACACCCGGGCTTTAAAGGACAAAGCTGGGTGCATCTCATACATGCGCCAAGAAGACAACATATATAATAACAGAGTGTATAGAGATAAATGTCATAATATAATCAGAGTACTTATTACATAGCGGAAGAATTATAAAATAAAAGATAAATATAACAGGATCTAACATCCATCCTTGGCGCCAGAAAGTCAACTGGGAGACGACGACCTAGACCTCTCACAAACACAGCGCAACATCCACCATGCGCCATCCAGTGGTACCTGTTCTTGACCTGTGGGGGTGTGAGACAGCAAGGGTGAGCTCACACATGTTCATCGCTGTCACACCCGGTTTTAGAAGGTAAACCGAATGTGAACCATGTACGTGCCAGGATCAGAAATTCACGTACACAGCGATTACATAAATGACTCATCATAGCACAATGCTTCGAATTACAATAAAGAGTAAGTAATAATATTACAGACTAGAGCCATTTACATAATATAAATCAAAGTACACAGAATCGAAACATAGCCAACGTAAACAACCCACCACAGGCAGCTGACTGGGGGAGGTCGCTAGCCTAATCCTCGAACTCATCAACGTCCTAGAACTCCTGAAGATCCACCTCGACGCCTTATTCTTTACCTGAGCATAGATTGCACCAAAGGCAACCTGGTGTTTTGTGAAAGCAAGGGTGAGTACACATCAACGTACTCAGCAAATGTCCTGTTTGGCTGAGGTGGACTAGCTTTATGTGGGGTTAAGCTCAAGCAGTTGCTTTTAGTTGGTCAGGTATTTATTATCAGTGGAAGCCAAGTTTTAGTAATAACCAACCCGTGAACCATTTCCTCATCGAGGAACATCATCATCATCGTAGTCGAACCAAAACCATAAACATAACCATTGTATCTCAGATCATATGTATCTCTAATCAAAGAGGATCCCAAGGCTGCTCTTAACCGTGAGCACGGCTGATATATCAGTTTCACTACCCTCTGCAGAGGTCGCACACTTTACCCATGAGCCATGATTCCCTTTCTGCCCGGGGAGAGCTAATCCCCATTGACCACTACCTAGGTGGTCCGGCAGGGTATCACTACGTAGCTTTTACAAAGATTCCCTAGAGATCATAGCTGCCCGTTAGGTTTCTCCAGTTTGATAAACACATTACTCCTCCCCGCAGGAGAGTGACTAACAAAAGCAAAACGAAAGAACCTCGGCACTCAGCCTCGGCAGAGCAAGCACTGTGCCTGGACCCCATTGACGGCACGACGCGAAGCAACTACACCTCTAGTTCCTCTAGTTAATTAGCTAAGGGCGCCCCATTTCACCCTCATGGTTGCACTGTTATCCCGGGTTGTCACTCCCCAAACAGGTCCTTACGGAGAGGCACTCAGGAAACAGCCTGAGCCCCCCTAAAGTATCACAGGAGCATCATCGGGATAACATCATAGTATCATAAGTATTCACATCATGTTCATTGATTCAAGTAAAGCAATAGCATAATGCTAACCATGATAACCCAAAAGGTAAACAAGGATGAGGTAAATGGAAAGCTAGTCAATCCTTAGGTTTCAATTAAGTAATGCGGGACAGTGCATTAAAAGTGAATGGGACATAATGGGTCAGAGGACACTTGCCTTCACCAAACAGATGCTCAGGATCTTCAACTTTGTAGAACTCGAAAAGCTTGATCACTTGGTCGCTAAAGCTTGACAGTCGATTCCTCGAAGCTCGGAAATGGACCGCGATCTATTCGCAACGCACAGTGAATACAAACAGGCACAAAACAAACAAACACATATACATATACATGAGAACATCAACACCATTCAGATAAAAACATAATAAAACATGTAAAATGAAATAGAGAACGTTACTACGGTCACACGAGGAAAATGAAACATCGAACTCGAAGCTACGGTCGAGAAGATATTGCATTTACGCTAAACAAATATTAACTATAACGTTTAATTCGACTTGATTATATTAATCGATATTTATTTAAAATGAAATTAGAGATATCTAACCATTTTAATTAGCTGACCACACTAACAATTCTTAGTTAAATAAGTAATTTAAATAACATCAGCGACTCTAAGTAGGACGAATTAGCGGAGCGAGACGAAACTCGCAACGCATGAAACAGCATAACCGCACGCGACCTAGCGCGCGCACCACGCGCGATACGTGCAGACAACGTGACGATGGCGAACCCAACACAGCAGCGTGCAAACAACGCGCTAACACACGCGAAATAGCACGCGACGACACACGAAACAGCACACTCGACCAGTGCGAACGAGAACGCCACCACGTGCGAAATAGCACGCGCGACAAATGAGGAAACTGAACAGGTGACATATATAAAAATAAGTTAAGCTAAAATTAGCCAGGTTAATGTTTATTATAAAAGAGCGAGATAAACACTACACATTTAATCTAATTAAAATATTAGTCTAATAAATATTAGTCGAGCGAACCTTAAGCTAATTATCCAACATATATGACTTGACGAATTAACGTCGCTAACATGAGTCTTTACAAGCGAAAACAAATTATTATCACGCGTAGACGTCGCGCGACACACGTACACGTCGTGTGTCAACGCGTGCGAATAACACGTGACACACGCGAAACAACCCGCACGAGCCAATGTGTCTATGCGCGCGAACCGCGTGATGACGCGCACGACGATGTCACGCGCGAACAACGATAAATAATTAATGACAAGTATTTTAGTTGGCATTAATCACGTTAATTGACATTTATATTAACAAAACATGAGTTGAAACTACAGACTCGTTCTATTAAACTGTTATGTTATTAACCATCAACCGACCAATCATTTAATTACTTAGCTAAAACAACTGTGGTGGCAACATATATTTAACGTGTGCACAAGATTGCTACCCAGTTAATGTGTAATTAATTAACCAACCTAGTCGACTTTACGCCGGAAATAATAATGCGCGCAAAATGCGTGACGCGGAATCGGTACAAATGACGTGCGGGATGAACTATAATCAATTTTTAGTTATATGGCCATAAGTATTAAATAACCCACTTAATTAAATAAGTAAAACTTGTAACGTGATAAGATAGCATTATTAATACGAAAAACGACGCTATCATGAGGTTGACACGACTAAACGAGCTGTAACGGGTTTACGACACAAGTTACACATATATATAGGATGACTAACCATTCATGGCTAAACACGTCGCGACATACAAATACTACTTAATTGCGTCGTTTCTCTTATATTAAACAAATATTAAATGTAATCCTTAAAGTCGGCATAAACACAATAATAGATATTTACACACACGTATGTAAAATTATAGATTAGATTCGATTGAACTCCTATTTTAATAACCGACAACTAAACCACAGATTTTTAATTCTGATGATTATGTTACATGAACAATGGTCTAATTAACACTACCGGTACTAGGTGAAGCGGATTGGCGTTGTACGGCGACACGCGTGACGCACAAAATGATGCGTGCAACGCGAGGAGATGACACGCGACAACACTACGACGAGGCTATGTGCACGCAAGAGAAAAACAAAAGGGGGGGGTAGACGGGAGTCATTTAGGGGTAGACGAACGTCGTCTAAACTCCGACAGCACCCACTTCACATGCGGTTGCACAAGCACGACGATCGGTTTCGGGACTGGATTCGACGACCTGCGCATGATGCGCGATGGCGGTGAGGCTGCTGTTGCACACACGATTGGGCGGATTGACTGACGGTGCGCGTCGAGGAGCTTGGCCACGGGGCCTTGCCGCCGCAACAGGCTCAACCAAGGCCGGCCATGGTGAGCACCGAGAAGGGCACGAAAGAGAGAGAGGGGTAGGCGTTGGGCTTCCCCTCACAGCGTTGAACCACAGAGGGAGTACGAACTTCGGCGGCATGGCTGCGCAGCGGCTCTATGGTGGCCTAGGTTGGTTCGGCCGGGCTTCGGCCACAGTGAGCGAGCGCAGCGCCGAGCACGGCAAGAGGCGAGGAGGGTTGGGATAGAGAGAGGAAGGATCGAGCTCACCATGAGTGAATGAAGGGCGGGTCCGGGGAAACTTCAGGCGAGCTTAGGACTTCACACCCTGCGACGAACTCGACGAGGAAGAATTATGGGCGCAGCTTACTCCGGGCGGACGACGAGGCTCGACGGCGCCGAGGCTCGGGCGAGCGTGCGGCTGCGCGTGTGGGCGAGCGCGCTGGGCGCGGCTGCGGCGCGAGCGAGCGCGCTAGCGGCTGGGAGAGGGCGCGGCGCGCTGGGCAAGTGCGAGCAGTGGCGGCGCGCTAGGGAAGGCGCTGGGCGCGACGCGCTGGCGGCGGCGCGGGACAGCGGCCGCGCGCGCAGGATCGCTAGGGTTCACGGGGGAGGGCGCGGGCTGGTGGGCCGGGGAGGAGCATGGGGTGGGCCGCCAGAGGAGATTGGGGATGGGCTGGCCCCTTGTTTTATTTTCTCTTTTTGTTTTTTTTTCTATTTTTCTATTGAACTCAACTTCTAAAACAAATTTGCGGACTACATGAATCAACAACTAGAATAGATCATCATACGAAAAAAAGAAAATAGGATCCAACATGTTGTGCAACAATCATGACCCTTAGGGTTTTATTTTACCAAGCTCACACATATGTAAAGCAAAATAACTCTTCACTAGATAGGGAAAAAGAAAAGAGAAGCAAGGAAAAGAGAGGGTAACACCTGAATTTGGCGAATATTAGAAAAGAAAATTTTATACCCCCAAAATCAGGGTGTTACAATCGCTCAACAAGTTGTGGGGAATAATGTGGCACGAACTCATCAAAGGTGGGAGTTCATGAAGTGTAAGGCTAATCAATGACAGGGGTTAAAGCTGAGCATTGCTTTTGATTAGTTGGTCAAAGTTTTATTAGTAGTTACTAAGTGTAAGTAAATACCAAACCATAATAAAATAATAGAACAAAATTAATAACAAATCCCATGCAAATGCAAATGACAATTTGAATTTAAGTTCCATAAATTAATCATCGGAGAGTCCTGAGCCGCCCATGACCGTGAGCTCGGCTAGTATACCAGTTTTACACTCTGCAGAGGTTGTACCTTTACCCACAAGTCGTGTTTCCCATGTCGCTAGGGCTAGCTAGACCCTTAGACGCTACCAAGGTGAATGGCTAGGGATCCACTACGAGGTCTTTACAAAGTTCCACTAGCTTCCGAAAACCCGCTACAGTTTATGGGAAGAGCACTTGCAAGAATCCCTCGTCTGACCGCCATCGCAGCAAAATCAACCCGAGAACCTCCTTGCATGCAACTCCCTACTGCCCTTGCCCCTTTCGGGTAAGGTAGTTTTCCACTAGCTTTCCTAATTAGTCAGCCAAGAGGTCCCATTCCTCCCTTGTGGTGGCACGTGTTTTCTCAAGTTAAGCTCCATGTTCCAATTAACAATAATATAATGATCTTGACATGAACATAAATAAAATAATATAATAACTGGAACATGGATATAATAAATGATTATCCCAAAACCATATAAAGCAATAGCAAAAACTACCCATGTGATTCAGGGGCAAACAAGGTAATAAGATAAACAATCTAGGGTGACCTATTGGGTCCCATCAAAATTAAACCTATGCATGGTAAACGATTATAAAGAACATTATTGGGTAACAAAAGTGAATCAAGGGCACAACTTGCCTGGCACTTGAGAATCCAGGTACCAACTTGCTCTTTGAGTAACTCATAACCTCGCTGCTAGTCGTAGCAATACAAACAAACATGGTATAGATAAAATTAACATCACACCAAACATAAGTACAAACTGAATAATAATGATCTATGCGTCGTAACGAGACTAGCGCAACTTGAACGGATCAAATCGGAGTTAAAACGGAGGAGTTATGAATTTCCTAAGGTTTTATGTATTTGATATAAGGTTAATTAGGAAATAAATTTTTATTACTGTTTTCATGTAAAACAGAGGCAATAGGTGATAAACAACATTATTACAAAATTATAGAAATTGGAATGGACTCGTTTGGACTTAATATGAATTTTCTAGGGGTTAAACAAATTCTAGCATTTATTTTCACAATAAAATCATTTCTTAATCACTTTTACTGAATTTTATAATTTTCTAGACTAGGCACAAGATAACCAGAGAAGGCAGGGGCCTCGGCGCAAGAATCCTGAGACCCAGTGAACAGAAACTACGGACGGCGAGTTCTATTTCCGTAAAGCCTAGGGGCTCATATGAAAAACTGTCTACACGAAGGGGTATCGTTTGATCTGAGCCGTCCGATCAACATCCTAGGGCCCAGATTAGATCGTCGACATCCTAAACCAGCGCGCGGAAATAGCCATCGAATTTCTGATCTACGGTTTGGATCACATGCGGGTTCCGATCAACACCGGCCGACCGATCCTAAATTTATGGACGAGGCGCAACACTACTGGGATCTAATCACCACCGTTAACTCATGGATCTAGGGCCTCTGTCGGTTCTTCCCCAGACGACCAGAGCGGCGTTGCGGCCCGATCCACACGACGGAGGCCATGCCAGGGAAGACTGGCACAACGCTCCGGCAACCCAACCTTAGCGCGAACACATGTGAAACAGAGAGGGGAGCAAGACAAAATATATGGGATGTTCCTCACCGCGGATCGGAGCGACTTTGGTGTTGCCCACGCGACGCAGCGGCATCGTGGTCACCAATCGACGAGAAGCCTTGGCGGCGGCACTGGTGGATGATGGCTTGCCGCGACAGCACTAGATGCACGGCAACGGCCTCCATGCGTGGCAAGGATTCACCCCAGGGTGACCATGGCAGACCGACACCAAACTCCGGCGAGCATACAGCGCGACGATTTCTCCAATTTCCGGTGAGGAATTCCCATGGGTCTGATGCTTTCCCCGCAAATTGGGGTCACGCACAGGTGCGGGACGGGCAAGCGAAGCTTCCTGACCACCGATTATGGTCAATCCATCAACAGGTGTGAAGGTCCCCAGCAACGGCATCGCTCAAATCTCTCTGTGCTTCGTTAATGGCGGACGTGATTAGGAAGTGGTGGCGAGGAAGCAACGGTGGCCGAGGTGTTGCAGGTGAATCCGGTACGGTGGTGCAGGGCACGGAGCTCCCTCGGCGTTCGGTCACTAGGTCAGGCAAGGGAGCGGGGCGGTCACGGGGCTCGGACTTATAGCTATAGGCGCAGGGAGGATAGGTAGTTGCATGGGCTGCGAATCCCGCCCGAGCACAGACGTGCTCCCACCGAACCGCGCGAAGTCCAGTGGATTAGTTGCGGCTGCGTAGTTCATGGAGGTCAGTTGCGCAGGTGGCGCGGCGGCGGACCCGCGCTGGTAGTTGATCTGTGGAGCTCGGAATTTGCGGACGACGTTGAGAGGATCTCGTACGTTTTGTTAGGAATTCGGTGGAAGGGGGTGGAGCTGACATGCACGGCCCACCGATCAGCGGAAGACCCGGCGCGTGGAGGAAGGTTGACGTCCGGCCCACGCGGGAGAGAAGCGGAGTTGGGCCAGATTGGAGAGGTTAGGCCCAGTTAGGTGTCTTTTCCTTTTTCTTTTGTATTTTCTTTTCTCTTTCCTTATTTTATTTTTCGTATTCCTTTTTCTTCTCAAATTTCAAATTTGAATTCAACTGATGTTGTGAACTTATTGTTCTCAATTAAATACATAATTTGAACATACTAGTATGAATTTTATTTATAAATTTTATTATTATTTTATTTTATAGTATTTCTTTCCAAACCCAAGTTTCGATCTAGTGGCTAATTCATATTCTCCACTCATTATTGTATTCCTACTAATATATTGTTGTTATTATTTAAATGCACACGCAAACAAAATCTCCAACATGATGCACCATTCTTTTACTTAGTATTTTTTTTATAGGTAGTCAGAGTTAATCTCATGGTTTGAAATATGCTAAGATGAGAATAACAACACAAGTGATCCAATGACCCATTTATATTTCTCATTTCTTGCATCATCTATTGCTCCTACTATTTGGGTATTACAGGTCGTGATCGTCGTTGTCGTCGTCGTCAAAGATCCAACAACTCTGTGACCATCTGTGGTCAGGATCGATTCAGGGGCCTTATTATTACTTAGGTGACAATTAATCGTCATCATTTCACACAATACTGCTCGTAGCATTGTCCAGCTAGCCTGGATCTGAGACCACGAGAATAATCCCTACAGTTCAATGGGATTCCAACTTCCATTATTTGTGGCTGCTGCATGCAGTCTCTCAGACCTCGATCACACCGCAGGCTGAAGGATCGTCGCTAGTGTGTGATAACTTTTACAAAATATTTTTATTTTTTAACACATCCTATACATATGATATTATGACATACGTACAAGTTTTATAATTTTCTGACTTTGTTTATAGTTTTATACAAAATTAAAATAA
Organism: Zea luxurians; assembly: GCA_029449295.1. Classification (NCBI taxonomy): domain Eukaryota; kingdom Viridiplantae; phylum Streptophyta; class Magnoliopsida; order Poales; family Poaceae; genus Zea; species Zea luxurians. The sequence goes on from JAOPSE010000066.1 coordinate 3,207,973, forward strand.
CTGAATGACAATTTCACGGTCTTGTTTCATGAGTGTGGCACTCGAAAATTCTGATCTTCTCTTAAAATATGGCATAACTTGTGCTAAATAACATGAATATCTTTTTTGCATTCACGGTGTTTCATCTTTCTAGTGACTTGCAGTTCATATCTGAATTATCCGAGGAAAATTCAATTAAACGAATAAATCTAATATGTATAGCAAACACTTTTATAATTGTGTCAAAATCGAACATGTGAGTCTACATAGTGTAGGAACACACCACAAAAGTCTAGTAGGAAAAAGAAAAAAATAAAAAATATGCTTTGCCGAGTGTACGTATGCTAGGAGACACTCGGCAAAGAAGCTATTTTGCCAAGTGTCAACGCCTACGCTCAGCAAAGTTAACGTCCGTCGGCTATAGACGGCTGTTGACGGCCCTTTGCCGAGCGTCGTGTTTCGCCGAGCGTTTGGCACTCGGCAAAGGAGGCTTTACCGAGTGTCTGTTGATGTCGAGTGTCTCACTCAGCAAAAGAATCAGATTCCAACAGTGCTACGCTCCGCTGGCCGCAGCATCATCACTACTGGCATAGAAAGAGTTATGGCCGCAACTAGCATCACCGCGTGAAAACAATCTATATTCGAGGCACCTAAAATACAACAGCTTAATAGCTGCGGTTTGCTGCGACTTTAATCTGGTTGTGGCTACGTCTTCTACATTATTTTGTCTTTATGAATTACAGCTACAACAGTTGATGCCATTAGAAAAAAAATAAAGAAAATTGTTCAGAGATCGATGCTCTATATAAACTATATGTGCCCTCAAATAATTTTTTTGAAGTACATATTGCATTTGTTTTTTGAAATACATATTGCATTGAGTGTGTACACACATCATCAATAAGATCTTACAAAGGTCCAAACTTGACCACCGTCGCTGTTCCGTGACCCCAGGCACCTTGCGTTGTCATGTAATAAACGTGGTGCACTACTTCTGCAGGTAGGCAAGCGGTTTCAAATTCAACAGTGACATCATATATATTGGAACGACAGCGTGAGAAAAGGACATTACATTTATCCGTATTATTGGCTGTGTTTTATACGTATATATCGGGGACCAACTGTGGTCGTACGTCGCAATCGTATAGAGACTTTAAATGGGAGCTTGTTGGCAGCATGCATAATTTGTATAGATGTACTAGCTCGCAACAAATTCCTATTTTCCTCTTTCTTCTTGGAAAATACTATACATGAGTAAGTAACAATTAATAATAATCCCAGTGAAAGAAATAAAAAGAGGCAACAAAGTTCAAGACCAGCTGGAACAACATCTGTATGTGTCGTCGCCATAGCTATAGTCGTTTTTAATTTGTCGCATTTTAGTTTAGAAATAAACTAACGAGCGACAGATATTGGAGAACGAGGTCGACAGACTCGACACTACGGTAGAACTGCACGTGCAACAGCGTTTTTTCTGTACAAAAACGTTGTTGACTTGGGCCGAGGGCCGGTCTCGCACAGCATGCAGCAGCAACACAACAGTTGCAGATTCACACGCACACAGTGACTGAATGAACGAAGGTGATGTGACATGTGTGTATGTATCTGTATGGCCTGAGAAGAGACCTAACGAATCATCTAAACTAAGGTCCTGTTTATTTTAGATTATAATCTCTCCAGATTATATAATCTAGCGCAAATAATCCATTAGATAAACAAACAACTAGATTATGGGTTTATATTATATAATCTAAAGTCCAGATTATGATAATTTCATAATCTCCTCAAGAGTAGCTTATTTGAGATTATTTTAGCAAAAGACCAACTACTCATGGTTATGTAAATAGAAATTACAATATATGTCACCCTTCTTTTCTCACCTCAAATAAACAAACAAGGATATTTTTGTCTTTGTGAATAATCTACATTTGTATAATCTAAACTACCAAATAACTACATATAGATTATAATATATTTAGATTATAATCTAGATTATATAATTTAGATTATAATTGATCTATAAGCTGAAACAAACACGGTAGTACGACTCGCCCTATAAATTGGAGGGCCTGCCCTAACCTCGATGCATATCACTCACTCACTCACAAGCAAGCAGGCACAGCTAGCTGCTCACAGCTATACATCGGCGCATCGCCATTAATTAGCAGCGGCTTGCTTTGGTTTCTGATTGATTAGCTGGTTGTTGTTCAGTTAGTTCGAGTAGACGATGTACTCTCTACCTGCAGGAGCAACCATGTCTGCTGCACCTGCACGCATCATCTCTTCCTCCTCCTCCTTCGTGGAGCCTCTTCTCCTTGCAGCAGCTTCGCCGCCGCCGGCGGCGGCTGCAAACAGCCACCACCAAGTCCGCCAGCGCGGCCACTTGGTCCGTACTTTGGCGGCATCATCATCGTCGTCCAACACGCTGCTGCGGAGTGACTTCGATCTCCAGGTAGCTATCCTGTCTAGCAAAGACATGCCCATTTGTTCCTCCTCCTTCTTCATACATCACCACATGCATGCATGTCCTCACACTCTCTCCATACATGAAACATACATATGTACGCACGTAGGAGGGCCTGACGACGGACGTCAAACGGATGCTGCGTCAGCATCAGAAGAAGAGCGGCGGCGGGCGGGAGATGCTGGTCACCGTCGACAACCTCAAGCGCCTCTGCATCGACCACTACTTCGAGGAAGAGATCGAGAGAGCCATGACGACGGCCGCCTGCACGGGTCTCCTCCACAGCGACGACCTCTTCGACGCAACACTCGCGTTCAGGCTCCTGAGAGAGGCAGGCCACGATGTCTCAGCAAGTTAGTAGTGATAAACACCCAGTACTACACACAGCAGACGAAAGAAGAAAGAAATTAAACATCTCGTCGTCGTCCATGTGCATGTGCATATGCAGAGGACGTTCTACGGAGGTTCATCGACGGCGCCAGCGGCGACTTCAAGCTATCTCTAAGCAACGACGTCAGAGGGCTCCTGGGCCTGCACGACATGTCCCACATGGACGTGGGAGGGGAGGAGGCGGCGCTGCTCCACAGGGCCAAGGAGTTCTCGAGCAGGCACCTCGCGTCCGCCGTCAGGTACCTGCAGGACGACCCTAGCCTCGCGGAGTACGTGCGGCAGTCCCTGGACCACCCCTACCACCTCAGCCTGACGCAGTACAAGGCCAGGCATCACCTCCGCTACCTGCAGAGCCTACCCTCCAGAGACGCCGCCGTGGAGAGACTCGCAGTTACCGAGTTCCAGCTCAACAAGTCGCTGCATCAGGGAGAGATGCGAGAGATTAAAAGGTACGTGTAAACGATCTTGTGTTAGCTAGCTAGATCAGTTGACATGATATATTGTTTCGATTCCTCAGCAGTTTATGTAACTAAAAGCCTTTAGAAAGAAATTAGAAAGAAAAAAAAATACTCCCTTCGTACCAAAATATATAGTATTCGTTTTAGTATGTTTATAGTAGCTAGATTCATATAATATTTAATGTATGTATGTATCTATATATCTATCGTCATCTATTTGAATCTGGACACAAAAATTTGGAGCTAGAACAAACAATAAAAAAATTTATTTGCCAAGCGTGAGTGGCGTATTTTTTCTTCTTTTGTTTATGATGAGTTACAAAATGGTGAGATATTTGATCAACAAATATATATAATGTGATCGATGCAGGTGGTGGATGGACCTAGGGTTGGCTGAAGAAATACCTGTGGTGCGGGATCAGGTGATGAAATGGTACATGTGGTCCATGGCAGCCCTCCAAGGATCTTCCTTCTCCAGATACCGGGTCGAGATCACCAAGATAATCTCGCTTGTCTACGTCGTCGACGACATATTCGACCTCGTTGGCACACTGGAGGAGCTCTCCGCCTTCACCGAGGCAGTCAAAATGTAAGTAGTAGTAAATTTAAACTATATATATATATATATATATATATATATGTCTAGAAATTAATTAAAAGTTATACAACCACAATTAACATAGTAGTAAATATTGTTTTAGAGTGAAGGGGAAATAGCTAGTAAATATTGTTGTTGTTAATTTAAACAATGCTAATATATTTGAGAAAAAAACCCACAACACTGGCTGTAGGTGGGATACTGCGGCTGCTGATTCACTTCCCAGTTGCATGAGATCATGCTATAAGGCCCTCCACACCGTTACGAACGAGATCGCAGAGATTGCCGAGAAGGAGCATGGATCTAACCCTGTCAATCGTCTCAGGAAAGCAGTATGTTCATAAACACTTTTATCTTATGTATGCTTCGATTCAGTTTGATCAAGATAAACATTCATAAATAAATAAAAAAATATAGCGCCATATCAATCGATGGTGTGTCCTGTAATAATGACCAATAGCTAGCTAAATCCTAAAAAAATACCAGCTGATTTAAAACTGGTTAAAATGATTCATAAATAAATGATTTACGAGCAACAGCTAACGCTAGCTAGAAATCCAACGACAAAACCTGCAGTGGGCGGTGCTGTTCGACGGATTCATGGTTGAGGCGAGATGGCTAGCGACCGACCAGGTCCCTACGGCGGAGGACTACCTACGAAACGGCGTCGTCACATCAGGAGTGCCGCTCACATTTCTGCACATATTCAGCATGCTAGGGTACAATCAAAGCACCGAGGAAGAAGAAGAAGCGATCATCGACCACATGCCCTCGATCATCTCCTGCCCGGCCAAGATCCTCAGGCTCTGGGATGACATGGGCAGCGCAGAGGTCGTTGTTAGTTCGTCGAACCGTACACTACATACTAGCTTGTTAATTAAATGCTTTTACCTTCAAATTTTGCAATCCAATCATACTTGATGTGTGCATGGGCTTTGCAGGATGAGGCTCAGGAAGGATTCGATGGGTCGTACAGGGACTTCTACCTCATGGAGAACCCTAGTCGCAGCCCTAGCGAGGCAGAAGCGCATATGCGCGGCCTGATCGCGAGGGAGTGGGAGGAGCTCAACAGGGAGTGCTTCTGCAGGAGGGCCTTCCCCTCGGACATCATGCAGGTCTGCTTGAACACCGCGAGGATGGTCAGCGTCATGTACTCGTACAACAAGGAGCAGAGGCTTCTCGTCCTCGAGGACTACGCGGCGATGATGTTGGTGCTTTGATTTGAAGCATATATACATGCATGCATTGCTCTCTACGATTCGCGGATATGAAAGTAAAATTTGATTTGATTCGCGGTCATGCAGATGATGATTTGTTTTGATACCAGTAGTGTAGAGATGAGATTAGGCTGTGTAAAATTAGATAGCTAGGATTAGAATAACTGGGCAAACGAATATATGGTATATGTCCATATGTAAAGATGCAATATATAGCAACGTATATGGTACCGTCGTTATTATCTTTTTTTCAAAAAATGTAATAATATTCAAATATGCAGTGCAATGTAATATGGCCCCTGAAGGAGGCGCCACAACCGGCTCGTTAATTACCATGGTGTTTTAGGGAATTCGAGTTTCACAAGAGATTTAATGATATTAATTAGCACACCGCATATGATTTTTAGTGACATGGCACTACACTTGAAACTAGTTTCACAACCATGGAACTATAGCTCTAAGGTATCGAAAACACTATAGGAAAACTGAGAAAATATGTCGGTCTTATTCGTTTTATGAAACCGCACATCGTCTTTTTCTCTTTCCTTTTCCCTCTCGCACTTGGCTTTCTAGTGCTCTCCCGCTCCGCCGCCACCCTCTCCGTTCGCCACAGGTGCCACCCGTCGCCACCGCGCCATTGCGCTCCCACGCCCGAGCCCCCCCCCCACCCACCGCACGAGTTGTCATCACCTACCGTGCCTCCGATAGGGCGCGCCTGCGCAACTGTCCTCGACGTGTCCCCACCGTTTGTTGGTCCACGTCGTTGTCCGTCCGCGCCTGTGAACTCGCCTACCAAACCCTACCGTACAATAACGACATGGCCCTAGATACATTATTGATTGCATTATGGAAATAGTTCGTATTAGAGTTCATTTTTGTTGTGATATCCATATTAGGGACCAGTTTTGTTGAGATATTCATATTAGAGATAACATAGTGCTATGAAAGATTAATGAGTGCTCTATGTTACCACTTACATAGAAATTTATGTTGTCATTCGTATTAGAGAACCAAGAAATATAGAATATACGCTTAGTGATGTTAAATTTTTACTAAGAGCATACCTAATGTGTGTTAAAATTGAAGAAGCAAAAAGTTGCACTGATTCTAAAAATTCTTATGATTATGTGTCTTGGCATATGTATGTTCGGTTAATGACACATAGTCCTCGCCCCCGACGTCCGACGCTTGGTGGCCGCGTGCTCATCGACCTACTCCGTCTAGGGCGCCCTTGCGTCCACCGTCGAGGACGAGTGCACATCGGCGCCTCCACTACCGCTCGCTCGGGGCCACACCTCCAGCACCGTCCCTATGCTTCAAAGCTTTAATTCTTTTGTGTTTAAATTTATCTTTTGTGTTGTTGCGATATGATTGTAGGTATTGCCATTTATCTCAAGCGCTTGTGTTTAAGGAAAATGGTGGTACCTATTTTTTTCACCTCAGATGACTCCATAGATGCCACCTCATATGCAAATGTCGATGTCGCCTTAGATGCCAACGCCAATGATGCCGCCTCAGATGTCGTGGGGATATCCTCATATGCGGCTGTTACAAATGCCTTAAGGATATGCTTCATGGCCGACACAATCATCTCCATCACCTGGAGTGGTAAGTTAAGTCTACTTTGAGTTTTAGTTAACTAAAATGTAGTAAATCAAGCTAAATCCATACGGTAACATATGGACCACATCTTTTATAGGGTTCGAGTTCGCATCCTACTCCGAACGGCGGTACGAACTTTGTCGACCAGATCTTCAACTCGACCGACGACCCACCTTAAGCTTGATGGAGTTATAGACATTTTATGTGATGTTTGGACATGTTTATGCGATGTTTGGACTTTTGCCGCGTGGACTTATGGACTATTGTGTATATGTGTGTGAACTAGTGTTTAAGACTTGTGTTTTGGACTATTGTGTGTATATATGTATGCAGGTTTTAAAATATAAACTCTGTTCTGGAGGCTTCCCATCTAGGGAGGGAGCCAGAATTGGTTTATATTTTAAAATAATAAGAAGAAGAAGAACGTCGGCCAAGCCGATGTTCTTGAGACCATGCCAGCTACGTACGTCGGTGAACCGACGTACTTAAAGCCACATGGCAACGCCAGTGGTTGGCCTGGTGGCCATTTAAGAACGTCGGTCTTAATGGCCGACATACTTAATGCCACGTGGCTCACCGACGTAGTCGCGACCGGGTGCCATGTGGTTCGTAGTCAATAATGTCGGCCCCTTCGTACCGATGTTCTTATCTGTTTAAATACATTGGGTTTGGCCCGGCCGACGTACTTAACTTAATAACATCGTCGGCCCCAACGTTCTTAGTTGTTTAAGTATGTCAAATAATGTACGTCAGTTAAGAACGTCGGTTCCTAGCCGATGTTTTTCCTATAGTAAAAGCGCATGAAACCACTATTGAGTGCAATTTATTTTATCTCCATGTGTTTCATCTATCCCTATTAGTTATTTAGATGTGACATTTAAGTTACGTGTTAGCCTATAAAAGTGTGTCATGAAACTCTTTATTGAGATATTATATTTCATACTTCGTTTCATCTCAATTTTATTGGCCTCGCAACATTAAAAATGGTGTGATGAAACTACTGCTGAGAATAGCCTCAGGGTTACCATGAGTCATGTATCGAAAGGAATGGTTGGTGATCACATGCAATATTGTTGTGTTGTAATGATGTTAGGTTCTTGTAAGTGTTAGTCCTCGAAGAGACACGTGGATTGTGTGCCTACCAGTCCGATTTGTGCGACTTATGGTAGTTCAATCCTTCTGTTCTATTTGAACAGCCGGTGGAGGAGTTTGAGCAGTCAGCACTGGAGCCCTCCTTGCGATGGGGAGGTTTTGAGTGTGCTAATTGAAAGTTGCCTAGAGGGAGGGTGAATAGGCGGAATCTGAAATTTACAAACTTTAAGCACAACTACAAGCCGGGGTTAGCGTTAGAAATATAAACGAGTCCGAAAGAGAGGGAGAAAACAAATCACAAGCAAATAAGGCGGATGACACGATGATTTGTTTTACCGAGGTTCGGTTCTTGCAAACCTACTCCCCGTTGAGGTGGTCACAAAGACCGGGTCTCTTTCAACCCTTTTCCTCTCTCAAATAGTCACCTAGATCGAGTGAGCTTTCTCCTTATCTCACGGGTCACTTAGACCCCGCAAGGACCACCACACACTTGGTGTCTCTTGCCTTGGTTACAAAACACTTGAGAACAAGAAATGAGGAAGGAAGAAAGCGATCCAAGCACAAGAACTCAAAAGAACACAAATATCACTCTCTCACTAGTCACTATTTGATTAGAATGATCTTTGGACTTGGGAGAGGATTTGATCTCTTTGTTTGTGTCTTGGAGTGAAGTCTAGAGCTCTTGTATTGAATGCAATGGCTGTAAACTTGGATACCTTGAAGTGTGGTGGTTGGGGGTATTTATAGCCCCAACCACCAAAGTGGTCGTTGGGAGGGGCTGATGTCGTATGGCGCACTAGACAGTCCAGTGCGCTAGCCACGTCACCCAACCGTTAGGGTTTGTGTGGGGGACAGATACCCCTCGGGTCTACTAGAAGGCAAGAAGGCCTCACGGAAGACCCCAGGCCCATTACTCCGCGAGGCCGTCCCTTCGTGGGCCAGGGGAGGAACTTTCAGCAGAACGGATCAACACAAGGACGGATCAACTTGAGCCCATGCGGTTAGTCGAGCTTAAACGCTATCCGCAGCATTGATCCGACTTTCCCGCGCAGCGCCCTCAGACATCGGAGCCGAAGGACTATGGGTCGGCAAGATTATAGGAAGATAAACTTAGTCGGTTCAATATTACTTAGGAACACGTGGTTATCATATCCGCATGTAACGCCCTACGGTCGAATATATAAGGCCTAGGGAGCACCCCCTCAGAAGACATCTCACCCTTCAGCCCTACACTCAACTCTCTGGTATCCTTCATACTAGAGAACTCTCTTGTAACCTACCACACAAAAGATCCACTCCAGGACGTAGGGTATTACGCATCTCAAAGCGGCCCGAACCTGTACAAGATCATCCACTGTTTCTCGTGCATCTGGCACAAACCATCGAGCTACAGTCGGTGACACCGTCCTACTCCAAAAAGCACCTTGAGGGGCAACCCCGGGTGCACGGTCAAGCCCAAAACACCGACAGCTGGTGCGCCAGGTAGGGGGTGTGTTACTGATCCAAGCTAGCTCAATGGCCGTCACTTTCCAGCACAAGATCCTCCTCCGCCCTGGATCCGTGTTCTGCTTCGGAACCATCTCATCCGTAGCAGACGAGGAAGGAACTCTGCATCGCGTCGCGGACCTGCCGGACAGAAAATCTTCCTCAACAATCTCCACAAAAGTCGGAGCGAAGCAGGAAAAAGTGCAACCTCCAGCGCTCCGAGCAAAGACCACCTTTAGCAAACTAGGAGCTGAGGGTCCGTCTACCCGGAGAACTCCGCTGTCCACCTCTCCGACGGAAAAATGGACACGGATCACAAGGAAAAAGGAAGCGAACAAGGTGAAGGATTGTCAAACTGCTCTTCTGGTGCCTCCGTCCTCAAAGGAGAACAGAAAGAGGCTCATCACGACGACGGCTCCATTCTACCCCGATGTCCTCTTCATCGGGAGAGTGGAGTCGCCCTGTCTCCGATGATGAACCAACTGCGCCCGGGGAAGAACCTCCTCAGCAGGAATCCCGCCGATGAAGGAACCGATGCCGAAATATTCGGGGACATCACAAGGCCGGAGAGCAGGACCCAGCGCAGCCCGTATCACGAGACAAGGTCTTAGAGATGGGCGAAACTCCAGAAGAACGGGTCCGTAGGGAAAAAAAGGAATTCCCGACGACGTGACAGTCGGCAAGCTCAAGAACAAGCTGAGCAGGAAGCAAGACAACGCCGGGAGAACCCTCTTCTCGAATGGAACCTGAACCCCGACTTCACCCGAGCCATGAACACGCCGAGTGAAGTCGGTGGAGTGTTGGCTCAGATAGCCGACGGTCTCCCCCGAACTCCGGACGCCAAGGGCTATCAGCGACTGCTCACTCGGGCGGCTAATCATCTTCTACCTCTCGCTCATCCACCGAGTGACCTACGACACGCCATCAACAGTCAGCGAGATGCGTGGAGCTCCATCAACGCTTCGCGCGAACGACGGCACGAGAACGAGATCCAGCGCCGAGAAGAATATGATCGGGATCACGGTGTCCCTACGCGGAGTCAGGCTACCAGAGTTGAGTCGGCAACAGCTTCAACCGGTGGCACAACCCGGGGACGATCGAGGCACCACGACAACAACTCCCCTCCCCGGGACAGACATCATCATCGCCGACAGGAGGACACGTGTGGGGTGTCGGCGCTCACTCCACGTCTTAGGGCCATCCAGTGGCCCCCTAGCTTCAAGGTCTCCAACGTCGACATGTACGAGCCTAAGCAGGACCCGGGAGGCTGGCTGGCCGTCTACACCACCGCTGCCCGGGCCGCTGGGGCAACTGAAGACGTGATGACTACATACCTGCCCATCGTCCTCGGGCAAGATGCACTGCAGTGGCTAAGGCACCTACCCCGACACTGCATCGACGACTGGAGCGACTTCAGCCGGTGTTTCATCGCCAACTTCCAATCCCTCTCCGACAAGCCAGCACAGCCATGGGACCTCAAGACCATCAAGCGCCGAGGGGATGAGACTCTTCAGTCGTACCTCAAAAGATTTCAGACCATGAGGAATCGGATCCCCGAGGTTGCGGAAGCAGCAGTGATTGAGGACTTCTACCGGGGATCTAATGACTCAGCCTTCGTCCGAGCCATACTGCAGAAGGCGCCGATTACCTCCAAGCAGCTGTTCCGGGAAGCCAACCTCTACATCATCGCCGATGAACGAGCTCAGGACCTCATCGGAGGAGCAAAACCTGCACCGGCGGCACCGCGACGTGACACGAACCAACAACCTGACAAATGTTGGGAGAAGAGGCCTCGTGAAGAAGTCCACGCCGCCGGACCGCCCACCTCTCGCGCCCGAGGAGGACCTCGCGGAGGCAAACGAACACTAGACGACATCCTCGACGCCCAGTGCCCGTACCACAAGGACATGTGCCACACCCTCCGGAACTGCAGGGACTTCAAGCACTCCATTGGGAACGGCTGACCCTTCCAACCTCTACCACCTCCCCCACCTCGAGGAGCACCCGGAGAACCTCGACAGCCCCAACAACAGGAAGGGGGAGGAGGCAGAGCATTCTCGTGCGTCGACGGGGAAGTCAACATCATCTTCGACGGATATGGGTCGCAGGAAAGCAAGAGGCAACAGAAGCTCAACGACCGTCAGATACTGGTGGTGACCACCTGTCCTCCCGCTCCGTATCGATGGTCCGAGCACCCGATCACCTTCACTCAGGCGGATCAGTGACTCAACTTCGATCACCCGGGCAAGTACCCGCTCCTCGTCGATCCGGTGATCCGAGAGAGCCGGGTGAAGAAAGGTTTTGGTGGACAGGGGAAGCAGCATCAACGTCACTTTCCTCCGGACGCTTCAAGGCTTGGGAGTCACCCTCAAAGAGCTCCATGAGTCAGACACTCCTTTCTTCGGCATCGTGCCGACTGAAGGAGAATATCCGCTCAGGCACATCTACATGCCGATCACCTTCGGAACTCCGGAGAACTACCAAACCGAGTACCTAAGGTTCGAGGTGGCGAACTTCGACTGCGGATACAACACCATCATCGGCAGGCCTGGATTAGCAAAGTTCATGGCCATCCCACATTACATGTACATGATATTGAAGATGCCAGGACCATAAGGAATCATAACTGTGCGCACCGACTTCCATGGCGCCGCAGAGTGTTTCCGAGTGGCCATTCAGGCGGCCCTCACCACCAAACCATCGGCGACCTCTTCTGCGCAGGCGAACTCAAAGCCTGAGGAAGACCTCGCGGTGCCCGCGAACAAAGCTCAAGCCGTGACCTCTATGCGACCGACTAAGGAAACCAAGAGGATCAACCTCGGGTTCGCTGATGAACGCAAAACCGCCATCATCAGCTCCAGCCTGGATGACAAATAGGAAGGCGCGCTCATTCGGTTCCTGCAAGATAACCGAGACGTATTCGCATGGCAACCTGTGGATATGTCGGGAGTCCCAAGAGAACTGGCCGAGCACAAACTGAAGGTCTATCCCCAGGCGAGGCCGATCCGACAAAAATTACGACGTTTCACGCCCGACAAGAGAGAAGCCATCCGTGCAGAACTGGCTCGCTTGGTCGCGGCAGGATTCATTAGAGAAGTACTACATCCCGAGTGGTTAGCAAATCCTGTTCTTGTACTCAAAAAGAATAAAGTGGATTGGCGCATGTGCGTCGACTATATAGATCTCAACAAACATTGTCCGAAGGATCCCTTCGAACTTCCTAGAATAGACCAGGTGGTAGATTCAACCGCCAGATGCTCTATGTTGTCTTTCTTGGATTGCTACTCCGGGTATCATCAGATCAGCCTGGCAAAAGAAGACGAGGAAAAAACAACATTCATCACCCCATTTGGAGCTTTCTGCTATACCTCCATGCCGTTTGGTCTCAAGAACGCTGGAGCGACTTACCAGAGAGCCATTCAAACATGCTTAGCCGACCACTGGGGCAAGTGTGTGGAAGCTTTTGTGGATGATGTGGTGATCAAGACAGAGAACTCAGAAAAATTCATTGAAGATTTACAGTTGGTCTTCAACAGTCTACGGCGATATCGATGGAAGCTCAATCCTGAAAAATGTGTCTTCGGAGTACCAGCTGGAAAATTGCTCGGATTTATTGTCAGCCACCAAGGAATTGAAGCTAACCCCGAAAAGATCGAGGCTATCATGAGGATGGAAGCACCACGGTCACAGAAGAAAGTACAAAGACTTACTGGATGCATGGCGGCTCTAAGCAGGTTCATATCAAGGTTGGGAGAAAAGGGACTGCCGTTCTACAAGTTGCACAAAAAGGTGGACAAATTTTAGTGGACCTCAGAGGCTCAGGAAGCCCTAGATGCACTGAAGAAATTCTTGACAACACCACCAGTGCTAAAGCCGCCGCGCCGAGGCACGCCAAGTCAACCGGCCGAAGACCTACTGTTATATATCTCTTGCACGACTCACGTGGTGAGCACCGCGTTGGTAGTCGAGCGAGCAGAAGAAGGACATGCCTACCCAGTACAGCATCCCGTCTATTTTATTAGTGAAGTTCTGGGACCCTCGAAGAAGAAATATCCTCAAGTTCAAAAACTATTATATGCAGTACTTCTAACTGCACACAAGCTTCGTCACTACTTTGACGACCACAAAGTCATAGTAGTCACTGGATTCCCAATAGGGGATATTCTCCACAACAAAGAAGCCATCAGAAGGATAGCTAAGTGGGCCTGTGAGCTGGGAGCTCATGACATTGAGTTTCGACCTCGTACCACCATCAAGACTCAAGCACTGGTGGATTTCGTATCAGAATGGACCGAGCAACAAGTGCCGAATAACCCAGAGACTGCAGAAGTATGGCGGATGTATTTTGATGGCTCGCTGAAGCTTCAGGGGGCAGGCGCAGGAATCCTCTTCATGGAACCTAGAGGTGAACAACTCAAATACGCTCTTCGGTTACTATTCTCAGCATCCAACAATGTAGCAGAATATGAGGCTTTGATTCATGGGCTGAACATCGCCATATCACTGGGCATCAATAGACTGATGGTATATGGAGATTCACTGGTGGTCATAAGTCAGATAAACAAAGAGTGGGATTGCTCGAATGACTCCATGGGCAGGTACTGCATGACTGTCCGAAAACTAGAAGACAAATTCGAAGGGATGGAATTCCATCATGTGGAAAGAGATCGCAATGCGGCGGCAGACGCATTGTCAAAACTAGGATCTAGTCGGGCTCAAGTCCCGCCTAGAGTTTTCATCCAAGAAATTCTACGCCCGAGCATTTCATTAGATCAGGCAGAAGAGTGCAATATTCTGAGCCAACAAGAGTCAGATTTTGATGACTAGAGGGAACCAATCATCAGATACATAAGAAACGAGGAAGAACCGGATGACAGAAATGCAGCAGAGCACATTGCAAGGCAGTTGGCTCATTATACTCTCATCGGGGAAACACTGTACAGAAGGGGCACGACAGGAGTCCTCATGAAGTGCATTCTTTCGGCTACTAGGAAGCAACTGCTAGATGAAATCCACGTTGGGCAATGCATAATACATGTGGCATCCAGGACTCTGGTTAGGAAGGTCTTCAGGTCTGGTTTCTACTAGCCAACGGCAAAGAGTGACGCCGCCGAGTTAGTCCAGAGATGTGAAGCCTGACAGTACTTATCAAAACAGCAGCATCTACCAGCACAACAACTGCAAACCATACTTGTAACATGGCCATTCGCGTCCTGGGGACTGGATATGATTGGACCCTTCAAGAAAGCTCAAGGAGGATACACTCATGTTCTGGTTGCTATTAACAAATTCACTAAGTGGATAGAGTACAAGCTCATTGCTTCTCTAACCTCAGCTAAGGCAGTGGAATTCATACAAGATATAATATTTAGGTTCGTAATACCGAACAGCATCATAACTGACCTGGGATCCAATTTCACTAGTTCAGAGTTCTTCGATTTCTGTGAACAAAAAAGCATTCAGATCAAATATGCCTCGGTAACGCATCCAAGAGCCAACGGGCAGGTAGAAAGGGCCAACGGAATGATATTGGAAGCACTCAGAAAGAAGGTCTTCAACAAGAATGAAAAGTTCGCTGGAAAGTGGATCAGAGAGTTGCCGTATGTGGTTTGGACCTTAAGAACTCAACCTAGTCGAGCTTTGCATGGAAATACTCCCTTCTTTATGGTCTATGGTTCGGAGGCAGTGCTACCTGCTGATCTCAAGTTTGGGGCACCAAGATTAACCTTCGAAAACATAGCTGAAGCTGAAGCTACTAGACTGGAGGATGTTGATATATTAGAAGAAGAACGATTGAACACAATGATTAAGTCAGTCAGATATCAGCAAACTTTGAGGCGCTACCATGATAAAGTCGTACGACATCGATCCTTCGCAGTGGGAGATCTTGTCCTCCGCCGAATTCTAACGGGGGAAGGACGGCACAAATTGTCGCCACTATGGGAAGGACCATTCATAGTAGCAGAGGTCACTCGGCCTGGGTCATAACGTCTTACTCAAATGGACGGCGCGGAAATTGGGAACTCATGGAATATAGAACATCTCAGGAAATTCTATCCCTAGCTAGATTTCAAGAGCTATTGGGACGACATTGTATTCTGTAAATTGGGAAATACATCATCAATAAAAAGACTTCATTACCAAAGGCACTCAAGTTGTTTATTGTTAATCTGCATACTTACTCGACTTAGGGTGACCACTATACCCTAATAACGGAGCAATCGGCTTAAGTCGGCAATGACTTAAGATGGTGTGACATGCTCACGCTTACTTAATCCAGGGTGACCACTATACCCTACTAACGGAGCAATCGGCTTAAGTCGGCAATGACTTAAGACGGTGTGACATGCTCACGCTTACTTAATCCAGGGTGACCACTATACCCTACTAACGGAGCAATTGGCTTAAGTCAGCAATGACTTAAGACGGTGTGACATGCTCACGCTTACTTAATCTAGGGTGACCACTATACCCTACTAACGGAGCAATCGGCTTAAGTCGGCAATGACTTAAGACGACGTGACATGCTCACGCTTACTTAATCCAGGGTGACCACTATACCCTACTGACGGAGCAATCGGCTTAATTCGGCACTGACTTAAGACGGTGTAACATGCTTACGCTTAACTCAAGGTGACCACTATACCCTATTAACAGAGCAGTCGGTTTAAGTAGGTAGTAACTTAAATCGGCGTGGCATGCTCACGTCTACTCGATCCGGCACAAGCTCGCTTGTGATTACTCATCTTGGGGTGATCTCTATGCCTCGTGGAATAAAAAAGAAGTTTCAAAACCATCACACTGCACTTATTTCTGCAATCGTAACAACTGTTGAATTCAAACAATAGAAAAATAATAATGGCATTCAGTACTGAAAACACTTTCCGACAGAATATTCGAGCACACTAACCACACACTCAATGCATTTAGTATTTTCAACTTGGTAATGTTTTTCTCAAGAGCGACCGATGAAGAAGGGTGACTCGAAGAATCAGGAGCAGCATTGACATCCGCAACTATGTCGTCAGGAACTATCACGCCGGGCCTTCTCATCAAGATCCGCCCCGCGTGAATGGCCTTATCCATAGCCTTGTCGCGCTGAGCCTTCAAAGTGGTAGAAGTGTCTTCAGCAGCCTTAACAGTCAACCGATCAGCTTCTAGCTCCTGGACGACTGATCTTTTGGAAGCGCGCAGATCCTTGATGACAGAGTCTTTGCTTGACACCAATTTCCTAACACGAATGAGTTCATCCAGGGACTCTTGCAGCTTGTAATGATGATTATCCAAGTCTGCCATGGTAAAGCGATGGCTCCTCTCCAAGATGGTCAAAGAATTATTGGCGTCACGATACAACCTATCAAGGTTATCGTGAGAAGCTGCAAGGGCACATTTTTCTTCCTGCAAACAAGAATCAGCTCTCAAACATCAAGCAGGCAGTGAGAACACAGCAGAGAAAGTCAAGTAAGCTTACTTCATTGGCCGCCCTTTCAGAGTCAAGCTGAGCACTGAGAGAGGAATTCAACATATTGGCATCATTCAGAGAAGCAGAAACCCGAGCCAAGTCCATCTGACTTTGGGAATACTTCTCCTCGAGATCAGAATACCGCTGAGCCAAGTCCATCTAACCTTGAGAATATTTCTTCTCAAGATCAGAGTAATGCTGGGCCATATCTAGCAAGAAACGGTTAAACGAGGATATTCAGTCAGAAAGCAGATTAATCAAGTAGCCAAGAAGGAAACAAAAGGCGCTAACCAGCATTTGTCATTTCCAACTCAGATATTCGCCTCTGAAGCAGCTTCGGATTCCAATGCGACAGAGACAAAGCTCTTTCCTGGACAGAAGCACCCTGCGATCTCAGCTGACCAGCCATCTCGTCAACCAAAGCCTAACATTGAAAATGAATGAGTGTAAAGACAGCATTTCACACGGAGCATAGCTAGGTCGGGAAAGAGCCGAATTACCAGGAGATTGGAGAAGAACGAAGGAAGCCCCGAATCAGGAGAAGTCAGTTGGTGACTTGACGAAGGATTATCAACCGAGGCAATCTGAGGAGCATCATTGGGGATCAACTCAACGTCACCAGTAGGAATCAAAACTCTAGCGTCAGGTGCGCCGACCTCTAAGGCGATTTCCTGATTTAAAGCACGTGCCGCCGCCATACAATCAAAATGTGGGGGAGAAGACCCCACGTGGACATCCATGGAGGTATGAGAAGAGGAGCCCACTCGGGCATCCTCGGGGGCTGGGTCGCAGCCTGCACTTCCCAATGGAGCCGAATCACCACCGGCAACACCCTCGGGGGCTGGGTTGCAGCTCACGCTACCCACCTGAGCCGGATCATTACCGGCAACACCCTCGGGGGCTGGGTAACCACTGGCACCATCCTTGGAAGCTAGGTTCTCTGCAGTAGCCACCTCTAAGACTGAAGGATTCTCAGCCACCTCCATAGGAGTAGAGCAACCTAGACCAGCTTCTTTACTCTGAAGACTGCACTCCAAGGTCGACGAGGCACGAGATGCTGCTCGGGATAACTCTAATCCCACATCAAGCATGTCAGTGCAAACGTCCATCATACCACCACCATCTATCGGCTCGGATAGCAGATCTTCAGGGACTACATCCTCGAGAGCCTGATCAAAATTTGCTAGAGACAATTCTTGCAGACCAACGAGAGCAGACAAAGCTGGAGAAGGAATATCACTACTCTCCCCACTGACTATATAACACCGACTGTTTTTCTGAATTAAGGGGACTTCCTCCTCCTCTTCATCATCCTCATCAATAATACGAACAACACACTGAAAGGGAAATGTGCCCTTGGGCCATTTCTATAAGATTTTGGTGATTAAGTGCTCCACACAAATGCCTTGAGTGATATTTGTGCTAAAGACTCAAGAAGTGCAAATCAAGATTAAAGGTATGTTTCTAGACTTAGTACATTGTTTTGAAGACTAATGTATTATGTCTAAGTGTTAGAAACAGGAGAAATTGTTTTGGAGAAAAGTTGGCTATGTTCAGCCAAAAGGCTGCTCGGTCTGGGTGCACCGGACTGTCCGGTGGTGCACCAGACAGTGTCTGGTGTGCCAGGATCAGTCCCGATGAACAGCCTACTCTCGGGTCTCGACGGCGGCGTACGACTGTAAATCACCGGACTGTTCGGTGGTGCACCGGACTGTCCGGTGAGTCGTCTGCGGCGAAGTCGTCGCTCTCGGGAATCATTCAACGGCGTACGGCTATAATTCACCGGACTGTCCGGTGAGACACCGGACTGTCCGGTGAGCCAACGATCGACTGCGCCAACGGTCGGCCGTGCAATCCGCGTGTGACGCGTGGCCGAGCCAACGGTCGGATGGGGGCACCGGACTGTCTGGTGTACACCAGATAGTGTCGGTGCGCCAATGGCTCCAAATCTTTAACGGTCGGCTGCGCCAATTTAGGAAAGTAATCTGCACCAGACAGTGAACAGTTCATGTCCAGTGGTGCACCGGACTGTCTGGTGCGCCACCCGACAGAAGGCAAGAATTGCCTTCCCAGATTGCTTCCAACGGCTCCTAGCTGCCTTGGGGCTATAAAAGGGACCCCTAGGCGCATGGAGGAGAACACCAAGCATACTTTGAACATTCTAAGACTCCTGCACTCCATCTTCACACATTCGATTGACATTCTTAGTGATTTGAGCTCCGTTCTAGTGGTGAACTTGTTGCGTTTTATTTGAGCTCAAGTCTTGGCTTGTGTGTGTGCGTATTGCTGGGATTTGTGTGTGTTGCTTCCCTCCCTTACTCTGGTGCTTTCACATTGATATTTTTTGTAAGGGCGAGAGACTCCAACTTGTGGAGATTCCTGGCAAACGGGAAAAGTGATAAGAAAAAGGAACACCGTGGTATTCAAGTTGATCATTGGATCACTTGAAAGGGGTTGAGTGCAACCCTCGTCCATTGGGATGCCACAACGTGGAGGTAGACAAGTGTTGTACTTGTAGAACCACGGGATAACTCGTGTGTCTCTTGTGATTGCTTTTTGTGTGATTGTTGGTATTCGCAAGAGCTCGCTTTATATTCACTTGGTATTATCTCTCTAACACTTAACCAAGTTTTGTGGCTATAAGTTTTAAGTTTTTACAGGATCACCTATTCACCCCCCCTCTAGGTGCTCTCACACACCCATTGGGGTCAGCTCTGGCCGGATTGCACCCATTGGGATCAACATCATCAAGGTCACACCCATTGGGGTCAGCGTCAACCGGGTCACACCCATTGGGATCAGCTCCAGTAAAAAGCTCCACTGGCACTTCCTCGGCAGTAGGAGCAGAAGGGTCGGCATGCTGATTCAAACATGACACTCGCCGAAGCCATCTCTTTTTCTTTTTCTTCCCTTCAGCAGGAGAAGTTGGATGACTGGCTTGGCGAGGACATTTCGGGCGAGTGCTATCAGATCTTTGAGTGTCCAAGGTCTTTTTAGGCTCTGGGATAGTTGCCACAGTTAGTGTTTCAGCAGGGACCGAGTCAGAGGAATCCTCAGCCAACATATCTAGCATAGCACTTATTTCTGCATCGCTCGGGTTTACAGGCATCTCAAAATGAACCTGCCTCTCATCATTGGGGATATCACCAAGCGAAGCAACCAAAGCCTCAACCTCTTCGGGAGAGGGTCATACTCTAAGACCCAAACCACTATCACTAGCAGGAGGATTTGACACAAAACTGATGAAAGTCTTGAAAGGTGGCAGATTCTAGGCAGAATACGCAACAGGAGCACAGACATTCGACACCTTGCCTCTAAGAATCATCTCCAACCGGCTTACCAGATCCACAGCAGGGATCCTCCTGTTGGTAACCCGGGTTGAGTCAGTGACACCACGATACAAATAGGCCGGGTACACTCTGTCCTTCAGCGGCTGAATGTTCTTGAAAACAAAGTCTGCAACTACCGCTTCAGCAGTTAGACCTCCCTCCTTCAACAAGCCAATTTCAGCAATCAGAACCCTGGCTTCAGTTATCTCCAAGTCTGTGGGGGATTCAGTCCAACTTGGAGCACGAACATTAGGCTGTCTCCTTGACCGAGGGGGAGGGATTTTCCATGATTCTCAGCAATAAACCATTATAGGTGCCATCCTTTGATGCTATCTTTGAGTGGGATATCGAGGTACTCTGCCTTCCTCCCACGGCGCATCTCCAAACTCGCACCACCCACGAGCTGGTGCTGCCCCTCGGCCATTCCAGGCCGACAGTGATACAAGTACTTCCACAAGCCAAAATGTGGCAGAATACCAAGGTAGGCTTCACACAAATGAAGAAAAATAGCAACTTGCAGAATAGAATTGGGATTCAGATGAGTTAGATTCAGATGGTAGAAATCAAGGAGACCGCGGAAGAAAGGAGAAATAGGAAGAGCAAGGCCGCGGATGAGAAAAGGAATATAAATAACGGACTCATGGGTGTCTTCTGTCGGGACAGTAACCCCACGACAGATCCGCCAAGAACAAAGCTCTTTCGGAGGAAGAACTCCGACAGAAACAAGACGGAGAAGGTCAGACTCAGAAACAACAGATATGTGATTACCTGCGAAAGGCAACTGACTGTTGGGATCGATTGGAGGAATAATCGCAGCGGCGGAATTCTGGCTCTTTCGCTTGGGCGCCATCTCGGTCTCGCCGGCGAACTGAGCGGAAGCGAGATCACAGGGAAACAAAGAAGGTCTGGAGGCAAAAAGCAGAGCTAGGGCTCAGAATGCAGAGGCATGCGACGGCGCGGTACAAATGGGGTTTTCTCGGGCCAGACGCCATTTCTAAAAAAGTGCCCAGTCATCACTCGGTCGTTATTTCCAAAACGCCGATGTGGCCCAATATAACTCAGTGGTTATTTGTAAAACGCTAACGTTACCAGTCTTTACTCGGTCGTTATTTCTAAAACACCAACGTGGCCCGTTATCACTCGGCTGTTATTTCTAAAACGCCGACATCACCAGTAATCACTCGACCATTATTCCTAAAACGCTGACGTGGCTCAAAAGGACTCGGCTGTTACCTCTAAAACACCGACATCACAAGAAAAAACCACTCGGTTACTACCTCTGAATATACTAACAGTAAATCAGCCGTTTTTTCCCTACGAATATGCAGGAAGATCTAAAAAGCAACTCGATGATTCCAAGTCGTTACTCAAGCATTACTTCCAAGAACAACGACTACGTTGAGCATAAACACGATCCATCAACCGACTGGAAAAGGAACGATGGGAAAAGCAAAGAAACGCACACAGAATGGGATGAAGTCTTCTTCATTATAAAAGGATGGGAAGTATTACCAAACTTAAAAACCAACTCATTATGAGTCGGTCTTCTTCCCACTGTTCAGTTCACTACACTAATACATTACATTTCACTACACTATACTACTAACTACTACTATATTATTCTACTAATACTACTTCTACTACTATACTAATATCTAAGCCAAGTGGCGCCTAGCCACTGGCCCTGCCGCAGCTGCTGCCGCTGCCCTTGCCGCTGCCATTGCCGTCGTCGCCCTTGCCGTCACCTTCACCACCATCGCCATCGCCGTCGCCTTCGCCGTCGTCGTCGCCCTCGCCATCGCCGCCACCGCCGCCCTCTCCTCGCCCGAGGAGACCTCCAACTCATCCGAGCCCTCGAGCCCGACGCGCTCGACGGCCCAGATGTAGGTCCACACCTCTGCGGCGATCCCCTGGGAGTCGTCTGAGTCGTCAGACGGCGCCAGGGGAGAGGCATGGACCGGTGATCCCTCAGACTCGGAGGAGAACTCCTCCTCCGAGTACTCGGAATCGCCGAAGTCCTCTGAGGGAGGAGTCGGCTCGCGCTTCCGCTTATCGCCGGAATGGTGTGAGGAGCTCCCGCCTTTCTTGCTCTTGCCCATGGTGGATAGAAGAGAAGAGAAGAAAGTAAGCAACAAGCAGCAGTAAGATGTGTGAAGATGACGGAGAAGTAAGCACACTATTTAAAGAAGAAGAAGGCAACCGCTCACCTCCTACCACGGCCACTGAATAGTCGCAAAAATTCAATATGCAATTCAAATCGTCTGGAAACACGTCAGGCGGCTGGCGTCGTTTCATGTAACATGACACCCATTGGGACTTAAGTCAAACTGCTTGGACGATATGATTACACCCGCAGTCATGTCAAGTTACTACTCAGCAGCAGTTTGCTAAACGCTCAGCGCACCAAGCCGTTCCTTGCCCACACCCATTGGGGGGACGTCCAGGAATTTTCAATAGATTTTCCCAAGCAGTCACATCCATACAGTATACGCAATGAATACGACAAGACAAAAGGAAGATATCGATGGAGATCAAAGGAAAGCCAAAAATAGCCAATGAGGTACAAGTCTAATCAACAGAAGCATTGAAGCACAAAGCGAAATAATGACCAGCCAAGGGCCATCTACCGGATGTCCAATCCGTCGCTGATCAAATAAATTTCAAGCTGGTGCATGGGCAGGCTGTATTGATGATCACAAAAAGACAAAACTATATGCTGATCTCTAAAGCATAAACTGAGGAGACAATGCTGATCTCTAAGGCATGAGTCTAAGTCAAAGACAGTGGTTTCTAAAAAAGCATGGAATGAAGACCTTTGAGTGGATTATTTTCAGCAATCCACTCAAAGCTCAGGGGCTACACCCATTGGGTGCACCTCTAGTACACCCAATAAATCATGAGATCCCGAAGAACAAAATGTTGACCTCTAAAGCATAGGCTGGTGGTAAAATGCTGATTTCTAAAGCATTTGTCTAAGTTGGAAACTATGATTCCTAAAGAAGTATGAGATGAGGACCTGTGAATGGATTATTTTCAGTAATCCACTCAAAGCTCGGGGGCTACACCCATTGGGTGCATCTCCGGTGCACCCAATGAATCCTTAACCCCTAAGAGCAGAGCGTCAACCTCTAAGGCATAAACAGAGTACCGATTACTGAAGATTAAAAGCAAAAGACTGAAGAATGAAGCCAGAAAAAGATGACAAAAGATTATTTTTACCAAGTTACTTAGAGCTAGAGGTAACGACTTAGTAGACATGTTTCAAAATCGTAAGCTATACCTAGAATCTTTGGGCCGATTATTTCAAAATCAACACAAAGATTGGGGGCTTGTGGGGGACAGATACCCCCCGGGTCCACTAGAAGGCAAGAAGGCCTCACGGAAGACCCCAGGCACATTACTACGCGAGGCTGTCCCTTCGTGGGCCAGGGGAGGAACTTTCAACAGAACGGATCAACACAAGGACGGATCAACTTGAGCCCATGCGGTTCGCCGAGCTTAAACGTTATCTGCAGCATTGATCCGACTTTCCCGCGCAGCGCCCTCAGACGTCGGAGCCGAAGGCCTATGAGTCGGCGAGATTATAGCCTTATAGGAAGATAAACTCAGTTGGTTCACTATTACTTAGGAACACGTGGTTATCATATCCGCATGTAACGCCCTACGGTCGAATATATAAGGCCTAGGGAGCACCCCCTCAGAAGACATCTCACCCTTCAGCCCTACACTCAACTCTCTGGTATTCTTCATACTAGAGAACTCTCTTGTAACCTACCACACAAAAGATCCACTCCAGGACGTAGGGTATTACGCATCTCAAAGTGGCACAAACCTATACAAGATCATCCACTGTTTCTCGTGCATATGGCACGAACCATCGAGCTACAGTCGGTGACACCGTCCTACTCCAAAAAGCACCTTGAGGGGCAACCCCGGGTGCGCGGTCGGGCCCGAAACACCGACAGTTCGACCGTTGGAGCTCTGACAAGTGGGGCCACCGGACAGTCCGGTGGTGCACCGGACAGGTCATGTTCACTGTCCGGTGCGCCTTCTGACGCCTGCTCTGACTTTTGCGCGCGCAGGTGCGCACTATAGCGTTTCACTGTTCCTTTGCAGACGACCGTTGGCGCGAAGTAGCCGTTGCTCCGCTGGCACACTGGACAGTCCGGTGCTACACCGGACAGTCTGGTGAATTATAGCGGAGCAGCTCCCCGAATTCCCGAAGCTAGCAAGTTTGAGTTGATCCTCCCTGGTGCACCGAACACTGTCCGGTGGTGCACCAGACAGTCCGGTGCGCCATACCAGGGCACCTTCGGTTGTCTTTTGCTCTTTTTATTTGAACCCTTTCTTAGACTTTTTATTGGTTTGTGTTGAACCTTTGGCACCTTTAGAACTCCTAATATAGAGCAAACTAGTTAGTCCAATTATTTGTGTTAGGCAATTCAACCACCAAAATTCATATAGGAAAAGGTTTGACCCTATTTCCCTTTCAATCTCCCCCTTTTTGGTGATTGATGCCAACACAAACCAAAGCAAATATAAAAGTGCAGAATTGAACTAGTTTGCATATGGTAAGTGCAAAGGTTGCTTGGAGTGAAACCAATAATTATTTCTACTTAGATATGCATGAATGGTTTTCTTCTTATTTAAAATTTTGGACCACGGTTGCACCACTTGTTTTGTTTTTGCAAATCTTTTGGAAATTCTTTTCAAAATTCTTTTGCAAATAGTCAAAGGTATAACAATAAGATTGAAAGAAGCATTTTCAAGATTTGAAATTTTCTCCCCTATTTCAAATGTTTTTCCTTTGACTTAAACAAAACTCCCCCTCAATGAAATTCTCCTCTTAGTGTTCAAGAGGATTTTACAAATTTTTGAAGATACTAGAACTTTCTCCCCCTTTTTGAACACAATAAGATATTAATTTGAAAACTTTAATTTTAAAATTCAGTGGTGGTGCGGTCCTTTTGCTTTGGGCTAATACTTTCTCCCCCTTGGCATGAATCGCCAAAAACGGATACTTGTGAGTAAAATATAAGCCCTTTTACTTTCTCCCCAATGGCAAATAAATGAATATGAGTGAATATTATACCAATATGGAGAACGATGCAGAGTTCCGGCAAATACCAATGGAGTTGAGTGGAAGCGCCTTCTTTGCTGAATACTCCATTTCCCTTTCAATTTTATGACTAAGCATAATAATACACTTGAAAACACATTAGTCATAGACATAAAAGAGATATGATCAAGGGTATATAAATGAGCTATGTGTGCAAAGTATCAATCAAAATTCCGAGAATCAAGAATATTTAGCTCATTTCTAAGTTTGGTAAAGGTTTTCTCATCTAAAGGCTTGGTAAAGATATCGGCCAATTGATCTTTGGTGTTAATATAGGCTATCTGGATATCCCACCTTTGTTGGTGATCTCTCAAAAAGTGATACCGAATGGCTATGTGCTTAGTGCGGCTGTGTTCAACGGGATTATCCGTCATGCGGATTGCACTCTCATTATCACATAGGAGAGGGACTTTGCTAAATTTGTAGCCATAGTCCCTAAGGGTTTGCCTCATCCAAAGCAATTGTGCACAACAATGGCCTGCGGCAATATACTCGGCTTCAGCGGTAGAAACAGCTACTGAGTTTTGTTTCTTTGAAGCCCAAGACACCAGGGATCTTCCCAGAAACTGACAAGTCCCTGATGTGCTCTTCTTATCAATTTTACACCCTACCCAATCAGCATCGGAATATCCTAGTAAATCAAACGAGGATCCCTTGGGGTACCAAAGACCAAACTTAGGTGTTTGAACTAAATATCTCAAGATTCTCTTAACGGCCCTAAGGTGAACTTCCTTAGGATCGGCTTGAAATCTTACACACATGCATAAGGAAAGCATAATATCTGGTCGAGATGTACATAAATAGAGTAAGGATCCTAGCATCGACCGGTATACCTTTTGATCTACGGATTTACCTCCCGTGTCGAGGTCGAGATGCCCATTGGTTCCTATGGGTGTCTTGATGGGCTTGGCATCCTTCATTCCAAACTTGGTGAGTATATCTTGAATGTACTTCGTTTGGCTGATGAAGGTGCCCTCTTGGAGTTGCTTCACTTGAAATCCTAGAAAATACTTCAACTCCCCCATCATAGACATCTCGAATTTTTGTATCATGATCCTACTAAACTCTTCACAAATAGATTTGTTAGTAGACCCAAATATGATATCATCAACATAAATTTGGCATACAAACAAATCATTTTCAATTGTTTTAGTAAAGAGAGTAGGATCGGCCTTGCTGACTTTGAAGCCATTAGTGATAAGAAAATCTCTTAGGCATTCATACCATGCTCTTGGGGCTTGCTTGAGCCCATAAAGTGCCTTAGAGAGTGAAAGGGAAATATGCCCTTGGGCCATTTCTAAGTGTTTTGGTGATTGAGTGCCAACACAAGTGCTTAAGTGTTAATCTATGCCAATTGATGGACAAAGTGCAAATCAAGAATAAAGGTATGTTTCTAAGACTTAGTACATTATTTTGGAGACTAATGTATTGTGTCTAAGTGCTAGAAATAGGAAAAGACCAATTTGGAAAAGACTTGGCTATGCAGCCAAGACTCTGCGCAGTCTGGGTGCACCGGACAGTGTCCGGTGGTGTACCGGACAGTGTCCGGTGCGCCAGGCTGGCGACTATCAACTGGCTGCTCTCGGGAAGCGATCAACGGCGTACGGCTATAAATCACCGGACTGTCCGGTGGTGCACCGAACTGTCCGGTGAGCCATTCACAGGCAAAGTCGTCGCTCTCGGTAAGCGATTAACGGCGTACGGCTATAAATCATCGGACTGTCCGGTGGTGCACCGAACTGTTCGGTGAGCCAACTGTCGGCCGCGTAATCCGCGCGCGATGCGTGGCCAAGCCAACGGTTAGAAGGGGGCACCGGACTGTCCGGTGTGCACAGAACAGTGTCCGGTGCGCCAACGGCTCTGGATCTTCAACGGTCGGCTGCGCCACAGAAGGAAAGAAATTCGCACCGGACAGTGTCCGGTGGTGCACCAGACTATCTGGTGCGCCAGTCGACAGAAGGCAAGAATTGCCTTCCTGGAATGCTCTCAACGGCTCCTAGCTGCCTTGGGGCTATAAAAGGGACCCCTAGGCGCATGGAGGAGAACACCAAGCATTCTCTAAGCATTCCTAAGCACCAAGACTTCAATCCCGCGCGTTCGATTCTTTGTGATAGCAATTAGAGCTCCATTTGAGTAGAGAACTCTTTGAGTTGTGTTGAGAGCTCGTGTTGTGACTTGTGTACGTGTGTTGCTCTGATTTTGTGTCTTGTGTGCGTTGCTCATCCCATCCTTACTTCTGTGCTTCTTTGTGATAATCAAAGTGTAAGGGCGAGAGGCTCCAAGTTGTGGAGATTCCTCGCAAGCGGGATATAGTAAAGTGAAAGCAAAACACTGTGGTATTCAAGTGGGTCTTTGGACCGCTTGAAAGGGGTTGAGTGCAACCCTCGTCCGTTGGGACGCCACAACGTGGAGTAGGCAAGTGTTGGACTTGGCCGAACCACGGGATAAACCACTGTGCCATCTCTGTGTTGATCTCTTTGTGGTTATTGTGTTTTGCAAGAACTCCTCTCTAGCCACTCGGCTTTATTGTGCTAACGCCTAATCAAGTTTTGTGGGATTAAGTTTCAAGTTTTTACAGGATCACCTATTCACCCCCCTCTAGGTGCTCTCAATTGGTATCAGAGCATTCTCTTCATGTAAGGGACTAATCGCCCGAAGAGATGGATCCTAAGAGCAAGGGGATGGTGGTCAATGATAAGGAGAAGGAGTCCTTCGTCAACGAGCCGAAAGATGACAAGCCTACTGACTCGGGCTCGGGCCACAAAAGAAAATACGGGAAGAAGAAGAAAACAAGGCGCATCAAGGAGATAGTCTACTACGACAGCGACGAATCTTCATCTTCCCAAAAGGACGACAACGACTATGAGAAAAAGAAGACGGTTAATTCAAAATTCTCTTTTGATTATTCTCGTATTCCGCATAGTTCAAATGCACATTTGCTTTCCATTCCTCTTGGCAAACCTCCACACTTTGATGGGGAGGACTACGGATTTTGGAGTCACAAAATGCGTAGTCACTTGTTCTCTCTCCATCCAAGTATATGGGAGATAGTAGAAAATGGAATGCAATTTGATAGCACGGGTAGTCCTTTGTTTATCAATGAACAGATTCATAAAAATGCACAAGCTACTACTGTGTTGTTAGCCTCATTGTGCAGGGATGAGTACCATAAGGTGAGCGGCTTGGATAACGCCAAGCAGATATGGGACACCCTCAGGATCTCTCATGAGGGAAACGACGTCACCATGCTCACCAAGATGGAGTTGGTGGAAGGCGAACATGGGAGATTTGCAATGATCAGGGGGGAGGAGCCAACCCAAACATACAACAGGCTCAAGACCCTCGTCAACAAAATAAGGAGCTATGGAAGCACGAGATGGATGGACCACGACGTCGTCCGCCTAATGCTAAGGTCTTTCACTGTCCTTGATCCACATCTTGTAAACAATATTCGTGAGAATCCTAGGTACACCAAGATGTCGCCCGAAGAAATACTTGGAAAGTTCGTAAGCGGGTGGATGATGATCAAGGAGGCAAGATACGTCGATGAGGCGTTGAATGGTCCAATTCATGAGCCTCAAGCCATTGCTCTCAAGGCAACGAGTAGCAAGGAGGCGCTACCTAGCAAGGTGGCGCAAGTCGAGGCGACGGGGCTAAATGAGGAAGAGATGGCCCTCATCATCAAGCGTTTCAAGACGGCGCTAAAGGGCCGCAAGGAGCATCCCAAAAAGAACAAGACAAAGGGAAAGCGCTCCTGCTTCAAGTGCGGTAAGATTGGTCATTTTATCGCTAATTGTCCCGATAATGATAGTGACCAGGAACAAGATAAGAAGAGGGAAAAGAAGAAGGCTTACAAGAAGGCTAAGGGCGAGGCACGCCTTGGCAAGGAATGGGACTCGGATTGCTCGTCGTCCGACTCCAACAACGAAGGACTCGCCACATCAGCCTTCAACAAATCATCCCTCTTCCCCAACGAGCGTCACACATGCCTCATGGCGAAGGAGAAGAAGGTATGTACTCAAAAATCTACTTATGCTTCTTCTAGTGATGATGAATCTAGCGATGATGAAATAGATTACTCTAGTTTGTTCAAGGGCTTAGATAGAACTAAAATTGATAAGATTAATGAATTGATTGATGCTTTGAATGATAAGAATAGATTGCTAGAAAAGCAAGAGGATCTTTTGTATGAAGAACATGATAAATTTGTAGAGGCACAAAAATCTCTTGCTTTAGAAGTTAAAAGGAATGAAATGCTTTCTTGTGAACTATCTACTTGCCATGAGACAATTTCTAGTTTAAAAAGTGTTAATGATGATTTAAATGCTAAACTAGAAGTAGCAAATAGAGCTAACTCTTGTGTAGAACATGTTGTGATTTGCAATAGGTGTAAAGATTTTAATGTTGATGCTTGTAGTGAACACCTAGTTTCTATTGCAAAATTAAATGATGAAGTGGCTAGTCTTAATGCCCAGCTTAATACTAGCAAGAGTGAATTTGACAAACTAAAATTTGCAAGGGATGCCTACACTATTGGTAGACACCCCTCAATTAAGGATGGGCTTGGCTTTAAGAAGGAAGCCAAGAACTTAACAAGTCATAAGGCTCCCATCTCCACCATGGAGAAAGGGAAGGCCCCTATGGCTAATAGTGCTCAAAAGAATCATGCATTTATTTATGATAGGAAATTTTCTAGAAATGTTCATCATGATAGGAGTTGTAATGCTTATGATTCAAATGCAATGTTTGCTTCAAGTTCTTCCTATGTGCATGGTAGAGATATGCCTAGGAGAAATGTCATTCATCATATGCCTAGGAGAAATGTTGCTCATGTTCCTAGGAAAATTAATGGACCTTCTACAATTTATCATGCTTGCAATGCTTCTTTTGAAATTTGTAGAAAGGATAAGAAGGTGATTGCTAGGAAATTAGGGACAAAATGCAAGGGAGACAAAACTTGCATTTGGGTCCCTAAGACCATTGTTACTAACCTTGTAGGACCCAACAAGAGTTGGGTACCTAAGACCCAAGCCTAATTGCCTTGCAGGTTTATGCATCCGGGGGATCAAGCTGGATTATCGACAGCGGATGCACAAATCACATGACGGGGGAGAAGAAGATGTTCTCCTCCTACGTCAAGAACAAAGATTCCCAAGACTCAATCATATTCGGTGACAAGAATCAAGGCAAGGTCAAAGGACTAGGGAAGATTGCTATTTCATTCGAGCACTCTATTTCTAATGTGTTTTTAGTTGAGTCGCTTGGATATAACTTGTTGTTTGTGAGTCAGCTTTGTAATATGGGGTATAATTGCTTATTCACAAATGTAGATGTGTCTGTCTTTAGAAGAAGTGATGGTTCATTAGCTTTTAAGGGTGTACTAGACGGCAAACTTTATTTAGTTGATTTTGCAAAAGAGGAGGCCGGTCTAGATGCATGCTTAATTGCTAAGACTAGCATGGGCTGGCTGTGGCATCGCCGTTTAGCACATGTTGGGATGAAGAACCTTCACAAACTTCTAAAGGGAGAACATGTGTTAGGTCTAACAAATGTGCATTTCGAAAAAGATAGACCTTGTGCAGCTTGTCAAGAAGGTAAATAAGTGGGAAGTCCTCATCACATCAAGAACGTGATGACTACATCAAGACCCCTGGAGCTGCTGCATATGGACCTCTTCGGACCCGTCGCCTACCTAAGCATCGGGGGAAGTAAGTATGGTTTAGTAATTGTTGATGATTTTTCCCGCTTCACTTGGGTATTCTTTTTGCAGGATAAATCTGAAACCCAAGGGACCCTCAAGCGCTTCCTAAGGAGAGCTCAAAATGAGTTTGAGCTCAAGGTGAAGAAGATAAGGAGCGACAACGGGTCCGAGTTTAAGAACCTTCAAGTGGAGGAGTACCTTGAGGAGGAAGGAATTAAGCACGAGTTCTCCGCTCCCTACACACCACAACAAAACGGTGTGGTAGAGAGGAAGAACATAACGCTCATCGACATGGCGAGGACAATGCTTGGAGAATTCAAGACGCCCGAGCGATTTTGGTCGGAAGCCATGAACACGGCTTGTCACGCCATAAACCGGGTGTACCTTCATTGCCTCCTCAAGAAGACTTCGTATGAGCTTCTAACCGGTAACAAACCCAATGTGTCATACTTTCGTGTATTTGGGAGCAAATGTTACATTCTAGTAAAGAAAGGTAGAAATTCTAAGTTTGCTCCCAAAGCTGTAGAAGAGTTTTTGTTAGGTTATGACTCAAATACAAAGGCATATAGGGTCTTCAACAAATCATCGGGTTTGGTTGAAGTCTCTAGCGACGTTGTATTTGATGAGACTAATGGCTCTCCAAGAGAGCAAGTTGTTGATCTTGATGATGTAGATGAAGAAGACGTTCCAACGGCCGCAATACGCACCATTGCGATTGGAGAAGTGAGGCCACAGGAACAAAAGGAGCAAGATCAACCTTCTTCCTCAACGATGGTGCACCCCCAACTCAAAATGATGAACAGGTTCCTCAAGAAGAGGCGTGTGATCAAGGGGGAGCACAGGATGTCCAAGTTGAAGAGGAAGATACACCACAGGCCCCTCCAACCCAAGTTCGAGCGACGATTCAAAGGAATCATCCTGTCGACCAAATTTTGGGTGACATTAGCAAGGGAGTAACTACTTGTTCTAGATTAGTTAATTTTTGTGAGCATTACTCCTTTGTCTCTTCTATTGAGCCTTTCATGGTAGAAGAGGCCTTGCCAGATCCGGACTGGGTGTTGGCCATGCAGGAAGAGCTCAACAACTTCAAGCGTAATGAAGTTTGGACACTGGTGCCGCGTCCCAAGCAAAATGTTGTGGGAACCAAGTGGGTGTTCCGCAACAAACAGGACGAGCACTGAGTGGTAACGAGGAACAAGGCTCGACTTGTGGCAAAAGGTTATGCCCAAGTCGCAGGTTTGGACTTTGAGGAGACTTTTGCTCCTGTGGCTAGGCTAGAGTCTATTCGTATTTTGCTAGCATATGTCGCTCACCATTCTTTCAGGTTGTTCCAAATGGATGTGAAGAGCGCTTTCCTCAACGGGCCAATCAAGGAGGAGGTGTACGTGGAGCAACCCCCTGGCTTTGAGGATGAACGGTACCCCGACCACGTATGTAAGCTCTCTAAGGCACTCTATGGACTTAAGCAAGCCCCAAGAGCATGGTATGAATGCCTTAGAGACTTTTTAATTGCTAATGCTTTCAAGGTTGGGAAAGCCGATCCAACTTTATTCACTAAGACTTGTGATGGTGACTTATTTGTGTGCCAAATTTATGTCGATGACATAATATTTGGTTCTACTAACCAAAAGTCTTGTGAAGAGTTTAGCAGGATAATGACTCAAAAGTTTGAAATGTCGATGATGGGCGAGTTGAACTACTTCCTTGGGTTCCAAGTGAAGCAACTCAAGGACGGCACTTTCATTTCCCAAATAAAGTATACGCAAGACTTGCTCAAGCGGTTTGGGATGAAGGACGCCAAGCCCGCAAAGACTCCGATGGGAACTGATGGACATGTCGACCTCAACAAAGGAGGTAAGTCCGTTGATCAAAAAGCATACCGGTCCATGATAGGTTCCCTGCTTTATTTATGTGCTAGTAGACCGGATATTATGCTTAGTGTATGCATGTGTGCTAGATTTCAATCCGATCCAAGCGAATTCTTAAAATCTATAACTCCAAAATTAATAATCTCTGTTCCTGTGATCTTATTTCAATATGTAGATTATTAATATGTATTTTGCACATATGTTTGGTGTAATGTCAATTTTGCCTATACCATGTATGTCTGTATTGCTACGTTTAGCGGTGAGGACACGTGTCACCTAAGGAGCAAGTTGGTACCTGGAATCTCAAGTGCCAGGCAAGTTGTGCCCTTGATCACTTCTTTTTACCCACTCATGTTCTAATTAATCATAATGATCTGCATAGGTTAATTTTGATTGGACCTAATAGGTTACCCTAGTTTGTCTATCTTTATGCCTTGTTCACCACTGAATTTCTAGGTAGTACTTGCTAGTGCTTTATGTGGATTTGGGCATTGAGATATTCATGATTATACTTTTATTATCAGTTGTTATTTACTGTTCATGATAAGATCATTATGTTAATTGGAATATGGAGAACCACCCAGGAAAACAGTGCTACCACAAGGGTTTAATGGGACGCCCTTGGCTGACTAACTAGGAAAGCTAGTGGAGGACTACCGTACCCGAAAGGGGCAAGGGCAATAGGGGAGTGGTCAGTGTAGGGAGGTCCTCGGGTTGATTTTGCTGCGATGGCGGTCAGACGAGGGATTCCTGCATTGGAGCTCCCTATAAACTGTAGCGAGTTTTCCGAAGTGAGTGGAACTTTGTAAAGGCCTCGTAGTGTTACCCTGTCTCGCCTCCTCAATAGAGGTGTATGGGATTGGCCGTCTCTTGGCAGATGGATAACATGACTTGTGGGTAAAGATGCACAACCTCTGCAGAGTGTAAAACTGGTATACTAGCCGTGCTCACGGTCATGAGCAGCTCGGACACTCACATGATTAATTTATGAAACTAAATTCAATTTGTAATATGCATTGCATCGCAGGTGATGTTGTTACTACTTTTGTTCTACTACTTAATTGGGTTGGTATTTACTTATACTTAGTAATTGCTAATAAAATTTTGACCAACTTTAAAAGTGATGCTCAGTTTCAACCATCCTCTTTGGTAAGCCTTACACTTCACGTGAGCTCCCACCTTTGGCGAGTTCATGCACATTATTCCCCACAACTTGTTGAGCTATAAACGTATGTGAGCTCACTCTTGCTATCTCACACCAAGCCCCCACAGGTCAAGAACAGGTACCACAGGATGGGCGCTTGGAGGATGTTGCGATGTGTTCGTGAGAGATCTAGGCCGTCATCTCCCAGTCAACTTTGGGTTGCTGGACTGTTGTCTCCTTATGATGTAATTATTTATTTATTTTGTACATAACTCTTGTTATGTAGTAAAGATGTGACATTCGATCCTGTGCCATGATTCATCATATGTGTGAGACTTGGTCCCAGCACACCTGATGATTATGTTCGTGCCTGGGTCTTAGTGCCCCGAAACCCGGGTGTGACACAACCCGTCGCATTCAAGGCGACGGAGGAGAAGAAAGAAGAGTCTACATCAAGTAGACTTCCCATTGACGTCTCCAAGCTTGACAACGAGGAAATGGCGCTCATCATCAAGAGCTTTCGCCAAATCCTCAAGCAAAGGAAGGGGAAAGATTACAAGCCCCGTTCCAAGAAGGTTTGCTACAAGTGTGGCTCGGTCATTTTATCGCTAAATGTCCTTTGTCTAGTGATAGTGATAGGGATAACGATAAGAAGGTAAAGAGGAGAGAAAAGAAGAAGTACTACAAGAAGAAGGGCGGTGATGCCCATGTGTGTCGTGAATGGGACTCCAATGAGAGCTCCACCGACTCCTCCGACGATGAGGACGCCGCCAACATCGCCATCAACAAAGGCCTCCTCTTCCCAAACGTCGACCACAAGTGCCTCGTGGCAAAGGACGGCAAGAAGAAGAAGGTAAAATCAAGATCCTCCACTAAGTATGCAACCTCTAGTGATGAGGATAATTCTAGTGATGATGAGGATAACTTGTTTACTCTTTTTGCCAATCTTAACATGCAACAAAATGAGAAATTGAATGAATTGATTAGTGCTATTCATGAGAAGGATGAACTCTTGGATAACCAAGAGGACTTCCTTATTAAAGAAAACAAAAAGCATGTTAAGGTTAAAAATGCTTATGCTCAGGAGGTAGAGAAAAATGAAAAATTGACTAGTGAGCATAGCACTTGCCATGACACTATTTCTAGCCTTAGAAATGAAAATGCCAAATTAATTGCTAAGGTCGAGAAATCAAATGTTTGTGATGATTCAATTGTTAATCTTAGAAATGATAATGCTAGTTTAATTGCTAAGATTGACATGTTGAATGAATCTCTTGCTAGCCTTAAGATTGAGAATGAAAAATTAATTGCAAAGGCTAAAGATTTGAATGTTTGCAATGTTTGTATTTCCAATCTTAGAGATGAGAATGCTATTTTACATGCTAAGATTGATGAATTAAATGCTTGCAAACCCTCTACATCTACCATTGAGCATGTTACTATTTGTACTAGATGTAGAGATATTAATGTTGATGCTATTCATGATCACCTTGCTATGATTAAACAATAAAATGATCATATAGCTAAACTAGATGCTAAAATTGCCGAGCATGAACTAGAAAATGAGAAATTTAAATTTGCTCGTAGCATGCTTTATAGTGGGAGACGTCCAGGCATTAAGGATGGCATTGGCTTCCAACAGGGAGGCAATGTCAAGCTTAATGCCCCTCCTAAGAGATTGTCTAATTTTGTTAAGGGCAAGGCTCCCATGCCTCAGGATAACGAGGGCTATATTTTATATCATGTTGGTTATCCTGAGAATCCATGCTAAGAAGACTCATTCTGTTTCTCATCATGCTTTTATTTATAAGAATGAGGCTTCTAGCTCTAGGCGTTCTACTCATGTTAAAATGCCTAAAAAGAAATCTCCTATTGCATCAAATGATCATAACATTTCATTCAAGACTTTTGATGCTTCATATGTGCTTACTAGCAAATCAGGCAAAATAGTTGCCAAATATGTTGGGGGCGAACACAAGGGCTCCAAGACTTGTGTTTGGGTACCCAAGGTGCTTGTTTCTAATGTAAAAGGACCCAAGACCGTTTGGGTACCTAAGAACAAGGCCTAAATTTGTTTTGTAGGTTTATGCATCCGGGGGCTCAAGTTGGATCATCGATAACGGGTGCACAAACCACATGACTGGGGAGAAAAGAATGTTCTCCTCTTATGAGAAAAACCAAGATCCCCAAAGAGCTATCACATTCGGGGATGGAAATCAAGGTTTGGTCAAAGGATTGGGTAAAATTGCTATATCACCTGACCATTCTATTTCCAATGTTTTTCTTGTAGATTCTTTAGATTACAATTTGCTTTCTGTTTCTCAATTATGTAAAATGGGCTACAATTGTCTTTTTACGGATGTAGGTGTTACTGTCTTTAGAAGAAGTGATGATTCAATAGCTTTTAAGGGAGTGTTAGAGGGTCAGCTATACTTAGTTGATTTTAATAGAGCTGAACTGGACACTTGCTTAATTGCTAAGACTAACATGGGTTGGCTCTGGCATCGCCGACTAGCCCACGTTGGAATGAAGAATCTTCACAAGCTTCTAAAGGGAGAACACATTTTGGGATTAATAAATGTTCATTTTGAGGAAGACAGGATTTGTAGCGCATGTCAAGCAGGGAAGCAAGTTGGTGTTCATCATCCACACAAGAACATCATGACAACTGACAGACCACTGGAGCTACTCCACATGGATTTATTCAGTCCGATAGCTTACATAAGCATCGGCGGGAGTAAGTATTGTCTAGTTATTGTGGATGATTATTCTCGCTTCACTTGGGTGTTCTTTTTGCAGGAAAAATCACAAACCCAAGAGACTCTAAAAGGATTCTTGAGACGGGCTCAAAATGAGTTCAGCTTGAGGATCAAGAAAATAAGAAGCGACAACGGAACGGAGTTCAAGAACTCTCAAATTGAAGGCTTCCTTGAGGAGGAGGGCATCAAGCATGAGTTCTCTTCTCCCTACACACCTCAACAAAATGGTGTAGTGGAGAGGAAGAATAGAACTCTACTTGACATGGCAAGGACCATGCTTGATGAGTACAAGACTTTGGATCGGTTTTGGGCTGAGGCGGTCAACACCGCTTGCTACGCCATCAACCGGTTATATCTTCACCGAATCCTCAAGAAGACATCTTATGAACTCCTCACCGGTAAAAAGCCCAATGTTTCCTATTTTAGAGTCTTTGGTAGCAAATGCTTTATTCTTGTTAAAAGAGGTAGAAAATCTAAATTTGCTCCTAAGGCTGTAGAAGGCTTTTTACTTGGTTATGATTCAAGCACAAGGGCATATAGAGTCTTTAACAAGTCCACTGGACTAGTTGAAGTTTCTTGTGACATTGTGTTTGATGAGACTAACGGCTCTCAAGTAGAGCAAGTTGATCTTGATGAGCTAGATGATGAAGAGGCTCCGTGTGTCGCGCTAAGGAACATGTCCATTGGGGATGTGTGTCCTAAGGAATTCGAAGAGCCTTCATCAACACAAGATCAACCATCTTTCTCCATGCAAGCATCTCCACCAACCCAAGATGAGGATCAAGCTCAAGATGATGAAAATGAAGATCAAGAAGATGAGCCACCTCAAGAAGAGGACAATGATCAAGGGGGACATGCCAATGATCAAGACAAGGAAGATGAACAAGATCCAAGACCACCACACCCAAGAGTCCACCAAGCAATCCAACGAGATCACCCCGTGAACACCATCCTCGGCGATATTCATAAGGGGGTAACCACTCAATCTCGTGTTGCTCATTTTTGTGAACATTACTCTTTTGTTTCCTCTATTGAGCCACAAAGGGTAGAGGACGCACTTAAAGATTCGGATTAGGTGCTGGCGATGCAAGATGAGCTCAACAACTTCACAAGGAATGAGGTATGGCATTTAGTTCCACGTCCTAACCAAAATGTTGTAGGAACCAAGTGGGTCTTCCGCAACAAGCAAGATGAGCATGGTGTGGTGACAAGGAACAAAGCCCGACTTGTGGCCAAGGGTTATTCGCAAGTCGAAGGTTTGGATTTTGGTGAAACCTATGCACCCGTAGCTAGGCTTGAGTCAATTCATATATTACTTGCCTATGCTACTTACCATGGCTTTAAGCTCTACCAAATGGACGTGAAGAGTGCCTTCCTCAATGGACCAATCAAGGAAGAGGTCTATGTTGAGCAACCTCCAGGCTTTGAAGATAGTGAGTATCCTAACCATGTATATAAACTCTCTAAGGCGCTTTATGGGCTCAAGCAAGCCCCAAGAGCATGGTATGAATGCCTAAGAGATTTTCTTATCACTAATGGCTTCAAAGTCGGCAAGGCCGATCCTACTCTCTTTACTAAAACAATTGCAAATGATTTGTTTGTATGCCAAGTTTATGTTGATGATATCATATTTGGGTCTACTAACAAATCTATTTGTGAAGAGTTTAGTAGGATCATGGTACAAAAATTCGAGATGTCTATGATGGGGGAGTTGAAGTATTTTCTAGGATTTCAAGTCAAGCAACTCCAAGAGGGCACCTTCA
This sequence comes from Zea luxurians, assembly GCA_029449295.1. Classification (NCBI taxonomy): domain Eukaryota; kingdom Viridiplantae; phylum Streptophyta; class Magnoliopsida; order Poales; family Poaceae; genus Zea; species Zea luxurians. Next base: position 3,246,403 of record JAOPSE010000066.1, read on the forward strand.
TTAGCCAAACAAAGTACATTCAAGACATACTCACCAAGTTTGGAATGAAGGATGCCAAGCCCATCAAGACACCCATGGGAACCAATGGGCATCTCGACCTCGACACGGGAGGTAAATCCGTAGATCAAAAGGTATAGCGGTCGATGATAGGATCTTTACTCTATTTATGTGCATCTCGATCGGATATTATGCTTTCCGTATGCATGTGTGCAAGGTTCCAAGCCGATCCTAAGGAAGTTCACCTTAAGGCCGTGAAGAGAATCTTGAGATATTTAGTTCATACACCTAAGTTTGGTCTTTGGTACCCCAACGGATCCTCGTTTTATTTATTAGGATATTCCGATGCTGATTGGGCAGGGTGTAAAATTGATAGGAAGAGCACATCAGGGACTTGTCAGTTTCTGGGAAGATCCCTGGTGTTCAAAGAAACAAAACTCAATAGCTCTTTCTACCGCCGAAGCCGAGTATATTGCCGCAGGCCATTGTTGCGCGCAATTGCTTTGGATGAGGCAAACCCTTAGGGACTATGGCTACAAATTTAGCAAAGTCCCTCTCCTATGTGATAATGAGAGTGCAATCCGCATGGCGGATAATCCCGTTGAACACAGCCGCACTAAGCACATAGCCATTCGATATCACTTTCTGAGAGATCACCAACAAAGGGGTGATATCGAGATAGCCTATATTAACACCAAAGATCAATTGGCCGATATCTTTACCAAACCATTAGATGAGAAAACCTTTACCAAACTTAGGAATAAACTAAACATTCTTGATTCTCATAATTTTGACTGATACTCTGCACACATAGCTCATTTATATACCTTTGATCATATCTCTTTTATGACTATGACTAATGTGTTTTAAGTGTATTCTCATGCTTAGTCATAGAATTGAAAGGGAAATGGAGTATTCGGCAAAGACGACGCTTCCACTCAACTCCATCGGTATTATCCACTCTTTGCCGGTATTTCGCATTGTTCTCCACTTTGGTATAATCTTCACTCATATTTATTTGTTTGCCATTGGGGAGAAAGTAACAAGGGCTTATATTTCACTCACAAGTATCCGTTTTTGGCGATTCATGCCAAAGGGGGAGAAAGTATGAGCCCAAAGCAAAAGGACCGCACCACCACTGAATTTTAAAAATAAAGTTTTCAAATTGATATCTTATTGTGTTCAAAAGAGGGAGAAAGTTCTATTATCTTCAAAAAACTTGTAAAACTCTCTTGAACACTAAGAGGAGAATTTTATTCAGGGGGAGTTTTGTTTAAGTCAAAGGAAAAGCATTTGAAACAGGGGGAGAAAATTTCAAATCTTGAAAATGCTTCTTTCAATCTTATTCATGTACCTTTGACTATTTGCAAAAGGTTTTTGAAAAGAATTTTACAAATAATTTGCAAAAACAAAACTTGTGGTGCAAGCGTGGTCCAAAATTTTAAACAAGAAGAAAACCATCCATGCATATCTAGTAGAAATAATTATTGGTTTCATTCCAAGCAACCTTTGCACTTACCTTATGCAAACTAGTTCAATTCTGCACTTTTATATTTGCTTTGGTTTGTGTTGGCATCAATCACCAAAAAGGGGGAGATTGAAAGGGAAATAGGGTCAAACCTTTTCCTAAATGATTTTGGTGGTTGAATTGCCCAACACAAATTATTGGACTAACTAGTTTGCTCTAGATTATGAGTTCTACAGGTGCCAAAGGTTCAACACAAATCAATAAAAAGTCCAAGAAAGGGTTCAAATAAAAAGAGCAAAAGACAACCGAAGGCTGCCCTGGTCTAGCGCACTGGACTGTCCGGTGTGCCACCGGACAGTGTTCGGTGCACCACCGGACAGTGTCCGGTGCACCAGGGTGGATCAACTCAAACTTGCTAGCTTCGGGAATTTAGGGGAGCCACTCCGCTATAATTCACCGGTCTGTCCGGTGTGCCAGCGGAGGCAACGGCTAGCACGCCAACGGTCGTCTGCAAAAGGTGAACAGTGAACTACAGTGCATGGACTACGTGCGCGGAGGTCAGAGCAGGCACAGAAGGCGCACCAGACAGTGAACAGGACCTGTCCGGTGCACCACCGGACTGTCCGGTGGCCCCACATGTCAGAGCTCCAATGGTCGAACCCTAATGGTTGGGTGACATGGCTGGCGCACCGGACAGTGTCCGGTGGCGCACCGGACTGTCCGGTGCGCCATACGATAGGAGCCATCCCCAACGGTCACTTTGGTGGTTGGGGCTATAAATACCTCCAACCACCACTCATTCAAGGCATCCAAGTTTTTAGCCAACACATTCAATACAAGAGCTATAGCATTCAATTCTAGACACAATTAGAGTGAATCAAAATCTCTCCAAGTCGCAATTCCACTCAAAGCAATAGTGACTAGAAGAGAGAGTTTTGTCGTGTTCATTTGAGCTCTTGCGCTTGGATCGCTTTTTTTCTTCCTTCTTTCTTGTTCCCAAGATCATTGTAATCAAAGCAAGAGACACCAAGTTGTGGTGGTCCTTGTAGTGGACTAAGTGTCACGTGTGATTGAGAAGAGAAGCTCACTCGGTCTAGGTGACCGTTTGAGAGAGGGAAAGGGTTGAAAGAGACCCGGTCTTTGTGACCACCTCAACGAGGAGTAGGTTTGCAAGAACCGAACCTCGGTAAAACAAATCATCGTGTCATCCGCTCTATTTCTTTGGTTGATTTGTTTCCGCCCTCTCTTTCGGACTCGTTCATATTTCTAACGCTAACCCTGGCTTGTAGTTGTGCTTAAAGTTTGTAAATTTCAGATTCCGCCTATTCACCCCCCCCCCCCTCTAGGTGACTTTCAACCTTAACTGGGACAATATCTCTGACCAGCAGTTTGATCTATCAAGCCTTGACGCGTCATTCTCCGAGGAGGAAATTAAGAGAAGTATTGATCTTTTACCAGGAGATAAGGCTTTGGGGCCGAACGGCTTCACTAGTGTCTTCCTTAAATCTTGTTGGACCATTATAAGGCATGATCTCATGGCTGCGGTGAATGCTTTCTATAATAATCGATGCCTCAACCTCCAACTAATCAATTCAGCCAACATCATTCTAATCCCCAAAAAAGAAGGTGTGGAGGCAGCTGAAGACTTCAGAACTATAAGCCCCATCCATTCTTTCATTAATATTATCACCAAAACCCTGGCTCTTTATCTGGCACCGAGAATGAATGAGTTAGTTTCACCTTGCCAAAGTGCCTTCATTCAAAAAAGTAGCATTCATGAAAACTTCCTTGCGGTTAGAAGCACTGTTAGACACTTCCAGCGTATCAATTCGCCCACACTATTCCTCAAGCTAGACATTGAAAAAGCATTTGACTCCGTCCGTTGGGATTACTTGATTGCCTTACTCTACAATTTGGGATTCCCTGTGAGGTGGACTGACTGGATCGCTTCTATCCTCTCCACCTCAACATCAAGAGTACTCGTTAATGGGGTCCCTAACCCTCCAATTCATCATGAGAGAGGTCTCAGGCAAGGCGATCCTCTCTCCCCTCTTCTGTTCGTCTTGGCGATCGACCCATTGCAAAAAAAATTCTAAAGATCGCTGGACAATGGAGCATTGAACAAGTTGGGGAACAGTTCACCTAGCATTAGGCTCTCGCTATATGCTGATGATGCAGCTTTGTTTGTTAAGCCGATAAAGAGGATATTGAGACAATTGTCAGGTTGCTCACCTTATTTGGCGAGGCATCTGGTCTGATGACCAATTTTTAGAAGTCCATGATCGTCCCAATCCGCTGCCAGGGGCTACCCCTTGGTGACATTCTTAGTTGCTTTCCAGCCAGAAGAGCAACCTTCCCGATCCGGTACCTGGGCCTCCCTCTCACCCCAACTAGACTCAGGAAGGGGCACTTCCAGTTTTTGGTGGACAAAGTATTGAACAAGCTGAGTAGCTGGAATGGGAGAAACTTCTCAGTGGCAGGACGCTTAACTCTGGTAAAAACAGTGCTTACCTCACAACCAAATTATTTATTAACCGCCCTTAATGCTCCCAAGGAAACGATTAGTCTACTAGACTCCAAAAGAAGACAATTCCTTTAGGCTGGTTCTGAACAACTGACGGGCAGAAAGTGCAAAGTCAATTGGAAATGGGTGGCGAGGGCAAAAGCCCTTGGGGGCTTGGGAGTTCTTGATTTGGGCGCTTTTGCGCGTGCCTTGCGCGCGCGATGGCTCTGGCATAATTGCACCTCATCACGGAATATCTGGGACAATTTAGAGATTCCTTGCTCTGATGCTGATAAACTGCTTTTTGCGGCATCAACGAATATTGAGATTGGTGATGGTTCTAAAATCTCCTTCTGGGTAGCGCTTGGGTGAGGGGGCAAAGGCCAAAGGACTTGGCGCCTCGTCTCTTTTCTATATCAAGAAATAAGAGGAAATCTTTGGCGGAGGCGGTCACAAACAATGCTTGGATCATGGATCTTGCGCTGTTCGACATACCGATTACTTCCCACCACATTCATGAGTTCTGCATTCTTTGGTTTGAAGTCCAAAAGATCCAGTTTCACCCAGAACGTGATGATGCCATCACCTGGAATTTCACTGCGAATCGCCGCTACATAGTCAAATCGGCATATCAGGCCCAATTTTTGGGTTCTGTTCGCACAAACTATGACCTCATCATCTGGAAGAATTGGGTGCCTCCAAAATGCAAGTTATTCAGCTGGTTAGCAATTCAAAATCGCATTTGGACAGCAGATCGTTTAGCCGCCAGGAATTGGCCCCATGAACCGACTTGCATCTTGTGTTTCGTGGAATGTCGTTTCACCAAAAGAATTTGGGAGGAAGTTGCTGTTTGGGTAGCCGTTGAGAGCCTGAAACCGTCTAGCTGGGAGCGACCCCCCTCGCTGTGGCATTGGTGGGAGAAATTGGCTTTTTTTGCCGAGATGCAATAGGAAAGGCATCAGATCATTATTGATCCTTGTAAACTGGAAGATTTGGCGAGAAAGAAATGCGAGAATCTTTGATCGCAGATTCTCGAGCTGCCAGCAAATCATTGCCAAAATCAAGAGTGAGGCGGCAGCCTGAAATTTGGCAGGGGCCAAGCACCTAGCTACCCCTTTAACAGCTATTTAGTGGGGTCTGTTTTTATTTTCTAATAAGGTTGGACCTTTGCTTAGTGCTTCGGTCACTGTATTGACTTAAACCTCTTGTTATTCTTCTTATCAATATATCTTGGCAGAACTCCTGCCTTTTAAAAAGAGACAACATGGGGAAAAAAACCTCAAAACCACCATGTCGTACGTATATTATCCAGATGAACAGCGGCTCTGTCTCCCACAGACCAACAGCCAATTAATCCAGAAACGGTCGCCCTCTAGTGTGTGTCATCTATGTCGTCTGATCCGTCGTGAGATTAGCCACTGAAACGCGCTGTCGTCAAGTTAAGCCATACGCAAATAGAGCCAGGCAGACGTCGTCAGTACCATGACCGGCCCAATATAGCCATGCTTGCTACACGGTGGCCAAGAGAATGGAATGGAATGTATGCGTACGTACGTAGTGTGTATAGCTGAACGTACGTGCATGGTAGGCCGTAGGCGTAGACACACATGCAACTACTGTACACGACGGCCAAGAGAATGCATCGCGCGTCTATATATGGCTCGTGAGAGGTAAAGGCAACGATCGTCATGGTCGGCGGCGGCGCCAGAAGCACAAAACGCTCACATGTACAGATCAGTTCCATCAAATCTTACAGGAAATAACATTGCCCATCGATGATTCAGATGCACAAACTCTCAGATCAAATACGAACACGTTTGAGTTCATAGCTAGCTCTTCGTCCATGGCAAGAAGAAACACTAACTTATATTAGCTGCTGCTACCTCTACCGCTAGCCCGCCCAGTTTGGCTAGCCAGCCGGTTACGCCTACTGCATCGCCTCTGCCCATGCTTGCTGTTGTTCGTCCACGTCGGCCTCCGCGCACGCCGGCTCGTTCAGGTCCGCCAACGGCCGCCTGCTGCTGCTTGATCACTTTGGATCCCAGATTAAAGGGGACTAGGACTAGCTAGCTAGGAGAGAAACGAACTAAGTTTTCCCTTAATCACTTTGGATCCGGGAGGGAATTTCAGTCTCCAAACTATCCTCTTCGCCTGGTCCCGTGGGCGATCGGCGACGTCCTTCGTCGGCGCGTCGTCCCCGCCGCTCTGCGGGTACGCGAGCGGGCTGTCAGCGCTAGGGACGGCGGCCACGGCGCTTGCTTGCTTGCGCTCGCGCCGCCTCTCCCGCCGTTCCCGTCGCTCCCGCCGCCGGTCCCGCCGGTCCCGCGACCGCATGAGCCTTTTCATGTTGGTCAGAATGTCGGCCACCTCCAGCTCCACCGCATCCACCTCCACCACCGACGCCGGCGCCTCCTCCATGTGCGCGTGTTCATCCACGTTCGACGCCGCCTCCTCCATGTGCGCGTGCTGCATGGTATGGACGAAGCCGCTGATGCTGCGGCGGTGCGATATGACTACGAGCGAGCGGCGAGCGAGCAGATTGCTTGATGGCTTCCTGCGTATAGTAGGCTGGGTTCCAAGGAGGAGGACCAAGGCCGTGCCCGTGCGTGTGGTTTAATATAGGCTGGCAGGCGAGCGCCACAAGCGTGGTGATTGGATGGAAGCGTGGTCCTCACGTTGACTTAATTGGTTGACTTCGCTCCCCTCGGACCTCGGTACATTCATCTCTTTCATCCAGCAATTATCATCCCCCTCTACGCCGCACTCCTTCAACTCCCTCCTCGCCGCGCTCCTGCGGCGGGGCCGGCGCCGCGCGGTGTCGGCGCTGCTCGCCGCTTTCCTGCGCTGCCCCGGCGCCTCCCCCGACGTGGCCACGCTCAACACCCTCATCCACGGCCTCTCCACCGCCTCGCCGCGCCCGTCCGCCCCCACGCTCCTCAGGCTCTTCCGCTTCCTGCCGGAGGCCTACGCCTTCGCGCCCGACGCCATCACGTACAACTCCATGCTGGCTGCTCTGTGCCGAGCGGAGGACCTGGCCACCGCGCGCAGGCTGTTCGATGGAATGCGCGCGGGCGAGCAAGGCGGGGAGGCTGGCGCCTTCCCTAACGTGGTCGCCTACACCACCATGATCAGGGCGTGCTGTGCGAGGAGGCTTGCCGATGAGGCGCTGTCGCTCTTCAAGATGATGCTCGCGGATGGCGTGCGGCCGAACAGGATCACCTACAACACCATGGTGCAGGGCTTCTGCCAGGCCGGAAGGATGGAGCTGGTAAAGGAGATGTTCGGGATGGACTCATTTAAGCCGGACACGTGCACGTTCAATACGCTGATGGCCGCGCACTGTAGAGAAGGGCGGATACAGGACGCGAAGAAGGTGTTTGACTTTGATCAGTTGATGGAGCTCCGCGTGAGGCACGACTCTGCGAGTTACAGCATCGTGACCCGGGCGTTGTGCGAGAACGGTGAGTTTGGTCGAGCAGAGGAGCTTGTGGACAGCCTCTTGGAGAAGGAGGTTGTCAAGAAAAGAGGTGGTTGTGTGCCACTCATTGCATCTTACAATCCAGTTTTTAAGTACCTCTGTGAGAATGGCAAGCCAAAGAAGGCCAGGTTGTTGTTATTCGGGCAGCTGCTGGATATTAGGAGCAAAGAGCAAGGTTGATTTCCTAGCATTGAAGACACTAATCCTAGGACATTGTAAGGAGGGACATTTTGAAGAAGGGTACGAGCTGGTGGCTGGTGCTCTCAATGTTGAAGAGGGATCTTATGCCTGACACTGAGGGAGGATGAAATCTGCCTGGGAAGCGCTTCACAGGATGTTAAACAATGGTCTTCGACCTAGCACAAGTACGTTCCACTCTGTTCTTCTGGGGCTTTTGAAGAAAGATGGCTGTGCGAAAGAAGCCGCAGATTTGATAGAGATAATGCTGGAGAGGAAGATCAGGCAGAATGTTGACCTTTCTACTAATCTGATTGGTGTGTTGTTCAAAAGTGATCTTAATGGTCGTGCATACAAGATTACTAAGCATCTGTACGACAATGGATATTACATTAAGATGGAAAAACTAATCGCGACACTTTGTGAGGACAAGAAGTTCATAGATGCCGTGGAGTTTTCTTTGTTCAGCTTGCGGAAGCGCCATGAACTGGGTGTGGCAGTTCACAGCCAGGTTCTGGATGGCCTTTGCTCGGATCGTAGAACTTCTGAGGCATTCCAGCTTTTCTATGAGCTAATTGAGAACAAAAGAACTTCTGCGGTTGCTGTACCCCGCAGCCTAGTCTTTCTGCATCATGCTCTTGAGGAAGCTGGAATGGTGCAAGAAGCTGGTTTTGTTGCTAAACAGATGAGACGTGCAACTGCCACAACTAGGCGAAGGAGCTAAGGATTTACTCCATGTTTTTTGGCATCTTTGCGGGGAGGGAAGGGATTCCCACCTGGATAGTTGTTATTGCTAACATGGATAGCCTGACTCTACGCTATTTTCTTACATATTGGTGCAAGACCAAGGATGGCTGGCTCAACCACCAGGAAGGAGTTCACGCCACCACACTAAATGTGGATTTACTCCATGTTTGTTGGAAGAAAAACTTGGGAGATCTTGGCAACAAACCATGCAGTGTGGTCTGTGAAGAGAAAGGATGCTGGAACTGGATGTCAAGTTGGTTGCCTTTCCTCAGCTGATCAGCAAGGGAATGGCTGGTCATTGAACAATGGTTCTTTGATGATGGAAGATTGCATATGGCATTAAGGGGTCTGTAAATGATTTGATTTTCTTGAGCTAACTTCTATCAGCAGATATTCAGATTGCACAAGCTCATCTGATGGTCAGTCCTAAAGACAAACTAAAGCCTGTATTTCCTGATACTGACATGTGTATTTAAGTGCAGGTGAGACAATAGAGCTGCTGCTGCTGCTGCTTCCTGTTCAACTGGAGAAGAGTTGTGAAAATCAAAGTGTATTTAGATATACAATGCTAGCGAAAGAACACCACGGTCTGTCATGATATTTAGCAACAGCACATGTCCGGACCACATGACAGTATATGTCTAGGACTCAGTTTGAGGTAGAGATCGAAGAACTTGAGAAGTTGGGCGTGAAGCTTCAGAACCTGAGCAACATGCCATGATGCCAGCGGGAGTCGTGCTGCTTTCTACTCCCTCTGCTCTGCTCCATATTAGAAGACATTTTGGTTTTTTTATTTCAACTGCTTTTGCTATGTATTTAGATATATACTGTATCAAACAGAATGTATCTAGAAAAGTATTAAAATTTGCAACGGAGGGGATAGTTTGCGTGATGAGAAAAAAATGTCATGGTTAAGTAACTGAGGGAGAGGCATATATGCACCACGCCGTCAGCGTGAGTTCATTCCAGTGGGGTGGGGCGGCGACACGTGGCGGAAAAATAGGATGACTCAAACCGCATGCACGCACGCACGGGCATGCGAGACTCAAACAAAACTCCGAAAAACAGGATGCGCTCGCTGCCCGCCTCTATTATTAAAGCGCGGGCAGCCGGGCACGGCCTTGGGGGTTTGAAAATTGGAACAGCAATCCGCCCGCTCACAAACACATTGCGCCGCCGCAGCACCAGCAACAGCCGAGGATGGAGATGGATGCGGAGGAGGATGCGGCGTCGAATGTGGATCACGCGCCCAAGGACAAGAAGGATGCAGCGCCGACGTCGATGGTGGAAATGGATGCGGAGGAGCTGGAGGTGGCCGACATTCTGCGCGACCTGAGCAGGCTCATCCGCTCACGGGACCGGCAGGAGCGGCGTCGGGAACGGAGGGAGAGGCACCGCCGGCGGCCGGTGCAGCGGGACGACAATCCCTCCCCGGAACCAGCTCCCGCGGCCGCGTCGTCCGCCGTCCCTAGCCCCGAAACACCGCTCGCGTACCCGCAGAGCGGCGGGGACGACGACGCGCCGCCCGAGGACAAGGGCGAGGCCGCCGCCACCGCCGTTCACGCACGCACGAGGTGTTAGGCGGATTCCTTTTCTATCAGAGCTTAATAATAGAACCTGTTGTTAACTCTAACTCGCTACCATATCATTTATAGCCAACAATAAACACACCTATATAATAAAGCTGACTCTAAAGCCGACTCTTAGATGAATCCCTTATCTCTTTTATTCTTTTGTCTTAAAGCCTGTGTATCACCTAGCTCTTGCATGAGAGCCAACTCCCTCTACTTTTTTATGTTTCTCTCTTCCGCATAAGCAAAAATACCATGTAAGTAGGCTTAGAGCCCATTATTGTACTTGCTATTAGCCGCCTTCCGTCGAATCTGGTAGATAGCCATGCATGCATGCCAAGAGTTCCCATTCCGTGATCGGCTCCCGAGTTACACGATTCTTCATAGACATTATCACTTAACTGCATTTATGATTTAGGGGCTCTGGGTTGTACCATGCAATTTATTTGTTATATCTACACCGATTCCTCGTAGACATTATCACTTAACTGCATTTATGATTTAAGGATTTTGGCTTGTACCATGCAATTTATTTGTTGTCTTTTGTACTTAGAAAACTATTCTCGTGCAGGTGGCGACGAGGAAGCAGAAGGACACACCACGGATGGTGGTGACGAGAGACCTGACTGACGAGCGGCTGCTAGAGTGGGCAACAGCGGTAGAGGATCGCTACCTTCAGGCCATGGCCAAGAAGCAGGAGGCGGCCGCGCGGCGGCACCGCGTCGGCATCCTGCGTGCCAAGGGCCTCTCGCTGGTGTCTAGAAGGATGTGGCGCGCTAGCTAGCTAACCAAACCGGGCTAGCGCACGGTAAAGAAAGTAGTAGCAGCGGCATATATAGCGGGCGTTTAGGTTTGTAGGGACTAATTTTTAGTCTTTTCATTATAATTACTTTTAGTCTTTAGATTACCAAACATAGTGACTAAAATAGATATAATCTATCTTTTAGTCTATATGTTTGTCAATTTAGAGACTAAAATAAAGACACTAAAAATTAATCTCTAGTACCAAACACCCGGTAGTAACTATATTTTTTAGTCTTGCCATAGACGAGATCGAGGTTGGTTTAGGGTTTAGGGTTCGATAATGTTTTTTCATGTAATCCGGTCATTCGAAGAGCTGCATATAGATTATAATCTCGATAGTATCTTATAATAGATTATAATCTCGATCTTATAATCTATAAGCTGGAATTTGTGCGAGATGGAATTGATTTGTGCGAGCGTTTTGTGCTTCTGTGCCGGCGCGGCCGCCGACCACGAGGATCTTTTTCTTGCATGACCACGGTGGTGCAGGTGAAGAACTGGGATCATATTCGTTTGTACGTAGTTTCATCGCACTGATTTGAGATATTCCTCCATTGCCGTTGACCTATTTACGTTCTTGCTGACCGGCCGTCTACTGCGTCGATCGAAGAGTTGAACCAAACGAACTATCTACGCATTCACAACACCTGAGAACTGGAATCCATTATGTGTCACACCCGGGTTTTAGGGGCACCAAGACCCGGACGCGAACATAATCACCATGTGTGCTGCGACCAAGTCTCACACATATGATGAATCATGGCACAGGATCGAATGTCACATCTTTACTATATAACAGGAGTTCTATACAAAATAAATAAATAATTACATTATAAGGAGACAACAGTCCAGCAACCCAAAGTTGACTGGGAGACGATGGTCTAGACCTCTCACGAACACATCGCAGCATCCTCCATGCGCTTCATCCTGCGGTACCTGTTCTTTACCTGTGGGGGGTGTGAGACAGCAAGAGTGAGCTCACATACGTTCATAGCTCAACAAGTTATGGGGAATAATGTGCATAAACTCGCCAAAGGTGGGAGCTCACGTGAAGTGCAAGGCTTACCAAAGAGAATGGTTAGAGCTGAGCGTTGCTTTTAAAGTTGGTCAAAATTTTATTAGCAGTTACTAAGTATATGTAAATACCAAACCCAATTAAGTAGCAGAACAAAAGTAACAACATCACCTACGATGCAATGCATATGACAAATTGAATTTAGTTCTATAATTTAATCATGTGAGTGTCCAAGCTGCTCATGACCGTGAGCACGACTAGTATACCAGTTTTACACTCTGCAGAGGTTGCACATCTTTACCCACAAGTCGTGTTATCCATCTGCCAAGAGACGGCCAATCCCATACACCTCTACCGAGGAGGCGAGGCAGGGTAACACTACGAGGCCTTTACAAAGTTCCACTAGCTTCAGAAAACCCGCTATAGTTTATAGGAAGCTCCAATGCAGGAATCCCTCGTCTGACCGCTATCGCAGCAAAATCAACCCGAGGACCTCCCTACACTGACCACTCCCCTACTGTCCTTGCCCCTTTCGGGTAAGGTAGTCCTCCACTAGCTTTCCTAGTTAGTCAGCCAAGGGCGTCCCATTAAACCCTTGTGGTAGCACTGTTTTCCCGGGTGGTTCTCCATGTTCCAATTAACATAATGATCTTATCATGAACAGTAAATAACAACTGATAATAAAAGTATAATCATGAATATCTCAATGCCCAAATCCACGTAAAGCACTAGCAAGTACTACCCAGAAATTCAGTGGTGAACAAGGCATAAAGATAGACAAACTAGGGTAACCTATTAGGTCCCATCAAAATTAACCTATGCAGATCATTATGATTAATTAGAACATGAGTGGGTAAAAAGAAGTGTTCAAAGGCACAACTTGCCTGGGACTTGAGATTTCAGGTACCAGGATGATCTTCAGAGGACTCATAACCTCGCGCTAGTCGTAGCAATACAAACAAACATGGTATAGGCAAAATTAACATTACACCAAACATAAGAATACACTGCGTAATAATAATCTACGAGTCGTTACGAGATCGTGGGAACAAGAACCACTAAATTCGGAGTTACGGTTATTAAGTTATGGATTTCCGAAATTATTTAGTGCTTAGAATAGATTAATCCAAATGAACAATTTTAATTCAAGTTTCATGGTTAAACAAAGGTACTAGGTGATAAACAATATTAAAACAAAATTAATACAACTGAAATGAATCAATTTGGAGCTAAAATGAATTAAATATGAATTTCACAAGTTTCTAGAATTATTTTCATGCTAAAAATCAATTTATGGTTTGTTTTACTAATTCTGGCGTCATCTTTGGACTATGGGTAGAATAACAGGGAAGTCCAGGGGCTGTTTTATAAGAAACCAGAGCCCAACCGTAATTACTTTATACTAGGAGAGGACGGCGGGTTTATTCATCAATACTACAAGGACTCTTTTGCAAGATGAGCTATGCGAAAGGGTATGGGGGTTTTCTGATCGTCAGATCCAAAGTCGAGGGCGCAGATTAGACTGGCCATTAAATGAACCGGTACGCATTCCAGTCCACAAGATCAGAGATCAACGGTGGGCACTTAATGGCGAACGATTCCATCCCGAGACGCAGGATCACGATCCAGGGGCTGTGAATTATCCACCCAATCGGTCATCCCCCTTGTTGATCTCACCCGCTCAAACCTCATCAAATGGCCATAAGGCCATCTTCCACCTGGCAACACCCAAGCAGCGGCACCCACAACCCCGCGGCGGCAAGAAGCCCGCCGGCGATCGCTCACCCCCGCACCCCACGCCCCAACCACCGTTTCGATCGTCGATAAACGCAGAGGAGAACCGCGCGAACACATGAGGGAGTACCTTTTTGGCAGAAACAGCAGGAACACTGTCGGTCACGGCAGGGGGTGGACAGCGGCGACACCATCACCGGTGACCAGATCGACGCCCCAATACGCAAATTAGTGGGTGCTACATGCAGAGCAGAGCGAGGCAACTTAATTAGGAAGGACCTTACCGGTCGATTGTGTCGCAGCGGGGGAGAATCACGGCCATGGTTGAGAGCAGATCCGCGGCGGACAGCAGCGCTTCATCCCCACCGGCGAGGAATTCATCCATCCCAATCGACCCGCATCACCCAAAAGAGCCCCGCATGAACCCCGCAGCACCGGGAAGCTTCTACCCCGCGCCCGACCTGCTTCTTGCGCCGCCGGTATGGTTCTCCAGGGTCCATCTCCCATACCTTCCCCTTCTCTGTTCTCACGACAATTACGATGAGTTAGCTACGAGGGCTTCGGATATGGCTTGGTGTGGCTACTGGTGCAGGGCGAGATGACCCCGGGGCAGGAGCATATATACCCAGGAGTCCATCGGAGGAGGCGGAGTATCCCAACAACCCCGACAGCGACCCGCATGCATGCAACAGGTTCGTGCGGACTCAGATTGTCTGGTGGAGCAAGGTGAACCTGACAGAGGGGCCCCACCTAGCGGAGACAGCAAAGCCACAGGCGCGCTGGCGTGAGGCTGTCCCGTGGGACCAGCGCGTCGGCGCGTGGGTGCTCTGGGTTGGGTCGCGCAGGAGTGGACGAGAAGCACAAGTGGGCCGGCCAGCGTAATTCAGCCCAGAAAGTTGTTTTCTCCTTTTCCTTTTATGTTTTGCATTTTCTTTCTCCCTTTCTAAATTTACCACTTGAATTTGAATTTGTTAGTGAGTTTTACACATAGATCAAGTGCACAATTAAAATACCAGTATGAGAAGACATATTTATTTATATATCATTATTATTATTTTTCCTTATAGCACATATTCTTTTCCTTTTTCTTCTCTTTTCTTTTCTATTTCCATTTTCAAATTCTAGTTTTCTAACTCAAACTTGTCTCACAAATTTGAATACAAAGTTCAAAAATACAATAACTTCAGCATGAGATGCATATTTTTGTATTTATTTATTTGTTATTTGACTACCTTAATTCCATTAATTGAATATGCAAAGAGGGAAGAAATCAATTAATCCCGAAGGGTTCCAAAAAAAAATCCCCAAAATACTAACACATTAATATATATATATATATATCATTATTTTTCTGTGATACAAATTTTGGGCTTTACAAATCCTACCCCCTTAAAAATAATCTCGTCCTCGATATTTGTGAGAAAAGAGATACAAAAGCATTGGTTTGTAATTCGGCTTTTAGTTTCTAGTTGGTACCAAAATCAAGAGATTTTTTTTGTCTTTGATACAAATGAGTAGGTGATTAGGAAGGCATGGGTATATGTATGTATATGTATAGTCATTTTGTTATAAAAGATGGGTAGGTTAGGGCAATAATAGCTTGGGGTAAGAAAGTTTATGGTGAGAAAGAACTCTGTGTTGAGTGGCAATGCAATTGAAGGTTGAGTTTGACTTCTCTCCTTCCTTGACGAGGTTGATCTTTTCTTCTCCGGTCTTGGTCTCATTGATTCGCGGTGAGTGCATATCATTGGTGTTGGGGAATATGGTTAAGATAGATTTGGATGAGATAGGCTACATGATGTAGGTCTAAAGTTCATTTGATGGAATAGACAGATTATGCAATCCATCATGACACTATTGGTTAGGTTAGCTCTTACGTTCATGGTTGAGCTGGTCTAATGCACTAATTTTAGGTTTAAGTGCATGAGGGGAGAACAAGATTTATAGGAGTAGGATCTAGTTTATTTTACTAGTGTTAACTTGTTAAGGGACTGTCCTTAGGTTAGCTCAACTTAAGGTTAGACTTCATCAGGTTAGATTAACCAATTAGGTTGGATCAGATCTAGAATAAATCGATATGACTATTTTAGACTAGATAAGATCTAAATAAATTTTGGATTAGCTCTTGGTTGTTATTCTAGAGTAGGATAAATATGCTAATTAGGGCAAGATGAATCCATAAGGATAAGGTAGAATCCTTTGAGGTTAGTTAGATCTATTAAGATGAGATAAAATCTTTTCAAGATAAGATGGATCTAGATACATTAGGATAAGTTAAGATCTTTTGAGATAAGATAGATCTATGAGTGCAGGATAGAATCTTTTAAGATGAGATGAATCTATTAAGCTAGATACATTTTTTTAATGAGGGATAATCTAATTTGTCTAGTTACTTTTATAAGCATTTTTTCCTATATGAATATGCAGATGTAATTGTGGACATTACTGCACAACTAATCACACTCAATCAAAGATCCAAATCAAACAAGTATCATAAGAACAAGCATTCAAGTTCATAGATATTTATATAAGAAAAATAGTTTTGTTTTTGTTCCTAAGAGAAGGTATCCTATTC
The DNA here is from genome assembly GCA_029449295.1 of Zea luxurians. Taxonomy (NCBI): domain Eukaryota; kingdom Viridiplantae; phylum Streptophyta; class Magnoliopsida; order Poales; family Poaceae; genus Zea; species Zea luxurians. The sequence continues at coordinate 3,262,472 of JAOPSE010000066.1, forward strand.
CTAAAGGTCACTTTAGGCACAGGATTTCAAAGTGTGAAATCCAAGTTTGTCTTTAGAAAGAAAAGGTAAGAATAATTAGAGTAAAGCAGAAATAGATGAGAAAAGTTTAGAAAGAATCAGAGTAGCAGAGGTAAGTAAGTAAAGGTTGTCCAATACTATCTAGGTTTCGTCCTACAGTCAACATTCCTCTGATACCACTTCTGTCACACCCGGGTTTTAGGGGCACCAAGACCCGGGCGCGAACATAATCACCAGGTGTGCTGGGACCAAGTCTCACACATATGATGAATCATGGCACAGGATCGAATGTCACATCTTTACTATATAACAGGAGTTCTATACAAAATAAATAAATAAATACATTATAAGGAGACAACGGTCCAGCAACCCAAAGTTGACTGGGAGATGACGGCCTAGACCTCTCACGAACACATCGCAGCATCCTCCATGCGCTTCATCCTGCGGTACCTGTTCTTGACCTGTGGGGGGTGTGAGACAGCAAGAGTGAGCTCACATACGTTCATAGATCAACAAGTTGTGGGGAATAATGTGCATGAACTCGCCAAAGGTGGGAGCTCACGTGAAGTGTAAGGCTTACCAAAGAGAATGGTTAGAGCTGAGCATTGCTTTTAAAGTTGGTCAAAATTTTATTAGCAGTTACTAAGTATATGTAAAGACCAAACCCAATTAAGTAGCAGAACAAAAGTAACAACATCACCTGCGATGCAATGCATATGACAAATTGAATTTAGTTCTATAATTTAATCATGTGAGTGTCCGAGCTGCTCATGACCGTGAGCACGGCTAGTATACCAGTTTTACACTCTGCATAGGTTGCGCATCTTTACCCATAAGTCGTGTTACCCATCTGCCAAGAGACGGCCAATCCCATACACCTCTACCGAGGAGGCGAGGCAGGGTAACACTACGAGGCCTTTACAAAGTTCCACTAGCTTCAGAAAACCCGCTACAGTTTATAGGAAGCTCCAATGCAGGAATCCCTCGTCTAACCGCCATCGCAGCAAAATCAACCCAAGGACCTCCCTACACTGACCACTCCCCTACTACCCTTGCCCCTTTCGGGTAAGGTAGTCCTCCACTAGCTTTCCTAGTTAGTCAGCCAAGGGCGTCCCATTAAACCCTTGTGGTAGCACTGTTTTCCCAGGTGGTTCTCCATGTTCCAATTAACATAATGATCTTATCATGAACAGTAAATAACAACTGATAATAAAAGTATAATCATGAATATCTCAATGCCCAAATCCACGTAAATGTAAAGCCCAAAATTGGTAGAAAAAAAATAATAAAGCAAATAAATAGGAATATCTATGATAGAGATTTTAGAATATTTTTTTTTGGAATTTAATGGGCAATCCGTGTTCATAATCAATTAAAAAAATATTAAAATAATCATAAGAAAGAGTGGACATCCCATACTTATGAATTGGTGGTAATACATAAGGAATCCTAATTTAAACTTGACCTCAAAGTATAAATGAAAATATAAAATAGAGAAGAAAGGAAAATGTTTATGGACCCATTTATTCCCCACCCATAAATATATGTCAAGGGAAAGTAAATAATATTAAAACCATATAAATAAATAAAAATGTAAACTAGTGCCATAAACATGTTGAAACCCTAGCCTGAGGAATATTCAAAATTTAAGTCTTGAATCAAAATTTGATTTGAAAATGGAATAGAAATAAGAAAAGAAATGATGAAAAAAAGCCAATTGGGCTGCTGCTCCACATTTTGGCCCAGTACTTCGTCGCCACCCACTTCCCTCGGCCCATCTACTTTCCCCGCGCCGGCCCATCCTGGCCTACCGCGCAACGCGCATTCTGTTTCACCGGCCAGGTGGGCCCTCAGGGTCAGCCTCTTTTCCTTCGTATGTGTGCTCCCCTTCACCCACTGACCAAATGGGCCCACGTTGTCAGCCCTATCCCCTTTCCTCTGGTCCGAACGCTGGGAGCACAGAAACAGAAAATCGCCGTGATCTTCTCGCCTAACCTGCGAGATCCTCGGCTCCGGCTGGCGTATCAACTCCGCGCGGGCAGGTGCGCGTTGGATATAAAGCTCTTCCTTCCCCCCCCCCTCGCCCATGACCATCCCATCCTATACCACCGTGCGCCATTGGAGCACTAGCAGGAAGACGAATTGCGCCGCCGCCGGGGTAAGCTGCCCGTGCTGTTTGTCTGTGGCTGGGGTGGGACTATGGTCGTTCACGGGGCCGTAGTGAACCCGGGTGCGGGGTCTCGGGTACTGGCGCGATTGTCAGGATGCCGGAATCCGTCGTCGGCCATCTTCCTCGGCCGCAGTGCCGCACGCAACCGTGGCCAGCGACGTCGCAGCTTCTTCTCGGTGTGTGGTCGCCCCCAGGATGTCCCCTGTCCCCTGCACTGCGTGTTGCTCGCTTCCGGTAGGTGAATTAGGTACCTGGGCGTTGAATCGGCTGCTCGCCGGTGGGGCTCCGCCGTGAGAGGGGTCCTGGCGCCGCCTCAGGCCGGCGAGGGAAGGGGGGAAGGCGCGCGGCCGTCGGATTCAGTGGACGGCTAGGATTAGCCCGCGGTACCGTTCGGCGTGGCGCTTCCTGGGTCGTCGATCAGACCACGAACGTGTGAGATTAGATCGAAGTGTACCGTTTCAGGCATTTGATCGGGACCGTGTGATGTTGATCCAACGGGTCTGTGGGCACACTCGCGTGGGTTAATGTCGGCCGTTGGATCGGGATCCGATGCTCCTGGTCGCGTACCGGTTTGTCCTGGGCGCGATTTAATCTGGACCACCAGATTTCAATCAGACGGCTAGGATCGTCCTGTACCCCTTCGGCCTAGTAAACTTGCTAAAGAGACCCTGACTTATTTCAAAAACAACCCGCCGTCCGACTTGGGATGCCTCTGTGTCTATGTAAAATTTCTGGATTGGCCCCTGCACTTTCTAGTATTTGGTGCGCAGTACAGAAGATAGTGAAAATAGAGAATTAATTATAGAAAATGATTTTAAATACAAAAATAATTCCAGAAAGTTGTATAATTCATAGAAAATTCATACTTGCTCCAAATTAATCCATTCCACTTTCTAAAATTTTGTAATTTTATTCTCTACCACCTAGAACCTCTGTTTTGTCATGAAAACAGTTAGGAATTTAATCTGTCACTTAATCCATTTTAAACACATAAAATCTTTGAAAATTCATAACTTAAAATCTATAACTCCAAAATTAATGGTTCCTGTTCCTATGATCTTATTTTAATATGTATATTATTAATGTGTATTTTGTTCTTATGTTTGGTGTAATGTTAATTTTGCCTATACCATGTATGTTTGTATTGCTACGATTAGCAGTGAGGTCACGAGGATCTGAAGAATCATCCTGGTGCCTGGAATCTCAAGTCCCAGGCAAGTTGTGCCCTTGATCACTTTCTTTATACCCACTCATGTTCTAATTAATCATAATGATCTGCATAGGTTAATTTTGATGGGACCCAATAGGATACCCCAGTTTGTCTATCTTTATACCTTGGTTACCACTGAACCTTCCGGGTAGTACTTGCTAGTGCTATATGTGGTTTTGGGTATGGAGATACATTATTCATGATTACACTTTTGTTATCAGTTGTTATTCACTGTTCATGATAAGATCATTATGTTAATTGGAACATGGAGAACCACCTAGGAAAACAGTGCTACCACAAGGGTGGAATGGGACGCCCTTGGCCGATTAATTAGGAAAGCTAGTGGAAGACTACCTTACCCGAAAGGGGCAAGGGCAGTAGGGGAGTGGTCAGTGTAGGGAGGCCCTCGGGAGGATTTTGCTGCGATGGCGGTCCTGCAAGGGATTCCTGCATTGGAACTTCCTATAAACTGTAGCGGGTTTTCTGAAGCTAGTGGAACTTTGTAAAGGCCTCGTAGTGTTACCCTGCCTCGCCTCCTCGGTAGAGGTGTATGGGATTGGCCGTCTCTTGGCAGATGGGTAACATGACTTGTGGGTAAAGATGCGCAACCTCTGCAGAGTGTAAAACTGGTATACTAGCCGTGCTCACGGTCAAGAGCGGCTCGGACCCTCACATGATTAACTTATGGAACTTAAACTCAATTTGTCATATGCATTGCATCGCAGGTGAAGTTGTTACTTTTGTTCTACTATTTAACTGGGTTGGTATTTACTTATACTTAGTAACTGCTAATAAAATTTTGACCAACTTTAAAAGCAATGCTCAGCTCTAACCATCCTCTTTGGTAAGCCTTACACTTCACGTGAGCTCCCACCTTTGGCGAGTTCATGCACATTATTCCCCACAACTTGTTGAGCGATGAACGTATGTGAGCTCACTCTTGCTGTCTCACACCCCCCCCACAGGTCAAGAACAGGTACCGCAGGATGAGGCGCATGGAGGATGCTGTGATGTGTTCGTGAGAGGTCTAGGTCGTCGTCTCCCAGTCAACTTTGGGTTGCTGGACCGTTGTCTCCTTATAATGTAATTATTTATTTTGTACAGAATTCCTGTTATGTAGTAAAGATATGACATTCGATCCTGTGCCATGATTCATCATATGTGTGAGACTTGGTCCCAGCACACCTGGTGATTATGTTCGCGCCCGGGTTTTGGACCCCTAAAATCCGGGTGTGACAGAAGTGGTATCAGAGGAATGTTGACTGTAGGACGAAACCTAGATAGAACTGGACAACCAATACTTACTTACCTTTGCTACTCTGATCTTTTCTAAACTTATCTTAATTTTTTCTCATCTATTTCCGCTTTACTCTGATTATTCTTACCTTTTCCTTCTAAAGACAAATGTGGATTTCACACTTTGAAATCCGGTGCCTAAAGTGACTTTTAAGAATAGGAGACCTACTCTCAGGAACAAAAACAAAACTATTTTTATGGTTACCTATGTATTTGAATGTTTGTTCTTATGATATCTGTCTGATTTGGATCTTTGTTTGAGTGTGATAAGTTGTGGAGTAATGTCCACAATTGCATCTGCATATACACATAGGTATAAAAATATATTTATAAAATAACTAGACAATCTAGATTATCCCCTTAGAAAATATATGTATATATAGTATTCCGTATCTATCTCATCTTGATATATTCTATCTTACCTTTGGACAGTCACCTCGTACAACTAATTACCCTAGTCTTGACATAGAAGATCTGGCCCAGCCCTGCCAAAGAAAGTTTTAGTACATAACCAACTATTAGCTTATTCATTCTGTCTACTAAATGATTTCCTTGCAAAGCTATCTTACCATATGCTTCTAACTTAGATGGTCAATACCAGGCGGGGTGGTGGAATTGATTTACCTGCTAATCGACAACCCCAACCACAGTCAGCAGAAATGAATCCTCCTAATCCTCCACCAGGCGGAGTTGATCCACTAGTCGCAGCTCAAATGAGAATGATGCAGCAAATGGCGGACACTATGGCAGATATGCGCACCCAAATGCAGCAAGAACGCCAAGAAATGCACCAGAAAAGAGAGGATGCACGTCAGGAAATGCGCCAAGAGCGGGAAGAGATACGCCAGGAGAGAAGGGTACAACAGCAGCAGCTGCAACAACAACTTCAACAACAGCAGCAACAACAACAAGTGCCATTACCTCCACCTCCACCACCAGTTCCACCCCGGGACAAGCACCGGGAATTCATGAGCCACAAACCACCAACCTTCTCCAACTCCGCAGATCCGCTGCAAGCAGATGACTGGTTAAAGTCCATAGAGAAGATGCTCAACATAGCCCAGTGCTCGGACCGAGAGAAAGTACTCTATGCATCGGGTCGTCTTGCTGGTCCCGCTGCGGATTGGTGGGATGCGTACTGCGCTGCTCATGCTGCTGCCGATACAATTACCTGGGCAGAATTCTCCACACAATTTAGGAATTACCATATTCCTGCTGGACTCATGAAGATTAAGAGGAAGGAGTTTCTATCCCTCAAGCAAGGAAGTATGTCCGTAAGTGAATATAGAGACAAATTCATCCAGTTATCTCGATATGCTCCCAGAGATGTAGAGGATGATGAGCAAAAGCAGGAGCTTTTTCTGGACGGGTTAATTGGACCCTTGCAATATCAACTGGTATCGCACACATTCCCATCCTTCCAAAGGCTACTTGACAAAGCTATTGCTGTAGAAAACAAGAGGAGTATATTTGGAGAGAAAAGAAAGGCTGTCAACCAAGGGCAGGCTGGAAGTAGTTCCCGTCCTCGCTATACTACCACTCCAAGTACACCAACTAGTGGCAGTTCTGCACAACAAACTCAACAGGCACCAACTGCTCCTCCAAAAGCAAGCACCCCAGCAGGACCCGTTGCTCCTAACACAACCGCCATCAGGACATGCTTCAAGTGTGGACAACCGGGACACTACGCCAACTACTGTCCCAACAGAGCTGCCTACACTACACCGGCTCCGATGAAGCAAGGACAAGCCTCGGCAGGAAAGAGTCAGCCCCTATCTATCAACCGGGGATATGCCCATCATGCAGAAGTAGAATCTGAACCCGGTGAACTTGAAATTCAGGAAGAAGAGTGATAGTCGCCTAGAGGGGGGGTGAATAGGGCGAAACTGAAATTTACAAAAATAATCACAACTACAAGCCGGGTTAGCGTTAGTAATAAAGAAACGAGTCCGCGAGAGAGGGCGCAAAACAAATCGCAAGCAAATAAGAGTGTGACACGAGGATTTGTTTTACCGAGGTTCGGTTCTCGCAAACCTACTCCCCGTTGAGGAGGCCACAAAGGCCGGGTCTCTTTCAACCCTTCCCTCTCTCAAACGATCCCACGGATCGAGTGAGCTTTCTCTTCTTCTCAATCAAAAGGGAACAAAGCTTCCCCGCAAGGGCCACCACACAATTGGTGCCTCTTGCCTTGGTTACAATTGAGATTGATCACAAGAACAAGTGAGAAAGAAAAGAATGCGATCCAAGCGCAAGAGCTCGAAAGAACACAAGCAAATCACTCTCTCTAGTCACTATGGAGTTGTGTGGAATTTGGAGAGGACTTGATCTATTTGGTGTGTCTAGAATTGAATGCTAGAGCTCTTGTAGTAGTTGAGAAGTGGAAAACTTGGATGCAATGAATGGTGGGGTGGTTGGGGTATTTATAGCCCCAACCACCAAAAGTGACCGTTGCTGGAACTCCTCTGTTCGATGGCGCACCGGACAGTCCGGTGCACACCGGACAGTCCGGTGCCCCTGCCACGTCACCATTGCCGTTGGATTCTGACCGTTTGAGCTTCTGACTTCTGGGCCCTCCTGGGTGTCCGGTGCACACCGGACATGTACTGTTTGATGTCCGGTGCACCGGCATGGGCGTGCCTGACGTCTGCGCGCGCTGCGCGCGCATTTAATGCACCGCAGGGAGCCGTTGGCGCCGCAGAGAGCCGTTGCTCCGCTGGCACACCGGACAGTCCGGTGCACACCGGACAGTCCGGTGAATTATAGCGGAGTGGCTGCCGAGCGAACCCGAGGCTGGCGAGTTCCGGAGGCCGCGTTTCCTTGGAGCACCGGACATGTCCGGTGCACACCGGACAGTCCGGTGAATTATAGCGCGCCGGCCTCCGAGAAATCCCGAGGGCGAAGGGTTTGAAGTCGGAGTCCTCTGGCCGCACCGGACATGTCCGGTGCACACCGGACAGTCCGGTGCCTTCAGCCAGAGCAGCCCTCGGTTGCCTCATTGCTCCTTTGTTGAATCCAACACTTGGTCTTTTTATTGGCTAAATGTGAACCTTTTGCACCTGTATAACTTATGCACTAGAGCAAACTAGTTAGTCCAATATTTGTGTTGGGCAATTCAACCACCAAAATTATTTAGGAACTAGGTGAAAGTCTAATTCCCTTTCAATCTCCCCCTTTTTGGTGATTGATGCCAACACAAACCAAAGCAAATATAGAAGTGCATAATTGAACTAGTTTGCATAATGTAAGTGCAAAGGTTGCCTGGAATTGAGCCAATATATGATGCGCATGGATTGTTTTCTTTATTTTTCACATATTGGACCACATTTGCACCAAGAGTTTTGTTTTCGCAAATTCTTTTGTAAATACTTTTCAAAGTCTTTTTGTAAGATAGTCAAAGGTAAATGAATAAGATTTGTAAAGCATTTTCAAGATTTGAAATTTTCTCCCCCTGTTTCAAATGCTTTTCCTTTGACTAAACAAAACTCCCCCTAAAATAACGTCTCCTCTTAGTGTTCAAGAGGGTTTTCCATTAATTTTGAAAACACTACTTGCTCCCCCTTTAGAACACAAAGAGATACCAATTTTGAAATTTATCATTGAAAATCATCAAATTTAAAATTAGGGTGGTGGTGCGGTCCTTTTGCTTTGGGCTCATATTTTCTCCCCCTTTGGCATGAATCGCCAAAAACGAAATCATTAGAGCCCATTGAAGTGCTTTCTCCCCTTTTGGTCATAAAATGAATGAGTGAAGATTATACCAAAGTTGGAGAGGTGATGCGGAGCGACGGCGAAGGATGAGTAGTGGAGTGGAGTGGAAGCCTTGTCTTCGCCGAAGACTCCTATTCCCTTTCAATATACCTATGACTTGGTTGAAATACACTTGAAAACACATTAGTCATAGCATATATAAAAGAGACATGATCAAAGGTATATTTATGAGCTATGTGTGCAAGACTAGCAAAAGAAATTCCTAGAATCAAGAATATTAAGCTCATGCCTAAGTCGGGTAAAAGATTGTTCATCAAGTGGTTTGGTAAAGATATCGGCTAATTGATCTTTAGTATTAATATAAGAAATCTCGATATCCCCCTTTTGTTGGTGATCCCGAAGAAAATGATACCGAATGGCTATGTGCTTAGTGCGGCTGTGCTCGACGGGATTGTCGGCCATTTTGATTGCACTCTCATTGTCACATAGCAAGGGAACTTTGGTTAATTTGTAACCGTAGTCCCGCAGGGTTTGCCTCATCCAAAGTAATTGCGCGCAACAATGGCCTGCGGCAATATACTCGGCTTCGGCAGTGGAAAGAGCGACTGAATTTTGCTTCTTTGAAGCCCATGACACCAAGGATCTTCCCAAGAACTGGCAAGTCCCCGATGTGCTCTTCCTATTAATCCTACACCCCGCCCAATCGGCATCCGAATAACCAATCAAATCAAAAGTGGATCCCCGAGGGTACCAAAGCCCAAACTTAGGAGTAAAAGCCAAATATCTCAAGATTCGTTTCACGGCCGTAAGGTGTGATTCCTTAGGGTCGGCTTGGAATCTTGCACACATGCAAACGGAAAGCATAATGTCCGGTCGAGATGCACATAAATAAAGCAATGATCCAATCATCGACCGGTATACCTTTTGATCCACGGACTTACCTCCCGTGTCGAGGTCGAGATGCCCATTGGTTCCCATGGGTGTCTTGATGGGCTTGGCATCCTTCATTCCAAACTTGCTTAAAATGTCTTGAGTATACTTGGTTTGGCTGATGAAGGTGCCTTCTTGGAGTTGCTTGACTTGGAATCCTAGGAAATACTTCAACTCCCCCATCATTGACATCTCGAATTTTTGCGTCATGATCCTACTAAATTCTTCACATGTAGATTTGTTAGTAGACCCAAATATGATATCATCAACATAAATTTGGCATACAAACAAATCATTATCAAGAGTCTTAGTGAATAAAGTAGGATCGGCTTTGCCGACTTTGAAGCCATTTGCAATAAGGAAATCTCTAAGGCATTCATACCATGCTCTTGGGGCTTGCTTGAGCCCATAAAGCGCCTTAGAGAGCCTATAAACATGGTTAGGGTACTCACTGTCTTCAAAGCCGGGAGGTTGCTCAACATAGACTTCCTCCTTGATTGGTCCATTGAGGAAGGCACTCTTCACGTCCATTTGATAAAGCTTGAAGCCATGGTAAGTAGCATAGGCTAATAATATGCGAATTGACTCAAGCCTAGCTACGGGTGCATAGGTTTCACCAAAATCCAAACCTTCGACTTGTGAATACCCCTTGGCCACGAGTCGAGCTTTGTTCCTAGTCACCACACCATGCTCGTCCTGCTTGTTGCGGAAGACCCACTTGGTTCCTATAACATTTTGATTAGGACGTGGAACTAAGTGCCATACCTCATTCCTTGTGAAATTGTTGAGCTCCTCTTGCATCGCCATCACCCAATCCGAATCTTGAAGAGCTTCCTCTACCCTATGTGGCTCAATAGAGGAAACAAACGAGTAATGTTCACAGAAATGAGCAACACGAGATCGAGTAGTTACCCCCTTATGAATGTCGCCGAGGATGGTGTCGACGGGGTGATCTCGTTGTATTGCTTGGTGGACTCTTGGGTGTGGCGGCCTTGGTTGTTCATCCTCCTTGTCTTCATCATTTGAATCTCCCCCTTGATCATTGCCGTCATTTTGAGGTGGCTCATCTTCTTGATTTTCTTGTTCAACATCTTGAGCCTCATCCTCAACTTGAGTTGGTGGAGATGCTTGCATGGAGGAGGATGGTTGATCTTGTGCATTTGGAGGCTCTTCGGATTCCTTAGGACACACATCCCCGATGGACATGTTCCTTAGCGCTATGCATGGAGCCTGTTCTTCACCTACATCATCAAGATCAACTTGCTCTACTTGAGAGCCGTTAGTCTCATCAAACACAACGTCACAAGAAACTTCAACAAGTCCTGAGGACTTGTTAAAGACTCTATATGCCCTTGTGTTTGAGTCATATCCTAGTAAAAAGCCTTCTACAGTTTTAGGAGCAAATTTAGATTTTCTACCTCTTTTAACAAGTATAAAACATTTGCTACCAAAAACTCTAAAATATGAAATATTGGGCTTTTTACCGGTTAGGAGTTCATAAGATGTCTTCTTGAGGATTCGATGAAGATATAATCGGTTGATGGCGTAGCAGGCGGTGTTGACCGCCTCGGCCCAAAACCGATCCGGTGTCTTGTACTCATCAAGCATGGTTCTTGCCATGTCTAATAGAGTTCGATTCTTCCTCTCCACTACACCATTTTGTTGTGGAGTGTAGGGAGAAGAGAACTCATGCTTGATGCCCTCCTCCTCAAGGAAACCTTCAATTTGAGCGTTCTTGAACTCCGTTCCATTGTCGCTTCTAATTTTCTTGATCCTTAGGCCGAACTCATTTTGAGCCCGTCTCAAGAATCCCTTTAAGGTCTCTTGGGTTTGTGATTTGTCCTGTAAAAAGAATACCCAAGTGAAGCGAGAATAGTCATCCACAATTACAAGGCAATACTTACTACCGCCGATGCTTATGTAAGCGATCGGGCCGAATAGATCCATGTGTAGGAGCTCCAGTGGCCTGTCGGTAGTCATGATGTTTTTGTGTGGATGATGGACACCAACTTGCTTCTCGGCTTGGCAAGCGCTACAAATCCTGTCTTTCTCAAAATGAACATCGGTTAGTCCCAAAATGTGTTCTCCCTTTAGAAGTTTGTGAAGATTCTTCATTCCAACATGGGCTAGTCGACGGTGCCATAGCCAACCCAAGTTAGTCTTAGCAATTAAGCATGTGTCGAGTTCAGCTCTTTCAAAATCTACTAAGTATAGCTGACCCTCTAACACACCCTTAAATGCTATTGAATCATCACTCCTTCTAAAGACAGTAACACCTGTATCAGTAAAAAGACAGTTGTAGCCCATTTGACATAATTGGGATACGGAAAGCAAATTGTAATCTAAGGAATCTACAAGAAAAACATTGGAAATAGTATGGTCAGGAGATATAGCAATTTTACCCAAACCTTTGACCAAACCTTGATTTCCATCCCCGAATGTGATAGCTCGTTGGGGATCTTGGTTTTTCTCATATGAGGAGAACATCTTTTTCTCCCCTGTCATGTGGTTTGTGCACCCGCTGTCGAGTATCCAACTTGAGCCCCCGGATGCATAAACCTACAAAACAAGTTTAGTTCTTTGTTTTAGGTACCCAAACGGTTTTGGGTCCTTTGGCATTAGATACAAGAACTTTGGGTACCCAAACACAAGTCTTGGAGCCCTTGTGTTTGCCCCCAACAATTTTGGCAACTACCTTGCCGGATTTGCTAGTCAAAACATAAGATGCATCAAAAGTTTTAAATGAAATGGCATGATCATTTGATGCATTAGTAGTTTTCTTTCTAGACAACTTGGCATGGGTTGGTTGCCTAGATCTAGATGTCTCACCCTTATACATAAAAGCATAATTAGGGCCAGAGTGAGACTTCCTAGAATGAATTTTCTTAATTTTACTCTCAGGATACCCGGCAGGGTACAAAATGTAACCCTCGTTATCCTGAGGCATGGGAGCCTTGCCCTTAACAAAGTTAGACAAGTTCTTAGGAGGGGCATTAATTTTGACATTGTCTCCCCTTTGGAAGCCAATGCCGTCCTTAATGCCCGGGCGTCTCCCATTATAGAGCATGCTTCTAGCAAGTTTAAATTTTTCATTTTCTAAGTCATGCTCTCTAATCTTAGCATTAAGTTGTGCTATATGATCATTTTGTTTCTTAATTAAAGCTAGGTGATCATGGATAGCATCAACATTAATATCTCTACATCTAGTACAAATGGAAATATGCTCAACATTAGATGTAGAGGGTTTGCAAGATTTTAGTTCAACAACCTTAGCATGCAACAAATCATTTTTAGCTCTAAGGTCGGAAATAGTAGCATTGCAAACATCAAAATCCTTAGCCTTAGCAATTAATTTCTCATTCTCATTTCTAAGGCTAGCGATGGAAGCATTCAATTTATCAATCCTAGCAAGCAAATCAATATCATCATTTCTAGGATCAATGCAAACATGAGAATCAACCTTAGCTAACAAATTTGCATTTTCATTTCTAAGGTTGTCTAAAGTCTCATGGCAAATACTTAGCTCACTAGACAATTTTTCACATTTTTCTCTTTCTAGAGCATAAGCATTTTTAACCTTAACATGTTTCTTGTTTTCCTTGATTAGGAAGTCCTCTTGGGAGTCCAAGAGATCATCCTTTTCATGGATGGCACTAATTAGCTCATTTAATTTTTCTTTTTGTTCCATGTTAAGGTTGGCAAAAAGAATACGCAAATTATCCTCTTCATTTTTATCATTATCCTCATCACTAGATGTTTCATATTTAGTGGAGGACTTTGATTTTACCTTCTTTTTGCCGTCCTTGGCCATGAGGCACTTGTGGCCGACGTTGGGGAAAAGGAGGCCCTTGGTGACGGCGATGTTGGCGGCGTCCTCGTCGTCGGAGGAGTCGCTTGAGCTTTCGTCGGAGTCCCACTCCCGACAAACATGGGCATCGCCGCCCTTCTTCTTGTAGTATCTCTTCTTCTCCTTCCTCTTGCCCTTCTTGTCGTCGCCCCTGTCACTATCACTAGACATAGGACATTTTGCAATGAAATGACCGGGCTTACCACATTTGTAGCAAACCTTCTTGGAACGGGATTTGTAATCCTTCCCCTTCCGTTGCTTGAGGATTTGCCGAAAACTCTTGATGATTAGGGCCATCTCCTCGTTGTCGAGCTTGGAGGCGTCAATTGGTTGTCTACTTGGTGTAGACTCCTCCTTCTTCTCCTCCGTTGCCTTGAAGGCCACGGGTTGCGCCTCGGATGTGGAAGGCTCATCAAGCTCGTTGATCTTCTTGGAGCCCTTAATCATGCATTCAAAACTAACAAAATTCCCGATGACTTCCTCGGGGGTCATTTGTGTATATCTAGGATTGCCACGAATTAATTGTACTTGAGTAGGGTTAAGGAAAATAAGGGCTCTTAGAATAACCTTAACCACTTCGTGGTCATCCCATTTTGCGCTCCCGAGGTTGCGCACTTGGTTCACCAAGGTCTTGAGCCGGTTGTACATGTCTTGTGGCTCCTCCCCTTGGCGAAGACGGAAGCGACCGAGCTCCCCCTCGATCGTTTCCCGCTTGGTGATCTTTGTGAGTTCATCACCCTCGTGCGCCGTCTTGAGTAGGTCCCAAATCTCCTTGGCGTTCTTCAACCCTTGTACTTTGTTGTATTCCTCCTTGCTTAGTGAGGCAAGGAGAATGGTTGTGGCCTGGGAGTTGAAGTGCTCGATTTGGGCCACTTCGTCCGTGTCGTAGTCTTCATCCCCTACGGATGGTACCTGTACACCATACTCAACAACATCCCATAATCTTTTGTGGAGAGAGGTTAGATGAAATCGCATCAAATTACTCCACATAGCATAATCTTCACCATTAAAAGTTGGTGGTTTGCCTAATGGGACGGAAAGTAAAGGTGTATGTTTAGGAATGCGAGGGTAGCGTAGGGGGATCTTACTATACTTCTTACGCTCTTGGCGTTTAGAAGTGACGGACGCCGCGTCGGAGCCGGAGGTAGATGTTGATGAGGTGTCGGTCTCGTAGTAGACCACCTTTCTCATCCTCTTGTGCTTGTCCCCACTCCGATGCGGCTTGTGAGAAGAAGATTTTTCCTTCTTCTCTTTGTGGTGAGAAGAGGAAGATCTTTTCTCCTTCCGCTTGGAGGATTTCTTCTTCTTCTCTCTTCTCTTGGTGCGGGACTCTTCCGATGAAGATGAAGTGCTCCCTTGGCTTGTAGTGGGCTTGTCGTCGCCGGTCTCCATCTCCCTCTTGGTGTGATCTCCCGACATCACTTCGAGCGGTTAGGCTCTAATGAAGCACCGGGCTTTGATACCAATTGATAGTCGCCTAGAGGGGGGGTGAATAGGGCGAAACTGAAATTTACAAAAATAATCACAACTACAAGCCGAGTTAGCGTTAGTAATAAAGAAACGAGTCCGCGAGAGAGGGCGCAAAACAAATCGCAAGCAAATAAGAGTGTGACACGAGGATTTGTTTTACCGAGGTTCGGTTCTCGCAAACCTACTCCCCGTTGAGGAGGCCACAAAGGCCGGGTCTCTTTCAACCCTTCCCTCTCTCAAACGATCCCACGGATCGAGTGAGCTTTCTCTTCTTCTCAATCAAAAGGGAACAAAGCTTCCCCGCAAGGGCCACCACACAATTGGTGCCTCTTGCCTTGGTTACAATTGAGATTGATCACAAGAACAAGTGAGAAAGAAAAGAATGCGATCCAAGCGCAAGAGCTCGAAAGAACACAAGCAAATCACTCTCTCTAGTCACTATGGAGTTGTGTGGAATTTGGAGAGGACTTGATCTATTTGGTGTGTCTAGAATTGAATGCTAGAGCTCTTGTAGTAGTTGAGAAGTGGAAAACTTGGATGCAATGAATGGTGGGGTGGTTGGGGTATTTATAGCCCCAACCACCAAAAGTGACCGTTGCTGGAACTCCTCTGTTCGATGGCGCACCGGACAGTCCGGTGCACACCGGACAGTCCGGTGCCCCTGCCACGTCACCATTGCCGTTGGATTCTGACCGTTTGAGCTTCTGACTTCTGGGCCCTCCTGGGTGTCCGGTGCACACCGGACATGTACTGTTTGATGTCCGGTGCACCGGCATGGGCGTGCCTGACGTCTGCGCGCGCTGCGCGCGCATTTAATGCACCGTAGGGAGCCGTTGGCGCCGCAGAGAGCCGTTGCTCTGCTGGCACACCGGACAGTCCGGTGCACACCGGACAGTCCGGTGAATTATAGCGGAGTGGCTGCCGAGCGAACCCGAGGCTGGCGAGTTCCGGAGGCCGCGTTTCCTTGGAGCACCGGACATGTCCGGTGCACACCGGACAGTCCGGTGAATTATAGCGCGCCGGCCTCCGAGAAATCCCGAGGGCGAAGGGTTTGAAGTCGGAGTCCTCTGGCCGCACCGGACATGTCCGGTGCACACCGGACAGTCCGGTGCCTTCAGCCAGAGCAGCCCTCGGTTGCCTCATTGCTCCTTTGTTGAATCCAACACTTGGTCTTTTTATTGGCTAAATGTTAACCTTTTGCACCTGTATAACTTATGCACTAGAGCAAACTAGTTAGTCCAATATTTGTGTTGGGCAATTCAACCACCAAAATTATTTAGGAACTAGGTGAAAGTCTAATTCCCTTTCAAAGAGCCAGTTGGAGATGAAGTAGTCGGTGAAGAAGTCAACGAGCAACAAGAATAGAGAGATAAACATAGATATACATATATATATATATGCATATATTTTTACTATTTGTAAGACCTAAATATTACCTTAGCTATTAGTTAGTATTATTACTATTTTAGTGATAATAGTAAGGTCTATTAAACCTATGTTTTGTTAAAGGATTATGCATCATGCCGAGAATTCTTTGTTTGTGCATACGTTTCGAGAACAATATGAGTAGACATCCCTTTTATTACTAATCTCGGGGACGAGATTATTTTTAAGGGGGGTAGGATTTGTAAAGCCCAAAATTGGTAGAAAAAAAATAATAAAGCAAATAAATAGGAATATCTATGATAGAGATTTTAGAATATTTTTTTTTGGAATTTAATGGGCAATCCCTGTTCATAATCAATTAAAAAAATATTAAAATAATCATAAGAAAGAGTGGACATCCCATACTTATGAATTGGTGGTAATACATAAGGAATCCTAATTTAAACTTGACCTCAAAGTATAAATGAAAATATAAAATAGAGAAGAAAGGAAAATGTTTATGGACCCATTTATTCCCCACCCATAAATATATGTCAAGGGAAAGTAAATAATATTAAAACCATATAAATAAATAAAAATGTAAACTAGTGCCATAAACATGTTGAAACCCTAGCCTGAGGAATATTCAAAATTTAAGTCTTGAATCAAAATTTGATTTGAAAATGGAATAGAAATAAGAAAAGAAATGATGAAAAAAAGCCAATTGGGCTGCTGCTCCACATTTTGGCCCAGTACTTCGTCGCCACCCACTTCCCTCGGCCCATCTACTTTCCCCGCGCCGGCCCATCCTGGCCTACCGCGCAACGCGCATTCTGTTTCACCGGCCAGGTGGGCCCTCAGGGTCAGCCTCTTTTCCTTCGTATGTGTGCTCCCCTTCACCCACTGACCAAATGGGCCCACGTTGTCAGCCCTATCCCCTTTCCTCTGGTCCGAACGCTGGGAGCACAGAAACAGAAAATCGCCGTGATCTTCTTGCCTAACCTGCGAGATCCTCGGCTCCGGCTGGCGTATCAACTCCGCGCGGGCAGGTGCGCGTTGGATATAAAGCTCTTCCTTTCCCCCCCCCTCGCCCATGACCATCCCATCCTATACCACCGTGCGCCATTGGAGCACTAGCAGGAAGACGAATTGCGCCGCCGCCGGGGTAAGCTGCCCGTGCTGTTTGTCTGTGGCTGGGGTGGGACTATGGTCATTCACGGGGCCGTAGTGAACCCGGGTGCGGGGTCTCGGGTACTGGCGCGATTGTCAGGACGCCGGAATCCGTCGTCGGCCATCTTCCTCGGCCGCAGTGCCGCACGCAACCGTGGCCAGCGACGTCGCAGCTTCTTCTCGGTGTGTGGTCGCCCCCAGGATGTCCCCTGTCCCCTGCACTGCGTGTTGCTCGCTTCCGGTAGGTGAATTAGGTACCTGGGCGTTGAATCGGCTGCTCGCCGGTGGGGCTCCGCCGTGAGAGGGGTCCTGGCGCCGCCTCAGGCCGGCGAGGGAAGGGGGGAAGGCGCGCGGCCGTCGGATTCAGTGGACGGCTAGGATTAGCCCGCGGTACCGTTCGGCGTGGCGCTTCCTGGGTCATCGATCAGACCACGAACGTGTGAGATTAGATCGAAGTGTACCATTTCAGGCATTTGATCGGGACCGTGTGATGTTGATCCAACGGGTCTGTGGGCACACTCGCGTGGGTTAATGTCGGCCGTTGGATCGGGATCCGATGCTCCTGGTCGCGTACCGGTTTGTCCTGGGCGCGATTTAATCTGGACCACCAGATTTCAATCAGACGGCTAGGATCGTCCTGTACCCCTTCGGCCTGGTAAACTTGCTAAAGAGACCCTGACTTATTTCAAAAACAACCCGCCGTCCGACTTGGGATGCCTCTGTGTCTATGTAAAATTTCTGGATTGGCCCCTGCACTTTCTAGTATTTGGTGCGCAGTACAGAAGATAGTGAAAATAGAGAATTAATTATAGAAAATGATTTTAAATACAAAAATAATTCCAGAAAGTTGTATAATTCATAGAAAATTCATACTTGCTCCAAATTAATCCATTCCACTTTCTAAAATTTTGTAATTTTATTCTCTACCACCTAGAACCTCTGTTTTGTCATGAAAACAGTTAGGAATTTAATCTGTCACTTAATCCATTTTAAACACATAAAATCTTTGAAAATTCATAACTTAAAATCTATAACTCCAAAATTAATGGTTCCTGTTCCTATGATCTTATTTTAATATGTATATTATTAATGTGTATTTTGTTCTTATGTTTGGTGTAATGTTAATTTTGCCTATACCATGTATGTTTGTATTGCTACGATTAGCAGTGAGGTCACGAGGATCTGAAGAATCATCCTGGTACCTGGAATCTCAAGTCCCAGGCAAGTTGTGCCCTTGATCACTTTCTTTATACCCACTCATGTTCTAATTAATCATAATGATCTGCATAGGTTAATTTTGATGGGACCCAATAGGATACCCCAGTTTGTCTATCTTTATACCTTGGTTACCACTGAACCTTCCGGGTAGTACTTGCTAGTGCTATATGTGGTTTTGGGTATGGAGATACATTATTCATGATTACACTTTTGTTATCAGTTGTTATTCACTGTTCATGATAAGATCATTATGTTAATTGGAACATGGAGAACCACCCGGGAAAACAGTGCTACCACAAGGGTGGAATGGGACGCCCTTGGCCGATTAATTAGGAAAGCTAGTGGAAGACTACCTTACCCGAAAGGGGCAAGGGCAGTAGGGGAGTGGTCAGTGTAGGGAGGCCCTCGGGAGGATTTTGCTGCGATGGCGGTCCTGCAAGGGATTCCTGCATTGGAACATCCTATAAACTGTAGCGGGTTTTCTGAAGCTAGTGGAACTTTGTAAAGGCCTCATAGTGTTACCCTGCCTCGCCTCCTCGGTAGAGGTGTATGGGATTGGCCGTCTCTTGGCAGATGGGTAACATGACTTGTGGGTAAAGATGCGCAACCTCTGCAGAGTGTAAAACTGGTATACTAGCCGTGCTCACGGTCAAGAGCGGCTCGGACCCTCACATGATTAACTTATGGAACTTAAACTCAATTTGTCATATGCATTGCATCGCAGGTGAAGTTGTTACTTTTGTTCTACTATTTAACTGGGTTGGTATTTACTTATACTTAGTAACTGCTAATAAAATTTTGACCAACTTTAAAAGCAATGCTCAGCTCTAACCATCCTCTTTGGTAAGCCTTACACTTCACGTGAGCTCCCACCTTTGGCGAGTTCATGCACATTATTCCCCACAACTTGTTGAGCGATGAACGTATGTGAGCTCACTCTTGCTGTCTCACACCCCCCCCACAGGTCAAGAACAGGTACCGCAGGATGAGGCGCATGGAGGATGCTGTGATGTGTTCGTGAGAGGTCTAGGTCGTCGTCTCCCAGTCAACTTTGGGTTGCTGGACCGTTGTCTCCTTATAATGTAATTATTTATTTTGTACAAAATTCCTGTTATGTAGTAAAGATATGACATTCGATCCTGTGCCATGATTCATCATATGTGTGAGACTTGGTCCCAGCACACCTGGTGATTATGTTCGCGCCCGGGTTTTGGACCCCTAAAATCCGGGTGTGACAGTAAAGCACTAGCAAGTACTACCCAGAAATTCAGTGGTGAACAAGGCAAGAAAATAGACAAACTAGGGTAACCTATTAGGTCCCTGTAGGAAACGGGTGACGCCTAAGAGGGGGGGGTGAATTAGGACTTCTAAAACTTTTACTAAACTAGGCCACAATTAAATCCCTAGAGCAAAACCTATGCAAATAATCAAAACTAGAATGTGCAAACTAGGTTTTGTCTAAGTGTTGCTATCTCTACCGCAAAAGGCTAAGTTTCAATCTACACTAAATAAGTATGCATACAAGATTGAAACTTAAATGCTTAATATAAATGCGGAAACTTAAAGAGCAAAGTAGAGAAGCAAACTCTCGTGGATGACGCCGGTATTTTTACCGAGGTATCCGGAACCACGCAAGGTCCCGACTAATCCTCGTTGGTGCCCCTACGCAAAGGGAAGCCCACGCGAGGGCCAAGCACCACGGTCGAGTAACTCCGTAGAGAGCCGCGGGCCTTCTCCACGCACAAGTGGTGCTCCGCTTCCGGCTCCTCTCGGACGCTCCCCGCCGTCTCCACTATCGAGCTTCCGGCCGAAACGCCGCGGGCCTCGTTCCCTCCGATACACGGTGGCGGTCGTGACACAAACGCGGTTGTCATGATCTCGCAAGACTCTCGCCCCACTCGGTACAATTACAACGACTCACGCAAGAGCCGAGGGGTTGTGTGGTTTTACAAAACTCACTCAACTAACTAGGATTCACCTAGAGCAAGCGCTAAAGCGGTCTAACTAACCTAAGCACTTCGCAAAGCACCTACGCTAATCACCGAGTGATTCTATTAAGCACTTGGGTGTTTGAGCTCTTAGAAATGTGCACTATATGCCTTGGTATGTTGCTTGGGCTCTCACACTTGAGAATGGCCGGTTGGGGTGGTATTTATAGCCTCCACACCCCCAACTAGCCGTTGGACAGAAAGCAGCAGTTTTCTGTCGTCGGGTGCACCGGACAGTCCGGTGCACACCGGACAGTGCACAGTAGATGTCCGGTGCACGCCACGTCAGCCGACCGTTGGCGCCTGTAGCAGTTGACCGTTGGATCCGACCGTTGGATTCGACCGTTGCCGTCTGCCCGTTGGCACACCGGACAGTCCGATGCACACCGGACAGTCCGGTGCTACAGCCAGAGAGCGCCTGTCTGCGGCCTCTCTGCGCAGACTGTCCGGTGCCTCACCGGACAGTCCGGTGCACACCGGACACCGATGTCCGGTGCGCCACCAGGCGCTGGCTGATAGCCCTTATCTTTGGATTTCTTCGCTGATTTCTTCGGGCTTCTTTGTTCTTGAGTATTGGACTCCTATGCATCTTTTTATGTCTTCTTTTGAGGTGTTGCATCCTCATTGCCTTGGTCCAATTCTCTTCGCATCCTGTGAACTACAAACACAAACACTAGAAAACTTTATTAGTTCACAGATTGTGTTGTTCATCAAACACCAAAACTCAATTAGCCAAAAGGCCCGGGGTCCATTTTCCTTACAATCTCCCCCTTTTTGGTGATTGATGACAACACAACCAAAGCAAGCAAATAATACAAGTATTTGAGTGAAAATATGCAATCTACTTGCTAAGATGCATGATTGTCCCCACAATGTGATATTATGGATTTAAGCCTCCCCCTAACTCCATAATTCACTTACTTCCTATTTTTGGACCAAATAACCAAAACCACTTGAAAAGCCATTTGTAGATATAAAATTTTAAATTGGTGGTGTTTGGTGTTTGATATAGTTTTCATTGCTTTGGTCCCTAAACTTCTCCCCCTTTGGCATCAACCACCGAAAAGGAAGACATTAAAAGCATGTAGGAAGTAAATAAACGCTTGCCCTCATCAAGAATTGCATCAAATGATATCACTAGAAGGATATTAAATTAAGCCATGAATGATACCACTTGTAGGAGTTCCTCAAAAGATTACTCCCCCTAACTGAGTATTCTCCTTTAGAAAGAGTTTTTCTCCCCCTTTAGAGATGAAGAAATACTCCCCTTGACAGAGATCCTCTACTTAGGAAAAAGCATGTGAAAATTAGAGGTGCAAGACATGATTTGAAAAGACGGACTTCCCTTATGCATAGGTAACAGAATATGAGTTAACTACTTATGCATTTTTGGCAACACGGAAGCATATGATATGAAATATAGTCTAATCAAATATTGGAGAAGACATGTAAATGATACTGAATGTAGTCTCAAAAGATACCAATTGGAGATCAATGGCGAGCTTGAGAGACATGAGAGTTCTTGGAGATTTTGCAGTGGAAGATTGTTGTCTTTCTCCGGGGACCTTATTTTCCTTACAATGAGACTATCACACGAAATAGACTTGAAAAGGTGTTAGTCTCAAAGTGTTAGATTATAGAGTAACCTCCCCCTAAAGGTGTGCATACAAGTTTTGAATACTTGTAGGAGACATGCACTTTGATTTGATATCAAGAGGGGCAAATTATCCATAATCCAAACTTTGACACGTATAAGTTAAATGATACACTTTGTAGAAATCAAAATTTTCAATTTATGCATCATTTACTATGGAGTGATATAGAAGCTATGTGCCGTGCTTAAATAAACATTTTTAAACCATGTAGGTTTGCTTAAGTATATGAATTGAAAGCAAGCAATCCTACCATGTGATTTACCTAGTATGCATGATTTTAAACAAAAGTACATAACACATGTAATACTAGGCAAGAAAGGTAAACTAGATACAAGGTAAATAGATACGCATATCTAAAAACGAGAAATACAATAAAACTAGTTACCTTAGTCATGGGTGGGAAATTTGGGTCCAAAATTTTCACTAACCCACTTGGCAATAAACTTGATCCAATATGATGTACCCCATGATATACATCCCAATTTTGCCAAGTCTCCAAATTTCCCGTAGACCTTCGGTCCACTCACTTCCCTTTCGGGATCCAAACCTTCTTGGTGCTTTTCATGGTTGTAATTATCTCCTTTGGCACCCAGATGCGTTTGGCCCCCTTTCCTTTGTTGGCTTGCTTGTTGGCCTTGATTGCTATCACCTTTTCGTTCTTTTTCTTCTTGATCAAATATGGTGTAGCATCCTTTTTGTTCATCTTTTTGATGTAGGTGTTGGAGATTTTGCTTGATGGCTTTTGCTTGAGTTTTTGCCTTTGTTTATCCCCGGTCATCGCCTTGCATTGGAAAGACTTGTGGCCTTCCATGTGGCATAGCCTACAAATCACAATTTCTCCCTCTACAGGCTTGTTCACTCCCGCAGTGGTGTTATCCTGTGGAGGTCGGATTTGTTTGGCTTTGTCTTTCTTGTCATACAAAGCCTTGCCAAGGCGAGCCACTTCTTGCTTTAATTGTTCATTTTCCTTTGCAACCTCATCCGAACATGTCTCTACAACAATATTCTCCACAACGACTTGGTTGCAGGGGTTAGAGTCATCGATTAAATCAAAGCAGGAAGTAGAAGCATCTTTCTTAATTATTTCAGTTATTTCAACTAAAGATGCTGCTGGGGTGCTACCAATGTTTTCTAGCTTAGTAGTTAGCTCATTGTTGTGTATGCTAAGAATTTCCATTTTCCCTAGCAAATTTTCAATAGCTTCTTGGGAGCTAGCTAACTTAGCCTTAAGTTTTTCATTCTTTTTAATAAGGCTATCATCGGTAGCAGTGGATGGAGCACTAGATTCTAATAGCTCAATTTTAGTTGATAGCTCACTATTTAAGTTTGCAAAAGTTTCAATTTTTTCTAGCAAACCTTTGTAATCATTTTGAGAGCTAACCAACTTATTTTTCAAAGTTTTAAGTTGAGCTTTTTGCTTAGTGCAAACATCCTGGAAAAATTTTACGGCTTCCGCAAGCTCTTCTAGAGAGGCCTTTCCCTCGCCTTCATCATCACTACTACTTTCATCACTAGAGGATGGAATGCTTTTGTTACCTCTTGCCATAAGGCATTTGTGTGATGACCGTGATGATCGTGACGAGGACCGGTGGCTGCGCGTCCTTGGAGGTTCATCTTCACTTGAAGAATCATCCCAAGTTCTAACACTTGTGAGCGCCTTGCCTTTGCTCCTCTCCTTTTTGGGTTTGGCCATATTTGGACAGTTGTCCCTGAAGTGGCCCTTCTCCCCACATGCGAAGCATCCTCTCTTTCTTTGCTTTTTCCTGTCAATGTTAAAGAGAAGATCCTCGACCTGCAGGGGCACACCCATTAGATTAATCTTGCGGATCATCCTCATTACCTTTCCGACGCGTCGGATTGTTTCTTCGTCCTCGGAGGATGATGTGCATGGTTGATTATCTTCATCATCATCACTTTCTTCTTCTTCTTCCTCTTCTTCGCTTGAGGAACTTGGAGTGGGAGCCTTCTTTTTGCCCTTCCTTTCATCACATGTAAAAGCATATGGTCTTGAGGAAGTTGGCTCATCTCCCCGACTCATTTTTCGCGACATCTCAAAAGCCGCGATTTTCCCAATCACGATGGTCGGGGTCATGTTGCTCAAGTCCTCCATGTTGTGAAGGATGGTGATGATGCTCCCATATCTTTGTTATGGTAGCAGGGAGATAATCTTCCTCACAATGTCCGCATCACCTAGCTTATTAATGCCAATCGAATTGAGCTCATTGATAATTAGATTCAAACGAGAATACATGTCTCTAACAAGCTCATCATCTTTCATAGCAAAAGAATTATACTCATTTAAGACTAGGCAATGTTTTTGCTCACGGACATTGGATGTGCCGTCATGGAGCTCATGCAATTTTAGCCAAATCTCATTAGCAGTTTTCAGGGTAAATACTTGATTGAAAATATCCATGCTAAGAGATTCATACAAGCAATTTTTGGCTCTAGCATTTAAATGGATTTCTTTTTCCTCACTCGTGGTGGGTTTCTCGGGATTCTTGAGGGGTTTCATCCCGTCACGAGTGACTCTCCAAACACCTAGATCAACGGCCTCTAGGTAACAAGCCATTCTAGCACTATAATATGGGAAGTTAGTGCCGTCAAAGTGTGGTGGCCTATGGGTATCCATCCCTTCCTCTAAAAAGCGTCGGCTCTTTTAGCGGTGAAGCTAAAGCGTTTCAAATGAAACAAACCGGGCTCTGATACCACTTGTAGGAAACGGGTGACGCCTAAGAGGGGGGGGTGAATTAGGACTTCTAAAACTTTTACTAAACTAGGCCACAATTAAATCCCTAGAGCAAAACCTATGCAAATAATCAAAACTAGAATGTGCAAACTAGGTTTTGTCTAAGTGTTGCTATCTCTACCGCAAAAGGCTAAGTTTCAATCTACACTAAATAAGTATGCATACAAGATTGAAACTTAAATGCTTAATATAAATGCGGAAACTTAAAGAGCAAAGTAGAGAAGCAAACTCTCGTGGATGACGCCGGTATTTTTATCGAGGTATCCGGAACCACGCAAGGTCCCGACTAATCCTCGTTGGTGCCCCTACGCAAAGGGAAGCCCACGCGAGGGCCAAGCACCACGGTCGAGTAACTCCGTAGAGAGCCGCGGGCCTTCTCCACGCACAAGTGGTGCTCCGCTTCCGGCTCCTCTCGGACGCTCCCCGCCGTCTCCACTATCGAGCTTCCGGCCGAAACGCCGCGGGCCTCGTTCCCTCCGGTACACGGTGGCGGCCGTGACACAAACGCGGTTGTCACGATCTCGCAAGACTCTCGCCCCACTCGGTACAATTACAACGACTCACGCAAGAGCCGAGGGGTTGTGTGGTTTTACAAAACTCACTCAACTAACTAGGATTCACCTAGAGCAAGCGCTAAAGCGGTCTAACTAACCTAAGCACTTCGCAAAGCACCTACGCTAATCACCGAGTGATTCTATTAAGCACTTGGGTGTTTGAGCTCTTAGAAATGTGCACTATATGCCTTGGTATGTTGCTTGGGCTCTCACACTTGAGAATGGCCGGTTGGGGTGGTATTTATAGCCTCCACACCCCCAACTAGCCGTTGGACAGAAAGCAGCAGTTTTCTGTCGTCGGGTGCACCGGACAGTCCGGTGCACACCGGACAGTGCACAGTAGATGTCCGGTGCACGCCACGTCAGCCGACCGTTGGCGCCTGTAGCAGTCGACCGTTGGATCCGACCGTTGGATTCGACCGTTGTCGTCTGCCCGTTGGCACACCGGACAGTCCGGTGCACACCGGACAGTCCGGTGCTACAGCCAGAGAGCGCCTGTCTGCTGCCTCTCTGCGCAGACTGTCCGGTGCCTCACCGGACAGTCCGGTGCACACCGGACACCGATGTCCGGTGCGCCACCAGGCGCTGGCTGACAGCCCTTATCTTTGGATTTCTTCGCTGATTTCTTCGGGCTTCTTTGTTCTTGAGTATTGGACTCCTATGCATCTTTTTATGTCTTCTTTTGAGGTGTTGCATCCTCATTGCCTTGGTCCAATTCTCTTCGCATCCTGTGAACTACAAACACAAACACTAGAAAACTTTATTAGTTCACGGATTGTGTTGTTCATCAAACACCAAAACTCAATTAGCCAAAAGGCCCGGGGTCCATTTTCCTTACAGTCCCATCAAAATTAACCTATGCAGATCATTATGATTAATTAGAACATGAGTGGGTAAAAAGAAGTGTTCAAGGGCACAACTTGCCTAGGACTTGAGATTCCAGGTACCAGGACGATCTTCAGAGGACTTGTAACCTCGCGCTAGTCGTAGCAATACAAACAAACATGGTATAGGCAAAATTAACATTACACCAAACATAAGAATACACTGCGTAATAATAATCTATGAGTCGTTATGAGATCGTGGGAACAAGAACCACTAAATTCGGAGTTACGGTTATTAAGTTATGGATTTCCGAAATTATTTAGTGCTTAGAATAGATTAATCCAAATGAACAATTTTAATTCAAGTTTCATGGTTAAACAAAGGTACTAGGTGATAAACAATATTAAAACAAAATTAATACAACTGAAATGAATCAATTTGGAGCTAAAATGAATTAAATATGAATTTCACAAGTTTCTGGAATTATTTTCATGCTAAAAATCAATTTATGGTTTGTATTACTAATTCTGACGTCATCTTTGGACTATGGGTAGAATAACAGGGAAGTCCAGGGGCTGTTTTATAAGAAACCAGGGCCCAACCATAATTACTTTCTACTAGGAGAGGACGACGGGTTTATTCATCAATACTACAAGGACTCTTTTGCAAGATGAGCTATGCGAAAGGGTATGGGGGTTTTCTGATCGTCAGATCCAAAGTCGCGGGCGCAGATTAGACTGGCCATTAAATGAACCGGTACGCATTCTAGTCCACAAGATCAGAGATCAATGGTGGGCACTTAATGGCGAACGATTCCATCCCGAGCCGTAGGATCACGATCCAGGGGCTGTGAATTATCCACCCAATCGGTCATCCCCCCTGTTGATCTCACCCGCTCAAACCTCATCAAACGGCCATAAGGCCATCTTCCACCTGGCAACACCCAAGCAGCGGCACCCACAACCCCGTGGCGGCAAGAAGCCCGTCGGCGATCGCTCACCCCCGCACCCCACGCCCCAACCACCGTTTCGATCGTCGATAAACGCAGAGGAGAACCGCACAAACACATGAGGGAGTACCTTTTTGGCAGAAATGGCAGGAACACTGTCGGTCACGGCAGGGGGTGGACAGCGGCGACACCATCACCGGCGACCAGATCGACGCCCCAATACGCAAATTAGTGGGTGCTACATGCAGAGCAGAGCGAGGCGACTTAATTGGGAAGGACCTTACCGGTCGATTGTGTCGTGGCGGGGGAGAATCACGGCCATGGTTGAGAGCAGATCCGTGGCGGACAGCAGCGCTTCATCCCCACTGGCGAGGAATTCATCCATCCCAATCGACCCGCATCACCCAAAAGAGCCCCGCATGAACCCCGCAGCACCGAGAAGCTTCTACCCCGCGCCCGACCTGCTTCTTGCGCCGCCGGAATGGTTTTCCAGGGTCCATCTCCCATACCTTCCCCTTCTCTGTTCTCACGGCAATTACGATGAGTTAGCTACGAGGGCTTCGGATATGGCTTGGTGTGGCTACTAGTGCAGGGCGAGATGACCCCGGGGCAGGAGCATATATACCTAGGAGTCCATCGGAGGAGGCGGAGTATCCCAACAACCCCGACAGCGACCCGCACGCATGCAACAGATTCGTGCGGACTCAGATTGTCTGGTGGAGCAAGGTGAACCTAACAGAGGGGCCCCACCTGGCGGAGACAGCAAAGCCACAGGCGCGCTGGCGTGAGGCTGTCCCATGGGACCAGCGTGTCGGCGCGTGGGTGCTCTGGGTTGGGTCGCGCAGGAGTAGACGGGAAGCACAAGTGGGCCGGCCAGCGTAATTCAGCCTAGAAAGTTGTTTTCTCCTTTTCCTTTTATGTTTTGCATTTTCTTTCATCCTTTCTAAATTTACCACTTGAATTTGAATTTGTTAGTGAGTTTTACACATAGATCAAGTGCACAATTAAAATACCAGTATGAGAAGACATATTTATTTATATATCATTATTATTATTTTTCCTTATAGCACATATTCTTTTCCTTTTTCTTCTCTTTTCTTTTCTATTTCCATTTTCAAATTCTAGTTTTCTAACTCAAACTTGTCTCACAAATTTGAATACAAAGTTCAAAAATACAATAACTTCAGCATGAGATGCATATTTTTGTATTTATTTATTTGTTATTTGACTACCTTAATTCCATTAATTGAATATGCAAAGAGGGAAGAAATCAATTAATCCCGAAGGGTTCCAAAAAATCCCCAAAATACTAACACATTAATATATATATATATCATTATTTTTCTGTGATACAAATTTTGGGCTTTACATTATGCTGTCAATGTTGTTAACAACACTTGGGTGTTGTCTCTAGGATGACGGTGACTTCCTTTTGTGCTTCTTGATAGTATCGTATAATCTATATGTAGAACTATCTATATGTAGAACTATCTACATATAGATTATAATCTCGATAGTATCGTATAATAGATTATAATCTTGATCGTATAATCTATAAGCTGGAATTGATTTGTGCGAGCGTTTTGTGCTTCTTGTGCCGGCGCAGCCACCGACCACGAGGATCTTTTTCTTGCCTGACCGCACTCGCAGGGCGCTGTGGTGCCAGGGGCGGGCCCCATTGAATTCAAGGGTATTCAAATGAATACCCATTATTTTTGGCAAAAGAACTTCAATATTCAATATATATACATGTATATAGTGTATATGTATAGAAAATAAAAAATGAATCAAATAAATAAAGAAATTCTATTAATTTGGACTAAAATATCTCCTCCCTGTCTCTCATACCTAACTAATCCAATCGTTTGTCGTGGATAAGGATGAAAACGGTCGGAAACGGTCGGTAAACACTAAAACCGTTACCGTTTTCATATTTTTATCGGAAACAAAATCGAAAACGATAACTTCGAAATGGAAACGATATCGATATTTTGGAAACATCGGAAACGAAAGTTCGGTATGAAAAATACATCGGTGACGGTCGAAATCTAAAATTCAATCAGTAAATATATTAATATAAAAGGTTCAAAATACAACAAAGATCACAAATATCAAATGTCCAAAATTCACAATATAATAAGTTCACAAAGATTACAAGTTCATAATGTAATGAGTTCACAATATAATAAGTTTATAAAGACCACAAGTTCGAGTCAAAGATATTAAATAAAGTGCCCAGTCACTCATATAGCTCGATATTATAAATAAATACAATACAAAACATATATCTATATTTACATGTGATATATATATATATATATGGGAGGAGGTAATGGAAGCCCTGGGCTTCCATTAGTATGGGAAGCCCCAGTCAGGTATACCCACACGCGCCCGATCGTGTGCTGGTTCTGGCTCGGGCGGATTCCAGCGTAAAACATGAGCTAAAACAGCGTAAATGAGTATAAAATTTAGCGTAAATCCTATATCTGTTTTGTAATAGCAAACGGGGCCTAAAATTACGGCGTGAAAATCGCGTGCAGCGGATCGTGTGCGGGTTCTGGCTCGGGCGGATTCCATCGTAAAACGTTATCTAAAACGGCATAAATGAGTACGAAATTTAGCGTAAATCATATATCTGTTTTGTAACAGCAAACGGGGCCCAAAATTACTGCGTGAAAATCGCGTGCAGCCAATCGTGCGCGAGTTCTGGCTTGGGCGGATTCCAGCGTAAAACATGATCTAAAACAGCGTAAATGAGTATGAAATTTAGCGTAAATCCTGTATCTGTTTTGTAACAGCAAACAGGGCCTAAAATTACGGCGTGAAAATCGCGTGCAGCCGATCGTGCGTGGGTTCTGGCTCGGGCGGATTTCAACGTAAAACATGATTTAAAACAGCGTAAATGAGTACAAAATTTAGCGTAAATCCTATATCTGTTTTGTAACAGCAAATGGGGCCAAAATTACGGCGTGAAAATCGCATGCAGCCGATCGTGCGTGGGTTCTGGCTCGAATGATTTCAGCGTAAAACGTGAGCTAAAACAGCGTAAATGAGTACGAAATTTAGTGTAAAACACGCTCATAATCTCACTTCGCAAGAGATTGATGTAAAACACATCAAAAAGTGTCATAAATTTGGCGTAAAACGCAGTAAGACTGTTTTTAATGGAAGCATAAAACACAACAAGAAGTGTCGGAAAATTTAGTTTGAAAATACATAAATCACTATGGTCTCAGAGGGCACTTGTTTTGTTCACAGTATATCAAAATATAAAGTACAACGATATTTTGCCAATATTGTTGCAAATCATACATGATTTTTTTGACATGACAAAAAATGAGGAGCTAGCCCTGTCTTAGGTACTTCAGACACTTGGAACCATTAGCCTTTAGGTAGGTCGTGGTCCTAAATGGAAGCATCTCTGCTCGGCTCTTGTCAAAACAGATCTGTGTAAGCCTGTATAAAGCATAAAGACACGTCAGAACAAGCATAAGTAAATCAAACAGAAACCTAAATGATTCACCAGTTAAAAGACATGGATTGAGAGGAATGATATAATATAATAGTAGAGTTATGCATTCACTTAGATCATGCTGCTCTCCTATAACCTATCACATCATTTATTCATTTTCAGATTCTGGTATCTCCCATCATTTATTCTTATTCCTTCGTTACTTATGGTGAAAGTGTTTACCAACCAAAGATTGGAGCCTAGACTGCAATAAAAAACTGTTTATGTGCAAACCTCTTGCAGAAACCAGAGCACAAATGTTTCCTTTACTACCTAAAAAGGCCTATTACTAAAAGGATCATCATGAACACAATGAAACAGGCGACGCCAACAGAGATTCTGGCTACCCTGCTTTTCCTCCCTGCATATATCAACAGTCAGTTAGATATTTAACAAATCGAGTAGGAGAGCTACCGATAACAACAATCGGTTAGATATTTCTGATGGATTTTGACAGTATGTACTCAACTGGACAGTAACAATGTTGGAAGAGATGTTTATTTTGGGGAAAACGAGAATAGTGAGTGTCCTACCTCCTTCGGACTCCAAAACTGATGGCGTGAGCACAACCCCCGGCAATGAAGCTGGCTGTGGGACACTCCCTCTCTAGATTCCCTCGAGAAAGCAATCCAGCACTCATTAAGAATGCGATGCCGCAGCAAGGTCAAATGCACAAATCACTTTTTTCAAAACATTGATCTGATAAAAAGGGAAGAGAGAGAGAAAACACATCTGGAGAAGGCTAGGGGATATTAACTTGTCAACTTGCATAAACCCCATATATAGGCCATTGCAAGTGCTAAGATCATAAAAACTAACCCATGTGGCACTACAGTTTTTTATTTAGAATTTGCATAGATGACATACAATATATGTCAGTAATCAGGTAGATTGAGCATCTATGCAAGAAAGAGACAATATATTTTGTGGTCTGGCGAATTTTATTATTTATCCCATGTGTTTTTAAAGAAATTGTAATTCCAAGAATTCGTTGACTATTTAG
Source organism: Zea luxurians (assembly GCA_029449295.1). Classification (NCBI taxonomy): domain Eukaryota; kingdom Viridiplantae; phylum Streptophyta; class Magnoliopsida; order Poales; family Poaceae; genus Zea; species Zea luxurians. The sequence goes on from JAOPSE010000066.1 coordinate 3,294,108, forward strand.
AAGTTGTAAGCCAACACGAACTATTGATAACTGATACAAGGTGCTAAAATCATTAACATAAGTATATCTTTGGCAACGGAATTCTTATTTTTTCAGATATCATTTTAATCAACGGGGAAAATGGAGGAGTAATTAAGTCACAACAGTTAGCTAGTTTCTATCCCTTACAAACAATGTTGGTGCTAATATCATAAATTTTTCGAAGGAAGTGAGGACATTTCTTTCTTTAATAACCTTAATTTACAAAAAATACAATGGACAAACTGCCAGCAAGTGAGGACATTTCTTTCTTTAATAAACTCTGTTATGCATACTTCCAATATTGCAGGACTTGAGAATCAAAGCCCGATTATGCACATATGCTGAATACAAAATTCATTCTTTTTCCTGAACCCTCCCTAACACATAGCTATAATACTTAAGTTGTCTCTACTAGGAATTGTATAACTAAAGAATAACAAATCTTACAGTTCAAAAGGCTGGATCATAAATTTTTCGAAGGAAGTGAGGACATTTCTTTCTTTAATAACCTTAATTTACAAAAAATACAATGGACAAACTGCCAGCAAGTGAGGACATTTCTTTCTTTAATAAACTCTGTTATGCATACTTCCAATATTGCAGGACTTGAGAATCAAAGCCCTATTATGCACATATGCTAAATACAAAATTCATTCTTTTTCCTGAACCCTCCCTAACACATAGCTGTAATACTTAAGTTGTCTCTACTAGGAATTGTATAACTAAAGAATAACAAATCTTACAGTTCAAAAGGCTGGTGGGGTTGCCGAACAGCGCCGGGTGGAGCACGCCGGAGAGCAGGTTCTCCCCGAGGTCGAGCACCTGGAGTAAATTCCCTTTAGTATTCACAAGAGATTGCAAGCACAAATCAATGAGCATCGGTGAGAGCATGGGACACCAAACAAGTTGCAGGGTATGAAACAAACGGTGTGGGCAACTACTAGCCACACCAAACCAACTTTATCCTTGCTTGTGCTACAACTAAGTGGCTGCTGGATTAGAACATCACAAGTAATGATTAACCTAATCATCAACTAGTCCTGATAAAGCATCCCAACTTTCTCAGTGATTAAAATAACAGTGGTTTGGAAGGAGATGCCTCATATATTTTGTGTAATCGTGCTTATATTATAATACAATTGCCACTGGCACTATATTATAATACAATTGCCACTGGCACGCACGCATACGTGATTGGAAAAACCCTCCACAAAATGAAGGAATGAACAATGCAAATCGCTGCTCCTATTCGATTTGAGGAAGCATAAAAACAATATTGACGCAACGCTAACAGAAATAATTCATGCGTGATTGTGCAACATGGCATCTAGAAACTCACATCGACAGCAAGAATGAAGGCCATCCTTGGTCGAACCCAATTGATAATAGATCCTTCATCCGCACTGTATAAAATCTAGTTAACAAAACTCACATCAACTAGGAGAATCCGCTACGCTAGCTTCAATGATCGGTAGATGGACCAGAAGTGGGCAGAGCTATACCTACAAACAACAATAGAAGCACGAGGAGATGGTGGAGCCGCTGGAACTTTGTCACCGCTGGTACATGACCTCTTTCGCTTGGAGTCTGCCTCATCGATGTTTCCTTCACCCAGATCCACAGCCACACACCTCTGGGCAGTGATTCGATGGTCAAGCCGCAAAGCCGCCATGGACCCTGTCGCCATTGCCATTGCTGGGAGCTGCGCCAACGCGTGGAAGCGGTTGAGGAGAGCGAGCTGTGGCGGCGTACACTAGGAGGGAGCGACAGATGGGGATGGGAGGATGAGGCGGGGGTGAGGGCGTGCATGGAGGCGGCGGCAACGGGTCCGTGATGGATGCCGGGTAGGCGACGGCGGATGGGGCAGAGAGCGGTTAGGTTTTTGTGTGCGGGTGGTATAACAATCGGACGGGTGGATTTTTTTTGGGGGAGGGGAGAGGGTACACAATGTGGAGATCGAATGAGTGGGCGAGTGTATAGGTGTAGGGCTTCCTCTAACCAGATAAAGCCCAGGGCTTCTAATACATAAACTAATATATATATTATATATATATATCAAGATGAGATAGCATCTAATAGTACATGGTACTCCTGTTTGGAGTTTTGCAACAATTTACGCATGGCCTGCAGACGTACGTACCAAAACTTCTTTTGGTTTGAGATGTTTGCTAGAACATCGGAGATTCGAAGCCAACCGAAGCACACAGACGCTGCACCAACGGCCCACCTCGCCCAAGCCCATGTAGCACAACACATTAGGAGTAGCGATGGTCGAGCGCGATGCAGCAGCATAGCAGTAGCGAGCGCATCTATTTTAGTACCATATTGCCCAGTCAAATAGCTATCTGCCGAGACTTTTCTATATAATAAGTCTTGCCAAGACGCAGTATTCCATCTAACGAACGCTTTAAATGGACGGACGTCTGAGAGCTTGGGTCAGAGTAAAGTGTGGGCCTTGGGCTGCTATTTTTCAGAAAATTCCAAAACTAAAATTCAGAAAATTCCGATTAAAATTAGTAACCGGAGAAAACGGTTGGTAGAAGCCTGTACTGATTTCGATATCGATTCTGGTGTAAAATTCCGAAAATCGATTCCGATTTTGAAAAATACCGTTACCGCTAAGTCCGGTCGGGAAAAATCAAAAACGGTTTTCGAAAAACCGAAAAATTTTGAAACCGTTTTCATCCCTAGTCGTGGACCATGAAGCCCAACGGAGCGACAAAGTCCATGTCAGTACCTCACGGCAGAAAAAATCCACAAACCCTATTGTAGTCGTACCATTGCAGAGCCACCAGATGCGCCAGCAACCAAGTCGTGGTCACATCTTGCAGCCCCACATACCATGGAGACACCAACACCTCCGTTGAAACATCGTGGCTCCACGGCACAACTAGGTGCCAAACTTGACCGATTAACTGTCATTGTGTTGCATTTGGCCTCATTACTGCGTCGTATGTCGTCTGTCGTCCGAGGCTTCAATCTACCGTAGTCAGGGCGTCACCGCATACCAGGACAGACAACTAGGGGCAAGGTCCCATCGTGCCAATATAATGTTCAAGCCTACCCAGCTAGTGGCCACCCACTACAAAAATACCCCCCATATTGCAACGCTTTTATGCGTTGCTAGAAGTTGAAATAAGTGTTGCTAAGGGTTATACCAACGCATAATTATGTGTTGCCTATGCTGTCGTTGCTAGGGACTACTGCAACACTTATATATATGTTGGTAAGCCATGGATATAAGTGTTGCTGCGCCGCAACGGATATTTATTCCCTACTGCAACACTTACATGTGTTTGTATCGGCAAAGACGGGTTGACCCGTATTAGGTTTGGCAACATTTTGTTTAGATTTATGGCAACACATTTATGTGTTACAATGTTATTGAACTGTATAACAATGGCAACATTTAGAATTAATTTGTGAGAGCACATATATGTGTGGCAAGAAATAAACCATTTATTGAATAAAAATTAATATACAAAGTCATCTACTATTAATAAAATTAGAAGCTCCAATTCATCCTAGGCATAAACACAATTGTAATGGACAAACCATTTCTCATTGAAATAAAATAGTCAATATACAGAGTAGCATCACTTAAAATAATCACCACTTCATGCGTGTACAAATATTTTTGGAGACAAAATATAAACATATGACTCATCCTAAACAATACCGAACTTCATCCTAGATAAATTAGGAAAGCTTTTTTGGTAGCATAGTCTTCAAATTCTGTAGAAATCTTGGAGCTCTAACACTGAAAAGAAAATATAATCAAGTGTGGATTCATAGTGCAGCTCTGAAACTGAAATCTAGCAGCTCTGAAACTGAAATCAGCTGGCAGCTCTAAAACTGAAATCGGCTGGCAGCTCTGAAACTTCATCCTAGGTACTGAAATTGATGAACAACAAGAAAGCATTTTAGAAAAATATATGTGCAAAAGAATACAATAGTGTGATAGGAAAGCACATGAATGAACGTGCTGATATCATGAGATTTGTTGATACTCACAGGGAAGTGAAAAGATATACTGCTAGTTCTAACATTAGAGCTAAGGATAATCCAACCATGTGTGACCTAACATTACCAGTAAATGTACTACAACATCCTGACAAGACCAAAAAACACAGAATCTATGGGGGAATGAGTTGTTTGAATTGTGCTAAAACTGCCAAACACAGAATAGAAATGGTTGTACTTCAAAATTTGTACTGCCGCTATGGCCTACTAAAAATGAAGTGAGTGCAGACATATTTTGTTCAACCAATCGAAATTACAAGATTTAAGTTCCTTGTTCATTGCTAGATGTTCCATTTGGAGAAAATGTCAATGTTGAAAAACACATTAATAGAAGATATATTAATCAATACAATCAACCATCGCTTTTTGAAGCAAATGACCATGTCTACCATTCACTTTGCAAACAATACCTCATGATAAAAATCTTTGGACCATTATGATGTCATCCTACAACATTTTCTTGCTAGATGTGCGCATGAAACCTGATGATTGACAACATCAAACGATTTCTATCCACAATAAGTAACACGGTATAGAAGATAAAATGATGCCAAGAAAATCAACACTACTAGAAATGTTAAGTAATAAAAAGTTGTGCAACCTGACAAAGGAATCTATATGCTACTATAGACGTGTTTTCATACCAGGCAAAGACCTTGCCTGATCTCCTCAAGTGTCTTTTTCCTTATTTGTGACCTAACATTACCAGCGTCATGCATTCTTCCTCCACCGGCCAAAGTAACATATTTCCCTAATTACTGATGTGGTGTGTCTCATATTATCTATCTGCATAATAGAACTTTACATGCTCAACAGATAATAGATTACACATGCTAAAATGTCATAAAAGGAATAATATTATGAAGTTCAACTATTGCATCTTCAGTCAGCATACACTTTCCATTGCAGTAGAAGGATGAATTTGAAAAACCATGAACAACCAAAACATTTCCGTGTACTAATAAAAATCAAAATAGGCACAATCTGCGTACTAATAAAAATCAAAACAGGCACGAGCGGTAAGGACGTGATTAGGTCATAGTATAGACCTATGAGGCTATGCATTCAGACTCCAAGGTGACCATATATGGTTAGGTCAAATTGGCATCAGGAGCTGCTGACATAGGACTCACCTCCTATCTGCCACCTCCTGCTATTAAGGGAAGCATAAAACTGGTCACCTCCTACCATCAGTTGCAGCCCTCTGTTATCAGCCCTAAAAACTGTAATTTAAATAGAAATATATACGTAGTGAACTAAAAATAAATATAAGTCTTTATATTGAAGAATCCATTGACAAATTGTAAATCATGATAATCCATTGACAAACTGTAAATCAGAAACAATGTACTTAGAATTATATACGTAGTGAATTATGCTCAGATGCTAGAAACTACATACTAAGAGAGCTTCCTTTCATTTTTGGAACATCAATATGATAACCAATATAAAAGTCTTTATAAAACCTAAATTTAAAACTGCTGTACAACATACCAAAGATAAAGAAGTCCAAGCTTTTCTTTGGCAAGTGCTCATAGACCCAAATTTTCTCCTATTCCTGCAAGCAACATCGAGTGTAACCAAATTTGTTTGCTAGAGTTTTGCCATAAGATGCACCTCAATTTTGAACTCCACGAAACCTTGTCCTGAATGTGAAGCAAGTCTTTTAACTCCTATCCCAGCTGCCTCAGGAAACTGACCCTGTGAAGAGAAAATATTCAGGAGTTCTTCAGTTGTATGTAGGAGGACCAGTGTGCTGTTTTGCTCCCAATATTTTTTTACATCTAGTTGCATCTATTTTAAAATCTGCGAGTTATGTTTTTTCTGTATAAGGTTTTACCTTATGTAGTATGTAGGAGCTAATTAACTTGCAGATAGGATCATATACACATATATGCTTGTGTGTGTTGCATGTATTTACCTTATAAACAGGGCCAAACCCACCTTCCCCAAGTTTGTTTTCTTCAGAAAAGTTGTATGCGGCCTCCAATATCTGATGCAAGTTGAAAACCCAAAACTCAGAGAGGTGTGCTTCCATGTCCCAATCTGTTTCTCCTCCTCCTCGCGAGCTGTTATAAGTAGGCTTCCGTCGTAATCTAGGCCAATCTGTACATTTTTTAACGGAAGCAATGGATATGATCTTCTTAGCAGGAGAAGTATATGTGACGAACATACCATGCACGGCTCAAAATCAACTCACCTTTTCTGTGCACTGCAGCGCGAGTCAATGAGGTCGCCTATGCCCGGGACCTAGATGAGGTCAGAGAGCTGTAGAAGGACGCCGTCGATGAGGACTTGGGTGGTAGTTCCTCTATGCCGCCGGGCCGGGGATACAGTTGAGGAGGGGAGCAGGCGGAGGTTGTGGCTGTCGGGCACCCCAGCGAAGGAGCAGCACCAGGCACGCGGGCCCCGCCCGTCTTGACCATGCCTCCGATGGACACTCAGGCACTGCTGCACCACGTCCGCTGCCATGATGTGTGGCACAGCATGAGATCTAGAGCCAAGCGAGGTACTGCTGGGCGGCGCTAGGGTTTGGATGGGGCGGAGCCGTGGAGGACGAGAAGGCGGCTGCCATCACAAGCTTACGGGCGGCACTCGAAATAAAATGTCAGGTCCACTAGGACACGCATCAATTTGGGAGTGTATCTAGGAGGTGATGATAGCGTGGCAGCCGAAGAAGTCGAGAATTCTCCCTGATTTAATAGAAAGAGAGATAGATTAGATCTATGAGTTGTCCCTACCTAGTTGTTCTGTTTTGTAATATTAAATATTACTAGCAACACATATTAATTGTTTCCACATCCTAGTTAATCAATATATTCTGCTAGCAACACATATTAAGTGTTGCCACATCCTATTTAAATAACGGATGTTGCAAGCAACACATATTAAACGATGTCGCTACTCTAATAACTTAATGGATGATGCTTGCAACGCATATTAAACGTTGCCCACTAATTTCTTACAACGCATAAAACCATGTGTTGTTGCGGATGCGTTGCTATAGGGGGTTTTGTGTTGTAGTGACCCGACCTGACCTCCCCTACTTTGTTGCTTGCAGTACTAGGCTGCAGATGGGGCATTAGTGATTGGAAAATGCCAAAGAGGACAAGCAGCCAACTAGCAACTAAGCAACAACCAACAGATGCATTTCGATTTAAAACTTTTGAAATAGTTGTATGAAATTTAAGTTTAGTAGACTAGTTATTGAATCAGTTATGACCATAGTGTGTGTGCTTAATTATAGGTTATACATATATATAATTAATTATATATGTCGATAGACATGTTTTAATCTTCCAAAAAGTCATTCTATAAAAAATTTCGAATACTCATCCTCTAAATCCTGGGTCCGCCACTGGGTGGTGTGGAGGCAGTGTTTTAAATAGCGGGAAATTGAATTTATCCCTGAACTTCCAAAAAGTGCAAATATAGGGATATATCGCGATATAGCTGGATATATCGGGATATATCGGGCTAAACGGCGTAACTTTTCGCTGCTAAAAAGGATATATCGGGATATATCGACTGCTATAGCCGGTTATTCACTACCGGAATCGCCGGCTTTGCCGAGTGCCTGAAGCACTCGGCAAAGCCTTAAAAACACTCGGCAAAGGCTTTGCCGAGTGTTGCACTCGACAAAGAGGGCTTGGCACACAGTGCATCGGCAAAGCCTTCTTTGCCGAGTACTTTTTCACGGGCACTCGGCAAAGAGGTTTGGCGAGTGTCAGTGGGCACTCGACAAAGAAAAGCAGCCGTTACGGCGTCGGGTTGACGGAGACGGTGTCTTTGCCGAGTGTCCAAGTACATTTTTATTTTTTTATTTTCCCAACCAAAATTTTTGTGGTGTGTTCCTACACTATATAGACCTACATGTACCATTTTGAGACAGTTAGAAAAGTGTTTTCTATAGCTAGTAGATTTAGTTTGTTTATTTGAATTTCTTCGGAAAATTTAGATTTGAACTGCAGGTCACTCGAAACTTGGAAAACCGTGCATACAAAAATGATATCCATGCTAGTTAGCACAAGTTACGACCGATTTCAGGAGCGGACCGGAAACTTCGAGCACCATGCTCACTCAACATGGCCGTGAACTTGTCATCCAGCTATTTAAAAATTTTATAAAACACAAACAAACTCAGAAAATCATGAAACTTGTCCACATGTCATGATATCATATGTAGAGGCTGTAATAAAAAAATTAGAATGTTTAGAGAAAGTTGTGAGACATTATGTGTAGAAACCTAAGAGAACTACACATGAAATCATAGAGTTTCAATGTGGATCTCTTATGTGTAGAGTTTCAATGTGAAACCTAAGACATTATGTGTAGGAGCGCCAGGCATGGTTCTCACAGGTCGCTACACGGCACAGCGAAGAAAGCGGGTTCCGTTTAGGGGAGGAAGAGGGTTCTGACAAGGCAGGGCCCAACTAGCAGTTCCAGAACGTGGGCCAGCGAAGGGATAAGGAGAGCGTGCGACCCGTGCCTGATCAGTGGGTCCAACGCGTTAGCGTGGGTGAGTGCGCGTTAGTGGGCCGCCAGGAAGGAGATCCGGCCTAATCTAGGTTTTATTCTTTTTCTTTTCTATATTTCATTTATTTTTACATTTTGTATTTCCATTTTGAGTTCAAATTCAACTTGGTTTTGGATTTCAAATTCAATTAGGTGCACATACTAAACATGAAATGCCATAATATTTTATTAATATATTTATTTTTCTTGTAATTTATTTATAGAAGAAATAAATAGTTCCATTAAATCCCCTTTCCTATTTTCATTTATACTTTGAGGTCACAAGTTTAAATTATGACACTTTTATTAACATGTTTCACCACATATTCATAAGTATGAAATGCCTATAGTGCTTCATTTAATGAAATGAGTAGTCATTTAGTTGAATTGAAAACCTTTCTATTACTTGTTTTCTAAAATAATTCTTGGCTTCCAAAATTCAGTCCTCAATTTTCAACACTCAGGTATAATTTGAGATATCTGAATTTGCTATTTCATTCCTTCATGTATTTATTTTATTATTACTATTTTTTTTCTTATACAGATTTTGGGCCTTACATTATATGAGCCGGTTAATTTTTTGTTCTTAAGACGCTTATGAAGTGTTCAAATTTGATGGAGTCATAAAAGATGTCTCACATTTAAGATGGTTATAAATCGTCTTAAAATATATTATATAAGACAATTCTTAATTTATAATCGCCTGAAAAAGGTATTTGTTTAAGTCATTTTGTCCGATAAATCGTCTTGAATTAGGTTTTTGTTTAAGACATTTTTTCTAAAGAACCGTAGAGAATACAAACATTATAAGTCATAAAGTATTTATCAAACTGTCTCGAATATTCTACAATAATAAACGATTACAATAGAAAAACAATCTTATTTAGGTGACTAATACTGGACGTTTTAGAAACCGTCTTATTTAGGAGACTGATATTAGACATTTTGGTGACCGTCTTATTAAGATTTAAACGAAATGACTTACACGATAGTAGTACATTCTTTAATTTATAATTATTTTTTCAAATATCACATTATAATAATTTGAAACAGAAATATACATACACATTATATTGAACAACATTATAATTAATATAACATAAATAAGTACCATTCAATATCTCATAAATAAGCATTGTCAAACAACTCATACATAAGTGTACTCTAAATCTAAACTAAAATACAACTGTTTGTGTCGGCGTTTCGAGACCGGGGGGGGTCCCTGAGCCGACGAGTGAGTGTGCCGCGTGCCCCAGCCCAGATGGGTCGAGCGCGTGGGCGAGCGCAAAGGGGGGAAAGAGCGAGGTGGCCGGAGCCGGGTCGTGAGGGAGGCGGAGATCCCGCAGCCTTCGTGTTCGTCCTGCGCCCAGGTCGGGTGCGCTTGCAGTAGGGGGTTACAAGTGTCCGCGCGGGTGAGGGGAGCGAGCGGCCCCAAGAGAGCGCCTGCCCCTGCCCTCGTTCCCGCGAGGCCAACCTTCTCTAAGAAGGCCCTGGTCCTTCCTTTTATAGGCGCAAGGAGAGGATCCAGGTGTACAATGGGGGTGTAGCAGAGTGCTACGTGTCTAGCGGGGGAGAGCTAGCGCCCTAAGTACATGCCAAGGTGGCAGCCGGAGAGACCTTGGCACCCAGCTGGTGTGGTGTCGTGGCTGTTGGTGGAGCAACGGAGCCTGGCGGAGGGACAGCTGTCGGAGCTGTTGGGTCCTTGCTGACGTCCCCCTGCTTCCGTAAGGGAGCTGAGAGCCGCCGTCGTCATAGGGCTAGCGGGGCGCCATCATTGCCTATCTGGCGGAGCTAGCCAGATGGGACGTCGGTCTTGTTCTCTGCGGCCCGAGTTGGCTCGGGGTAGGGTGATGATGGCGCTTCCTGTTGACGTGGCGGACTTGTGCCCTAGGTCGGGCGACGTGGAGGCTCCTCCGAAGCCAAAGTCGAGTCTGTCCTGCATGGCCGAGGCCGAGCCCGAGCTCCTGGGTCGGGCGAGGCGGAGGTCGTTCGGCAGAGGCCAGGGCGGAGTCCGACCCCTGGGGTCGGGCGGAGCGGAGTTCGCCGTCTTCCGGAGCCTAGCCCGAGTCCGAGCCCTGGGTCGGGCGGAGCGGAGTTCGCCGTCTTCCGGGGCCTTAGCCCGAGTCCGAGCCCTGGGTCGGGCGGAGCGGAGTTCGCCGTCTTCCGGGGCCTTAGCCCGAGTCCGAGCCCTGGGTCGGGCGGAGCGGAGTTCGCCGTCTTCCGGGGCCTTAGCCCGAGTCCGAGCCCTGGGTCGGGCGGAGCGGAGTTCGCCGTCTTCCGGGGCCTTAGCCCGAGTCCGAGCCCTGGATCGGGCGGAGCGGAGTTCGCCGTCTTCCGGGGCCTTAGCCCGAGTCCGAGCCCTAGGTCGGGCGGAGCTTCCTATGGCGCCCTCGCAAGGCCTGGCTGCCCGTCAGTCTCACTCTTTGTGTTAAATGCCCCTGTGACTTGGTCGGTCGGTGCGGCGATTTAGTCAGGGTTGCTTCTTATCGAAGACAAGGCCTTGGGCGAGCCGGAGATGCGTCTGCCGTGAAAAGGGGGGCTCGGGCGAGACGGAAACACCTCAGGGTCGGCTGCCCTTGCCCGAGGCTAGGCTCGGGCGAGGCGTGATCGAGTCGCTCGTATGGACTGATCCCTGACTTAATCGCACCCATCAGGCCTCTGCAACTTTATGCTGATGGGGGTTACCAGCTGAGAATTAGGCGTCTTGAGGGTACCCCTAATTATGGTCCCCGACAGTAGCCCCCGAGCCTCGAAGGGAGTGTTAGCACTCGCTTGGAGGCTTTCGTCGCACTTTTTTGCAAGGGGACCAGCCTTTCTCGGTTGCATTTTGTTCCGGTGGGTGCGCGCGAGCGCACCCGCCGGGTGTAGCCCCCGAGGCCTCGGAGGAGTGGTTTCACTCCTTCGAGGTCTTAATGCCTTGCGTAATGCTTCGGCTGGTCTGGTGGTTCCCTCATGCGAACTGGCCGTAGCCCGGGTGCTCTGTCGGGGCCCAAGTTCTCGGGCTGGTATGTTGACGCTGTCAACGGTTTGGCCGGAGCCGGGTTTGCGAGAGCAGCCCCCGAGCCTCCGCACAGGGCGAGAGGGCGATCAGGGACAGACTCGGCTTTTTTACATACGCCCCTACGTCGCCTTTCCGCAAGGAGGAGGGGGGGAGAGCGCCATGTTACCCTCGATGGGCACCGAACATGGTGTCCCCGGTGAGCTGCAATCGGGTAATCCGAGTGGACGTCCGTGCCCCGTTCGTTGGGGGTCGGCTAGGGGCCCGGAGGCACGCCCAAAAGTACCTGCGGGTGATCTGCCGGACCCGGTCCCCTGGCGACGGGGTCCGAGGGCTCGTTGCCTCCCTCCGATGGGATTCCGTTACAGGATCGTTCCCGCTGGTCTCGGAAATGTCCTAGGGTACCTCGGGAGCGCAGCCCGAGCCTTGGTTATGTATCGAACGTACCCCTGGTCATCCCTCGCTCGGTGTCTGAGGCGACTGTGAACCCTTCGGGGGGCTAGCCTTCGAACCCCTGATCAGTAATGGGCGTGGAGCCCGAGTAGCCTGAGGCGGCCGTGGAACCTTTCGGGAGGCCGACCTTCGAACCTCTGACCAGTAGTGGGTGTCGGGCCCACGCGATCTGAGGCGGCTGTTGAACCCTTCGGGGGGCCAGCCTTCGAACCCCTGATCAGTAAGGAGGCTCGGAGCCTAGTTCCTTCACGGGGAAGGATCCCTTTGGGGGTATCCCCTTTCCCGGTCCCTGTTGCAAGAGATAGAGAAAGAGAAAAAAGGGAAAAAATGATACGAATTTGAACGACGTGGCGTACCTTTTTTGGTGTGGTCGTTTTGGCGAAGGCGAAGCGTCGCCAGCTGCTCCTGCCAGAAGCGTCGCCTGTCCAGCCACGGAGTTAATGCGCCGGGGCGAGTAGTTGGCGAGGCTGCCGTTGCGCGTGCGCGATCTGTTCGAGGAACGGGTCACGGGCGCGTCGTCTTCACACCGTGAGAGGGGGTTCTCTCGCTGTCTCCGGATGGGACGTGAGCTTGGCTGACGGCGTGACCGCTGCTCCCGTGCGCCTGCCACCGTCATTACTGTCGGCCCACTTTTGACCGCGTTTGACCGCTGCGTCCGGCTGGCGCTGCTGGGTCGCGCGCTGGGTCGCCTCGGGTCACGGTATCGGTTCCGCAATCGAGGAGGTGCGGCGGTGGCGCAAGTGGTACAGTGGCTTGCATGCAGCATCCGGCGCGCCGGTCGCGCGACGCGTGGGCTTGAGCCCTTGTAGAATCGTGCCGTTGGCACGCTCTATCTGCCCATTCGTCATGGGATGAGCTACGGCAGCCCAGTCCACCCGGATGTTGTGATCCTCGCAAAAATCCAAGAATTTGTTGCCGGTGAACTGGGTGCCGTTGTCGGTGATGATGGAGTTTGGGACCCCGAAGCGATGGATGATGTTGGTGAAGAACGCCACCGCCTGCTCGGACCTGATGCTGTTCAGGGGTCGGGCCTCGATCCACTTGGAGAATTTGTCGACGGCGACCAGCAGGTGCGTGTAGCCCCTGGGCGCCTTCTGCAGAGGGCCGACGAGGTCCAGACCCCACACAGCGAAGGGCCAGGTGATGGGTATCGTCTGCAGAGCCTGAGCGGGCAGGTGGGTCTGCTTCGCATAGAATTGACACCCTTCGCAGGTGCGGACAATTCTAGTGGCGTCAGCCACCGCCGTCGGCCAGTAAAAGCCTTGCCGGAAAGCGTTCCCGACAAGGGCTCGAGGCGCTGCGTGATGGCCGCAAGCCCTCGAGTGTATCTCTTGCAGGAGTTCCTGGCCTTCGGCGATGGAGATGCACCGCTGGAGGATGCCCGAGGGGCTGCGGTGGTAAAGCTCCTTCTCATCGCCCAGCAAGACGAACGACTTGGCGCGTCGCGCTACCCGCCGAGCCTCGGCTTGGTCGAGGGGTAGCTCTCCCTGGCGGAGATATTGCAGGTACGGGGTCTGCCAATCTTGATCAGGCGGGACCCCGCCCCGCTCCTCCTCGATGCGCAGCGCCTCGCCCTCGGGGGCCGAGGGTTCCTCGGGCTGAACCGAGGATGGCTCGGGCTGGGCCGAGGGTGCCTCGGACGAGGCCGAGGGCGCCTCGGGCTCGGGCGTGTCGCTGACCTTGACGGAGGGTTGGTGCAGATCTCGGGAGAAGACGTCCGGGGGAACCGTCGTTCGCCCCGAGGCTATCTTTGCCAGCTCGTCCGCAGTCTCGTTGTAGCGCCGGGCGATGTGGTTAAGCTCGAGCCCGTAGAATTTATCTTCCAGGCATCGAACCTCGTCACAGTAGGCCTCCATCTTCGGGTCGCGGCAGTGGGAGTTTTTCATGACCTGGTCGATGACGAGCTGCGAGTCGCCGCGAGCGTCGAGGCGTCGGACCCCTAGCTCGATGGCGATTCGCAATCCGTTGATCAGAGCTTCGTACTCTGCCACATTGTTGGACGCCGGGAAATGGAGGCGTAGCATGTAGCGCAGGTGTTTCCCGAGGGGAGAGATGAAGAGCAGGCCCGCGCCGGCTCCCGTCTTCATCAGCGACCCGTCGAAAAACATGGTCTAGAGCTCCGGTTGGATCGGAGCCGTCGGCAACTGGGTGTCGACCCATTCGGCTACGAAGTCCGCCAGTACCTGGGACTTGATGGCCTTCCGAGGGGCGAACGAGATCGTCTCGCCCATGATTTCCACCGCCCACTTTGCTATCCGTCCCGAGGCCTCTCGGCACTGGATGATCTCCCCCAGGGGGAAGGATGACACCACAGTTACCGGATGAGACTCGAAGTAATGTCGTAACTTTCGCCTTGTCAGGATCACTGCATACAGCAGCTTCTGAACTTGTGGGTAGCGGGTCTTGGTTTCGGACAGCACCTCGCTGACGAAGTAAACTGGCCTCTGAATGGGCAAGGCATGCCCCTCTTCTTGCCTTTCGACCACGATCGCGGCGCTGACCACCTGAGTGGTAGCGGCGACGTAGACCAAGAGGGCTTCTCCATCAGCTGGGGGCACCAAGACAGGCGCTTGGGTGAGGAGCGCCTTCAGGTTCCCGAGGGCTTCCTCGGCCTCGGGGGTCCAAGCGAAGGATTCGGCCTTCCTTAAGAGACGGTACAGGGGCAGGCCTCTTTCGCCGAGACGCGAGATGAAACGGCTCAAGGCCGCGAGACATCCCATGACCCTCTGTACGCCTTTTAAGTCCTTGATGGGCCCCATGCTGGTGATGGCTGCGATCTTCTCCGGGTTGGCTTCGATGCCCCGCTCGGAGACGATGAATCCCAGGAGCATGCCCCGGGGCACCCCGAAGACACACTTCTCGGGATTGAGCTTGACGTCCTTCGCCTTGAGACACCGGAATGTCACCTCAAGGTCGGAGAGAAGGTCAGAGGCTTTCCTTGTCTTGACTACGATGTCATCGACGTAGGCCTCGACCGTGCGACCGATGTGTTCGCCGAACACATGGTTCATACACCGCTGGTACGTGGCACCCGCGTTCCTCAAACCGAACGGCATGGTGACATAGCAATACATGCCGAAGGGCGTGATGAAAGAAGTCGCGAGCTGGTCGGACTCTTTCATCTTGATTTGATGATACCCTGAGTAGGCATCGAGGAAAGACAGGGTTTCGCACCCAGCAGTGGAATCCACGATTTGATCGATGCGAGGTAGAGGGTAGGGAACCTTCGGACATGCTTTGTTGAGACCAGTGTAGTCTACACACATCCGCCATTTCCCCCCTTTCTTCCTTACAAGCACAGGGTTGGCAAGCCATTCGGGATGGAATACCTCTTTGATGAACCCTGCTGCCATCAGCTTGTGGATCTCCTCGCCTATCACCCTGCGCCTTTCCTCGTCGAATCGGCGCAGTGGCTATCTGACCGGTCGGGCTCCGGCCCGAATATCCAGCGAGTGCTCGGCGACATCCCTCGGTATGTCGGGCATGTCCGAGGGACTCCACGCAAAGACGTCGGCGTTTGCGCGGAGAAAATCGACGAGCACTGCTTCCTATTTGGGGTCGAGCCCGGAACCGATCCGGATCTGCTTGGAGGTGTCGCCGCTGGGGTCGAGAGGGACGGCCTTAACCGTCTCCGCTGGCTCGAAGTTGCCGGCGTGTCGCTTCACGTCCGGCACCTCTCGGGAGAGGTTTTCCAGGTCGGCGATGAGGGCCTCGGACTCGGCGAGGGCCTCGGCGTACTCCACGCACTCCACATCGCATTCGAACGCGTGCTTGTACGTGGGGCCGACGGTGATGACCCCGTTGGGGCCCGACATCTTGAGCTTCAGGTAGGTGTAGTTGGGGATGGCCATGAACTTCGCGTAGCATGGCCTCCCTAACACTGCGTGGTAGGTTCCTCGGAACCCAACCACCTCGAACGTCAAAGTCTCCCTTCGGAAATTGGAGGGTGTTCCGAAGCAGACAGGAAGGTCGAGCTGTCCGAGGGGCTGGACGCGCTTCCCAGGAATGATCCCGTGGAAGGGCGCAGCGCCTGCTCGGACAGAGGACAGATCGACGCGCAGGAGCCTGAGGGTCTCGGCGTAGATGAGATTGAGGCAGCTGCCCCCATCCATCAGGACCTTGGTGAGCCTGACGTCACCGATGATGGGATTGACGACGAGCGGGTACTTCCCCGGGCTCGGCACGTGGTCGGGGTGGTCATCTTGGTCGAAGGTGATGGGCTTGTCGGACCAGTCTAGGTAGACTGGTGCCGCCACCTTCACCGAGCAGACCTCCCGACGCTCTCGCTTGCGATGCCGAGCCGAGGCATTCGCATGCCCTCCGCAGATCATGAAGCAGTCGCGGACCTCGGGGAACCCTCCTGCTTGGTGATCTTCCTTTTTGTCGTCGTCGCAGGCCCTGCCACCCTCTGCGGGTGGCCCGGCCTTGTGGAAGTGGCGCCGAAGCATGACGCACTCCTCGAGGGTGTGCTTGACGGGCCCCTGATGGTAAGGGCACGTCTCCTTGAGCATCTTGTCGAAGAGGTTGGCACCTCCGAGGGGCTTCCGAGGGTTCTTGTACTCGGCGGCGGCGACAAGGTCTGCGTCGGCGGCGTCGCGTTTCGCTTGCGACTTCCGCCTGCCTCTCTTCTTGGCGCCGCGCGGAGTAGACGCCTCGGGAGCATCTTCCGACGGGCGGCCCTGGGGCTGCTTGTCTTTTCGGAAGATGGCCTCGACCGCCTCCTGGCCAGAGGCGAACTTGGTGGCGATGTCCATCAGCTCGCTCGCCCTGGTGGGGGTCTTGCGACCCAACTTGCTCACCAGGTCACGGCAAGTGGTGCCGGCAAGGAACGCGCCGATGACATCGGAGTCGGTAATGTTGGGCAGCTCGGTGCGCTGCTTCGAGAACCGCCGGATGTAGTCCCGAAGAGACTCTCCCGGCTGTTGCCGGCAGCTCCAGAGGTCCCAGGAATTCCCGGGGCGCACGTACGTGCCCTGGAAGTTGCCGGCGAAAGCTTGGACCAAATCCTCCCAGTTGGAAATCTGCCCCGGAGGCAGGTGCTCCAACCAAGCGCGAGCAGTGTCGGAGAGGAACAGGGGGAGGTTGCGGATGATGAGGTTGTCGTCGTCCGTTCCACCCAGTTGACAGGCCAGGCGGTAGTCCGCGAGCCACAATTCCGGTCTTGTTTCCCCCGAGTACTTTGTGATAGTAGTCGGGGGTCGGAATCGGGTCGGAAACGGCGCCCGCCGAATGGCTCGGCTGAAGACCTGCGGACCGGGTGGTTCGGGCGAGGGACCCCGGTCCTCCCCGCTGTCGTAGCGTCCCCCACGCCTGGGGTGATAGCCTCGGCGCACCCTTTCGTCGAGGCGGGCCCGATGGTCGCGATGAGGGTGCTCGCCGCCGAGGTGGCCCGGGGCCGCAGGCGCGGTGTTGCGCGTGCGTCCGGTGTAGACCGAGGCTTCCCGCATGAGTCGGGAAGTCGCGGCACGAGGTTCCGAGGGGTACCCCTGCCTTCGGGAGGCAGAGCTCTCGGCCCGCCGGGCCGCAGCGCCTTCCAGGAGATGCTTGAGCTCTCCCTGGATTCGCCGACCCTCGGTGTTTGATGACTCCGGCATCGCGCGGAGGAGCATCGCTGCGGCTGCCAGGTCCTGACCGGTCCCGCCGGATGCGGGTAGCGGCCTGTCCCTGGCATCGTTGGCGATGCGGTGCTGGAGGCCTTGGGGCAGGTGACGTATTTCTCCGGCCGGGGGCTGGCCCGCCCATACCTGCCCGACGTCCCGGCGGATCGACTCGAGCGCTCCTGCCCCCTCGTCGAGCCCGGCCTGCGCCCCGCGGACTTGCTCGAGCTATGGGTCGTAACCCCCCGCCGGAACGGGGACCACAGCTAGCTCCCGCGGGATGTCGGCGCGAGGCACTGGCCTAGGGAGATCACCATCCTCCGGCATGCCGAGACGGCTGCCTCCGGAGGGATCCCCTAGCTCGACGTGGAAACATTCGCGGCTCGGGCCACAGTCCTTGTCGTCAAGGCTGCGGCTGCCGTCGGAACAGTCGGAGAGGCAGTAGTTGCATGCAGTCATGAAGTCCCGCATGGCACTGGGGTTGCCAGATCCAGAGAAATCCCAGCAGATGCTGGGGTCGTCATCTTCCTCGGACCCAGAGGGCCCGTAGGTCGAGACGCCCGTCAATCGGTCCCAAGGCGACCGCACACGAAACCCAAGAGGGGTTGCATTCACCTCAACGCGAGCGCCCGCCAAAGCGAGGTCGCTAGGCGGGTTGAGGTCGAGTCGAAATGACGAAGGATGGGAAGCAGTCGGTACCTTTGGTCGACGAGGAGCGACGAAGTCACCTCGGGGGCTGATCGCGCCGTCGTCCTGGGTACGAGGGCGACGTCCTGCAGGCCCTCCGTGAGCGTGCTGGCGTCGTCCACTTGCTCGGCAGCCGACGGAGCGCAGCCTCCCGCTCGGCCCTGGTTGCCCCGTCTCCTCCTCCGATGGCGAGGGAGAGGATGGGGCGAGCTCGAAAGTTGTCCTTCCCCCACGCGGGAAAGACGTCATCGATTCCGCTGCCGGCGGGCGGGCTGTCGGCCACCATTGTCGCCGCCGCGCGGCGGTGGAAGGAGTATCTTGTCGTAGCCGCCGTCGAAAGACATGAACTCGAGGCTCCCGAAACGGAGCACCGTCCCGGGTTGGAGAGGTCGTTGGAGACTGCCCATCTGGAGCTTGACGAGAAACTGCTCGTCAACACGCAGCAGGCCCCTACCTGGCGCGCCAACTGTCGGCGTTTCGAGACTGGGGGGGTCCCTGAGCCGACGAGTGAGTGTGCCGCGTGCCCCAGCCCAGATGGGTCGAGCGCGTGGGCGAGCGCAAAGGGGGGAAAGAGCGAGGTGGCCGGAGCCGGGTCGTGAGGGAGGCGGAGATCCGCGGCCTTCGTGTTCGTCCCGCGCCCAGGTCGGGTGCGCTTGCAGTAGGGGGTTACAAGCGTCCGCGCGGGTGAGGGGAGCGAGCGGCCCCAAGAGAGCGCCTGCCCCTGCCCTCGTTCCCGCGAGGCCAACCTTCTCTAAGAAGGCCCTGGTCCTTCCTTTTATAGGCGCAAGGAGAGGATCCAGGTGTACAATGGGGGTGTAGCAGAGTGCTACATGTCTAGCGGGGGAGAGCTAGCGCCCTAAGTACATGCCAAGGTGGCAGCCGGAGAGACCTTGGCACCCAGCTGGTGTGGTGTCGTGGCTGTTGGTGGAGCAACGGAGCCTGGCGGAGGGACAGCTGTCGGAGCTGTTGGGTCCTTGCTGACGTCCCCCTGCTTCCGTAAGGGAGCTGAGAGCCGCCGTCGTCATAGGGCTAGCGGGGCGCCATCATTGCTTATCTGGCGGAGCTAGCCAGATGGGACGTCGGTCTTGTTCTCTGCGGCCCGAGTTGGCTCGGGGTAGGGTGATGATGGCGCTTCCTGTTGACGTGGCGGACTTATGCCCTAGGTCGGGCGACGTGGAGGCTCCTCCGAAGCCGAAGTCGAGTCTGTCCTGCATGGCCGAGGCCGAGCCCGAGCTCCTGGGTCGAGCGAGGCGGAGGTCGTTCGGCAGAGGCCAGGGCGGAGTCCGACCCCTGGGGTCGGGCGGAGTGGAGTTCGCCGTCTTCTGGAGCCTAGCCCGAGTCCGAGCCCTGGGTCGGGCGGAGCGGAGTTCGCCGTCTTCCGGGGCCTTAGCCCGAGTCCGAGCCCTGGGTCGGGCGGAGCGGAGTTCGCCGTCTTACGGGGCCTTAGCCCGAGTCCGAGCCCTGGGTCGGGCGGAGCGGAGTTCGCCGTCTTCTGGGGCCTTAGCCCGAGTCCGAGCCCTGGGTCGGGCGGAGCGGAGTTCGCCGTCTTCCGGGGCCTTAGCCCGAGTCCGAGCCCTGGGTCGGGCGGAGCTTCCTATGGCGCCCTCGGCAAGGCCTGGCTGCCCGTCAGTCTCACTCTTTGTGTTAAATGCCCCTGTGACTTGGTCGGTCGGCGCGGCGATTTAGTCAGGGTTGCTTCTTATCGAAGACAAGGCCTTGGGCGAGCCGGAGATGCGTCTGCCGTGAAAAGGGGGGCTCGGGCGAGACGGAAACACCTCAGGGTCGGCTGCCCTTGCCCGAGGCTAGGCTCGGGCGAGGCGTGATCGAGTCGCTCGTATGGACTGATCCCTGACTTAATCGCACCCATCAGGCCTCTGCAGCTTTATGCTGATGGGGGTTACCAGCTGAGAATTAGGCGTCTTGAGGGTACCCCTAATTATGGTCCCCGACAGTTTGCGCTAATGTTAAGTCTAACTTTATATGAATTTAAGTCTCCACACTTTGTGGCCACCAAATTTGAATTCCATTCTATCTTTTTCTGTATAACAAATACGACAAAACAATAATTAGTAGTTAGGCACAGTAAAACTGGCTTCTACGTACGTACCTCCTATATATCTCTCAGATCAAATACGAACACGTTTGAGTTGCAAGCTAGCTCTTCCTCCTACCCACCCATGTCGTACCTCAACCTCGTCCACGACAAGAAGAAACACTAACTTATATTAGCTGCTGCTACCTCTATCGCTAGCCCGCCCAGTTTGGCTAGCCAGCCGATTACGCCTACTGCATCGCCTCTGCCCGTGCTTGCTGCTGTTCGTCCACGTCGGCCCTCCGCGCACGCCGGCTCGTTCAGGTCCGCCAACGGCCGGCACATACAGGCCGCCTGCTGCTGCTTGATTAGATCCGATCGCCTCCCAGATTAAAGGGGACTAGCTAGCTAGGAGAGAAACGAACTAAGTTTTCCCTTAATCACTTTGGATCCGGGAGGGAATTTGAGTCTCCAAACTATCCTCCTCGCCGGGTGCTGGCCCGAGCTCGCCTGGTCTCGTGGCCGATCGGCGGCGTCCTTCGTCGGCGCGTCGTCCCCGCCGCTCTGCGGGTACGCGAGCGGAGTGTCAGCGCTAGGGACGGCGGCCGCGGCGCTTGCTTGCTTGCGCTCGCGCCGCCTCTCCCGCCGTTCCTGTCGCTCCCGCCGCGGGTCTCGCCGGTCCCGCGACCGCATGAGCCTTTTCATGTTGGTCAGAATGCCGGCCACCTCCAGCTCCACCGCATCCACCTCCACCACCGACGCCGGCATCGCATCCTCCTTGCCCTTGGGCGCGTGATCCACCTTCGACGTCGCCTCCTTGCCCTTGAGCGCGTGATCCACCTTCGACGCCGCCTCCTCCATGTGCGTGTGCTGCATCAAATGGACGAAGCCTCTGCTGCTGGTGGTGCTGCTGCGGCGGTGCGAAATGCCTACGAGCGAGCGAGCGGGCAGATTGCTTGATGGCTTCGTTCCTGCGTAGTAGGCTGGGCTCCAAGGAACGCAAGGTCGTGCCCGTGCGTGCGGTTTAATATAGGCTGGCAGGCGAGCGCCACGTGTCGCCGTCACGCTGACGATCGGTAGATTCATCCGGGAGTCGCATCATTGGTGTAGTGGAGGTATCTCGAGTCCGAACGCTGGTTTTCCGGGTATTCATCCGGCGATTATCATTTCCCGGCCCCTCCATGCTCGTGATAATTTGATCTCTACTCTTTTTTCCATCTGGTCCTTATCTCTTTATTTGATTATTATACGACACATCATGAAGATATGAGAAGGTTAATTTAGACACATCTTAGAAACGTAGTATATATTCATGAAAATATGAGACACGACATGGGGAGATGTGAGCAGGTAAATTTAGGCACGTGTTAGAAAAATTGTAATATTCATTAAAATGCTTTCAGCTATATTTTTTCTCTCTCAATAGATTTCTCTTGTCGTGGCGTCTCCAGCGTTGACAAATTTTTGTACATTGAGAGATGTACAAGAGAAAATATGAACTTGTACATTGAGAAACAAAAAAGGCAAATGACTCCCTAATAAGATTTGTCTTTTTCCTTTTTCTCCATGTACAAGTTCAAAACTTGTAGTTCACATTTTTTTAGATGGTTGAGGACATCATAATTTATATCATAAAAATTATGTTAAGACCTTTTTCAACATTATTGTATATTCAGTTTTGTAACATTAAAGTTATTATATTATCTGATTCATAACCTATCAAAATAATTATAAAAATTATAATATATTTTTTCTAGGCTAAATTATGCTATTAGTTACTGACCAACAAAGAATTGAAAACTCAGTTTGTACACAAATTAAAAAAAGACAAATTTTGTTAATGGATAAATTGAACCAGCTTAAATAAAAATCATAATATCTTATCTTATTTCTCGGTGAGAATCCTTAACTTAATTATGTATGCACCATGTTCAGTCTTCTCAGAAGGTGCACGGTACCAATGCTTTTGCAAAACCTGCTATGTCGAGAGCCCTTCTTGATGGGGGTCAGTCTCAGAGAACCTTTGTTTACATCAAAGATGCCATCAAAGTTGTGTTACCATCAAAGTTGTATTTATGTTTTTGCCAGTGGTTCGTGGAGGAGATGATAGCAAAATAACAAGTGTAATGCAGGTAGCAACAATAGCTTATGGGATATTTGGGTACTAAACTTTTTATTTTCTATGGGCCTAGGCTCTATTTTTGACCCAGAGTAGGATGTGCATATCTGTAATTTGAGCTTTTATTTGTCATGTATCTTCTTGTACATTATACTTGTACGCTTTTATCATATGAAGTTTGAATGATGAATAAAAGGGGTAGATCCAAAGGGATAAAATGATGCAATCCTTTTTCTATTCAGCATGTATGTCTATATGATTATGTGTATAAAAATATGTGATTTGTGGTGCTTTAGTTCATTCCTTCCAAATTAAAAGCAAGAATCAGCTCTTACAACCATATAGCTATATATTCCAAACTAGTACATATTTCCCATGAGAAACAAGATAGGAGGGTAGGATTGATTAGTATATCAAGAAGTGACAACCTTGCATCATACAAGTGATTGCAGCTAAATATCTTAAGCATGTTCTAAGCATATTTAAGGGTGAGAAAATACTGACAACACCATCGGATACCTTTATACGGCTTATTATCAATTGAAACTGACTGGCAGCTCTATATGAAGGATGGCAACAACACTAATGAGAAGAACAGATTTAATCCATTATCACCAATAGCCTCCATAGGAGCACTTTCCATTCTTGAAAGAGTGGGTCCTCCTATTGTCCCTCACAATAAGCTCTCTCTCAACAATCCTAGACACAATATTGATGGAATTGTGGTCACCACATATCCTCAGGTTCTTAACGATACCAAGTGGAGTCCTTGTTGGAGTGCTAATCAAACCATAAGCAATTACCAGCCTCTCACTATGGTACAATAATGCATGTTCCTTGGCCTCCTGATCAATGTCAAGGAGCACGTATCTTACGTCTAGGCATACATCTGTTCATTGCCTACCTTCTTTTCAATCTTTGGTGGCAGCCTGTACTCTACTAGCTTGGTGGTAGACTGTGTAGGACTTGCATATTTTAAATTTTAGGACTTGCGAACTGAAAATAAAAATAAACACTTTATCCACCTTTGGTTGGGCCAAAACTACGGCTATCTATGTTGATGAAGATAATGTAGCTTGAGACATGTTCAACTAACATGTTTTCCACATATTTCCCTATGATTCTATTCACTGTTTTGAACTTCGTGTAGCTGTGTAAATTATATAACCTACATTGTCATATTTTTAAATTTGGTTATATCCCTTCTTCATATAAAGACTAGGTAAGTACCCGTGCGTTGCAACGGAAAAAAATAGTGTAACAATAACATATATATGGCTATATGTTGTGTTGTTAATTAAAATTAAGTTGCATCTGGACTTTGTAGTGACAATTGGTTGTAACCTTGAAGGCTGAAAATTGATGTTGTTCTTGATCCTAACCACGCTCCAGACTTGCTTGCCAGGTTCATTTGTAAGTTCAAAATTATAGACCAAAATTAGGTGAAAAGACCAGCTGAATGGAAATTTTCTTTTCCCAGTAAACTGCATATTTGCCTTCGCCTGTAACTATCCATTGTTTTAATCTCTATATAAGAACAGTCATGCGAAGTTTGTCTATTAAAAAAATCCATCGCTATAATAACAATACCTTTTTTGCTGCTTTAGCATTATTGTCCATCAATCCTTCAATTAAGTGTTGTATCTTGATGCCTGAGGGTAGAAAGAACGATCTTCGTTGCACCCAGTAGTCTTGATTGAAAGAAGTGTATACTGCTGCACTTCTCAGAATTTATGGACATTTCTCTGAACCTGAACCTGAAAAAACATAGTTGATCATTATTGAGAACAAATGGCATATCATAATTGTTGCTACCCTATTATTTGAGCATAATGACGTAGTCACATGGATGCAACTTGCGAGCCGATTTTGAGCCAAGCCAAGCCTACTCCTTCAGCTTGTTGAGTGGCGGCGACTGGTTGGGGGCCAAAGGACGCGGACATGCGAGGGGGCTGGGCGGAAGACGCAGACGATGGCGTTTTCTAGGCAAACAGGTGAGGGTATCGAGTGCAGGTCGATTAGGAAGAAATGCATGGGGTTTTCTATAAAAGGATGATGCAGGACGACCGCTAAACCGTCGAAACTGGTGCTTTATAATAGTATAGATATAGAGATTAGTGGATCGAACAGCACACATACGATGCGATTTCGATGCACGAAAAAGGACGACCTAGGGAGCGGCTGCTCGGCCACACGATGGCGAGGATCGACTTACGGGTTCAAGTTCGCACCAGTCTATGAGAAGCGGGCTGCGGCAGAAGAAAAGAAAGAAAATAAGCAAAGGTGGGCTCGTTCTAGATAGCAAGGGAAGCATGCCAAAATTAAAGTTAGCAAAAGAAAAGAAAAAAATTACTTAACTGAAAGCTCTCTTGTGAGTTTTGGTGTTTGGATGACAACTCAATTAAAGGACTAACAAGTGTACTAAGTGTTGAACAGGTGCTTAAGGTAAAGCCTACAGGGTTCAACACAAGTGAACAAATGTGATGGTCCAAGAACTGGATTATGGATACATAATGGACATCACAAGTAAGATGGACATTGCAAAGGTGATACTCGGGTGCGTAGCTCGGAGACAACTGATCAAGCCAAGGACGGAGGCAAGAAATGCTTCGAGGTACCAAGTGCACGGGAGAAGGTCAAGGAGGCTGAGGAACCCAAAGCCAAGGGTGAAGAAGAAGGCTTGCAAAGTCAAGGGTGATCGAGTTGAGAACAGCTACGGCACATCAAGGATCACTACATAAGGACGTGACTTACAACCAATGAGGTAACAGCTACAGTTATGTGGTGTAAGTCATAAGGCTCAAGACCAAGCTCTAAGAAGGAGATCAAGGTCACTAGAAGGAGAACAAGTGTCAAAACCAGAACTGGAAGCAGCCCAAAATAGCTAAGTTCACCTTGATCTTTAGTTTGGGTTGTTCCTATGTTTGGAGATGTTCTATGTGACCTTTGCAGGATGTTGGAGCCAAGAAATGTCAATCTAGATCAAGTCAAGCAGACTTGATGATTTATGAGTCCAACATCGAAGCTCAAGCATGTGAAATGCTATAGATGTGATAATTAAGAGAAGGTATGTTTGTAGACTTAGTACATTGGTTTTAGTGTACTAATATACTTGTCTAAGTGTTAGAAACAGAAAGAAGAAGAAAAGGAAAGAGGTGCAAAAGGCTTGGCTGTGTACAGACAAGACTCTGCTCATTCTGGGTGCACCGGACTGTCCGGTGGCTCACCGGACAGTGTCCGGTGTGCCAGGCTGGCTCGAGCGAACTGGCCGCTCTCGAGAATTCACCGGCGACGTACGGCTATAATTCACCGGACTGTCCGGTGTGCACCGGACTGTCCAGTGAGCCAACGGTCGGCCGGGCCAACGGTCGGCCGCGCGATCTGCGCGGGACACGTGGCCGAGCCAACGGATAGAAGGAGGCACCGGACTATCCGGTGTGCACCGGACATGTCCGGTGAGCCAACGACTCTCAGGCTATCAACGGTCGACTGCACCATTTATGGAAGGAGATCAGGCACCGGACAGTGTCCGGTGGTGCACCGGACTGTCCGGTGCACCACCCGACAGAAAGCTGATATTGCCTTCCAAATGAAGTCCAACGGCTCCTAGGCCCCTTGAGTCTATAAAAGGGACTCCTAGGCGTCTCCAAGAGGAGTACAAGTGCAGCCAACAAGTATAGACTTCACTCGAATCAATTCTCGCTCTCCCTCTTGTATGTAACTCTATAGTTTGTGTAGAAGGCACAACTATAAGCCTTTAGAGAGAGGTGAAGTGCTGCTAAGAGCTAGATCAAGGTCTTGAGCGTATCGTTACTCTGCCGGGGTGCTGCCAAGAAGTTTGTAAGCAGCCGCGGTTCTGTTGTAACCCCACTCAATAGTGAAAGGCTCTATCTGTCATACTGACAGATGTGAGCAAACGGAGGAAGGAGTTGAAATAGACTCCAAGCCCAGGTGTGGCTAACTCCAACGAGGACTAGGCAAGCATTTTAGGCTTGGCCGAACCTCGGGATAAATCCTTGCGTCTGTGTGCTCTGTTCTGTATTGTATCCTGACTCTCTGTCTTACTCGCCTTTATATCTGCACTTCAATACTTATCTGTGGTATAAGCTTGATTTGAAGTGCAGGACATTTTGAGACAGGATCTTCCATTCCGCTGCAACCTACTCGAAGAGTCTTCTCACTCCACTGCGTACTAAGTCTTCGAGTAGAGTAAGAATTTAAGTTTTAAAGTAATAAGTTTTATTCGCCTATTCACCCCCCCTCTAGGCGACATCCAGATCCTGTTCCCGGGTCAAAGGGAACTTTCAATTGGTATCAGAGCTAGGCCTCCCCAGTGTGGGCTTAGCCGTCCGGAGATGACGATGTCGTCACAAGAGGTAACTGTAGAACTTCTTCTAGGCGATGGCTCTAATTACAAGTCTTGGTCTGTCTCTATTTATAGTGCTTTCATGAGTGTTGATCCTGATTTGAGACAGATCTTTAGTAGAAGTATTTTTCCATCTGATATTAGTAAAAATCCCTCTAATGATGAACTAAGATGTTTATCTCTCAACCACCGTGCTTGCAACATCTTAGTTGATTCTCTTTCTAGAGGTGCTTATTTTGCCATCATGAGTAGTGATAATGATTTATTTGTTGATGCTCATGATTTATGGAATAGAATTAAAGTAAAATATTGTGTGGCAAATTGTACTGCTTCTACTCCCTATATTGCTTGTGATACTAACCTTTCAAAGGGAGAAGATCAAGAACGATGGGCACCCAACGATGAATTCACCTCGTCGATAGGTTTGGTCTCCACTAATAATAAGTGTTTTATCGCTAACAATGACGGTGGAGACAAAAGCCATGATGAGGAGGAATATGAGGATGATAGCGAGGATGAATCTTCATCACCTCAAGGTACATTTTCCTATTTGGCTTCCACTGACATTAATGACAGGGAAAATGAGACCGTTGATGTGGAAGAAGAGGAGATTCGTCGTTTCTACATCCATCTCAACAAAGAGGACAAGACACTCTTGGTTAAGCTGTTGAGAAGGAACAAGGAACAAGGCGAGACGCTTCTCAGGCTAGAGGAGTCCCTCATCAAAACCAACAACAGCCTGGAGAAGATGACCAAAGAACATGAGGAGCTAAAGTGCTCTCATGATGATTTGGTCCAAAGGGTTGAATATGTTTTAATTGAGCAAAGAAATAGTCATGATGCAATTGCTCAACTTAAAATGGAAAATTCTATGCTTAAGAGTCAAGTAGAAACAATGGACTTAGAAAAACGTGCTCTAGGTAAAAAGTATGATATGTTGTCATATTCTCATAATAAATTAGTTGATGACCATATCATGCTTAATGTTGCTCATGAGGTTATAATTGCAAACTTAAATTCATGTGAACCTCATTCTCGCACGTGTGCGCAATTGAATTGTATATCACCATGGGCTAACCCCTATTGCTCAAAAGAAAGCCAAGCATTGATTGAGCAACAAGTTTTAGGGTCACAAAAGAAATTATGTGGGAACAAGAAGCAAAGACAACTGAGGAGAAGACACATTGCTCAACTCTCTCAAGATATCCACGAGCGCGTGGTGAAGAAGCTTGAGAAAGGAAAAACTGTAGCAAGTGTCAAGCTCAATAAGAAAAATGTTCCTAAAGATGAAGAAATCAACATGAGCTTGGAAAAAGGTAAAGATTCAATTAATCATGTTGTTTGCACTGACCTTCTCTCCATGTCATTCAAGTACAAAAAGGGAAAAGGAAAAAGGAGGTGTTTCAAGTGCAAGAAGTTAGGCCACCTCATCGCGTCTTGTCCGTACAAAGACAAGAATGAAGGGACAAGGAGTTGTTTTGGATGCAACAATAAGGACCACACGATCACTTCATGTCCGGTCATGAAGAATCAAGGATGTGCATCCTCCAAGGTGACCCTTACCAAGGAAAATGACACACAGCAAGCGTCATGTCAGGTTGAGCGACGCTTCTGCTACAAGTGTGGTGAGCAGGGTCATCTATTCAAGGTATGTTATAAAGGTAAGATTCCTAAGCAAGTGAATTTGTGTCAATCTTATTCGCGTAGGAGACCCAAATCATACACTTAAGCTAGATCTATAACGAGATCACCTAGAACTAGCACAAAGACAATTTGGGTACCAAAGGCACATTTAGATGATCATTATGGACCCATCCCGAGATGGGTACCAAACTGTGCTAACTAGACCATGCAGGCGCCTTGAGATGGACTGGAGACCATGGGAGAGCATAAGACGGTTATCAAAAACTCTATGCTTAATCTGTTAATAGTTTTGGTGTTTATTGACCCAAGGTTGAATTATTGTGAAACACTAATCCCATGTTCATCTCAAGTGAAATAAGGTGTATAGGTCCTGAATCATTATTGGTGAATCAAGTAAAGGACTTTGATGAGAATCTACAACTTGCTCTCCAAAGGATGGTACCCGTGTATTTTAAGTACATAATTGCAATTTAGTATTGCTCTTAAGTTGGCTTGGTGTGCTACCTGTCTTTGGAGTAGTTATGCTTTATGATTGCCTGTGTTAAATGAATCATAATGATGTTTGCTTAATCATGACTGGTGCTATATAGGATATATCTTTTGAATCATTCATGGGTAGCTCTTTCATTTGTTATATCCACAACGATTAACTCTCTTGGTGTATATGGATAAACGGTAACTTTTTGTAAGTCATGCTATGTGCAATTATGACATTTTGTTTAGTCCATGTTCACATGATTACCCTAGTTTGGTACTGTGTGAATTTCAAATCCATGATGTGCCTTTTTTGAGCTATGAGGTGCATGAGCAAAAGGAGCCCTGAATTGGTGATAACAAGTGCTCTCATAAAGGCAAAGGTATGGAAAATGGAACTGTGCAACTTTATTGAATATCCTGAAGTTCCATTGATAGTGATCATAGCTGTGTTCTTGCATTTCATTGGTAGTATCGTGGCTTAGGAGACTTATGCCTTAAAATGTTGGTTCTTTTGGTATACCTAAAGAATCTTTTTAACTATGATGTGCTTAGACATGGTCATGTTGTTTTTCAATTAGTATATGTGATGCAATGATAGTTAAGTATGAAGCATGTCTAAGTTGCGTGTAAATGTTATACTTCCTATGAGTATTCAATTGGCTTAGGTGCCACTGAGGCATGCATTGTTGTATTTAGTCAACCTTTCATTTAGCCTTCAATTGGTGTTAAGTGGCTTTTCATTTGATATTCAAAGTGGCATCTTTGTGTGATGAAAGTGGTAGAGTATGCCTTGACCAAGGTATGTTGTGATCCCCTCTAGTTCTAAGGAAGCTAGAATGTGCAAAGTGCAAGTCATTCAAATACTTGATGCACAACTTGAGGGGGAGCACACATAACTTGTGTCTTTTGAGACTAACTGTTTCTTGAGCAATCTTGTATAGTCCCTAGGAGGAAAAGAGAAGATAAGCAAGAAATGGAGCAATCAGGACTTGAGTACCTCTGTAAGTCAAGAAATTGGTATCTCAAGTCGTGAGTAAGTGCATATTTTTTAGATTGCTCATGCTCTATAATATCTGGTGATAATAGGTGCTTATTCTTAAATATCATGGAGCTATGAACTTTGCAATTGGTATCTTTCAATGAGTAGCCGTGTTAGTTTGCTTCAATTGACATCTTTTGATAATCATTAGAATAGAAGTTTCTTCTTGTGCCCAATACTATAACTTGTTCTAAGTTTGGTGTCTTAGCAACAAGAAAAAGTTAGGATAAAGAATCAGGCACAAGTATGGAGAAGCTCTCGAGAGATTAAATCTTTCAAGATGGGAAGTACACTACAACATGGTAAAGGTACAAAAGGAAGTATTAATCTTATTTGCATATATGTATCTTACCTAAATGTTGATAGTGCATATGTTCAATAAGTAAGGGGGAGTTTTGATAGTCGTTTTTCCTCCCTAACACCCTGCTGTCCCTTGACATCATCCTATGTTCTTGCTTGAGTATGGTTTTTGGTGTTTGATGTCAAAGGGGGAGAATTTGTGCATTAAAGCTTATCTCAACATGAGAGGAAAGCTTATCCTAAGGGGTGATGTGTTAGTTTGTGATGTGTTAGTTTGAGCTTTGCCAAGTGTGATATTCATATGCTTCTTGCAATATTATATGTGTTGCATCATATGGACTAGTGTTTCTGCTGCGATGAATTATTTGGCTTCTATAGTGTAATAGATAGTCATGTGGTTAATGGTGCTTTAAGATTGCTTTAAATCAGTGTCTTAGTTTAAATTGGTATTAGTTTGAAATGGTATCTTAATGATGAATAGTGGTAGGTTGATATTCCTGTGATATATCCACTAAATTGAATGGTGTTTAACTCTGATTATGTGCATTTGTGTGTTATAGCATCATGGTTTGATTCTTGACACAATGCATCCTAAAAAGTGCTAAGGTGTAGAAATGTTTTGATTTTCCTAAGTATGTGCAAATTGGCGTCTGAGGTCAAAATTAGGTTTTTGAAGTAAGCACTTATTTAGGGGGAGCATTCTATAATCTTAGAATTCAAATTTGTGCTTCAAATCTTATTCTTATGTAAGCTTTAATTGTGTTGCCATCAATCACCAAAAAGGGGGAGATTGAAAGCTATCTTGTGAGTTTTGGTGTTTGGATGACAACTCAATTAAAGGACTAACAAGTGTACTAAGTGTTGAACAGGTGCTTAAGGTAAAGCCTACAGGGTTCAACACAAGTGAACAAATGTGATGGTCCAAGAACTGGATTATGGATACATAATGGACATCACAAGTAAGATGGACATTGCAAAGGTGATACTCGGGTGCGTAGCTCGGAGACAACTGATCAAGCCAAGGACGGAGGCAAAAAAAGCTTCGAGGTACCAAGTGCACGGGAGAAGGTCAAGGAGGCTGAGGAACCCAAAGCCAAGGGTGAAGAAGAAGGCTTGCAAAGTCAAGGGTGATCGAGTTGAGAACAGCTACGGCACATCAAGGATCACTACATAAGGACGTGACTTACAACCAATTAGGTAACAGCTATAGTTATGTGGTGTAAGTCATAAGGCTCAAGACCAAGCTCTAAGAAGGAGATCAAGGTCACTAGAAGGAGAACAAGTGTCAAAACCAGAACTGGAAGCAGCCCAAAAGAGCTAAGTTCACCTTGATCTTTAGTTTGGGTTGTTCCTATGTTTGGAGATGTTCTATGTGACCTTTACAGGATGTTGGAGCCAAGAAATGTCAATCTAGATCAAGTCAAGCAGACTTGATGATTTATGAGTCCAACATCGAAGCTCAAGCATGTGAAATGCTATAGATGTGATAATTAAGAGAAGGTATGTTTCTAGACTTAGTACATTGGTTTTAGTGTACTAATATACTTGTCTAAGTGTTAGAAACAGAAAGAAGAAGAAAAGGAAAGAGGTGCAAAAGGCTTGGCTGTGTACAGACAAGACTCTGCTCATTCTGGGTGCACCGGACTGTCCGGTGGCTCACCGGACAGTGTCCGGTGCGCCAGGCTGGCTCGAGCGAACTGGCCGCTCTCGGGAATTCACCGGCGACGTACGACTATAATTCACCGGACTGTCCGGTGTGCACCGGACTGTCCGGTGAGCCAACGGTCGGCCGGGCCAATGGTCGGCCGCGCGATCTGCGCGAGACACGTGGCCGAGCCAACGGCTAGAAGGAGGCACCGGATTGTCCGGTGTGCACCGGACATGTCCGGTGAGCCAACGACTCTCAGGCTATCAATGGTCGACTGCACCATTTATGGAAGGAGATCAGGCACCGGACAGTGTCCGGTGGTGCACCGGACTGTCCGGTGCACCACCCGACAGAAAGCTGATATTGCCTTCCAAATGAAGTCCAACGGCTCCTAGGCCCCTTGAGTCTATAAAAGGGACTCCTAGGCGTCTCCAAGAGGAGTACAAGTGCAGCCAACAAGTATAGACTTCACTCGAATCAATTCTCGCTCTCCCTCTTGTATGTAACTCTATAGTTTGTGTAGAAGGCACAGCTATAAGCCTTTAGAGAGAGGTGAAGTGCTGCTAAGAGCTAGATCAAGGTCTTGAGCGTATCGTTACTCTGCCGGGGTGCCGCCAAGAAGTTTGTAAGCAGCCGCGGTTCTGTTGTAACCCCACTCAATAGTGAAAGGCTTTATCTGTCATACTGACAGATCTGAGCAAACGGAGGAAGGAGTTGAAATAGACTCCAAGCCCAGGTGTGGCTAACTCCAACGAGGACTAGGCAAGCATTTCAGGCTTGGCCGAACCTCAGGATAAGTCCTTGCGTCTGTGTGCTCTGTTCTGTATTGTATCCTGACTCTCTGTCTTACTCGCCTTTATATCTGCACTTCAATACTTATCTGTGGTATAAGCTTGATTTGAAGTGCAGGACATTTTGAGACAGGATCTTCCATTCCGCTGCAACCTACTCGAAGAGTCTTCTCACTCCACTGCGTACTAAGTATTCGAGTAGAGTAAGAATTTAAGTTTTAAAGTAATAAGTTTTATTCGCCTATTCACCCCCCTCTAGGTGACATCCAGATCCTGTTCCCGGGTCAAAGGGAACTTTCATTAACGCCTTTAAGTAATAATGGTTATCTACTCCGCCCTTTCTTCTAAAGAAATTATATACACGACCCTTTAAAGTACTATAACAATTTTTTTGAAAACATGTTGTTTCTCCATATTGGTCCTATTTTTTAAAAACTGTGATATGACATGAGTCGATATATCTGCACGTCTATTTTAGTTGACGAAAGAGGATCAATCGAAGCCCAAATGTCCCTGAGCGCTGCCATTGTTCTGCCAGAAAGAAAGAGTCTCTTTTGCCAACCTCAGAATCAGCCATGAAGTTGCATGAAAAAATTAACAGCTTTTGTCTAATTTTTTCGGCCCTCTCGACACTTTCTAGTGGATCATGTGTTTCGGCTAATGTAACGCCCCGAATTTCGAGTTGATTTTTTTTCTTTCTCTATCGCTCGCTAAATTCGGGCGTTACCCCTCTTTCCCATTTCTTTCCGCTAAAACCTCACCCGTCTTCAAAAACTTTAAGTTATGTAATAATAGTAAACCCTAGAGTTATTTTCTTTGGATTACCGCACCATGCATTTTTTTGATTGTTTGAAAGTGTGAAGGCATTCATCTAGGAAATAGGTATTAAAAAAGGAAATCTCTTCCCCACCCTCTCCTCCCATTTCGGCCCAGCCTCCCCCTCCCCCTCGCGCCCGGCCCAACTGGCCAGCCGGCCTCCCCCCTCTCCCTTCCCATCGTGGGCCCCGCGCTAGCCAGCCAGCCCAGCCGGCTTGCGGCCCAGCCGCGGCCCAGTCGCCCCCGCCGGCTCCCCCCGCTCCCCACGCCGCGCCCACCGCGCGCGTGGTTGGGAAAACCGCCGCCGCCTCCCCCGCGCGGGCCCCACCCGTCAGCTCCCCCTCCTCAAACCCCCTCCCTCTCTCCTCCCCTGCTCGCCCTCGCTCCCCTGCCCGATCCGCCCGCGCCCTCGCTCGGCTCGCCGCCGCGCCGCTCACCGCCGGCCTCCCTCCCCCGCGCGGTAAGCCCCTCCCCCCTCCTCCCTCTCCTCTCCCCCTCCCTCCCTCTCCCCGGCGCGGCCCGGCCTCGTCCCCGCCCGGCGCGCTCCCCTCCCCGCGCCCCAGCGGTGCTCGGCCCCGGCAAGGCCCGGCCTCCCCAGCCCGCGGCAGCCCCGGCCCCGGCCGCGCCCGCCCCGGCCGCGCCGTCCCCGGCCGTGCCGCCCCCGCCTCGCCCCGGCCGCGCCCAGCCCCGACCACCCCGTCCCCGTGCTCGCCGGCCATGGCGCTCGCCCTCCCCGCGCCCGCCCGGCCTCGCCCTTGGCGCCCGCGCGGCGTCCCCGACCCCGCCCCGCTCACGCGCTCGCCCCCAGCCCGTCCCCGCGCTCGCCGGCGACCTCCCCGCCGCGGCCGTGCTCGCCCTGGCCGCGCCCAGCCCTGTCTGCTCGGCCCCGTCCGCCCGGCCCCGGCGCTCACCGACCCCGTCCCGCCCGCGCGCGCTTCCTCGCCCGGCCTCAGCCCCGTCCCAGCCATGGCGCGGCCATGGCGGTCCGCCGTGATCCGCGGCGTCCTCGCTCGCCCGTGCTCGCCCGCCCCGGCGTGCTTGCCCGCCCGCCCCGACGTGTCCTGCTCGCGTCGTGACGGCCCCGACGCGGCCTCGAGCTCGGCCCAGCGTGCCTTTGGCGCGCGGCCTTGAGCTCGGCCAGCGCGCGGCCCCGACGTGTGCATGGCTAGTTCGCGGCGCGTGTGTGCGGCCTTGCGCGCGCGCTACTCGCGTAGTGCGCGGTGCCTTGGCACGGCTCGTCATGCCCTCGTCTACCCCTAGACGTGCCCGTCTACCCCCCCTATATTTTATGCGCGCTAATCACGTTGTTCATGTTAATAAAATAGGAAACTCAATTTAGGAATTGGTTACGTTAGTTAATTTATATAGTTAATCGGCTATCCCATTTAATGTTGATCTACTAAAAGTGGTTATGTTTCAATTAGTGCATGTAGCTAATCTTGGACCTCGTTCAATGTTGATCAATTGAAAATAGTTATAGTTATATTAACGCATGTGGCTAATACTTGTTAGTGTAACTCGATGGAATTAAGTCACGTAGCGCTTAGTTATGCATCTACCCGTAATACGTTTCGAGTAAGCTTTAACCCCGCGAGACCTTCCCCTGTTTCCTTCTAACCATGGTAAATGCAATATCGTATGTCATATTTTATGCATGTTTAATCTATTTGTTCTCTTGTATGGTGTACTGTTTATTTCCTAATTTGAATGGATGGATGTATGTATGTTTGCACTCGCATAGAGAACGATCCGGTTGAAGAACCCGAAGAGCTCGCAGGAGAAGCCCCTGAGCAGCAGTCGATTGGTGGAGGCAAGTGTCCCTTGACCTATCTCTGTCCTATATATACTTTAATTCACCTCCCGCATTACACATTTATACCTAAGGATTGACTAGCTTTTGTTATCCATGTCCTTGTTTAACTATTTGGGTTGGATTATTATTGCTTAGTCTATTGCTATTGCTCAACTCTAATCAATGAACATGATGAGAATTATCTATGATACGCTGTTTTCCCTCTTATTTATGATATCATACTTGTGGCATTTAAGGGGACTCGAGCGGTTTCTCGAGTGCCTCTCCGTAAGGACCTGTTCGTTGGATGACCGCCCGGGAAAACAGTGCAACCATGAGGGTGGAGTGGGACGCCCTTAGCTGAATAATTAGAGGAACCGGGGTGTAGTTCGCTTAGCCGTTGTGCCTTCAATGGGGCTCGGTGTATGCGGCTCGCTCTGCCAAGGTTGATTTGTCCCTTGGGGAGGAGTGCGGTACATTTAGAAAACCTAACGGGCGGCTACAGCCCCTGGGAATCTTTGTAAAGGCTACGTAGTCAAACCCTGTCTATTCACCTTGGTAGTATTTAAGGGTTTGATCGGCCCGAGGCAAAAGGGAATCACGGCTTGTGGGTAAAGTGCGCAACCTCTGCAGAGTGTTATGAAACTGATATATCAGTCGTGCTCGCGGTTATGAGCGGCCAAGGGAGCTCCAGTGATTAGTGATACTTGATCAGAGATGTTCGGATTACAGGTGGCAATGAAACTGATGGTTTTTGGTATTGATTATGGTAATGGTAAGTGGTATTCTTTCCATTTGGAAAGGGTACGTTTGGGTTAATAACGTGGGTTAATTCTAAAACTTGGCTTTCTCTACTAGTAATAATAATCTGACCAACTAAAAGCAACTGCTTGACTTACCCCCATATAAATCTAGTCCACTACAGCCAAACAGGACACTTGCTGAGTATGTTGATGTGTACTCACCCTTGCTCTACACACCAAACCCCCCAGGTTGTTCGCATTGCAATCACTGCTCAGGAGAAGATGAAGCCGTGGAAGGAGATTTCTAGGAGTTCCAAGACTACGACGAGTTCTAGGCGTGGGTTAGCGGCAAACCCTCAGTCGGCTGCCTGTGAAGGCCGCGTTTATCTATGTTTCTTTTCTGCACTTTGATTATTGTAAAGACTATGTGGATGTCTCAGACATATGATGTAATCGACTACTATTTCCCCTTTTTTAATACTATTTGAGCACTGTGTGATGATGTCCATGTTATGTAACCGTTGTGTACGTGAATTGCTGATCGTGGCACGTACATGGTTCACATTCGGTTTACCTTCTAAAACCGAGTGTGACATAGGTGGTATCAAAGCCGTGCTGACTGTAGGACCGCTAACCTAGAGTAGAATGGTCGTTCTAAGGATTTTAGACCTCTGTCCCTGCCTTGACTTTGATATCCCTTCAAAAGTTTGTCATATCGAACAAAACTATGTTCTACTATATATTATACCTTGCTGAAAATGGTGTTTTATTCTAATCCTTCATTTATTTATGATTCATTACTTGCTGGTCATATTAATTCTGTTCTCACTCTTTTGCTTGCGGTGTCTTTTGTAGATGGCTCGTCTTAGACACACTGCACGAAAGTCCGTCATCCCCTTCTTACCCTCCCGCCTTGCTGAGCGTCCGCTTCGCCGTCCTATGGCCGGACAGTCCAGCCATTTGGAGAGGCTGCACCACCGCCTGCATGAGGAGCAGGAACGTCGACGATAGGAGCAGCAGGGCTCCTCTTTCTCGCTCCAGCAGGAGATAGAGTCGGTGAGGAGCTGCTCCCCCGTGCTTCCCCTAGAGGCGCCCCCTGCACCACCACTGGGCGCCCTAGCCTCTGGAGTAGCTGCTGGAGGAGACCCAGACGATGGAGGTGGCGACGACAGCTCGAGCCACGACACCGACTTCTCTGCTGACCAGGAGCCGGAAGGATGGGTTGCTCGACCCATCACTCGCGACGCTACTCGCGGGTGTCACTTCCACGATGCGCTCGACACCCTGCTACGTCGGGCACTTGACCGGCGTACTTGGTCCATCGAGTATCGCTGTGTGGTCTACCAGCATAGTCGCGGGGTCTACCCGAACCGCTGGGAGGCGACCTGCTTGGTGCGCCATCCGGAGAACAGTCTCTGGGGTGCTGAGGTATGCTCAGAGCACTATTCCATCTCTGAGCGGGACTCAGCTGAGGCGGCCATGCAAGATGCTGCATGGCGTGCGCTTTCGCACTACTGCTCGGTTCTTGGTGGGGTAGCTGACGGCCTCAACCTGAAGTATTACCCCCGTTGTCCATCTGGCAGCACAGGAGGCGTGATTGTCTCACCTGTTGGTGAGGGCAATCCTAGGTTGAGCAGCACAGTCAACCTAGCCGCCGTGCTAAACATGGAGCTGGACCATGCATTAGACGAGCTGAGTAGGGCTCGTGCTGAGATCGCCCTGCTGTGGGCTGAGCGCGCGGAACGTCGTCACCTAGATGATGGTTCCCCCGCTCCCGTCGGGACTCAGCACCCGTACCGCTCACCTCGGCGTGGACACCAGCCTTATGGCAATCCCGACTGCAAGACCAAGATAGACTTGGAACCATAGATCGTCAGTGTGGAGTCTTGTAATAAGTGCTTAATATAGAAGTTTTAGTCTTAGTCTTAGTCTCAGTCTTAGCGTTAGTCTCGCCCTTAGTTAGTCTTAGTTAGACAGGTTAGTTTGCTATATCCTGTGCATTTATGTTTGTCATGATGAACTATGCTCGATTTGGATCTTTGTAATGACTGTCACCAGAATGTGGGTATCCCCTGCATTTTGGTTTACCTGTTATGTTAATGGAGTTAGTTATCTAGTTGGGCAGCCTTTTATTCCACTTTCCTCTTTATCTGAGAAGTTGTGTTGGTCTGTGTTGGAGATCAGTGAAGATGCTCATCTACTCAGTGTTGTGGAGAATTCTATACTCTTTTCTCATGCTGCAAGATTTGCAAGATCAGTTCTGATGTGTGATTGCATTCTGCAGATGTCAGAAAACAGGCGCA
The DNA here is from genome assembly GCA_029449295.1 of Zea luxurians. NCBI lineage: Eukaryota > Viridiplantae > Streptophyta > Magnoliopsida > Poales > Poaceae > Zea > Zea luxurians. The sequence goes on from JAOPSE010000066.1 coordinate 3,332,472, forward strand.
GAGGAGGAAGGCGTGCTCAGCAGGAGCCGGCAGCTCAGCAGGATGAAGCACCCCAGCAGCAGCAGCTGCCGCCCCCGCCCCCGATGTCCATCGAGTAGATGTTTCTGATGCAGACTCAGGCAGTTCAAGCTATCGGTTAGACTCTGGCCGCCATTCAGCAGCAGCAGCAGCAGGCCCCACCTCAGCCTCAGATGCCTAGGGACAAGCGTGCTGAATTCATGAGAGGTCATCCCCCAACGTTTGCTCACTCTTCTGACCCCATGGATGCTGAAGACTGGCTGCGCACTGTGGAGCGGGAGTTGCATACCGCTCAGTGCGATGACAGAGAGAAAGTTCTGTATGGTCCCCGTCTGTTGAGAGGAGCAGCTCAGTCCTGGTGGGAATCTTATCTTGCCACCCATGCCAACCCCGACACCATCACCTGGGAAGAGTTCAGAGGTAACTTTCGTCAGTACCATGTTCCTGCAGGTCTGATGACAGTGAAGAAGGAGGAGTTCCTGGCCCTTAAGCAAGGGTCATCGTCTGTCACTGAGTACCGGGACAAGTTTCTGCAGTTGTCTCGCAATGCTCCTGAGGATGTCAACACAGATGCCAAGAGACAGTATCGCTTCTTAAGAGGCTTAGTTGACCCTCTGCAGTACCAGCTGATGAATCACACCTTCCCGACATTCCAGCACCTGATTGACAGGGCAATCATGACAGAGAGGAAGCGTAAGGAGATGGAGGATCGCAAGCGCAAGATTAGTGGACCCCAGCCTGGAAGCAGCAGTCGTCCTCGTTTCTCAAGCAATCAACCTCAGCAGTTCAGGCAGAACCAGCGTCCACCTCAGCAGCAGCAGTTTCAAAGGCAGTTTCCTCAGCATCAGAATCGCCAGAACAATCAGTCAGGAGGAGGTCAGTTCCAGAGGCAGAATCAGCAGGTACCTCGTCTTCCTGCCCCAGCAAACCAGCAGAACAGTCAGGCAGCACCAGCTCAGGTTGGAAACAGAGCATGTTTCCACTGTGGAGAGCAAGGCCACTGGTGATGCAATGTCCGAAGAAGGCAGCCCAGCAGCAGTCAGGCCCCAATGCCCCAGCAAAGCAGAATGTGTCTCAGCCTGGAGCAGGCAACCGCTCTCAACCGTGCTATAACTATGGGAGACTGAACCACTTGGAGGCTGAAGCAGTTCAGGAGACCCCCGGCATGATAGTAGGTATGTTCCCAGTCGACTCCCATATTGCAGAAGTGTTATTTGATAATGGAGCAACACATTCTTTCATTACTGCATCATGGGTAGAAGCACATAATCTTCCAATAACTACCATGTCAACCCCCATTCAAATTGACTCAGCCGGTGGTAGAATTCGGGCCGATAGCATTTGTTTGAATGTAAGTGTGGAAATAAGGGGGATAGTGTTTCCCGCTAACCTCATAGTAATGGGTACTCAGGGAATAGATGTCATCCTAGGGATGAATTGGCTAGATAAGTATCAAGTAGTTATCAGTTGTGATAAGAGGACAATCAAGTTGGCGTCCCCACTAGGAGAGGAAGTGGTGACCGAGTTAGTCCTGCCTGAGCCAAAGAAAGGAAGTTGTTATCAGATGGCTGTCGATAGCAGTGAAGCAGACCCAATTGAGAGTATCAAGGTTGTGTCCGAGTTTCCAGATGTGTTTCCAAAGGACCTACCGGGTATGCCACCAGAGCGGAAAGTTGAATTTGCCATAGAGCTTCTTCCTGGAACCGCCCCCATCTTTAAGAGAGCTTACAGGATATCTGGACCAGAGTTGGTTGAACTTAAGAAGCAGATTGATGAGCTGTCAGAGAAAGGTTACATTTGGCCAAGCACCTCGCCTTGGGCCGCCCCTGTCTTATTTATGGAAAAGAAAGATGGCACCAAAAGGATGTGTATCGATTATCGAGCTCTAAATGAGGTCACGATCAAGAACAAGTACCCTTTGCCCAGAATAGAAGATCTGTTCGACCAGTTGAGAGGAGCCAGTGTGTTCTCCAAGATAGATCTGAGGTCAGGTTATCATCAGCTCAGGATTCGACCTTCAGACATTCCGAAGACGGCATTCATTACCAAGTATGGGTTGTATGAGTTCACTGTGATGTATTTTGGTCTAACCAATGCACCGGCCTTCTTCATGAACTTGATGAACAGTGTATTCATGGACTATCTTGATAAGTTTGTGGTGGTATTTATTGATGACATTCTGATTTATTCTCAAAGCAAAGAAGAGCATGCGGATCATTTGAGGATGGTATTGCAGAGATTGCGAGAGCACCAGTTGTATGCAAAGTTGAGCAAGTGTGAGTTCTGGATCAGTGAAGTCCTGTTCTTGGGTCACATAATCAATAAAGAAGGATTGGCTGTGGATCCGAAGAAAGTGGCAGACATTCTCAACTGGAAAGCGCCAACCGATGCTCGAGGAATCAAGAGCTTCATTGGAATGGCCGGATATTATCGGCGATTCATTGAAGGGTTTTTGAAGATTGCGAAACCAATGACAGCGTTGCTAGGCAACAAGGTTGAGTTCAAGTGGACCCAGAAATGTCAAGAGGCCTTCAAAGCGCTGAAAGAGAAGTTGACTACAACGCCTGTCTTAGTCTTGCCTGATGTGCACAAGCCCTTCTCAGTGTATTGCGATGCTTGTTACACAGGTTTGGGATGTGTGTTGATGCAAGAGGGAAGAGTTGTGGCTTACTCGTCCCGACAACTGAAGGTTCATGAGAGGAATTACCCAATCCATGATCTAGAGTTGGCAGCAGTGGTTCACGCACTGAAGACATGGAGGCACTATCTGTATGGACAGAAATGCGATATTTACACAGATGACAAGAGTCTGAAGTTCATATTCGCTCAGTCAGAGCTGAATATGAGGCAACGAAGATGGTTAGAGTTGATCAAAGACTATGAGTTGGAGATTCATTACCATCCAGGCAAAGCAAACGTAGTGGCAGATGCTTTGAGCAGGAAGAGTCAAGTCAATCTGATGGTCGCTCATCCGATGCCTTATGAGTTGGCCAAAGAGTTTGACAGGTTGAGTCTTGGATTTCTGAACAACACGCGAGGAGTCACAATTGAGTTGGAACCTACCCTGGAGCGGGAAATCAAAGAAGCGCAGAAGAATGATGAGAAGGTCAGTGAAATCCGGCGACTGATTCTAGATGGCAGAGGCAAAGATTTTCGGGAAGATGCAGAAGGTGTGATATGGTTCAAAGATCGCTTGTGTGTTCCCAATGTCCAGTCTATTCAGGAGTTGATCCTCAAGGAAGCTCATGAGACAGCCTATTCGATTCACCCTAGCAGTGAGAAGATGTATCAAGATCTGAAGAAGTGCTTGCGTGTGCCAGAAGAGCAATTGCTAGTTGAAGGTCTTGAAGTCCAGGAGGACTTGACCTACGTTGAGAAGCCAACGCAAATCCTTGAGACCGCAGACAGAGTCACCCGAAGGAAGACCATCAGAATGTGCAAGGTCAGATGGAATCACCACTCTGAGGAAGAAGCAACCTGGGAGCGTGAAGATGATCTGATGGCTAAATACCCTGAGCTCTTTGCTAGCGAACCCTGAATCTCGAGGGCGAGATTCTTTTAAGGGGGATAGGTTTGTAACGCCCCGAATTTCGAGTTGAATTTTTTTCTTTCTCTATCGCTCGCTAAATTCGGGCGTTACCCCTCTTTCCCATTTCTTTCCGCTAAAACCTCACCCGTCTTCAAAACTTTAAATTATGTAATAATAGTAAACCCTAGAGTTATTTTATTTGGATTACCGCACCATGCCGAACCATGCATTTTTTTATTGTTTGAAAGTGTGAAGGCATTCATCTAGGAAATAGGTATTAAAAAAGGAAATCTCTTCCCCCCCTCTCCTCCCATTTCGGCCCAGCCGCCCCCTCCCCCTCGCGCTCGGCCCAACTGGCCAGCCGGCCCAGCCGGCCTCTCCCCCCCTCTCCCTTCCCGCCATGGGGCCCGCGCTGGCCAGCCGGCCCAAACGCGGCCCAGCCGCCCCCACCGGCTCCCCCCGCTCCCCATGCCGCGCCCACCTCGCGCGCGGTTGGGAAAACCGCCGCCGCCTCGCCCGCGCGGGCCCCACCCGTCAGCTCCCCCTCCCCAAACCCCCTCCCTCTCTCCTCCCCTGCTCGCCCTCGCTCCCCTGCCCGATCCGCCCGCGCCCTCGCTCGGCTCGCCGCCGCGCCGCTCGCCGCCGGCCTCCCTCCCCCGCACGGTAAGCCCCTCCCCCCTCCTCCCTCTCCTCTCCCCCTCCCTCCCTCTCCCCGGCGCGGCCCGGCCTCGTCCCCGCCCGGCGCGCTCCCCTCCCCACGCCCCGGCGGCGCTCGGCCCCAGCAAGGCCTGGCCTCCTCCGCCCGCGGCAGCCTCGGCCCCGGCCGCGCCCGTCCCGGCCCTGGCTGCGCCCGCCCCGGCCACGCCGTCCCCGGTCGTGCCGCCCCCGCCTCGGCCCCGCCTCGCACCGGCCACGCCCGCCCGGCCTCGCCCCGGCCGCGCCCAGCCCTGGCCACCCCGTCCCCGTGCTCGCCGGCCATGGCGCCCGCCCTCCCCGCGCCTGCGCGGCGTCCCCGACCCCGCCCCGCTCGCGCGCTCGCCCCCAGCCCGCCCCCGCGCTCGCCGGCGACCTCCCCGCCGCGGCCGCGCTCGCCCCGGCCGCACCCAGCCCCGTCCGCCTGGCCCCGTCCGCCCATCCCCGGCGCTCGCCGACCCCGTCCTGCTCGCGCGCGCTTCCCTGCCCGGCCTCGACCCCGTCCCAGCCATGACGGCCCGTCGTGATCCGCGGCGTCCTCGCTCGCCCGTGCTCGCCCGCCCCGGCGTGCTTGCCCACCCGCCCCGACGTGTCTTGCTCGCGTCGTGACGGCACCGGCGCGGCCTCGAGCTCGGCCCAGCGTGCCTTTGGCGCGCGGCCTTGAGCTCGGCCAGCGCGCGGCCCCGACGTGTGCACGGCTAGTTCGCGGCGCGTGTGTGCGGCCTTGCGTGCGCGCTACTCGCGTAGTGCGCGGTGCCTTGGCACGGCTCGTCATGCCCTCGTCTACCCCTAGACGTGCCCGTCTACCCTCCCTATATTCTATGCGCGCTAATCACGTTGTTCATGTTAATAAAATAGGAAACTCAATTTAGGAATTAGTTACGTTAGTTAATTTATATAGTTAATCGGCTATCCCATTTAATGTTGATCTACTAAAAGTGGTTATGTTTCAATTAGTGCATGTAGCTAATCTTGGACCTCGTTCAATGTTGATCAATTGAAAATAGTTATAGTTATATTAACGCATGTGGCTAATACTTATTAGTGTAACTCGATGGAATTAAGTCACGTAGCGCTTAGTTATGCATCTACCCGTAATACGTTTCGAGTAAGCTTTAACCCCGCGAGACCTTCCCCCGTTTCCTTCTAACCATGGTAAATGCAATATCGTATGTCATATTTTATGCATGTTTAATCTATTTGTTCTCTTGTATGGTGTACTGTTTGTTTCCTAATTTGAATGGATGGATGTATGTATGTTTGCACTCGCATAGAGAACGATCCGGTTGAAGAACCCGAAGAGCTCGCAGGAGAAGCCCCTGAGCAGCAGTCGGTTGGTGGAGGCAAGTGTCCCTTGACCTATCTCTGTCCTATACATACTTTAATTCACCTCCCGCATTACACATTTATACCTAAGGATTGACTAGCTTTGTTTACCTATTTGGGTTGGATTATTATTGCTTAGTCTATTGCTATTGCTCAACTCTAATCAATGAACATGATGAGAATTATCTATGATACGCTGTTTCCCTCTTATTTATGATATCATACTTGTGGCATTTAAGGGGACTCGAGCAGTTTCTCGAGTGCCTCTCCGTAAGGACCTGTTCGTTGGATGACCGCCTGGGAAAACAGTGCAACCATGAGGGTGGAGTGGGACGCCCTTAGCTGAATAATTAGAGGAACCGAGGTGTAGTCGCTTAGCTGTTGTGCCGTCAATGGGGCTCGGTGTATGCGGCTCGCTCTGCCAAGGTTGATTTTTCCCTTGGGGAGGAGTGCGATACATTTAGGAAACCTAACGGGCGGCTACAGCCCCGGGGAATCTTTGTAAAGGCTACGTAGTGAAACCCTGCCTATTCACCTTGGTAGTGTTTAAGGGTTTGATCGACCCGAGGCACAAGGGAATCACGGCTTGTGGGTAAAGTGCGCAACCTCTGCAGAGTGTTATGAAACTGATATATCAGCCGTGCTCGCGGTTATGAGCGGCCAAGGGAGCTCCAGTGATTAGTGATACTTGATCAGAGATGTTCAGATTACAGGTGGCAATGAAACTGATGGTTTTTGGTATTGATTATGGTAATGGTAAGTGGTATTCTTTCCATTTGGAAAGGGTACGTTTGGGTTAATAACGTGGGTTAATTCTAAAACTTGGCTTTCTCTACTAGTAATAATAATTTGACCAACTAAAAGCAACTGCTTGACTTACCCCATATAAAGCTAGTCCACTACAGCCAAACAGGACACTTGCTGAGTATGTTGATGTGTACTCACCCTTGCTCTACACACCAAACCCCCCCCCAGGTTGTCCACATTGCAACCACTGCTCAGGAGAAGATGAAGCCGTGGAAGGAGATTTCCAGGAGTTCCAAGACTACGTCAAGTTCTAGGCGTGGGTTAGCGGCAAACCCCCAGTTGGCTGCCTGTGGAGGCCGCGTTTATCTACGTTTCTTTTCCGCACTTTGATTATTGTAAAGACTATGTGGATGTCTCAGACATATGATGTAATCGACTACTATTTCCCCTTTTTTAATACTATTTGAGCACTGTGTGATGATGTCCATGTTATGTAACCGCTGTGTACGTGAATTGCTGATCCTGGCACGTACATGGTTTGCATTCGGTTTACCTTCTAAAACCGAGTGTGACAGCTAAGTGCAACATCGACTACTGCTCGAACTGGAATAAAGTAGGAGGCATCGCATAATGCTGCAGCTGCTACAGGGACGAATACAATGATGCACCGTCCAGTCCAGTCAGTAACCGTATGTGAAACACGAGCAGAGAGAGCATCGAGATTGGCGAACCACCACACATTATGTTTATGCATAACTCGAACCATCAACAAACATGATACTCATATATAATCAATCATCGAAGCCCACGGCAGGAGCAGAAGAGCATATGCATCAAGCAAAGGTTCATACATCACTCGTCACACTTAGTCTAACAAACAATGGCTTCTTATAGATATACCAACGCTGCCACTTAATGTAGCATCACACATTACATACATTAATAACCAATGTGTTATATTGTCATGAAAATAGAATGGAAACACAAATACTCACACAGGCATCACAGAAGGGCCTCTTATTTCAAGAAACTTCAGTCCCAATCACTTCCCTTATTATGACAGGAGCTCCTCCTTGGGGCCTAGCCACACATTTTCCTGTTCCTGCCAATAGAGAAGGAACTGTAATTAGTTGACAAGACCCATCTACCATCTTATAGCAGAGTATGATGGTATTACCGAATTCCAAAGGTCAGATTAGTTCATGTAGTTTACTGCTGTATATATAACATTGATGATGATATTTTGCAACATCTCAGATCTTATACAGCTTATTCTTTTCCTGTCTTCTTTTGACATAAGGAGCATTTCATTTTGATAGTGTAAATAGAAATACTGTCAAGACAGCTGTTAACGAGCTTTTCAAGAACAAATCAAACTACTCAACAATTCATGACAATTGTTTATATGCAATACATCAAACTTACAAGTAGTAAAAAAAGACAATTACTACTGAAAGTGATTAATCTTTTGGAATTTCCAATAAAGACAGTTGGTGCATAAAATATGGATGAAATAATGTTGCAGTAAGAAACTATAGATATGTGCAGATCAAATTCTAGAGAACTTACACCAGGGAACAATCTTCCAACGTGGGTTGTCTCCCTCACACCACTCCCACAGTACAAGGGTCACCCCGTCGCGCACACCATCATGGTCCTTGTCTCCATGTAAAGCATCAAAATTCAGGTAGATGTTGTTGATCATCCTGATGCAGCAGAATCCATCCCCAATGTCCCTGCTCTCTGTCCACAGGACAGACTCATGCAGGGAGTCTGGATCGTGGTGGGTCAGAAGAATCTAAAAACAGTCCATTGAAGATAGCATGAGCAAGGATGAAGCAAATCTCATAAATGTTTCATTGTTCAGTTAGGAAGGTGTGAGGACACAGCCATACTACCATGACTAACATTACCAAATTATTTTAGGACAAATGACACTTTATGCAGTGTGGCATGCACATGGACACCGACAGGAGCAGCATGATATGCACATGGATGCAGTCATGCAGATGTCAAACACCAAGGATAGATGCAGATCTACTATTGACAAGGTGAATGTGCTCTGTGAGAAGCTGAGAGCAGCACCAGGGGATGGTGGAGGTAGGATCTCGCCACCAGAGTAGTTAGAACCAGATCCACCACTACTATTTAGCATCGCTGCTACTGCTGGCGGCGGCGGTTGAGGAGGATGATTGGCATATGCTGACAGAGGTGAAGGGTGCATCTTGACCACATGTTCAAGGGGTGGAGGAGGCACATGTTGTTGCCAACTCTGGTATGTTCCACCACATGGATCCTCTACAGTAAGATAGAACACCATGTGACGAAAGGTTTGTCTTCGTTTTGAAATTGCTTACAGAAAGCAACATATGAGTGAAACAGAATTTATATGGAAAAAAGTTAATGAGTTAGTTTCTCTTCCAAACAAAACAGACAGACAACAGCTAATACCATATACAATACAACATTTGGTTTAGACAGCAAGCATGACACCTATCAAGAGTACCAGGTAATGTATTTTTGAACTTAAGAAAAGTACACCGTGTCAAAAGTAAAAGACTTATCCATCACAATTAAAGATTAATGAGTACAAAACATGTAGGTCCAAATTCCTTGAAATTGAAAGTAACATCTATAATATACTGAAATTAGGGATTTTCTAGAATTCATGTGCCTAAATTTAAATATAAATGCATACTGCGAAGCGAGTTATGGGGAGATAATAAAATTTTGCTTACCTGAATATATGAGGTACCACAAGAAGTTCCAGTGTCTCCCAGCTTAGCTCTTCAAGAGATCTATCATCACTCTCAATAGAATCTTTGTCAAACTCGTCACTTGAGTTATCATCCTATAATAAGGGTACTTGTTAGGGATCCATACATACAGTAGAGTAAAACCCATAAAGAGATAAATTGAATAGGGGGACATAGGTGAACCCTACAATTTTGTATGGATTAATCATATAGCACAAGGAAAACATTAGATGGGATAGGAAATGTAACATGTATGCAAAAGCTAGCACATCATCACCTTCAAGTTATGAAGCTGGGCTACATAACTGTACGCAGAAGTTGTTCTTTGCAATGCTAAGCCTATTAGGGTTGAATTTGCAAACAGAAGATGGCCAAAGTCAGAATATAAAGAAAACATTATGTGAAGTAAATTGGCCTCGATTGTTTGAGAAAATCTATTTTATATTGAGAAAGCTAGATATACCCTGTGTATCTGAGAACAGTAAGGTTTTTACTAACACAGTTGTAAAGCTAAATTAACTGTCATTAGAAAAGCAACAGAACTATCCTGGTAGACAAACAATCCATCCTTAAGAAAACTATTATTACAAATATAACTAACATCAAGAGGAACTGTTACCTTTGCCCATGGAGGGAGAGCAACATCGCCTATAGGTTCCCCATCCTGCTTGACACCAAGATGATATGAATTTGAATTTTCAAGAAACTCGGGCATGTAAAAGAATTCTGGAATAAGCTCTTTGACGTCACTTGTATTTGATAAGCTATTTATGTAAGCGCTCTCAATGCTTTGGAACAAACGATCTGCATGGTCAAACTTGCCACCCTGCACAAGTGTCAGACAGACATAAATGTAAATAATATGATAAGATCCCTTATTTTGAACTGTGGTGAAATACAACAAGAGAAATTATGTATTGACAAATTCATGAATAATGTTTTGAAAATAATAGCTATGTGCTCGAATTTTAAGGAAACAGTGATATCTATGAGCAAAATGACAACCTGAAAATTTAGATACAGAGATGCAAATGGCTCGAGCCTAAGCATGTAATGAAGAACGATTCCCATGCTAGAGTAGTGAGATCCGTAATAAAAACTTTAGAAGCCTAACCATGGTTGTAAAAGGATTACGCTGGACGACCGTTGAACCGTAATAAAAACTTTAGATGCTGTCAGGAATAGTCCAGGATGCGGATGCAACCAAAGAAAACATCAAGATTTTGACCATCTTCATTCTGGTTAATGTACCGGTTTTATCAGACAAAATTGTATGAACCTAGCCAAGTTCCTCATTGGCTCATTCAAGTTTGATGTACGCACCTGAGTGGTATTGCCGATCTCCTCATCAAACATATGAATATCCCAGTTAATGATATATAGTTTATGTATTAGGAGCCATGGACTCCCAACAACTAGAGAAAGCCCTGGTCGGTGTCTCTCGGTCCAACCATATACATCTGATACTTTCCCACCAAACCGTTGTGGCCCATTTAATAGCCCATTAACCAAACCCTGCGATCGCACACAGCCGCCGCTGGTTTTCACCATCCATCTCCGTCTTCCTCGCACTGCACAACCGCATCTGGGCAATCTACGCCCGCACGACGGCGTTCCGCGCCGCCGCAGGCTCCTACTCCGATGAGTTCATCTGCCTCCGCCAACCCCTCCTCTCGCCTCCACTATGGCAGCACGTCCCTCAAAGTCGACGATATGACGGCGAGCTCACCTGGGCGCTCGCGAACCGCTTCTAGGACATCGCTTCCTTCTTTGCTCCGGCGGCACATGGAGGCGGAGGTGTTCTGCGCTGGCCAGATCCGAGCGAGATCCGGGTGAGATGGCCCTACACATGATTCAGCGACGGTCGTGGATGACACGCCCGCGTGTGCCTCGCTTGCTTTGCTGCAACAGGGGCAATGGGTTCTCGCCCAATTGGCTTCGCTCGATGCTGCTGGGGGTGGACAAGTGCCGCAAGGGGCAGGACAGTGCCGCCGAGGAGGAAGATGACAGCGAAGGCGGTGACTACGGCGCCGTGCTGAAGGCCCACGCTAGATCCGGCACCGACGACAGTGGGTGCGTCTGCTTCATCCCGCCCACCCTCGTTTTAATTCTCCACTCCTCGCGATGCTGCCATCTCATCTTGTCATTCACCTCGTTTCAATTTCCGTGGCATCTTCTATATGCTAAACGCAAGTCCTGATGCTTCTGGTTGTTTTTGCTTAAATAAGATGCTAATATGCATGTGGCTATGTGAGGTCTATTGCATCCGATTTAGTGTTGCACATTTAAGTAATGTTGATGATTGATTCAAGCAATTTTTTACTTGGCCTTTATATTCTAGATTATGTAACCGGTTGAAACTAAGAGATACATGATGATTCGCTAAATCATAAATATATTTATATTGCATAATTTGCTACCTAAGGCCTTAGTGCCTATCCTTAACAAATATTTTTTTATACTTGATTCTATTGTGTAGGTATTGATGGCTGTAAGACAGGCCGTTCAACGAGCACCTCATTATCCAGAGTCTCACAATTTAAATGGCTTGATTTCTAAAGTCCAATTAGATTTCCAGTCAGCAATCCCATATTAACTACACAAGCAAAGTACAGAGATATATTATGTTCTTTTTTGAAACAAGTTATTTCTTATAATACCCTTTTCATTGTATTTTTGCTTCATCTATCATGTCACATTGTGGACCTGGCTAGCTTCAATCATGCTTTTCCTTTTTCAGTTTCGCCTTTTCCAGTGGTAATACTTGGTAGAGAAATCCTGAGCCAAGCGCAAACCTTCTGTAAGACCTGGTAACTTATTTTAGGGGCTAGAAACAGGCGGCGACAGTTTAGGCCTCGTTTTTAACACCAATCCAGCCCTGGATTAGCAATGATTTTTATGCAGCTCTTGTTTGTTACAACTACTCATGGCACCATTTATGCATACATCTGAACTATTTATGTTGTTGATATGTTTCTAGTGTGGCAATGATTTTTTTACATATAGATGCTTACCAAAAGTTCAAAATCTTTCCGGTCGGTAGCATTAGAAGCAGCACACCCAATTTGTCAAGAGTTGTGTCAGAAGGGTTTGGTGAGGTGTCACTTTTGGTGTACCCCACCGATCAAAAATTAGTGGAATGTTAATATAGTTGATCTATTTATGCGAACCAAGACAAGAATCACAAAATTTACACTTAATTTGTGAAGTTTTCATGATTAGTGTTTTCAGTACTATTTGTGCATATATTCAGACTTTTCTACATTTCTTATGTTCTTCCTTTTATGCTGATTTGAATTGGTCCTCACATGATCATGCATCAGTACCCAATGATTCAGACTCGTTTTTATGCTTACTGACAGAATGCATATGGTCTGAAAATGGTGAATTGAGGTATAAAATACCGGATCTAGATTGTCATATGCATTCATTAGCAGTAGTGGCATGGATCTAAATATTTTACAATTGGTGCACTGTGACGACTGATGACAACATAAAACTCATGGTTGCATGCAGGGAGTAGGGAAGGCACTGTTGATCTCTTCTTGAAGTCAGGTGAGTATTTGGACTGTGCAGTTCATCATGTACTCATACATATACCACCTCAAAGATGCCTTATTAATTCTGTTTTTATTGCATTAATTCGGAGCATTGAACATAGGAGTTCACCGTAGAAGTTCAGTGGTAACACTGATGATGACTACGTACTCTTTTATGAAAGCCTTGCCAAAAGAAGATGTCCTTCTCATAGTTGAGTACAAGAATAATTATCTCTTGTATCTTATTGTAAAATCTGAAACATTTGTCCTGTAGATGGTTAGCTTGCATTTTATGCTATAATTACCTCAAATCACGTGTTGCCTTTTTCACCAATTTATGACATCTATTGATATGTTTTACTTTAATTTACGACATTTATTGATGTGTTTTGTGACAACATCATGCGGGGCCACATTTGCCATTATGAAATAGATCGACGATTTACGCTAAAATTCATACCCATTTACACTGTGTTGTTTTGGTTCATGTTTTACGTTTAAATCCGTCCGAGCCAAAACTTGCGCATGATCGTACGCGTGCGATTTTCACGTAGTAATTTAGGCCCCATTCGTCGTTACGAAACAGATCGATGATTTATGCTATTTTGGTTCACGTTTTATGCTGAAATCTACCCGAGTCAGAACCCGTGTACGATCAGACGCGCGAGATTTTCACGCCGTAATTTCTGGGCCCAATTCGCCGTTACGAAATATATATATATATACGATTTACGCTAAAATTCGTAATCATTTACGCTGTTTTGTTTCATGTTTTACGCTAAAATCTACCCGAGTCAGAGACCCGACCACGATGGGACACGCGAGATTTTTACGTCGTAATTTTCGGACCGCATTCGCTGTTCCGAAACAAATCTACGATTTACGCTAAAATTCGTAATCATTTACGCTGTTTTGGTTCATGTTTTACGCTAAAATCTGTCCGAGTCAGAACCCGATCACGATGGGACGCGCAAGATTTTTACGCCGTAATTTTCGGGCCGCATTCGTCGTTTCGAAACCGATCTACAATTTACGCTAAAATTCGTAATTATTTACGCTGTTTTGGTTCATGTTTTACGCTAAAATCTGTCCGAGTCAGAACCCGGTCACGATGGGACGCGCGAGATTTTTACGCCGTAATTTTCGGGCCGCATTCGCCGTTTTGAAACAGATCTACGATTTACGCTAAAATTCGTAATCATTTACGTTGTTTTGGTTCATATTTTACGCTAAAATCTGTCCAAGTCAGAACCTGTGCCCGATGGGACGCACGTTGATACGGGACACGTGGCTATACCTGGCTGGGGCTTATATATATATATATATATATATATATATATATATATATATATATATATATATATATATATATATATATATAGATATAGTATTTAGAGCCCTGGGCTCTATTTAACTACAAGAAGCCCTGACCAGGTGCGCAGACCGCACCAGACCCTTTTTGGCTTATTGTACCTAACTGTGCTTACGCTAAATTATAATACGAGTTATGCTGATGTGTGTATCGGTTTATGCAAATATAGTCTGCGCATATTACGTGCATCAGGCCCACGATCCGGCCCACGCGTTCATTTATTCAGTCCCACGCTGACACTATAAAAATACCCCACGCCGCCAGGGATTAGGTTTTAGCGGTGGCGGCGGTTCCCTCGGGTGTGCGAGCGGCGGTGATCCTGGGGGCCAGCAGCGGTGTCGCCTCGAGGCAGGCGACCGACGGTGGCGCTCCACCATGATCGAGCGACGGTGGCGCTCCACAGGGAGCTCGCCCGCCTCGCCGCCAGGTCCGTCGCGCGCCTGCCTGCTGGGGCTGGGCTCGACGGGAGCGGAACCGCCGAGGAGGCCGAGATGGCCGCCGCGCTCATGGACGTCGCGCCCGCCAGCGCCGCCGCCTCCGCCGCCGTGTTCTCGGCCGTCGCGTCCGTGTCTGCCGCCGCGTCGTCGTGCTCGAACAAGAAGGCCCCGACGGCCTTCGTGGCTGCTGCCTTCGCCAAGAAGCCGGAGACGCCGACGACGGCCGATGTCGCGCAGGAGAAGCACGAGGAGCTTGAGCGATGCATCGACGAGTGCGAGAGCGGCAGCGAGGTGGTGTTCAGGAGCATTGTTCGGAATTACTGTAATCATCAGGAGGGCATTATTTAAATGTTGTATGATTTACGCTAAAATTCGTACTCATTTACGCTGTTTTAGCTCACGTTTTACGCTGGAATCCGCCCGAGCAGAACCCGCGAACTGCGGCTATAAATTAAAATCTATTTCCTTCTACTAATGCTCCTCAAACCGTAACTGTCCCTTTATTTACGCGATTATGCAGCACGTCTTTCCTTATATCAAACCGGTCAAGATTTATATAATGCATGGTTTATGCTATCATGTTACACATCGTTATGCAGTCGTAAACGGTTTATTTATGCATCGTTATGCAGTCGTTAACCGCCGCCAATATCACAGATACGAACATGGACGAGCGGCTGTAAATGAGAATTTGTTTCCTCCCGTAACTGTGCCTTTATTTACGCGAACGTGGAGCACGTCTTTCCTTATCTCAAACCGGTGGATATTTAAATGTTGCATGGTTTACGCTATTATGTTACACAGCGTTATGCAGTCGTAAACGGTGTACACATGGTAAATATTCGTTCCCGTGATTCATGGTCCAAAAGATTCCTTGTATGCATGATTTATGAACGTTTGCATGGTTTACGCCATCATGTATCACAACGTTATGCAGTCGTAAACGTCTAGCACATGCAGATATTCGTGTGCGCGATTCCTGGCATGCAAAGATTCCATTTATGCATGAGTTATGCACATTTGTACACAAATTTATGCTTGCGTAATTGCATGTCGCGTGTAAGGCGGGATACGTGGTTATCCTTTGCATAAATGGCGCAGGCTGGCGTCCAGTGGACCTAACGCGACCCGTTCGGTCTCCCTGGCTGGGGCTTCGCCCACTAACGGAAGCCCAGGGCTTCCATTACCTCTACCCTATATATATATATATATAGATTGTATATTAGGAGCCCTGGGCTTCCAATAACTAAAGGAAGCCCGGGCCAGACAGTGCAATCCGGTCGAGCCGGACCACATCCGGACGTCTATAAAACAGGACCCGGAGTGCTAGGGTTTAGTTTTTCACGCCCCATCTCGATTCATTAGCGACGACGGTTGCCCGATAGCGCGTGGCGGTGGCTGTGGTTCCCCGACCTCGACATGCGGTGGCGGCGGTTCCCAGGCCGGCGGTAGCGGCCCCCGATCCAGAGGGCGAGCGGCGGCGGATCCCAGGCCGGTGGCCGCAACTCCATTACCTCGACGCGCGGTGGCGGAGGTTTCTCGATCCGCAGCGAGGCCCTTGTGCAGGCAAGCGGCGGCGTCCCCGAAGCCCCGAGGAGGCGGCACTTACAAGGCCGGCGAGCAAGCGACGCCCGTCGACGTGCGAGTAGCGACGGCGACGCATGAGGCGCGATGTTCGAGCGAGCGACGTCACGGAAGGGGCGAGATGCGCGCAGCGATGATCGCGCGTGACATCCTCTGATCCGGCGCATTTTTTCTTTTCGTTTATTGTGTTTTATGCCTACCACATGTATTATTTACGCTAAAAACTGTATGATTTTATGCTTTAACACAGATTTCGTATATCAGTTTACTGCATGCACATTGGAAAGGCAATTCCTTGATTTATGCTGTTCTTAATTTGCGCGCATGCAATGGAAACTCCCACGATTTTGCCATAATTTTTGGATCTGTATAAAAATAGAAACCGCATGCATGCGGCTGCCATATTTTTCGGATCTATCATAAAAATAGGATCATAATAACAACCTACTAAAGCTATCAACCTCTAATTGACTCGGTATTTACGCTTATAATTGAGGGATTTTATCCTCAAAACTTAAGTTTTTTACGCTCCACCCGGAGATACGTCCACCAGTGAACAACATGCCAGATTTTTTATGCAGTGTAAGGAATTGCATAAATACCTACACCGTGTAGTATAATTTGTTTCAGTATACATCATAAACTAGTTCTAATGCGTTTAGTTGCATGGCTGTTGGAGGGATCCTATATTTATGAAGGAAATAAAACATTAAATGTGATTTTTTGTTTCTATGCATGCAATTCATTTCCTTTCATTGCACATTCTTTCCATCATAAATTCGTGTGCATGCAGCCTGTAGCAGATTTTTACGCAGTATACCGAATTGCATAATTATCTACACAGTGTAGCATATTTAGTATCAGTATATAGCATAAAATGGTCATTACGAGTTTTAGTTGCATGTCTGTTGCAGCGATCCTAAATTTATGGAGGAAATAAAGCATTTAAAATAGAAACCGCCACACATATCTTTCCTAAATTTACGCGCATATGCAAGGGAACGTGTTTGACCCATGCATGCATTTTGCCATAATTTTAGGATCTGTATAACCGCATGCATGCGACTGCCATGTTTTTCGGATCTGCCATAAAAATAGGATCGTAATAACAACCTACTAGAGCTATCAACCTCTCACATTGGCTCGGTATATACGCTTATAATTGAGGGATTTTATGCTCAAAACTTAAGGTTATTACGCTCCAACCCGGAGGTGCGTCCACCAGTGAACAACATGCCAGATTTTTTATGCAGTGTAACGAATTGCATAAATACCTACACCATGTAGTATAATTTGTATCAGTATATATCATAAACTAGATTTAATGTGTTTTAGCTGCATGGCTGTTGGAGGGATCTTATATTTATGAAGGAAATAAAACATTAAATACGATTTTTTGTTTCTATGCGTGTAATTCATTTCCTTTCATTGCACATTATTTTTATCATAAATTCGTGTGCATGCAGCTGGTAACAGATTTTTACGCAGTATATCAAATTGCATAATTATTAACACAGTGTAGCATATTTAGTCTCAGTATATATCATAAAATGGTCCTTACGCGTCTAGCTGCATGGCTGTTGCAGCGATCCTAAATTTATGGAGGAAATAAAGGATTTTAAAAACAGAAACTGCCGCATATATCTTTCCTAAATTTATGCGCATGCATTGGATCGTGTTTGACTCATGCATGCATTCCTTTTTTTGCGCTAACAGACGTGGGGCAGGTGGCGCACCCGACAGCCTGTTTGGGCGCGCTGGTTGAACCAGTTTGCAGGGGTGGTCGGCCTGGGCTTCCTTTAACTATTGGAAGCACAGGGCTCCCGTTATACCTGCCCTATATATATACTAGGAACGTGCCCGTGCGATGCCACGGAATACAAATTGTGATCCTTTCATAGACTTAGGGCCCTGACGACGTGCGGCGTGAGTACAATAGTGACGGCAAAATATGTGATTGTTAAACATAGATATAGAACGATATAAATAAGTCTACCCAAATAGATTGAAATGGAATCACACAAATAGTTTATAAAGAGTAAATATATAATGCTTAATCATAAGTAAATATGTTGACACCTTGTACACTAATCTAATCTTTTTAATAATATTGTTAACTCTCTGTTGTATATTTGCCGGGATGGCATATCTGCACGAATTTTCCTCGTAACTTAACAGTTCAATAATAAAGTTCCTCCGAAGAACCTTTGCATCCTACACATAAGACATATAAGAGAACAAAACGTCAATTTTTTATTATTTAATTGGAATGTATGTTTGAATATGAAAGGAACGTACTCCACTCACCCTAACAAATTTCATTGGACTATCATTCCCCCACATGGCCATAGCTTGTAGGATAAGGTAGCTGGTGTTAAGCCTATAAAATAATGTTTTGCCAACTAAGTTATATACAATGGAAATCATAGGAAAAAATGAAATTGCTAAGAAGATGGTACGGAGAAAATACTCTTTTAAGTCAATTGGAACACCAGGTTGAATTGTATGTTGCCACTTAAAAATATCCTCTGTCCATCCAGTACGTTTCTTGCTATAGGCAATCTTATATTTCTTTGAAGCGATGATAATCGCTTCTGCGAACCTCTTGTATGGCATATGCTTACACCAATCTTGAATAGGTGCAAAGTCAATAAAAGTGACGTGTTTTTTACCATGATCTATTACGAAAAGGGCGTAGCAACCGTTGAATTTCCATGGCATAAGAACCTATAAAATATCAGTCATTAGGATTGCAAAGAAGTGCCCTTTATAAATACATTTGAAATGAACTCATACTTACATATTTACAAGCCGTGATATAATAGTTCATTGATGGCCAACAATCGAGTGTTTTTGTTAACTCTTCTGCTGTAGGGTCCTGATGGTACTTTGGCAGTTTACCAAAACCAATCATTCTCTGGATAAATATTAATATATATACATGACCACATGAGGATTAGATATAGATAGATACTATATATTGCTACATTATTGATTGGAAATAAACTTACCCAGAAGCGCATGTCCATATAATGCTTTCTATTCTTTATGATTTCACCTTTCGGCCTACGTGACTCTTTATTGGCAAGCAATCGAACAGCCATATCAAAACATTTTAGAGTCATATCTAGATTTATACTTAATATGTTCTGCAGGTCTTTGATAGATATTTCTATCTTAAAAGGATTGAAACTTCGCACCCATATCATCCTGTAATGTAGCATGACATGACGGAAGTCTATATCAAGACTATACGTAATTGGTATAAATAAAATAGACAAAACAATAAGCACTTACTCTAATGTCCTATCGTCTTGGATTGCCATAATGTAATCACATAGCACATCTATTAAATCGGCTTTAGTCACTGGCATGTCTTTTGTGGAGAGACCACTCATTAAAAAGTCGTCTGTGCACCCATCCGCCGAGACTTTTGTAGGAGTTCTTTTATCCCATTCATCAACAAACCACCTTTGTAAGTCTGCTTGAGTAATGGGGCCATCCTCATCTTCCATCAATACCTCGCTATTATCAAGCACATGGAGTAGTTTTCTAATATCTCAACATCAGAGGGGCTTCCAGTATGAACTTCTTTATCATATTTGTATATTGGATATCCCCTTCTTTTGTTCATGTATGAAGATAGTAATATAGCAGCCAATTTTTTTCTAAAATGTGACATGTCATCCTGCAAATAAGAAACAATTTACTTAGCATTATATGTAACACTGACTGTAGATGTGCATATATGCCATAATAGTAATAATATACCTGGGTAAAACTGTCAGATAGCTCATCCCCTGTCCAGTACTCGATATAGTTCAAAAGAAATAGGCCACATGAAGAGCTACATTATATACATGAATAAAAATGTCAAAATTAACATTTGTATGAAGAAATTAGTTAAGAAGAATTTATGGTATACCCATCTGTCTGCTTTGCATATCCCATATCTATTTCTCTCAGCGGCCAAGAAGCAACTTGAAGGTTTGGCCACCTGTGATCTTTTAAATCTTTACGCTGAGATACCATATCAATTTGCCTTTGCAGCCCTTCAATCTTTATATTTTTGTAAAACATGGAATCAGGTGTTGCGCTAAGTTAATGAGATAATATTAGTAATTGTTTAGTTTGTGCAAACTCACCGAGTCAGTGAGGTCATTGCGGTCAAATGTAGTACCAAGTGAATCGAGTACTTGTATCTCCATATTTCTTGCATTGATGACGGCAAGATACCAGTGTGTTCCTCGGATGTTTATCGGAATAAACACCTACAAAATAATTATAAATATTCCATAATAAAAATAAAATACATGTAAACACTAACCATCTAAATTGCAAACTAATATTTACCATATCATGGTCTAGGTAGAGTAAAACCCTTCGTTCAGCACTACATATTTGTGCCATGTCTGTAATTGGATATAGCTCATCTGTTTTAGTTTTAACATCACCGTCTCGCTTTAGAAAGTTGAACTGAAAAGCATTTTCTATGTGTACACGACCTCCAGATCTGCACTTTAGTTGTTGTGTGGTTTTTATTAAATTTATGTAACAGTCTATCACCTGCAGGTAATTTATGGTTAAAAATACCAGGGTGACTAAAAAAATTATACATACCAGGGTCACCAGATGAAAAACTAATCATAGATTACCTCATCACCTAGATATGCGCCCGGTTGAAATAGACATTCTATCCATTTCCTTTCCACACAGGCATCATCGATGAGCACGACTTCTACCCTTGGTTCACAAGGGATTTCTTTAATCCAATCGATGAGGGCAAGATCAGCATCCGTGCAAATATAATCTAGGAACAAAACAGTTGTGAGATGAAAGGAAAATTGCTTACAATATAAAACAAATTGATCCCTACAGTATTTATAGAATATATATAATACCTTTCGGAACAATTACAGTTGCCACCGATTTTTTTGGCTTGTTATGAGACAAGCACACAAGTAAAGATTCATCTACTGATAGTTTATTATCTCTTTGGGTGGTAGGAAGTACAATATTTTTCTCTTGATCTTCCATCCTCGCGAGACAAAAACCTACAATCATTGATACTATGTTTTACTTGATATATCAATAAAAATGTCTCTAGTATAACAAGTTGAAAATATGTCTCAATCTGGTATCACGATTGCCAAATAACCAAGTATAGCAATAGCAAACATATATATTCAATAATATGTAACCAGCTGAAACAAGGTACATGGCAAACATTAGTGAGGACATAAAAGTGAACAACTATTAGTTCAAACAATGTGATTAAGGAACTGATTAAATAGTGATAGTAGATATAACTAACATACAATTGTAATACCTTCTTGGACAACTATATTTGTATTTAGAGGTGATCCATTATCAAATGTTGCATCCTTGTCCAATTGACTTTCATCAACTCGTACTTCATTTTCTTCCTCTAAAGAATCCATCAAGGAGAAAGAGTCCTGCATACATTGCGAATAAAATCATCTAATCATCTAAATATATATCTAAATATATTGTAGATACATAGCAATAATTGCTATGAAATCAATATGGCGATCGAAAACCCGAAGCCCCTATGGTGGGAGGCTCCAGCTTCGGTCCTCATCAGGGTTAAAGCGCCCCCATGGCGCTGGCTGTACCGATGGGTGTTGCTCGATAATCCCTCCTGCCCCTCCTCCTCGTGACCTAGGGTAGAGGTGTTCCTCGCGCTTCTACCCGGCCTTAGGCGCCGACGAGGTGGGGATTGTGTCGTGGCTTCCTCAAGCTTGGAACTATCGGCTTTATATTGAAAGGCAATTATGAGGAGGCCCCGAATATCCTGGTGAGTCCACCATTCGATGACAATTAGCCCCACCCTGTGATTCCCCTTTGATGAATCGAAGGCAGCAGAAGGTCCAACAAGAGATGGAGAGTACCTCGGACTGCTCTCTGGAGATGGTGCGATGTTGTTGTTGTGATTCACCGCCGACATCTTCTCTCCCTCTTTGTATCTGGCATAGAGGTTGGTGGTGAGTGGCTCACGGTGGCGTACTCGCATCTTCCTCAGGTCGAATGCCTTTATTTATGGTCATACAAGGGGAAGGTCCAGGCGGGCGTGGATCCCGCATCCATTGCTGCTCAGTTTGCGCCAGGCGCGGATCTCGCATCCCTTGTTGTTCGGTTTGCGCCAGGTGCGGATCTCGCATCCCTTGTTGTTCGGTTTGCCTTGTTGTTCGATTTGCGCCAGGCGCGGATCTCGCATCCATTGCTGTTGGGATAGGGAGGGAAGGGGATAACCATAGCTGTTGGGAGTACTAACTTGAATTAACTCTATTTGTTTCTCTTGTGACCAAGTTCAGGAATTGTTCACAATGGCCCGCGTGTATGTTGGCAACTTGGATTCACGGGTGATTTCTGGGGAACTCGAAGATGAGTTCCGTGTGTTTGGAGTTCTGCGAAGGTCACTAATTTTCCAAACTTTATTCAGGTTTTGTATAGATACATTTCATAGTTTTTTCATGTTTTCCCTTGAGCCTTGAATGATTGGCAAGTTAATCTAAGAACCTTGTCATTCATATGGTGATGAAACCCAAGAGAATAGTTTTATGATGTTCTGGTGATTTATTTATGTGCTCACAAACTTATTAGAGAGGGTCATAGACTCATAGTTCAGCGCTAACTTTGATTTCAACTTGCTCGTATTCTTCACTGGATGTTTGTGTGGCCAACATCCTATCCAGTCTGTTAAACTTGTTTCATTTACCGTGATATTTGACTTTTCAAGGGATTTAGGTTCCCATCTAAAAATTATTGATTGCAGTGGTGTAAAACTTTGCAAACTTGATCGTCCAACTATTTGTCTGCAGAGGTGCTTTGAAATGTTTATATCCATTGTGCATTCTCATCCAACTCTGTTTTATTTCAAGATTTTTTTTGGATCTTTTAGATGAAGGTATGCAGAATGTTTTTAAGGCGTCGCCTAGGTGTCCAGGCGCTCGGCTAAACCTAGCTGCCTTGCCCGCCTAGTTTGTGAGATGGAGTTTGTTGTTTCACCTGGTGCAGGTCGCTAACATTGATGTGACAGTTGAAGAGGCGAAGGAGGTAAGGGTTGTAAGGGACAACCCATCTATTGTCCAATTCACACCCTCGAACTTTTTCCTTACGCCCATCGTCACGGCGTCTATAAATAGGGTATGAATCCTTCCCTTGCAAGGTTGCTTCACTGTAAGGCCGGGGGTATTGATTCTTGCATGAATATGTGAAATCAATGGTGCTACAGTTATCTGGAAAGCTAACTGCGAATTACGGTGAAAGCCAAAAACGGGGTTAATACATACTCATTAATCAACTTCATGATATATTAAAATTACTGGTAAAATTGTCATGTACCTGAACCAAGATGCATATCTGCAAATATTTCAACGTTAACTGCCTCACGTGTCTGATTTGTATTAATGTCTTCATATATATATATATATAAAGGGTACATGTCAACTTTGTAATTCAGGGGCATGTAGGTATAACAATTAGGAATTTAACTTTTCATCACCTCTGGATGAATTGGGCTTTATCGATAGTGCTTTATTTCGCTGACGTGCTTCGCGACGGTTCTTATTTTTCTCATTCTTTTGTTCAACAGACATCGCATCATATCTTTCCTTATCCCTCTTCCTCTTACGTTCCTTAGCATCGACCATTGGTCCAAGCGAGTTTGATTCATTTTGATCACCTATAATGTAAGTTTGCTTATTAATGTTCCCCTACTTACTACGATTCAATCATCAATCGACACGTGCTAATTGAAATTTTACCTCGAATGATGGTGTTTGAGATGTCTGTGAATGGTTTGTGACCAGCGTTATGTCCCATCTGATCCATAACCAAAACAGTGCCATGGAAATATGAGCATATAAACAACAATGCAAGAGGGCCAACAAATATATAGATTAAACATGAGTTAACCATATTGGCCATCAAGGGAGAATAAATTGGGCATTATTAACCAGCATAATATATGGGGTCATAATTAACAAGGACAACTCAACCACTTATAATAACTAAATGTCGGGTGCGGCTGGATTATTGCTCCCAGCCCTCAGGCTTGCTCCCAGCATTCTTACTTACCGCCTCCTCCTTGACTGCCTATCAGGCTGATCCCTCGATCCTCGGTGCATTTTATAATAGTAAGTATTACGTATAATAGCGTCATTAAAATATTAGTGTTACATTGAAAATATGGCACACGAATTTTACATATCATAATGAAGTTTGTCGTTCCAGATCTCTGTTTTATACTATTTTTAACTCCCCTGGCATAAATGGAGAACACACACGATTGACAACTCTTGACATATGTAAGTTTGATGTCATATTATATTATAACACTATGACAATTATTGTATCATAGAATACAGATTTGGTAAAAGATCTAAACTTGGTAAAAGATCTTGATGGGGAAGTGTATTGTTGTATGTTCCGAAGACTCAAGGCACTTTAGAATTGCACTCTAGCTACACCTCTTTTCTTCAAGGAATGTAATAGCAAATTGACGATCGTGACCCCGCTCCATCAAAGCTTTCCGAATAGCTGCAATGAATGCCACATTTTGATTACATGTATATGACATTTACTTCATAAGTTATAATGTGAACATAAATTTTATTTTAAGAGTTTTTTTTCAAATACTTACGTTCAAAATGATGGGTGCTGTGATGGTACGGATTGAAGTGTATTGCTGTATAATCAGATGACTCGAGGTACTCTAGCGTAGAACATTAAAGTTATCATTACCAATCATTAAACAAAAATTACTCATGACATATGGGCATGAAAAGACGTAGGTAAATTTTGTACCTTGCCTTCTAAATCGCCGAAACATAGTCCCAATTATTATGCCATAATTCTCATTAGCCAACGCCCAGCGGAGTGCATTTTTGTTTAGTAAGTCACCCCAAACTTTAATAGTGTGTAGAGACCACCTAGCATCCATGACAACAATCTTCCTGACATTACCCCACATTGTGTGTTGAACTGTATCTAAGTGGACTACAATAGCCATAATGTCTACAAAATTGTGAAAAATGGATTAATACTGATTTCTGCGAAGGTGTTAGAAATAGTAGGAGATTGATATACATTCTTACCAACTAATGTCCGGTTTGGCAGTTCGGCAATAGCAGCAAGGTTCAAGAATATATGTTTTGGGAATGGCGGCATTTGAAATGGAACAGTGTACGGCTCCACAACAGTTTGTCTGGTGAGATACAATTCCATGGGACCACTTATATGTCGAAAACGATCACCTAAATTAATGCTGAACTCTACATTGTGCATCTTGTAAACATGTTTTTCGTTGATCAAACTATCGAAGTGTTTGACCGTCTCATATGAACTTGTCATGGCCTCGACCTTGGATCCCTAATATTATTTTAAAAGTTAAAGAGGCAATGGTATTAAGGTCATATATAATTTTTGAAAAGAAAATTATGAAAATGTTGTCTTACGTTGATGTCAGACAAAATGAAATGTTGGCTGTCTCGATAACGTGGTTCAATAGGAAATTTAACTTCTACCCGAGCGACAATATTGTACTTCCGCGGTAGCCCATAAAAATCTTCATCACGATAGTCATCGAAGAACCTGAAGCTATATTAACCATTCGATTAAATATAGGGTCATAAGTTTGATAGAAAAATCGTGTGTAACCATTTAATATAACTTACATAGGCGTCCTTTTTGGGTGGTCCGCTGCAGCTCTTTCACGATTCAATACGACGGGTTCCATCGAAAATTTGTATCCTTTAACAATGGTTAAATTTTTATTTTTATAATTGAGTAGAGGGGGCAAGCAGAACAAGGTTTAGTACATTGATTATATTTGTTTATTAAACACCAATGCACGATAAATTTGCTGAGCAATAAAGGGTCTTTGTTTTTGTCTTTGTGTTTAATGTTAGACCCGCTAAAGAAGCAGAAAGAGAAGCAAGTGAGAAAGAGAGTTGGGAACGAATGCAAGCACACCGTACTCAAAGTATACTACCAGCTAAGCCTTCCCACTATCATGTTATCTCAAGTTTAGCATCAACCTATATATACAGGAAGCATGCATATAGAATTTTATACCCCAAAAAATACCCCCAATACACACAATGGAATTAACTCATGTCATATTTTAATTACAAATTTTACCATATATCTTACTAAACTCACTGATGGGAAGACCAAAAGTTATTATAGAAAGAGGACATCTAAACTTCAGTAGATTCAAAAAGAGAGGACCATAAATCCCACTTTCATGTATCTCAAGTTTAGCATCAACATCTATATACATGAATCATGCTTATAAAATTTATACCCCAAAAAAGACCCCAAATACACAAAAGTTAATTAACCTATGTCATATTTTAATTACAATTACATCATATATCTGACTGATGGGAAGACCAAAAGTTATTATAGAAAGAGGACCACTAAACTTTAGTATATTCAAAAAATAAGGACCCTAAAGCATACAAAGTTAAAATGGAGTTAAGTCAAAAAGTTTATGTGATTTCAGTGAAGGCCAGGCATGAAGAAAGCAAATCAAACCTGTTAAGGGTTGCAAGTATATCGAAGACAGTATGAATGTTGAACAGGATCTTTTAGCAAGAACACAATATCCAGATAATGATGTGTCGTTGTCAAATTGTTCCTACCTACAAAAAGAGGACAAAACGTGCACTGTGGTCAGAACTTTCATTATTCTAAAATACCTGCCCCATCAATCCCATTGAGCAGTAAGCTTTGTGTGCCATTTAATTACATTATCACAAGATCTGTTGCAGGCCCACAATATTTGCATACAAATGATTATCATATACAAAAGATCATTAACACTATTGTCAGCATAATCATATGGTCTCTTCTCCAGCTGGGACTGCTTACAGGATTGCCTATGGTGATGGAGCTAGGTTTGGAAAAGGGTTTCTGTGCAGCTCTGAGTGATTTTATCCTCATGCAACTGCAGTTAGCATCAGTTTTCTTCACATTCTCACTTGGAACAAAAGCACACTACTACGGTCGTACTATTATCCATGGGGGTGCTAAATACCGGCCTACAGGGTGTAAATTTGTTGTTTTCCATGCAAGCTTTACTGAGAATTATCAGTTGTATTCCAGAACTGCCTGCTGATTGGGAGAAGAAGTTGGATACTTTCTGGCAGTAAAGACTGAATGGCCAAGACCCACTGGTCATACTTACTGCTTAGGACAAAATTGATGCAGCATCTGCTGAAGTTTTAGAGCCTATTGTCAGGAAAATCAGGGATGAAAAATATGGATGGAAATATGGCTGTGGAGCCAAGGGCTGTAAAAAACCTTTTCATGTTCCTGAGTTTGTCCACAAGCAACAGAGGCTCAAACATCCAGACCTTGCATTGGAGTATACGTCAAAAGTTCGAGAGGATCTTTATTTCCAAAACTACATGAAGTATGTATATGTGATGCTCTATTTACAGCTAAAGAACAGTATCATTGAAGTTTAGGAGGTGTGATACTTATCTAGTTCTTTAATTTTTTAAATAGTGACCCTAATGCACCAGGTGGAACCCCAGTGATGCAACTGTCTAGTTCTTTCATTTTTTTAAATACTAACAAACAGTTACTTAAGATCTTGGTCTTGTCAGACAATTATCGAGTACACATTTATATTATCTTTTTCCAGATGGCTAAGCAATATATACTCAAGTCTGGAATTTGATGTGCAGATGAAAGTAGAAGAGCAAGAGTTATGCTAGATTGGTCAAACTTTTAGTGATAATCGAAGGAATAGCACATGGACTTCTTTACCTACATCCTATTGGACAGTGAGATACTGCCATACTGCTGACAGCAACGCTGTTGAAGCTATTATCCAGCTATTTCAGTCTGATTTATCCTTTTTAATTTGATATCACTCTTTTATTCTATTGATTTGGTGAACGAGAATTCGAGAAAGGGACAGGATAACATGAAACTATTTTGGTATTCTAATATACTAAATCTCAAGAGGGTGTTTGATGCAGAGAGGAACTCATTGGAAGATGATACTACAAATCTACAAACATAACTGGCAGCGATGGTGGTTGGTGGAGACAGGTTTGTTGGAGGTTTGTGTCTACAACATACGAGTGTTCTATAATCAAATAAAGCAAAATAATGGTCATTTCACTTCTATAAGCGGTTGCTGTTAAAGGTTGGTAGTCAGGGCTCCAAATTAACCCTGCCTGCTTTGGATGTACATGAATATGAGCTGTTTGGATTTGGACATCCAAAAGCATGTGATCAAATAAAGCAAAATAATTGGCAAAGATGTCATGTTGTAACTGGTGGTGATAATAAAATTAATGTGATGCATATACCAGCAAATTGATATTACAATGGGAATACCTGGCGGCGATGGCGAGGCCGTTGGGCTTCCACGGCTGCAAATCGGCACTGCTTCTGCTACGCGGAGCTCACGACCGATATCCCGTCGGCTGGTGGCTCACGATCTTCCGCGCCGCTGCTAGTATGGGGACCTGGCGGCGATGATTGAACAAGATCTTCCGCGCAGCTGCAAGGGGCTCACGATCGCACGGGTGTTAATAAAATTAATGTGATGCATATACCGGCAATTTGATATTAAACTGGGAATACCTGGCAGCGATGGCGAGGTCGTTGGGCTTCCACGGCTGCAAATCGGCACTGCTTCTGCTACGCGGAGCTCGCGACCGATATCCCGTCGGCTGGTGGCTCACGATCTTCCGCGCCGCTGCTAGTATGGGGACCTGGCGGCGATGATTGAACAAGATCTTCCGCGCAGCTGCAAGGGGCTCACGATCGCACGGGTGTTAATAAAATTAATGTGATGCATATACCGGCAATTTGATATTAAACTGGGAATACCTGGCAGCGATGGCGAGGTCGTTGGGCTTCCACGGCTGCAAATCGGCACTGCTTCTGCTACGCGGAGCTCGCGACCGATATCCCGTCAGCTGGTGGCTCACGATCTTCCGCGCCGCTGCTAGTATGGGGACCTGGCGGTGATGATTGAACAAGATCTTCCGCGCAGCTGCAAGGGGCTCACGATCGCACGGGGATTTTGGTTGCGGGGCGGGGCGAGACGGATGGGGACGACGTCGGGATGGGATGGAGATGAGCTCTTTGACGGCACAGAGGGCGGGTATATCGCTGCAATCCATGGCGTGAGAGTTAAGGAGGTGGTAGTTGACGGGGAGAACGGCGTGGGGATCGCGGTCGGAGCGGGATTTGTTTGTTCGCGGCTTGAAGATGAGGATTCGGGGCGCCATGGGAATGCGCGGCTATCGGAGGATGAGTCGCGCAGCGCGGGGGAATCGGCGGGGGCGGGTGCGGCTGCGCGCTGCACGGGGGCGGGGGCGGCTGCGCGGGGGCGGGGGCGGGGTCGGCTGCACGCTGCGCGGGGGCGGGGGCGGCTGCGCGGGGCGGGGTTGGCTGCGCGCTGCGGGGTCGGCTGCGCGGGCGTCTGCGCGGGGATGGAATTGGACGGTGGTGATTTGGTGGACGTAATTGGACGGTTGGGATATAGGTGGGGGTATGGTTGTGCCTGGTCTACACTACCGTCTTAAGGATTAGTATATATATATATATATATATATATATATATAGAATAGCATGCTGTGATGCAAGCTGAAAAGAGGACAAGATAGCACGGGGGGGTCGTTGCCATTGCTGCTACCTTCGTCCCTTACGCATGCTTGGCGTTTGGTGGTGATCGTCGTTGTCGTCGTCAAAGATCCAACAACTCCGTGACCATCTGTGGTCAGGATCGATTCAGGGGCCTTATTATTAATTAGGTGACAATTAATCGTCATCAATTCACACAATACTGCTCGTAGCATTGTCCAGCTAGCCTGGATCTGAGACCACGAGAATAATTCCTACAGTTCAATGGGATTCCAACTCCCATTATTTGTGGCTGTTGCATGCAGTCTCTCAGACCTCGATCACACCACAGGCTGAAGGATCGTCGCTATTGTGTGATAACTTTTACAAAATATTTTTATTTTTTTACCATATCCTATACATATAATATTATGACATACGTACAAGTTTTATAATTTTATGACTTTGTTTGTGGTTTTGTACAAAATTAAAATAACTGGATGACAATTTCGCGGTCTTGTTTCATGAGTGTGGCACTCGAAAATTCTGATCTTCTCTTAAAATATGGCATAACTTGTGCTAAATAACATGAATATCTTTTTTGCATTCACGGTGTTTCATCTTTCTAGTGACTTGCAGTTCATATCTGAATTATCCGAGGAAAATTCAATTAAACGAATAAAATCTAATATGTATAGCAAACACTTTTATAATTGTGTCAAAATCGAACATGTGAGTCTACATAGTGTAGGAACACACCACAAAAGTCTAGTAGGAAAAAGAAAAAAATAAAAAATATGCTTTGCCGAGTGTACGTATGCTAGGAGACACTCGGCAAAGAAGCTATTTTGCCAAGTGTCAACGCCTACGCTCAGCAAAGTTAACGTCCGTCGGCTATAGACGGCTGTTGACGGCCCTTTGCCGAGCGTCGTGTTTCGCCGAGCGTTTGGCACTCGGCAAAGGAGGCTTTACCGAGTGTCTGTTGATGTCGAGTGTCTCACTCAGCAAAAGAATCAGATTCCAACAGTGCTACGCTCCGCTGGCCGCAGCATCATCACTACTGGCATAGAAAGAGTTATGGCCGCAACTAGCATCACCGCGTGAAAACAATCTATATTCGAGGCACCTAAAATACAACAGCTTAATAGCTGCGGTTTGCTGCGACTTTAATCTGGTTGTGGCTACGTCTTCTACATTATTTTGTCTTTATGAATTACAGCTACAACAGTTGATGCCATTAGAAAAAAAATAAAGAAAATTGTTCAGAGATCGATGCTCTATATAAACTATATGTGCCCTCAAATAATTTTTTTGAAGTACATATTGCATTTGTTTTTTGAAATACATATTGCATTGAGTGTGTACACACATCATCAATAAGATCTTACAAAGGTCCAAACTTGACCACCGTCGCTGTTCCGTGACCCCAGGCACCTTGCGTTGTCATGTAATAAACGTGGTGCACTACTTCTGCAGGTAGGCAAGCGGTTTCAAATTCAACAGTGACATCATATATATTGGAACGACAGCGTGAGAAAAGGACATTACATTTATCCGTATTATTGGCTGTGTTTTATACGTATATATCGGGGACCAACTGTGGTCGTACGTCGCAATCGTATAGAGACTTTAAATGGGAGCTTGTTGGCAGCATGCATAATTTGTATAGATGTACTAGCTCGCAACAAATTCCTATTTTCCTCTTTCTTCTTGGAAAATACTATACATGAGTAAGTAACAATTAATAATAATCCCAGTGAAAGAAATAAAAAGAGGCAACAAAGTTCAAGACCAGCTGGAACAACATCTGTATGTGTCGTCGCCATAGCTATAGTCGTTTTTAATTTGTCGCATTTTAGTTTAGAAATAAACTAACGAGCGACAGATATTGGAGAACGAGGTCGACAGACTCGACACTACGGTAGAACTGCACGTGCAACAGCGTTTTTTCTGTACAAAAACGTTGTTGACTTGGGCCGAGGGCCGGTCTCGCACAGCATGCAGCAGCAACACAACAGTTGCAGATTCACACGCACACAGTGACTGAATGAACGAAGGTGATGTGACATGTGTGTATGTATCTGTATGGCCTGAGAAGAGACCTAACGAATCATCTAAACTAAGGTCCTGTTTATTTTAGATTATAATCTCTCCAGATTATATAATCTAGCGCAAATAATCCATTAGATAAACAAACAACTAGATTATGGGTTTATATTATATAATCTAAAGTCCAGATTATGATAATTTCATAATCTCCTCAAGAGTAGCTTATTTGAGATTATTTTAGCAAAAGACCAACTACTCATGGTTATGTAAATAGAAATTACAATATATGTCACCCTTCTTTTCTCACCTCAAATAAACAAACAAGGATATTTTTGTCTTTGTGAATAATCTACATTTGTATAATCTAAACTACCAAATAACTACATATAGATTATAATATATTTAGATTATAATCTAGATTATATAATTTAGATTATAATTGATCTATAAGCTGAAACAAACACGGTAGTACGACTCGCCCTATAAATTGGAGGGCCTGCCCTAACCTCGATGCATATCACTCACTCACTCACAAGCAAGCAGGCACAGCTAGCTGCTCACAGCTATACATCGGCGCATCGCCATTAATTAGCAGCGGCTTGCTTTGGTTTCTGATTGATTAGCTGGTTGTTGTTCAGTTAGTTCGAGTAGACGATGTACTCTCTACCTGCAGGAGCAACCATGTCTGCTGCACCTGCACGCATCATCTCTTCCTCCTCCTCCTTCGTGGAGCCTCTTCTCCTTGCAGCAGCTTCGCCGCCGCCGGCGGCGGCTGCAAACAGCCACCACCAAGTCCGCCAGCGCGGCCACTTGGTCCGTACTTTGGCGGCATCATCATCGTCGTCCAACACGCTGCTGCGGAGTGACTTCGATCTCCAGGTAGCTATCCTGTCTAGCAAAGACATGCCCATTTGTTCCTCCTCCTTCTTCATACATCACCACATGCATGCATGTCCTCACACTCTCTCCATACATGAAACATACATATGTACGCACGTAGGAGGGCCTGACGACGGACGTCAAACGGATGCTGCGTCAGCATCAGAAGAAGAGCGGCGGCGGGCGGGAGATGCTGGTCACCGTCGACAACCTCAAGCGCCTCTGCATCGACCACTACTTCGAGGAAGAGATCGAGAGAGCCATGACGACGGCCGCCTGCACGGGTCTCCTCCACAGCGACGACCTCTTCGACGCAACACTCGCGTTCAGGCTCCTGAGAGAGGCAGGCCACGATGTCTCAGCAAGTTAGTAGTGATAAACACCCAGTACTACACACAGCAGACGAAAGAAGAAAGAAATTAAACATCTCGTCGTCGTCCATGTGCATGTGCATATGCAGAGGACGTTCTACGGAGGTTCATCGACGGCGCCAGCGGCGACTTCAAGCTATCTCTAAGCAACGACGTCAGAGGGCTCCTGGGCCTGCACGACATGTCCCACATGGACGTGGGAGGGGAGGAGGCGGCGCTGCTCCACAGGGCCAAGGAGTTCTCGAGCAGGCACCTCGCGTCCGCCGTCAGGTACCTGCAGGACGACCCTAGCCTCGCGGAGTACGTGCGGCAGTCCCTGGACCACCCCTACCACCTCAGCCTGACGCAGTACAAGGCCAGGCATCACCTCCGCTACCTGCAGAGCCTACCCTCCAGAGACGCCGCCGTGGAGAGACTCGCAGTTACCGAGTTCCAGCTCAACAAGTCGCTGCATCAGGGAGAGATGCGAGAGATTAAAAGGTACGTGTAAACGATCTTGTGTTAGCTAGCTAGATCAGTTGACATGATATATTGTTTCGATTCCTCAGCAGTTTATGTAACTAAAAGCCTTTAGAAAGAAATTAGAAAGAAAAAAAAATACTCCCTTCGTACCAAAATATATAGTATTCGTTTTAGTATGTTTATAGTAGCTAGATTCATATAATATTTAATGTATGTATGTATCTATATATCTATCGTCATCTATTTGAATCTGGACACAAAAATTTGGAGCTAGAACAAACAATAAAAAAATTTATTTGCCAAGCGTGAGTGGCGTATTTTTTCTTCTTTTGTTTATGATGAGTTACAAAATGGTGAGATATTTGATCAACAAATATATATAATGTGATCGATGCAGGTGGTGGATGGACCTAGGGTTGGCTGAAGAAATACCTGTGGTGCGGGATCAGGTGATGAAATGGTACATGTGGTCCATGGCAGCCCTCCAAGGATCTTCCTTCTCCAGATACCGGGTCGAGATCACCAAGATAATCTCGCTTGTCTACGTCGTCGACGACATATTCGACCTCGTTGGCACACTGGAGGAGCTCTCCGCCTTCACCGAGGCAGTCAAAATGTAAGTAGTAGTAAATTTAAACTATATATATATATATATATATATATGTCTAGAAATTAATTAAAAGTTATACAACCACAATTAACATAGTAGTAAATATTGTTTTAGAGTGAAGGGGAAATAGCTAGTAAATATTGTTGTTGTTAATTTAAACAATGCTAATATATTTGAGAAAAAAACCCACAACACTGGCTGTAGGTGGGATACTGCGGCTGCTGATTCACTTCCCAGTTGCATGAGATCATGCTATAAGGCCCTCCACACCGTTACGAACGAGATCGCAGAGATTGCCGAGAAGGAGCATGGATCTAACCCTGTCAATCGTCTCAGGAAAGCAGTATGTTCATAAACACTTTTATCTTATGTATGCTTCGATTCAGTTTGATCAAGATAAACATTCATAAATAAATAAAAAAATATAGCGCCATATCAATCGATGGTGTGTCCTGTAATAATGACCAATAGCTAGCTAAATCCTAAAAAAATACCAGCTGATTTAAAACTGGTTAAAATGATTCATAAATAAATGATTTACGAGCAACAGCTAACGCTAGCTAGAAATCCAACGACAAAACCTGCAGTGGGCGGTGCTGTTCGACGGATTCATGGTTGAGGCGAGATGGCTAGCGACCGACCAGGTCCCTACGGCGGAGGACTACCTACGAAACGGCGTCGTCACATCAGGAGTGCCGCTCACATTTCTGCACATATTCAGCATGCTAGGGTACAATCAAAGCACCGAGGAAGAAGAAGAAGCGATCATCGACCACATGCCCTCGATCATCTCCTGCCCGGCCAAGATCCTCAGGCTCTGGGATGACATGGGCAGCGCAGAGGTCGTTGTTAGTTCGTCGAACCGTACACTACATACTAGCTTGTTAATTAAATGCTTTTACCTTCAAATTTTGCAATCCAATCATACTTGATGTGTGCATGGGCTTTGCAGGATGAGGCTCAGGAAGGATTCGATGGGTCGTACAGGGACTTCTACCTCATGGAGAACCCTAGTCGCAGCCCTAGCGAGGCAGAAGCGCATATGCGCGGCCTGATCGCGAGGGAGTGGGAGGAGCTCAACAGGGAGTGCTTCTGCAGGAGGGCCTTCCCCTCGGACATCATGCAGGTCTGCTTGAACACCGCGAGGATGGTCAGCGTCATGTACTCATACAACAAGGAGCAGAGGCTTCTCGTCCTCGAGGACTACGCGGCGATGATGTTGGTGCTTTGATTTGAAGCATATATACATGCATGCATTGCTCTCTCCGATCCGCGGATATGAAAGTAAAGTCCATGTCATGCAGATGATGATTTGTTTTGAGACCAGTAGTGTAGAGATGAGATTAGGCTGTGTAAAATTAGATAGCTAGGATTAGAATAACTGGGCAAACGAATATATGGTATATGTCCATATGTAAAGATGCAATATATAGCAACATATATGGTACCGTCGTTATTATCTTTTTTTCAAAAAATGTAATAATATTCAAATATGCAGTGCAATGTAATATGGCCCCTGAAGGAGGCGCCACAACCGGCCCGTTAATTACCATGGTGTTTTAGGGAATTCGAGTTTCACAAGAGATTTAATGATATTAATTAGCACACCGCATATGATTTTTAGTGACATGGCACTACACTTGAAACTAGTTTCACAACCATGAAACTATAGCTCTAAGGTATCGAAAACACTATAGGAAAACTGAGAAAATATGTCGGTCTTATTCGTTTTATGAAACCGCACATCGTCTTTTCCTCTTACCTTTTCCCTCTCCCACTTGGCTTTCTAGTGCTCTCCCGCTCCGCCGCCACCCTCTCCGTTCGCCACAGGTGCCACCCGCCGCCACCGCGCCATTGCGCTCCCACGCCCGAGCCGCCCCCCACCCACCGCACGAGTTGTCATCACCTACCGTGCCTCCGATAGGGCGCGCCTGCGCAACTGTCCTCGACGTGTCCCCACCGTTTGTTGGTCCACGTCGTTGTCCGTCCGCGCCTGTGAACTCACCTACCAAACCCTACCGTACAATAACGACATGGCCCTAGATACATTATTGATTGCATTATGGAAATAGTTCGTATTAGAGTTCATTTTTGTTGTGATATCCATATTAGGGACCAGTTTTGTTGAGATATTCATATTAGAGATAACATAGTGCTATGAAAGATTAATGAGTGCTCTATGTTACCACTTACATAGAAATTTATGTTGTCATTCGTATTAGAGAACCAAGAAATATAGAATATATGCTTAGTGATGTTAAATTTTTACTAAGAGCATACCTAATGTGTGTTAAAATTGAAGAAGCAAAAAGTTGCACTGATTCTAAAAATTCTTATGATTATGTGTCTTGGCATATGTATGTTCGGTTAATGACACATAGTCCTCGCCCCCGACGTCTGACGCTTGGTGGCCGCGTGCTCATCGACCTACTCCGTCTAGGGCGCCCTTGCGTCCACCGTCGAGGACGAGTGCACATCGGCGCCTCCACTACCGCTCGCTCGGGGCCACGCCTCCGGCACCGTCCCTATGCTTCAAAGCTTTAATTCTTTTGTGTTTAAATTTATCTTTTGTGTTGTTGCGATATGATTGTAGGTATTGCCATTTATCTCAAGCGCTTGTGTTTAAGGAAAATGGTGGTACCTATTTTTTTCACCTCAGATGACTCCATAGATGCCACCTCATATGCAAATGTCGATGTCGCCTTAGATGCCAACGCCAATGATGCCGCCTCAGATGTCGTGGGGATATCCTCATATGCGGCTGTTACAAATGCCTTAAGGATATGCTTCATGGCCGACACAATCATCTCCATCACCTGGAGTGGTAAGTTAAGTCTACTTTGAGTTTTAGTTAACTAAAATGTAGTAAATCAAGCTAAATCTATACAGTAACATATGGACCACATCTTTTATAGGGTTCGAGTTCGCATCCTACTCCGAACGACGGTACGAACTTTGTCGACCAGATCTTCAACTCGACCGACGACCCACCTTAAGCTTGATGGACTTATAGACATTTTATGTGATGTTTGGACATGTTTATGCGATGTTTGGACTTTTGCCGCATGGACTTATGGACTATTGTGTATATGTGTGTGAACTAGTGTTTAAGACTTGTGTTTTGGACTATTGTGTGTATATATGTATGCAGGTTTTAAAATATAAACTCTGTTCTAGAGGCTTCCCATCTAGGGAGGGAGCCAGAATTGGTTTATATTTTAAAATAATAAGAAGAAGAAGAACGTCGGCCAAGCCGATGTTCTTGAGACCATGCCAGCTACGTACGTCGGTGAACCGACGTACTTAAAGCCACATGGCAACGCCAGTGGTTGGCCTGGTGGCCATTTAAGAACGTCGGTCTTAATGGCCGACATACTTAATGCCACGTGGCTCACCGACGTAGTCGCGACCGGGTGCCATGTGGTTCGTAGTCAATAATGTCGGCCCCTTCGTACCGATGTTCTTATCTGTTTAAATACATTGGGTTTGGCCCGGCCGACGTACTTAACTTAATAACGTCGTCGGCCCCAACGTTCTTAGTTGTTTAAGTATGTCAAATAATGTACGTCAGTTAAGAACGTCGGTTCCTAGCCGATGTTTTTCCTGTAGTAAAAGCGCATGAAACCACTATTGAGTGCAATTTATTTTATCTCCATGTGTTTCATCTATCCCTATTAGTTATTTAGATGTGACATTTAAGTTACGTGTTAGCCTATAAAAGTGTGTCATGAAACTCTTTATTGAGATATTATATTTCATACTTTGTTTCATCTCAATTTTATTGGCCTCGCAACATTAAAAATGGTGTGATGAAACTACTGCTGAGAATAGCCTCAGGGTTACCATGAGTCATGTATCGAAAGGAATGGTTGGTGATCACATGCAATATTGTTGTGTTTTAATGATGTTAGCTTCTTGTAAGTGTTAGTCCTCGAAGAGACACGTGGATTGTGTGCCTACCAGTCCGATTTGTGCGACTTATGGTAGTTCAATTCTTCTGTTCTATTTGAACAGCCGGTGGAGGAGTTTGAGCAGTCAGCACTGGAGCCCTCCTTGCGATGGGGAGGTTTTGAGTGTGCTAATTGAAAGTCGCCTAGAGGGAGGGTGAATAGGTGGAATCTGAAATTTACAAACTTTAAGCACAACTACAAGCCGGGGTTAGTGTTAGAAATATAAACGAGTCCGAAAGAGAGGGCAAAAACAAATCACAAGCAAATAAGGCGGATGACACGATGATTTGTTTTACCGAGGTTCGGTTCTTGCAAACCTACTCCCCGTTGAGGTGGTCACAAAGACCGGGTCTCTTTCAACCCTTTTCCTCTCTCAAACGGTCACCTAGATCGAGTGAGCTTTCTCCTTATCTCACGGGTCACTTAGACCCCGCAAGGACCACCACACACTTGGTGTCTCTTGCCTTGGTTACAAAACACTTGAGAACAAGAAATGAGGAAGGAAGAAAGCGATCCAAGCACAAGAACTCAAAAGAACACAAATATCACTCTCTCACTAGTCACTATTTGATTGGAATGATCTTTAGACTTGGGAGAGGATTTGATCTCTTTGTTTGTGTCTTGGAGTGAAGTCTAGAGCTCTTGTATTGAATGCAATGGCTGTAAACTTGGATACCTTGAAGTGTGGTGGTTGGGGGTATTTATAGCCCCAACCACCAAAGTGGTCGTTGGGAGGGGCTGCTGTCGTATGGCGCACCAGACAGTCCAGTGCGCTAGCCACGTCACCCAACCGTTAGGGTTTGTGTGGGGGACAGATACCCCTCGGGTCTACTAGAAGGCAAGAAGGCCTCACGGAAGACCCTAGGCCCATTACTCCGTGAGGTCGTCCCTTCGTGGGCCAGGGGAGGAACTTTCAACAGAACGGATCAACACAAGGACGGATCAACTTGAGCCCATGCGGTTCGTCGAGCTTAAACGCTATCCGCAGCATTGATCCGACTTTCCCGCGCAGCGCCCTCAGACATCGGAGCCGAAGGACTATGGGTCGGCGAGATTATAGGAAGATAAACTTAGTCGGTTCACTATTACTTAGGAACACGTGGTTATCATATCCGCATGTAACGCCCTACGGTCGAATATATAAGGCCTAGGGAGCACCCCCTCAGAAGACATCTCACCCTTCAGCCCTACACTCAACTCTCTGGTATCCTTCATACTAGAGAACTCTCTTGTAACCTACCACACAAAAGATCCACTCCAGGACGTAGGGTATTACGCATCTCAAAGCGGCCCGAACCTGTACAAGATCATCCACTGTTTCTCGTGCATCTGGCACAAACCATCGAGCTACAGTCGGTGACACCGTCCTACTCCAAAAAGCACCTTGAGGGGCAACCCCGGGTGCGCGGTCGAGCCTAAAACACCGACAGCTGGCACGCCAGGTAGGGGGTGTGTTACTGATCCAAGCTAGCTCAATGGCCGTCACTTTCCAGCACAAGATCCTCCTCCGCCCTGGATCCGTGTTCTGCTTCGGAACCATCTCATCCGTAGCAGACGAGGAAGGAACTCTGCATCGCGTCGCGGACCTGCCGGAGAGAAAATCTTCCTCAACAATCTCCGCAAAAGTCGGAGCGAAGCAGGAAAAAGTGCAACCTCCAGCGCTCCGAGCAAAGACCACCTTTAGCAAACTAGGAGCTGAGGGTCCGTCTACCGGGAGAACTCCGCTGTCCACCTCTCCGACGGAAAAATGGACACGGATCACAAGGAAAAGGAAGCGAACAAGGTGAAGGATTGTCAAACTGCTCTTCTGGTGCCTCCGTCCTCAAAGGAGAACAGAAAGAGGCTCATCACGACGACGGCTCCATTCTACCCCGATGTCCTCTTCATCGGGAGAGTGGAGTCGCCCTGTCTCCGATGATGAACCAACTGCGCCCGGGGAAGAACCTCCTCAGCGGGAATCCCGCCGACGAAGGAACCGACGCCGAAATATTCGGGGACATCACAAGGCCGGAGAGCAGGATCCAGCGCAGCCCGTATCACGAGACGAGGTCTTAGAGATGGGCGAAACTCCAGAAGAACGGGTCTGTAGGGAAAAAAAGGAATTCCCGACGACGTGACCGTCGGCAAGCTCAAGAACAAGCTGAGTAGGAAGCAAGACAACGCCGGGAGAACCCTCTTCTCGAACGGAACCTGAACCCCGACTTCACCCGAGCCATGAACACGCCGAGTGAAGTCGGTGGAGTGTTGGCTCAGATAGCCGACGGTCTCCCCCGAACTCCGGACGCCAAGGGCTATCGGCGACTGCTCACTCGGGCGGCTAATCATCTTCTACCTCTCGCTCATCCACCGAGTGACCTACGACATGCCATCAACAGTCAGCGAAATGCGTGGAGCTCCATCAACGCTTCGCGCGAACGACGGCACGAGAACGAGATCCAGCGCCGAGAAGAATATGATCGGGATCACGGTGTCCCTACGCGGAGTCAGGCTACCAGAGTTGAGTCGGCAACAGCTTCAACCGGTGGCACAACCCGGGGACGATCGAGGCACCACGACAACAACTCTCCTCCCCGGGACAGACATCATCATCGCCGATAGGACACATGTGGGGTGTTGGCGCTCACTCCACGTCTTAGGGCCATCCAGTGCCCCCCTAGCTTCAAGGTCTCCAACGTCGACAAGTACGAGCCTAAGCAGGACCCGGGAGGCTGGCTGGCCGTCTACACCATCGCTGCCCGAGCCGCTGGGGCAACTGAAGATGTGATGACTACATACCTGCCCATCGTCCTCGGGTAAGATGCACTGCAGTGGCTAAGGCACCTACCCCGACACTGCATCGACGACTGGAGCGACTTCAGCCGACGTTTCATCGCCAACTCCCAATCCCTCTCCGACAAGCCAGCGCAGCCATGGGACCTCAAGACCATCAAGCGCCGAGGGGATGAGACTCTTCAGTCGTACCTCAAAAGATTTCAGACCATGAGGAATCGGATCCCCGAGGTTGCGGAAGCAGCAGTGATTGAGGACTTCTACCGGGGATCTAATGACTCAGCCTTCGTCCGAGCCATACTGCAGAAGGCGCCGATTACCTCCGAGCAGCTGTTCCGAGAAGCCGACCTCTACATCATCGCTGATGAACGAGCTCAGGACCTCATCGGAGGAGCAAAACCTGCACCGGCGGCACCGCGACGTGACACGAACCAACAACCCAACAAATGTTGGGAGAAGAGGCCTCGTGAAGAAGTCCACGCCGCCGGACCGCCCACCTCTCGCACCCGAGGAGGACCTCGCGGAGGCAAACTAACACTGGACGACATCCTCGATGCCCAGTGCCCGTACCACAAGGACATGTGCCACACCCTCCGGAACTGCAGGGACTTCAAGCACTCCATTGGGAACGGCTGACCCTTCCAACCTCTACCACCTCCCCCACCTCGAGGAGCACCCAGAGAACCTCGACAGCCCCAACAACAGGAAGGGGGAGGAGGCAGAGCATTCCCGTGCGTCGATGGGGAAGTCAACGTCATCTTCGATGGATATGGGTCGTAGGAAAGCAAGAGGCAACAGAAGCTCAACGACCGTCAGATACTGGTGGTGACCACCGGTCCTCCCGCTCCGCATCGATGGTCCGAGCACCCGATCACCTTCACTCAGGCGGATCAGTGGCTCAGCTTCGATCACCCAGGCAAGTACCCGCTCCTCGTCGATCCGGTGATCCGAGAGAGCCGGGTGAAGAAAGGTTTTGGTGGATAGGGGAAGCAGCATCAACGTCACTTTCCTCCGGACGCTTCAAGGCTTGGGAGTCACCCTCAAAGAGCTCCATGAGTCAGACACTCCTTTCTTCGGCATCGTGCCGACTGAAGGAGAATATCCGCTCAGGCACATCTACATGCCGATCACCTTCGAAACTCCGGAGAACTACCAAACCGAGTACCTAAGGTTCGAGGTGGCGAACTTGGACTGTGGATACAACACCATCATCGGCAGGCCTGGATTAGCAAAGTTCATGGCCATCCCACATTACACGTACATGATATTGAAGATGCCAGGACCACAAGGAATCATAACTGTGCGCACCGACTTCCAAGGCACCGCAGAGTGTTTTCGAGTGGCCATTCAGGCGGCCCTCACCACCAAACCATCGGCAACCTCTTCTGCGCAGGCGAACTCAAAGCCTGAGGAAGACCTCGCGGTGCCCGCGAACAAAGCTCAAGCCGTGACCTCTATGCGACCGACTAAAGAAACCAAGAGGATCAACCTCGGGTTCGCTGATGAACGCAAAACCGCCATCATCAGCTCCAGCCTGGATGACAAATAGGAAGGCACGCTCATTCGGTTCCTGCAAGATAACCGAGATGTATTCGCATGGCAACCTGTGGATATGTCGGGAGTCCCAAGAGAACTGGCCGAGCACAAACTGAAGGTCTATCCCCATGTCACACCCGGGTTTCGGGGCACCAAGACCCGGGCGCGAACATAAACACCAGGTATGCTGGGACCAAGTCTCACACATAAGATGTATAGTGGCACAGGATCGAATGTCACATATTTATATATAACAGGAGTTCTATACAAAATAAATAATTACATAATAAGGAAACAACGGTCCAGCAACCCAAAGTTGACTGGGAGACGACGACCTAGACCTCTCACGAACACATCACGGCATCCTCCATGCGCCTCATCCAGTGGTACCTGTTCTTGACCTGTGGGGGGGTGTGAGACAGCAAGAGTGAGCTCACATACGTTCATCGCTCAACAAGTTGTGGGGAATAATGTGCATGAACTCGCCAAAGGTGGGAGCTCACATGAAGTGTAAGGCTTACCAAAGAGGATGGTTAGAGCTGAGCATTGCTTTTAAAGTTCGTCAAAATTTTATTAGCAGTTACTAAGTATAAGTAAATACCAAACCCAATTAAGTAGTAGAACAAAAGTAACAACTTCACCTGCGATGCAATGCATATGACAAATTGAATTTAGTTCCATAATTTAATCATGTGAGTGTCCGAGCTGCTCATGACCGTGAGCACGGCTAGTATACCAGTTTTACACTCTGCAGAGGTTGCGCATCTTTACCCACAAGTCGTGTTACCCATCTGCCAAGAGACGGCCAATCCCATACACCTCTACCGAGGAGGTGAGGCAGGGTAACACTACGAGGCCTTTACAAAGTTCCACTAGCTTCAGAAAACCCGCTACAGTTTATAGGAAGTTCCAATGCAGGAATCCCTTGCAGGACCGCCACCGCGGCAAAATCCTCCCGAGGGCCTCCCTAGCAGGAATCCCTTACAGGACTGCCATCGCAGCAAAATCCTCCCGAGGGCCTCCCTACACTGACC
Source organism: Zea luxurians (assembly GCA_029449295.1). NCBI lineage: Eukaryota > Viridiplantae > Streptophyta > Magnoliopsida > Poales > Poaceae > Zea > Zea luxurians. The sequence goes on from JAOPSE010000066.1 coordinate 3,375,750, forward strand.
ACTCCCCTACTGCCCTTGCCCCTTTCGGGTAAGGTAGTCTTCCACTAGCTTTCCTAATTAATCGGCCAAGGGCGTCCCATTAAACCCTTGTGGTAGCACTGTTTTCCCGGGTGGTTCTCCATGTTCCAATTAACATAATGATCTTGTCATGAACAGTAATTAACAAACTGATAACAAAAGTGTAATCATGAATAATGTATCTCCATACCCAAAACCACATATAGCACTAGCAAGTACTACCCAGAAAGTTCAGTGGTAAACAAGGTATAAAGATAGACAAACTAGGGTAACCTATTGGGTCCCATCAAAATTAACCTATGCAGATCATTATGATTAATTAGAACATGAGTGGGTAAAAAGAAGTGGTCAAGGACACAACTTGCCTGACACTTGAGATTCCAGGTACCAGGATGATCTTCAAGTGACTCGTGACCTCACTGCTAGTCGTAGCAATACAGATAAACATGGTATAGTCAAAATTAACATCACACCAAACATAAGAATAAACTGTGTAATAATAATCTATACGTTGCTACGAGATCACGGGTTCGAGAACTACTAAGATCGGAGCTACGATTAAGGAGTTATGATTTTATAGGGGATTTATGTGATTAAAATATTAAACTATATCATAAATTGGTTAATATAAATCATATGAGAGGTTATCCTATATATAATTATCTCAACTTTAATCTAAAACGTTATTTTATTAAAGATCATTTAGTCAAATTATGACCATAAGATCAGAAGTTAATCCAATAGACATAGGTTAATCCAATTAACATAGAATAAATAACTATCTAATTATAAAAGTATGATACATGGTATGATAAATGTTGTTACTGCGTAGTAAATATTTATACGAAGCTAATGCAATTTGAACGGATCAAATCGAAGTTAAAATAAAGAAGTTTTGAATTTATAAAGATTATATGTGTTTGTACAAGATTAAATGGAATATAAATTTTTAATGTGACTTTCATGTCAAAATAGAGATACTATGCGATAAACAATAATATTATATAGTTATAGAAATTGGAATGGACTAATTTGGACTTAGTATGAATTTTCTAGGGATTAAACAAGCTTTAATAATTATTTTTACATTAAAAATCATTTCTGAAATGAATTTATCTGCCTCTGGTCTGCGCTCATGAAATCTGGAAAGCGCAGGGGCTAATCCGCAAAAGTTCCTATGACTCAGGCGAACCCCTATGTGGACGGCGGGTTGATATGAGTAAAGCGCAGGGTCTCTTTTAGAAAATGCTCGGCCGCGGCAAGGTATGGATTAACAGGAGTCGTCCGATCCTGATCTAAGGAACCCGATATAAGATGAAGGGGGTACGTGCCATGATCCATAGGATCCGGAATCCACGGTCCCGGTTTAATACAGCCACGATTGGCTCGCACCCAACCGATCAGATATCTACGGCCTAGTATCAATCACGCGAAGGGTTATCACTAGCATCTAATCAGAGCCGTTCGCGCTTGGATGGATGGCCCTGGTCACGTCTTCTCCGGCCGACGGCCTCGCACGGCAGGGTGCCCAGGTTGCGGCGGCGCACAACCGGCGAGAGTCGTTCCTGCCGGTGGCGAAGCCTTTCCCAAACCCGATAGCCGTAGATGCATGGAGAGACAGAGCGAATCGACTGGAAGGGTCCTTACCGGTCTTCGCGCAGCAGAGCTGGCTGCCCACGGGGCATGCGGATCCGCGGCGGCCATGGAGCTGTGGCAAGCAATCCCGGTGGTCTAGAGCACGATTCCGCTCAGGCGAAGCCGCGACGAGCATCAGTGTGCGCTGGGCTTCCTCTCGAATCGATCACCGAGGTCAGTCCAGCGGCCAAGGCGGAAACCGACCGTGGACCGCACCTCGATCTCTCTCTTCTCCGATGAGGTGCTCAGGCAATCACGTTTGTCGTCGTGTCTGTTTGGATAGGAGAGATTGGCCTCGAGTTTTATAGCATAGCGGCGGAGTCCGAGTCCAAGAAGCCGAGTCCGCGGTGGAGCACGTGCTTCGGAGCAGCGACAGGGAGCGCCCGCCATGGATCTCGGCGCTTTCTGTTGGGTTGTGGCGGAGGTGATGAAGCTGACCAATGGGTCCCACACGACGGTGACACAGCGCAAAAACGCGTGAGAAACACCAGTTGGGCCGCGCAGAGGGAAATGGGCAGTGGGCCGAATAAGGCATTTGCGGCCCAGTTAGGTTATTTCCCATTTTCTTTTATTTCCCATTTCCTTTTCTCCCTTTTCAAATTCAATTTGAATCCAGATTTAATTCAAACCTTTTTGGCCCTTCGTTGCAATTTTATATTTGTGAAATTAGAGGTACTAAATATGGAGATATTTAATTATTTATTCATTCATATCCTTTTATCTTTTTTTTCTTCTCTCCATATTTCTAGAATTCCCTTTAATTCTTAAATTCTCATCTAGGTATTAATATATTCTCTTTATTTTATTTATTTTTTTGGTCAATTATCCCCACTAAATGAATGCTCCTATATGCATAATTCACAAGGGATTGATTTACACATTACTTATTTAGTTTAGGAGAATTTTAATATCAAATCTTCATTATGATTTATTTTTCTTTTGATCCAAATATTTCTAAGGAGTGCTCTAATATTTATATTTATATAATACTTATTAACTTAAATAAAGGATAATTCATTTAAGAATCCCTTTTATTGAATCTTTATTATAAAACATTTTATTTTTAGGAGATGTGACTTCAAAAGTTTTGGAAGAAGAGATACAAAAATATTCTAACACCAAACCTTTGGAAAATTTTACATAATTCACAAAATGAGATTTTGAGGTGTTACAAATCCTACCCCCCTTAAAAATAATCTCGTCCTCGAGATTAGTAAGAAAAGGAATAGAGAAGAATTGGTTTGTAATTTAGCTTTTAGTTTCTAATTAGTTCAAAATCAAGAGCCTGTTTTTTTTCATTAGTGAGTGATTAGGAGAGCATTGGTATTCAGCTACTTATTAGGTAGGATATAAGAGATGGTTAGGTTAGGGCAATAATAGCTTGGGGTAAGAAAGTTTATGGTGAGAAAGAACTCAATGTTGGGTGGTAATGCATCTGAAGGTCGAGTTTGACTTCTCTCCTTCCTTGACGAGTTTTGGTCTTCTTTGGCTTTCATCCTTGGAGTCGCCATCCATATCAAGGACATATGGTTAAGATAGTTGTCGGTGCTTGGGATGGGTAGGCCCAACAAGGTTTACTTTGCTTTTGGAGTAGGTGAATTTAGGTAACGTATCAAGCGGGTTAGGTAATTGCGCATGGCCGAGTTGATCTAGGTCACCAATTTAGGCTTATGTGAATTTTGGAGTATGGCCTTATCCTTTGTACCAACATTAAGTAACTCACACTAGATTAGATCATATTAGATTAGATAGGATCTAGATTAAATTGAATATGACTAGATAGACTTGATAAGATTTCATTAAATAGATCATGGTTGTTACTTCAGGATGAGTTAAGTAAAGTGGTTAGGATAAGACAAATCTTTCAAGATAAGATGAATCTATGAGTGTAGGATAGAATCTTTAAGATGAGATGGATATTATTAGGCTAGATATTTTAATGAGGGATAACCTAGTTTATCTAGTTATTTTTTTAAGCATTTTTCCCTATATGTAGATGTAATTGTGGACATTACTCCACAACCCATCACACTCAATCAAAGATCCAAATCAGACAAATATCATAAGAACAAGCATTCAAGCATATAAAAAAATAATAGTTTTTTTTGTTCCTAAGATTAGGTTTCCTATTCCTAAAAGTCACTTTAGGTATATGATTTCAAAGTGTGAAATCCACTTTTGTCTTTAGAGTGAAAAGGTAAGAGTAATTAGAGTAAAGCGGAAATAGATGAGGAAAGATTAAGAAAAGTTTAGAAAAGAATCAGAGTAGCAAAGGTAAGTAAATAAAGGTTGTCCAGTTCTATCTAGGTTTCGTCCTACAGTCAACATTGCTCTGATACCACTTCTGTCACACCCGGGTTTCGGGGCACCAAGACCCGGGCGCGAACATAAACACCAGGTATGCTGGGACCAAGTCTCACACATAAGATGTATAGTGGCATAGGATCGAATGTCACATATTTATATATAACAGGAGTTCTATACAAAATAAATAATTACATAATAAGGAGACAACGGTCCAGCAACCCAAAGTTGACTGGGAGACGACGACCTAGACCTCTCACGAACACATCACGGCATCCTCCATGCGCCTCATCCGGTGGTACCTGTTCTTGACCTGTGGGGGGGTGTGAGACAGCAAGAGTGAGCTCACGTACGTTCATCGCTCAACAAGTTGTGGGGAATAATGTGCATGAACTCGCCAAAGGTGGGAGCTCACATGAAGTGTAAGGCTTACCAAAGAGGATGGTTAGAGCTGAGCATTGCTTTTAAAGTTCGTCAAAATTTTATTAGCAGTTACTAAGTATAAGTAAATACCAAACCCAATTAAGTAGTAGAACAAAAGTAACAACTTCACCTGCGATGCAATGCATATGACAAATTGAATTTAGTTCCATAATTTAATCATGTGAGTGTCCGAGCTGCTCATGACCGTGAGCACGGCTAGTATACCAGTTTTACACTCTGCAGAGGTTGCGCATCTTTACCCACAAGTCGTGTTACCCATCTGCCAAGAGACGGCCAATCCCATACACCTCTACCGAGGAGGTGAGGCAGGGTAACACTACGAGGCCTTTACAAAGTTCCACTAGCTTCAGAAAACCCGCTACAGTTTATAGGAAGTTCCAATGCAGGAATCCCTTGCAGGACCGCCACCGCGGCAAAATCCTCCCGAGGGCCTCCCTAGCAGGAATCCCTTGCAGGACTGCCATCGCAGCAAAATCCTCCCGAGGGCCTCCCTACACTGACCACTCCCCTACTGCCCTTGCCCCTTTCGGGTAAGGTAGTCTTCCACTAGCTTTCCTAATTAATCGGCCAAGGGCGTCCCATTAAACCCTTGTGGTAGCACTGTTTTCCCGGGTGGTTCTCCATGTTCCAATTAACATAATGATCTTGTCATGAACAGTAATTAACAAACTGATAACAAAAGTGTAATCATGAATAATGTATCTCCATACCCAAAACCACATATAGCACTAGCAAGTACTACCCAGAAAGTTCAGTGGTAAACAAGGTATAAAGATAGACAAACTAGGGTAACCTATTGGGTCCCATCAAAATTAACCTATGCAGATCATTATGATTAATTAGAACATGAGTGGGTAAAAAGAAGTGGTCAAGGACACAACTTGCCTGGCACTTGAGATTCCAGGTACCAGGATGATCTTCAAGTGACTCGTGACCTCACTGCTAGTCGTAGCAATACAGATAAACATGGTATAGTCAAAATTAACATCACACCAAACATAAGAATAAACTGTGTAATAATAATCTATACGTTGCTACGAGATCGCGGGTTCGAGAACTACTAAGATCGGAGCTACGATTAAGGAGTTATGATTTTATAGGGGATTTATGTGATTAAAATATTAAACTATATCATAAATTGGTTAATATAAATCATATGAGAGGTTATCCTATATATAATTATCTCAACTTTAATCTAAAACGTTATTTTATTAAAGATCATTTAGTCAAATTATGACCATAAGATCAGAAGTTAATCCAATAGACATAGGTTAATCCAATTAACATAGAATAAATAACTATCTAATTATAAAAGTATGATACATGGTATGATAAATGTTGTTACTGCGTAGTAAATATTTATACGAAGCTAATGCAATTTGAACGGATCAAATCGAAGTTAAAATAAAGAAGTTTTGAATTTATAAAGATTATATGTGTTTGTACAAGATTAAATGGAATATAAATTTTTAATGTGACTTTCATGTCAAAATAGAGATACTATGCGATAAACAATAATATTATATAGTTATAGAAATTGGAATGGACTAATTTGGACTTAGTATGAATTTTCTAGGGATTAAACAAGCTTTAATAATTATTTTTACATTAAAAAACATTTCTGAAATGAATTTATCTGCCTCTGGTCTGCGCTCATGAAATCTGGAAAGCGCAGGGGCTAATCCGCAAAAGTTCCTATGACTCAGGCGAACCCCTATGTGGACGGCAGGTTGATATGAGTAAAGCGCAGGGTCTCTTTTAGAAAATGCTCGGCCGCGGCAAGGTATGGATTAACAGGAGTCGTCCGATCCTGATCTAAGGAACCCGATATAAGATGAAGGGGGTACGTGCCATGATCCATAGGATCCGGAATCCACGGTCCCGGTTTAATACAGCCACGATTGGCTCGCACCCACCCGATCAGATATCTACGGCCTAGTATCAATCACGCGAAGGGTTATCACTGGCATCTAATCAGAGCCGTTTGCGCTTGGATGGATGGCCCTGGTCGCGTCTTCTCGGGCCGACGGCCTCGCACGGCAGGGTGCCCAGGTTGCGGCGGCGCACAACCGGCGAGAGTCGTTCCTGCCGGTGGCGAAGCCTTTCCCAAACCCGATAGCCGTAGATGCATGGAGAGACAGAGCGAATCGACTGGAAGGGTCCTTACCGGTCTTCGTGCAGCAGAGCTGGCTGCCCACGGGGCATGCGGATCCGCGGCGGCCATGGAGCTGTGGCAAGCAATCCCGGTGGTCTAGAGCACGATTCCGCTCAGGCGAAGCCGCGACGAGCATCAGTGTGCGCTGGGCTTCCTCTCGAATCGATCACCGAGGTCAGTCCAGCGGCCAAGGCGGAAACTGACCGTGGACCGCACCTCGATCTCTCTCTTCTCCGATGAGGTGCTCAGGCAATCATGTTTGTCATCGTGTCTGTTTGGATAGGAGAGATTGGCCTCGAGTTTTATAGCATAGCGGCGGAGTCCGAGTCCAAGAAGCCGAGTCCGCGGTGGAGCACGTGCTTCGGAGCAGCGACAGGGAGCGCCCGCCATGGATCTCGGCGCTTTCTGTTGGGTTGTGGCGGAGGTGATGAAGCTGACCAATGGGTCCCACACGACGGTGACACAGCGCAAAAACGCGTGGGAAACACCAGTTGGGCCGCGCAGAGGGAAATGGGCAGTGGGCCGAATAAGGCGTTTGCGGCCCAGTTAGGTTATTTCCCATTTTCTTTTATTTCCCATTTCCTTTTCTCCCTTTTCAAATTCAATTTGAATCCAGATTTAATTCAAACCTTTTTGGCCCTTCATTGCAATTTTATATTTGTGAAATTAGAGGTACTAAATATGGAGATATTTAATTATTTATTCATTCATATCCTTTTATCTTTTTTTTTCTTCTCTCCATATTTCTAGAATTCCCTTTAAATCTTAAATTCTCATCTAGGTATTAATATATTCTCTTTATTTTATTTATTTTTTTGGTCAATTATCCCCACTAAATGAATGCTCCTATATGCATAATTCACAAGGGATTGATTTACACATTACTTATTTAGTTTAGGAGAATTTTAATATCAAATCTTCATTATGATTTATTTTTCTTTTGATCCAAATATTTCTAAGGAGTGCTCTAATATTTATATTTATATAATACTTATTAACTTAAATAAAGGATAATTCATTTAAGAATCCCTTTTATTGAATCTTTATTATAAAACATTTTATTTTTAGGAGATGTGACTTCAAAAGTTTTGGAAGAAGAGATACAAAAATATTCTAACACCAAACCTTTGGAAAATTTTACATAATTCACAAAATGAGATTTTGAGGTGTTACACCCCAGGCGAGGCCGATCCGACAAAAATTACGACGTTTCACGCCCGACAAGAGAGAAGCCATCCGTGCAGAACTAGCTTGCTTGGTCGCGGCAGGATTCATTAGAGAAGTACTACATCCCGAGTGGTTAGCAAATCCTGTTCTTGTACTCAAAAAGAATAAAGTGGATTGGCGCATGTGCGCCGACTATACAGATCTCAACAAAACATTGTCCGAAGGATCCCTTCGAACTTCCTAGAATAGACCAGGTGGTAGATTCAACCGCCAGACGCTCTATGTTGTCTTTCTTGGATTGCTATTCCGGGTATCATCAGATCAGCCTGGCAAAAGAAGACGAGGAAAAAACAGCATTCATCACCCCATTTGGAGCTTTCTGCTATACCTCCATGTCGTTTGGTCTCAAGAACGCTGGAGCGACTTACCAGAGAGCGTGTGGAAGCTTTTGTGGATGATGTGGTGATCAAGACAGAGAACTCAGAAAAATTCATTGAAGATTTACAGTTGGTCTTCAACAGTCTACGGCGATATCGATGGAAGCTCAATCCTGAAAAATGTGTCTTCGGAGTACCAGCTGGAAAATTGCTCGGATTTATTGTCAGCCACCAAGGAATTGAAGCTAACCCCGAAAAGATCGAGGCTATCATGAGGATGGAAGCACCACGGTCATAGAAGAAAGTACAAAGACTTACTGGATGCATGGTGGCTCTAAGCAGGTTCATATCAAGGTTGGGAGAAAAGGGACTGTCGTTCTACAAGTTGCACAAAAAGGTGGACAAATTCCAGTGGACCTCAGAGGCTCAGGAAGCCCTAGATGCACTGAAGAAATTCTTGACAACACCACCAGTGCTAAAGTCGCCGCGCCGAGGCACGCCAAGTCAACCGGCCGAAGACCTACTGTTATATATCTCTTGCACGACTCACGTGGTGAGCACCGCGTTGGTAGTCGAGCGAGCAGAAGAAGGACATGCCTACCCAGTACAGCATCCCGTCTATTTTATTAGTGAAGTTCTGGGACCCTCGAAGAAGAAATATCCTCAAGTTCAAAAACTATTATATGTAGTACTTCTAACTGCACACAAGCTCCGTCACTACTTTGACGACCACAAAGTCATAGTAGTCACTGGATTCCCAATAGGGGATATTCTCCACAACAAAGAAGCCATCAGAAGGATAGCTAAGTGGGCATGTGAGCTGGGAGCTCATGACATTGAGTTTCGACCTCGTACCACCATCAAGACTCAAGCACTGGTGGATTTCGTATCAGAATGGACCGAGCAACAAGTGCCGAATAACCCAAAGACTGCAGAAGTATGGCGGATGTATTTTGATGGCTCGCTGAAGCTTCAGGGGGCAGGTGCAGGAATCCTCTTCATGGCACCTGGAGGTGAACAACTCAAATACGCTCTTCGGTTACTATTCTCAGCATCCAACAATGTAGCAGAATATGAGGCTTTGATTCATGGGCTGAACATCGCCATATCACTGGGCATCAATAGACTGATGGTATATGGAGATTCACTGGTGGTCACAAGTCAGATAAATAAAGAGTGGGATTGCTCGAATGACTCCATGGGCAGCTACTGCACGACTGTCCGAAAACTAGAAGACAAATTCGAAGGGCTGGAATTCCATCATGTGGAAAGAGATCGCAACGCGGCGGCAGACGCATTGTCAAAACTAGGATCTAGTCGGGCTCAAGTCCCGCCTGGAGTTTTCGTCCAAGAAATTCTACCGCCCGAGCATTTCATTAGATCAGGCAGAAGAGTGCAATATTCTGAGCCAACCAGAGTCAGATTTTGATGACTAGAGGGAACCAATCATCAGATACATAAGAAACGAGGAAGAACCGGATGACAGAAATGCAGCAGAGCGCATTGCAAGGCAGTTGGCTCATTATACTCTCATCGGGGAAACACTGTACAGAAGGGGCACGACAGGAGTCCTCATGAAGTGCATTCTTTCGGCTACTGGGAAGCAACTGCTAGATGAAATCCACGCTGGGCAATGCATAATACATGTGGCATCCAGGACTCTGGTTAGGAAGGTCTTCAGGTCTGGTTTCTACTGGCCAACGGCAAAGAGTGACGCCGCCGAGTTAGTCCAGAGATGTGAAGCCTGACAGTACTTATCAAAACAGCAGCATCTACCAGCACAACAACTGCAAACCATACTTGTAACATGGCCATTCGCGTCCTGGGGACTGGATATGATTGGACCCTTCAAGAAAGCTCAAGGAGGATACACTCATGTTCTGGTTGCTATTAACAAATTCACTAAGTGGATAGAGTACAAGCTCATTGCTTCTCTAACCTTAGCTAAGGCAGTGGAATTCATACAAGATATAATATTTAGGTTCGGAATACTGAACAGCATCATAACTGACCTGGGATCCAATTTCACTAGTTCAGAGTTCTTCGATTTCTGTGAACAAAAAAGCATTCAGATCAAATATGCCTCGGTAGCGCATCCAAAAGCCAACGGGCAGGTAGAAAGGGCCAACAGAATGATATTGGAAGCACTCAGAAAGAAGGTCTTCAACAAGAATGAAAAGTTCGCAGGAAAGTGGATCAGAGAGTTGTCGTATGTGGTTTGGACCTTAAGAACTCAACCTAGCCGAGCTTTGCATGGAAATACTCCCTTCTTTATGGTCTATGGTTCGGAGGCAGTGCTACCTGCTGATCTCAAGTTTGGGGCACCAAGATTAACCTTCGAAAACATAGCTGAAGCTGAAGCTACTAGACTGGAGGATGTTGATATATTAGAAGAAGAACGATTGAACACAATGATTAAGTCAGTCAGATATCAGCAAACTTTGAGGCGCTACCATGATAAAGTCGTACGACATCGATCCTTCGTAGTGGGAGATCTTGTCCTCCGCCGAATTCTAACGGAGGAAGGACGGCACAAATTGTCGCCACTATGGGAAGGACCATTCATAGTAGCAGAGGTCACTCGGCCTGGGTCATAACGTCTTACTCAAATGGACGGCGCGGAAATTGGGAACTCATGGAATATAGAACATCTCAGGAAATTCTATCCCTAGCTAGATTTCAAGAGCTATTGGGACGACATTGTATTCTGTAAATTGGGAAACACATCATCAATAAAAAGACTTCATTACCAAAGGCACTCAAGTTGTTTATTGTTAATCTGCATACTTACTCGACTTAGGGTGACCACTATACCCTAATAACGGAGCAATCGGCTTAAGTCGGCAATGACTTAAGATGGTGTGACATGCTCATGCTTACTTAATCCAGGGTGACCACTATACCCTACTAACGGAGCAATCGGCTTAAGTCGGCAATGACTTAAGACGGTGTGACATGCTCACGCTTACTTAATCTAGGGTGACCACTATACCCTACTAACGGAGCAATTGGCTTAAGTCGGCAATGACTTAAGACGGTGTGACATGCTCACGCTTACTTAATCCAGGGTGACCACTATACCCTACTAACGGAGCAATCGGCTTAAGTCGGCAATGACTTAAGACGGCATGACATGCTCACGCTTACTTAATCCAGGGTGACCACTATACCCTACTGACGGAGCAATCAGCTTAATTCGGCACTGACTTAAGACGGTGTAACATGCTTACGCTTAACTCAAGGTGACCACTATACCCTATTAACAGAGCAGTCGGTTTAAGTAGGTAGTAACTTAAATCGGCGCGGCATGCTCACGTCTACTCGATCCGGCACAAGCTCGCTTGTGATTACTCATCTTGGGGCGATCTCTATGCCTCGTGGAATAAAAAATAAGTTTCAAAACCATCACACTGCACTTATTTCTGCAATCGTAACAACTGTTGAATTCAAACAATATAAAAATAATAATGGCATTCAGTACTGAAAACACTTTCCGACAGAATATTCGAGCACACTAACCACACACTCAATGCATTTAGTATTTTCAACTTGGTAATGTTTTTCTCAAGAGCGACCGATGAAGAAGGATGACTCGAAGAATCAGGAACAACATTGACATCCGCAACTATGTCGTCAGAACAATCACGCCGGGCCTTCTCATCAAGATCCGCCCCGCGCGAATGGCCTTATCCATAGCCTTGTCGCGCTGAGCCTTCAAAGTGGTAGAAGTGTCTTCAGCAGCCTTAACAGTCAACCGATCAGCTTCTAGCTCCTGGACGACTGATCTTTTGGAAGCGCGCAGATCCTTGATGACAGAGTCTTTGCTTGACACCAATTTCCTAACACGAATGAGTTCATCCAGGGACTCTTGCAGCTTGTAATGATGATTATCCAAGTCTGCCATGGTAAAGCGATGGCTCCTCTCCAAGATGGTCAAAGAATTATTGGCGTCACGATACAACCTATCAAGGTTATCGTGAGAAGCTGCAAGGGCACATTTTTCTTCCAGCAAACAAGAATCAGCTCTCAAACATCAAGCAGGCAGTGAGAACACAGCAGAGAAAGTCAAGTAAGCTTACTTCATTGGCCGCCCTTTCAGAGTCAAGCTGAGCACTGAGAGAGGAATTCAACATATTGGCATCATTCAGAGAAGCAGAAACCCGAGCCAAGTCCATCTGACTTTGGGAATACTTCTCCTCGAGATCAGAATACCGCCGAGCCAAGTCCATCTAACCTTGAGAATATTTCTTCTCAAGATCAGAGTAACGCTGGGCCATATCTAGCAAGAAACGGTTAAACGAGGATATTCAGTCAGAAAGCAGATTAATCAAGTAGCCAAGAAGGAAATGTAATACCCAAATTTGTATACAAAGGGTATGGTGGATCTCCTCATTTTGTGCCTTAATTGCATCATCAAAAGAGCATACATAAAATCAAGGATGATTAAATTAAACCAATAATGCTAAAATAAAAGAAAGTGCATTTTATTGGAGTTTTATATGTTTGTGCACTAAATAAAAATAAAAAGGATAATAACAATAAGATAATAAATATTAGAAGTGGAATTAAAACCCTAAAGTGGAAGGTGGGATTTTATAAATAAGGAAGAGAGAAAATGGTGATATAAATAATATAAATAATTATATTTCTAAAATTGGGATTTTAGATTTCACAATATCATTTGAGAATAAAATTTGACACTAATTTGGATTCAAAATTTGAATTGGATTTCAAAATGGAGAAAAAGAAGTGTAAAAGAAAAGAATAAAACAAAACTCACCTAGTTGGGCCGCTCCTCTCCTATTCGGCCCACTCCACCTTCCCTCTCGCGCCCAGCCCATCGCCATCGCGCCCGGACTCACTGGCGCGCGGGCCCACCCAGCCAGCCACCCTGCGCCCACGCCTGGTCCCGCCTTTTGCCTCTGACTTGTGGGCCCAACCGGTCGGACTCATCTCTTCCCAAGTCCACAGCTCAACGAAATCGCCGACCGCCTCGCCGGAGATCTTGCTTCTTGTGACCATGCTCGGACTTCGTTACCGGGTATAAATCGGGCGTCGTGGCATCCTCGTCCTCCCAACTCTGGGCATCGAGCTCAACTGGAACCCATCACACACGCAGGAACCTTCTGCCGTGAGAAAGAGTGCGCCACGAGAGAGGGAGATTAGGTCGCTATTGTCTTGGCGAAATTTGTGCTCGGGGTGCTTCGTCAGGGGTCTACGCGCATCTCCGTGTGGAGTTCTTGGACTGAGGGCGGTCTGGGCTTGACGAATTTCTCATCGGCACGCCACCGTGGCCGTTGTTCCGCCGTATCGCGTCGACAACCTCTTCCTCGTCACCACCGATGGTGAGAACACCTCTGTATGTCTCGTCTTCATCTCTGCTCTGTTTACCGCCCCTTGATTTTGAGGATTCACGCTCGGGATCTCGGATTAGAAACGGCCGGCGATGGCCTCCGCCGTGCGGGTACTACACCGCCGCGCCGTCGGCTTGGGCGATAGGGTTGGTTGGCCACCGTTGGATCCTAGCTCAACGTGCGCGATTATTTCCAAGATAACGATTCGGTGAGTGGACGATCGACCGTTGATCTAAGATCGAACGGTCGGGTGCTTTGAGTGGGGTTCGAAGTCAGTAACCGTTGGATCAATATCCTGGGGCTCTGGTTGTAGACCGATCTGTTGTGGCGATGATCTAATCTGGGTCGTGGCTTTTTGATCCAGCGGCTGAAGTCAGCCCATACCCCTTCGGTCGTGTATTTTCTTAAAGAGACCCTCCACTTCAAACTATTCAACCCACAATCCACCCCAGTTGTAGCCTGAGCCTAGAGAGTCTCTTGAATTAGACCCTGCACTTTTCTGAAATCCTGCGCGCAGTCCTGGAATCCGAGAAAATGGGGAAAAGATTTTAAGAAATGAATTTCTAGTGCCAAAATAATTCCAGAACTTAAATACTTCATAGAAAATTCATTTTAAATCCTTTTTCATCCATTCCAGTTGCAATAATTTTGTTTAATTATTGGTCATCATTTAGTACCACTGTTTAGCCATGAAACTTGAATTAAAATTATTCATTTGGATTAATCTATTCTAAGCACTAAATAAGTTCAGAAATTTATAATTTAATAACTGTAACTCCGAATTTAGTGATTCTTGTTCCTACGATCTCGTAGAGACGCGTAGAATATTCTTATGCAGTTTGATCTTATGTTTGGTGTAATGTTAATTTTGCCTATACCATGTTTGTCTGTATTGCTACGTTTAGCAGTGAGGACACGTGTCATCTGAAGAGCAAGTTGGTACCTAGAATCTCAAGTGCCAGGCAAGTTGTGCCCTTGATCACTTCTTTTACCCACTCATGTTCTAATTAATCATAATGATCTGCATAGGTTAATTTGATGGGACCTAATAGGTTACCCTAGTTTGTCTATCTTTATGCCTTGTTTACCACTAAACTTTATGGGTAGTACTTGCTAGTGCTATATGTGGATTTGGGCATTGAGATACATATTATTCATACTTTTGTTATCAGTTGTTATTTACTGTTCATGATAAGATCATTATGTTAATTGGAACATGGAGCGACCACCCAGGAAAACAGTGCTACCACAAGGGTTTAATGGGACGCCCTTGGCCGATTAATTAGGAAAGCTAGTGGAAGACTACCTTACCCAAAAGGGGCAAGGGCAGTAGGGGAGTGGTCAGTGTAGGGAGGCCCTCGGGAGGATTTTGCTGCCATGGCAGTCCTGCAAGGGATTCCTGCTAGGGAGGCCCTCGGGAGGATTTTGCCGCGATGGCGGTCCTACAAGGGATTCCTTCATTGGAACTTCCTATAAACTGTAGCGGGTTTTCTGAAGCTAGTGGAACTTTGTAAAGGCCTCGTAGTGTTACCCTGCCTCACCTCCTCGGTAGAGGTGTATGGGATTGGCCGTCTCTTGGCAGATGGGTAACACGACTTGTGGGTAAAGATGTGCAACCTCTGTAGAGTGTAAAACTGGTATACTAGCCGTGCTCACGGTCATGAGCAGCTCGGACCCTCACATGATTAAATTATGGAACTAAATTCAATTTGTCATATGCATTGCATCGCGGGTGAGGTTGTTACTTTTGTTCTACTATTTAATTGGGTTGGTATTCACTTATACTTAGTAACTGCTAATAAAATTTCGACCAACTTTACAAGCAATGCTCAGCTCTAACCATCCTCTTTGGTAAGCCTTACACTTCACGTGAGCTCCCACCTTTGGCGAGTTCATGCACATTATTCCCCACAACTTGTTGAGCTATGAACGTATGTGAGCTCACTCTTGCTGTCTCACACCCCCCCACAGGTCAAGAACAGGTACCACAGGATGATGTGCATGGAGGATGCTGCGATATGTTCGTGAGAGGTCTAGGCCGTCGTCTCCCAGTCAACTTTGGGTTGCTGGACCGTTGTCTCCCTATAATGTAATTATTTATTTTGTATAGAACTCTTGTTATATAGTAAATATGTGACATTCGATCCTGTGCCATGATTCATCATATGTGTGAGACTTGGTCCCAGCACACCTGGTGATTATATTTGCGCCCGGGTCTTGGTGCCCCGAAACCCGGGTGTGACAGAAGTGGTATCAGAGGAATGTTGACTGTAGGACAAAACCTAGATAGAACTGGACAACCAATACTTACTTACCTTTGCTACTCTGATCTTATCTAAACTTTTCTTGACCTTTTCTCATCTATTTCCGCTTTACTCTGATTATTCTCACCTTTTCATTCTAAAGACAAATGTGGATTTCACACTTTGAAATTCTGTGCTTAAAGTGACCTTAGGGATAGGAGACCCACTCTTAGGAACAAAATCAAAAGTATTTTTGTAAATATTTGTATGCTTGAAAGTTTGTTCTTATGATACATGTCTGATTTGGATCTTTGAATGAGTGTGATGGGTTGTGGAGTAATATCCACAATTACATCTGCATATACGTATAGGCATAAATAGAATTCATAAGAAAACTAAGCCACTTAGATTATCCTCCATTAAAATGTATCTATCTCATAGAGATCCCTCTAATCTTAAAAGACTCTCCCATATCTTAATAGATTCATCGTATCTTATAAGATTCTCTCTTATCTTACTAGATCCACCTCATCTTAAAAGATTCTTTTTACCTTAATAAATTCACCTTATCTTGAAGAGATTCTATCTTATCATAACATATCTAACTAATCTCAAAAGATTCTAACATATCTTAATAATACATATTCTACCCTGTTAGACCTATCTAACCTAAACCAGTCTAATCTAGTCATATCCAATCTAATCTAGATCTTTTCTTACCTAATGCGATCTGATCTAGTGTGGTCTGACGTAATCTAACCTAATGTGGTCCACTTAAACATACTAATGACACTAGTAGAAGAGATTAGACCCTACTAGCCATGTATTAACTTAACTTAGCACATTGGATCAACTCAACTATGAGCTAACCCAACCCATGATGAATGGTATAACCTTTCTATTCCCACCTAACAATAAACAAACTTTTAACCTACATCTTGTAGTCTATCTCACCCATATATATCTCTCATCTTGACAGATTCTATCTTACCCTTGGATATTCACCTTATACGACTGGTTACCCCAATCTGGACATAAAACAAAAATTTAGCCCTACTAAAGAATCTTCAGATTATAACCAGCTACTAGCTTATTCATTCTACTTATTGAATAATGTCATTTGCAAAACTATTACCATATGCTTCTAACTTTCATGGTCAATACCAGGAAAGGAAAAATTATCACGCAACAGCAAACAGAAATGAATCCTCCAAATCCTCCACCTGTTGAAATCAATCAAGTGGTTGCTGCCCAAAGGCTGGTAATACAACAATTGACAGACATGATGACCGAAATGCAAAATCAGATAAGACAAGAACGCGAGGAAATACGTCAGGCCCGTCTGGAGATACGTCAAGAAATAAGACAATCACAGTTGGAAAGACAACAACAACAACCTCCTCCACCACCACCACCAGCTCCACCAAGCTACATAAACATATATATAAATTATTATTATTTGTAAGATCTAGATGTTACTTTAGTTAGTAGATGATATGATATTATTTTAGAAGGAATAATAAGGTCTATTGACCCTATGTTTTGTTAAAGAATTATGCCTCATGTCGAGATTTCTTTGTTTGTGCACATGTTCCGAGAACAATATGAGTATACATCCCTTTTCTTACAAATCTCGAGGACGAGATTATTTTTAAGGGGGGTAGGATTTGTAATACCCAAATTTGTATACAAAGGGTATGGTGGATCTCCTCATTTTGTGCCTTAATTGCATCATCAAAAGAGGATACATAAAATCAAGGATGATTAAATTAAACCAATAATGCTAAAATAAAAGAAAGTGCATTTTATTGGAGTTTTATATGTTTGTGCCCTAAATAAAAATAAAAAGGATAATAACAATAAGATAATAAATATTAGAAGTGGAATTAAAACCCTAAAGTGGAAGGTGGGATTTTATAAATAAGGAAGAGAGAAAAGGGTGATATAAATAATATAAATAATTATATTTCTAAAATTGGGATTTTAGATTTCACAATATCATTTGAGAATAAAATTTGACACTAATTTGGATTCAAAATTTGAATTGGATTTCAAAATGGAGAAAAAGAAGTGTAAAAGAAAAGAATAAAACAAAACTCACCTAGCTGGGCCGCTCCTCTCCTATTCGGCCCACTCCACCTTCCCTCTCGCGCCCAGCCCATCGCCATCGCGCCCGGACTCACTGGCGCGCGGGCCCACCCAGCCAGCCACCCTGCGCCCACGCCTAGTCCCGCCTTTTGCCTCTGACTTGTGGGCCCAACCGGTCGGACTCATCTCTTCCCAAGTCCGCAGCTCAACGAAATCGCCGACCGCCTCGCCGGAGATCTTGCTTCTTGTGACCATGCTCGGACTTCGTTACCGGGTATAAATCGGGCGTCGCGGCATCCTCGTCCTCCCAACTCTGGGCATCGAGCTCAACTGGAACCCATCACGCACGCAGGAACCTTCTGCCGTGAGAAAGAGTGCGCCACGAGAGAGGGAGATTAGGTCGCCATTGTCTTGGCGAAATTTGTGCTCGGGGTGCTTCGTCAGGGGTCTGCGCGCATCTCCGTGTGGAGTTCTTGGACTGAGGGCGGTCTGGGCTTGACGAATTTCTCATCGGCACGCCACTGTGGCCGTTGTTCCGCCATATCGCGTCGACAGCCTCTTCCTCGTCACCACCGATGGTGAGAACACCTCTGTATGTCTCGTCTTCATCTCTGCTCTGTTTACCGCCCCTTGATTTTGAGGATTCACGCTCGGGATCTCGGATTAGAAACGGCCGGCGATGGCCTCCGCCGTGCGGGTACTACACCGCCGCGCCGTCGGCTTGGGCGATAGGGTTGGTTGGCCACCGTTGGATCCTAGCTCAACGTGCACGATTATTTCCAAGATAACGATTCGGTGAGTGGACGATCGACCGTTGATCTAAGATCGAACGGTCGGGTGCTTTGAGTGGGGTTCGAAGTCAGTAACCGTTGGATCAATATCCTGGGGCTCTGGTTGTAGACCGATCTGTTGTGGCGATGATCTAATCTGGGTCGTGGCTTTTTGATCCAGCGGCTGAAGTCAGCCCATACCCCTTCGGCCGTGTATTTTCTTAAAGAGACCCTCCACTTCAAACTATTCAACCCGCAATCCACCCCAGTTGTAGCCTGAGCCTGGAGAGTCTCTTGAATTAGACCCTGCACTTTTCTGAAATCCTGCGCGCAGTCCTGGAATCCGAGAAAATGGGGAAAAGATTTTAAGAAATGAATTTCTAGTGCCAAAATAATTCCAGAACTTAAATACTTCATAGAAAATTCATTTTAAATCCTTTTTCATCCATTCCAGTTGCAATAATTTTGTTTTATTATTGGTCATCATTTAGTACCACTGTTTAGCCATGAAACTTGAATTAAAATTATTCATTTGGATTAATCTATTCTAAGCACTAAATAATTTCAGAAATTTATAACTTAATAACTGTAACTCCGAATTTAGTGATTCTTGTTCCTACGATCTCGTAGAGACGCGTAGAATATTCTTATGCAGTTTGATCTTATGTTTGGTGTAATGTTAATTTTGCCTATACCATGTTTGTCTGTATTGCTACGTTTAGCAGTGAGGACACGTGTCATCTGAAGAGCAAGTTGGTACCTGGAATCTCAAGTGCCAGGCAAGTTGTGCCCTTGATCACTTCTTTTACCCACTCATGTTCTAATTAATCATAATGATCTGCATAGGTTAATTTGATGGGACCTAATAGGTTACCCTAGTTTGCCTATCTTTATGCCTTGTTTACCACTAAACTTTATGGGTAGTACTTGCTAGTGCTATATGTGGATTTGGGCATTGAGATACATATTATTCATACTTTTGTTATCAGTTGTTATTTAATGTTCATGATAAGATCATTATGTTAATTGGAACATGGAGCGACCACCCGGGAAAACAGTGCTACCACAAGGGTTTAATGGGACGCCCTTGGCCGATTAATTAGGAAAGCTAGTGGAAGACTACCTTACCCGAAAGGGGCAAGGGCAGTAGGGGAGTGGTCAGTGTAGGGAGGCCCTCGGGAGGATTTTGCTGCGATGGCAGTCCTGCAAGGGATTCCTGCTAGGGAGGCCCTCGGGAGGATTTTGCCGCGATGGCGGTCCTGCAAGGGATTCCTGCATTGGAACTTCCTATAAACTGTAGCAGGTTTTCTGAAGCTAGTGGAACTTTGTAAAGGCCTCGTAGTGTTACCCTGCCTCACCTCCTCGGTAGAGGTGTATGGGATTGGCCGTCTCTTGGCAGATGGGTAACACGACTTGTGGGTAAAGATGCGCAACCTCTGCAGAGTGTAAAACTGGTATACTAGCCGTGCTCACGGTCATGAGCAGCTCGGACCCTCACATGATTAAATTATGGAACTAAATTCAATTTGTCATATGCATTGCATCGCGGGTGAGGTTGTTACTTTTGTTCTACTATTTAATTGGGTTGGTATTCACTTATACTTAGTAACTGCTAATAAAATTTTGACCAACTTTAAAAGCAATGCTCAGCTCTAACCATCCTCTTTGGTAAGCCTTACACTTCACGTGAGCTCCCACCTTTGGCGAGTTCATGCACATTATTCCCCACAACTTGTTGAGCTATGAACGTATGTGAGCTCACTCTTGCTGTCTCACACCCCCCCACAGGTCAAGAATAGGTACCACAGGATGATGTGCATGGAGGATGCTGCGATATGTTCGTGAGAGGTCTAGGCCGTCGTCTCCCAGTCAACTTTGGGTTGCTGGACCGTTGTCTCCCTATAATGTAATTATTTATTTTGTATAGAACTCTTGTTATATAGTAAATATGTGACATTCGATCCTGTGCCATGATTCATCATATGTGTGAGACTTGGTCCCAGCACACCTGGTGATTATATTTGCGCCCGGGTCTTGGTGCCCCGAAACCCGGGTGTGACAGGAAACAAAAGGCGCTAACCAGCATTTGTCATTTCCAACTCAGATATTCGCCTCTGAAGCAGCTTCGGATTCCAATGCGACAGAGACAAAGCTCTTTCCCGGACAGAAGCACCCTGCGATCTCAGCTGACCAGCCATCTCGTCAACCAAAGCCTAACATTGAAAATGAATGAGTGTAAAGACAGCATTTCACACGGAGCATAGCTAGGTCGGGAAAGAGCCGAATTACCAGGAGATTGGAGAAGAACGAAGGAAGCCCCAAATCAGGAGAAGCCGGTTGGTGACTTGATGAAGGATTATCAACCGAGGCAATCTGAGGAGCATCATTGGGGATCAACTCAACGTCACCAGTAGGAATCAAAACTCTAGCGTCAGGTGCGCCGACCTCTAAGGCGATTTCCTGATTTAAAGCACGTGCCACCGCCATACAATCAGAATGTGGGGGAGAAGACCCCATGTGGACATCCATGGAGGTATGAGAAGAGGAGCCCACTCGGGCACCCTCGGGGGCTGGGTCGCAGCCTGCACTTCCTAATGGAACCGGATCACCACCGGCAACACCCTCGGGGGCTGGGTTGCAGCTCACGCTACCCACCTGAGCCGGATCATTACCGACAACACCCTCGGGGGCTGGGTAACCACTAGCACCATCCTTGGAAGCTAGGTTCTCTACAGTAGCCACCTTTAAGACTGAAGGATTCTCAGCCACCTCCATAGGAGTAGAGCAACCTAGACCAGCTTCTTTACTCTGAAGACTGCACTCCAAGGTCGACGAGGCACGAGATGCTGCTCGGGATAACTCTAATCCCACATCAAGCATGTCAGTGCAAACGTCCATCATACCACCACCATCTATCGGCTCGGATAGCAGATCTTCAGGGACTACATCCTCGAGAGCCTGATCAAAATTTGCTAGAGACAATTCTTGTAGACCAACGAGAGCAGACAAAGCTGGAGAAGGAATATCACTACTCTCCCCACTGACTATATAACACCGACTGTTTTTCTGAATTAAGGGGACTTCCTCCTCCTCTTCATCATCCTCATCAATAGTACGAACAACACACTGAAAGGGAAATGTGCCCTTGGGCCATTTCTATAAGATTTTGGTGATTAAGTGCTCCACACAAATGCCTTGAGTGATATTTGTGCTAAAGACTCAAGAAGTGCAAATCAAGATTAAAGGTATGTTTCTAGACTTAGTACATTGTTTTGAAGACTAATGTATTATGTCTAAGTGCTAGAAACAGGAGAAATTGTTTTGGAGAAAAGTTGGCTATGTTCAGCCAAAAGGCTGCTCGGTCTGGGTGCACCGGACTGTCCGGTGGTGCACCAGACAGTGTCCGGTGTGCCAGGATCAGTCCCGATGAACAGCCTACTCTCGGGTCTCGACGGCGGCGTACGGCTGTAAATCACCGGACTGTCCGGTGGTGCATCGGACTGTCCGGTGAGTCGTCTGCGGCGAAGTCGTCGCTCTCGGGAATCATTCAACGGCGTACGGCTATAATTCACCGGACTGTCCGGTGAGACACCGGACTGTCCGGTGAGCCAACGATCGACTGCGCCAACGGTCGGCCGTGCAATCCGCGTGTGACGCGTGGCCGAGCCAACGGTCGGATGGGGGCACCGGACTGTCTGGTGTACACCAGATAGTATCGGTGCGCCAATGGCTCCAAATCTTCAACGGTCGGCTGCGCCAATTTAGGAAAGTAATCTGCACCGGACAGTGAACAGTTCATGTCCAGTGGTGCACCGGACTGTCCGGTGCGCCACCCGACAGAAGGCAAGAATTGCCTTCCCAGATTGCTTCCAACGGCTCCTAGCTGCCTTGGGGCTATAAAAGGGACCCCTAGGCGCATGGAGGAGAACACCAAGCATACTTTGAACATTCTAAGACTCCTGCACTCCATCTTCACACATTCGATTGACATTCTTAGTGATTTGAGCTCCGTTCTAGTGGTGAACTTGTTGCGTTTTATTTGAGCTCAAGTCTTGGCTTGTGTGTGTGCGTATTGTTGGGATTTGTGTGTGTTGCTTCCCTCCCTTACTCTGGTGCTTTCACATTGATATTTGTTGTAAGGGCGAGAGACTCCAACTTGTGGAGATTCCTGGCAAACAGGAAAAGTGATAAGAAAAAGGAACACCGTGGTATTCAAGTTGATCATTGGATCACTAGAAAGGGGTTGAGTGCAACCCTCGTCCATTGGGATGCCACAACGTGGAGGTAGACAAGTGTTGTACTTGTCGAACCACGGGATAACTGGTGTGTCTCTTGTGATTGTTTTTTGTGTGATTGTTGGTATTCGCAAGAGCTCGCTTTATATTCACTTGGTATTATCTCTCTAACACTTAACCAAGTTTTGTGGCTATAAGTTTTAAGTTTTTACAGGATCACCTATTCACCCCCCTCTAGGTGCTCTCACACACCCATTGGGGTCAGCTCTGGCCGGATTGCACCCATTGGGATCAACATCATCAAGGTCACACCCATTGGGGTCAGCGTCAACCGGGTCACACCCATTGGGATCAGCTCCAGTAAAAAGCTCCACTGGCACTTCCTCAGCAGCAGGAGCAGAAGGGTCGGCATCCTGATTCAAACATGACACTCGCCGAAGCCGTCTCTTTTTCTTTTTCTTCCCTTCAGCAGGAGAAGTTGGATGACTGGCTTGGCGAGGACATTTCGGGCGAGTGCTATCAGATCTTTGAGTGTCCAAGGTCTTTTCAGGCTCTGGGATAGTTGCCACAGCTAGTGTTTCAGCAGGGACCGAGTCAGAGGAATCCTCAGCCAACATATCTAGCATAGCACTTATTTCTGCATCGCTCGGGTTTACAGGCATCTCAAAATGAACCTACCTCTCATCATTGGGGATATCACCAAGCGAAGCAACCAAAGCCTCAACCTCTTCGGGAGAGGGTCATACTCTAAGACCCAAACCACTGCCACTAGCAGGAGGATTTGACACAAAACTGATGAAAGTCTTGAAAGGTGGCAGATTCCAGGCAGAATACGCAACAGGAGCACAGACATTCGACACCTTGCCTCTAAGAATCATCTCCAGCCGGCTTACCAGATCCACAGCAGGGATCCTCCTGTTGGTAACCCGGGTTGAGTCAGTGACACCACGATACAAATAGGCCGGGTACGCTCTGTCCTTCAGCGGCTGAATGTTCTTGAAAACAAAGTCTGCAACTACCGCTTCAGCAGTCAGACCTCCCTCCTTCAACAAGCCAATTTCAGCAATCAGAACCCTGGCTTTAGTTATCTCCAAGTCTGTGGGGGATTCAGTCCAACTTGGAGCACGAACATTAGGCTGTCTCCTTGACCGAGGGGGAGGGATTTTCCATGATTCTCAGCAATAAACCATTCTAGATGCCATCCTTTGATGCTATCTTTGAGTGGGATATCGAGGTACTCTGCCATCCTCCCACGGCGCATCTCCAAACTCGCACCACCCACGAGCTGGTGCTGCCCCTCGGCCATTCCAGGCCGACAGTGATACAAGTACTTCCACAAGCCAAAATGTGGCAGAATACCAAGGTAGGCTTCACACAAATGAAGAAAAATAGCAACTTGCAGAATAGAATTGGGATTCAGATGAGTTAGATTCAGACGGTAGAAATCAAGGAGACCGCGGAAGAAAGGAGAAATAGGAAGAGCAAGGCCGCAGATGAGAAAAGGAATATAAATAACAGACTCATGGGTGTCTTCTATCGGGACAGTAACCCCACGACAGATCCGCCAAGAACAAAGCTCTTTCGGAGGAAGAACTCCGATAGAAACAAGACGGAGAAGGTCAGACTCAGAAACAACAGATATGTGATTACCTGCGAAAGGCAACTGACTGTTGGGATCGATGGGAGGAATAATCGCAGCGGCGGAATTCTGGCTCTTTCGCTTGGGCGCCATCTCGGTCTCGCCGGCGAACTGAGCGGAAGCGAGATCACAGGGAAACAAAGAAGGTCTGGAGGCAAAAAGCAGAGCTAGGGCTCAGAATGCAGAGGCATGTGACGGCACGGTACAAATGGGGTTTTCTCGGGCCAGACGCCATTTCTAAAAAAGTGCCCAGTCATCACTCGGTCGTTATTTCCAAAACGCCGACGTGGCCCAATATAACTCAGTGGTTATTTCTAAAACGCTAACGTTACCAGTCTTTACTCGGTCGTTATTTCTAAAACACCAACGTGGCCCGTTATCACTCGGCTGTTATTTCTAAAATGCTGACATCACCACTAACTACTACTATATTATTCTACTAATACTACTTCTACTACTATACTAATATCTAAGCCAAGTGGCGCCTAGCCACTGGCCCTGCCGCAGCTGCTGCCGCTGCCCTTGCCGCTGCCATTGCCGTCGTCGCCCTTGCCGTCACCTTCACCGCCATCGCCGTCGTCGTCGCCCTCGTCAACGCCGCCACTGCCGCCCTCTCCTCGCCCGAGGAGACCTCCAACTCATCCGAGCCCTCGAGCCCGGCGCGCTCGACGGCCCAGATGTAGGTCCACACCTCTGCGGCGATCCCCTAGGAGTCATCTGAGTCGTCAGACGGCGCCGGGGGAGAGGCATGGACCGGTGATCCCTCGGACTCGGAGGAGAACTCCTCCTCCGAGTACTCGGAATCGCCGAAGTCCTCTGAGGGAGGAGTCGGCTCGCGCTTCCGCTTATCGCCGGAATGGTGTGAGGAGCTCCCGCCTTTCTTGCTCTTGCCCATGGTGGATAGAAGAGAAGAGAAGAAAGTAAGCAACAAGCGGCAATAAGATGTGTGAAGATGACGGAGAAGTAAGCACACTATTTATAGAAGAAGAAGGCAACCGCTCACCTCCTACCACGGCCACTGAACAGTCGCAAAAATTCAATATGCAATTCAAATCGTCTGGAAACACGTCAGGCGGCTGGCGCCGTTTCATGTAACACGACACCCATTGGGACTTAAGTCAAACTGCTTGGACGATATGATTACACCCGCAGTCACGTCAAGTTACTACTCAGCAGCAGTTTGCTAAACGCTCAGCGCACCAAGCCGTTCCTTGCCCACACCCATTGGGGGACGTCCAGGAATTTTCAATAGATTTTCCCAAGCAGTCACATCCATACAGTATACGCAATAAATACGACAAGACAAAAGGAAGATATCAATGGAGATCAAAGGAAAGCCAAAAATAGCCAATGAGGTACAAGTCTAATCAACAGAAGCATTGAAGCACAAAGCGAAATAATGACCAGCCAAGGGCCATCTACCGGATGTCCAATCCGTCGCTGATCAAATAAATTTCAAGCTGGTGCATGGGCAGGCCGTATTGATGATCACAAAAAGACAAAACTATATGCTGATCTCTAAAGCATAAACTGAGGAGACAATGCTGATCTCTAAGGCATGAGTCTAAGTCAAAGACAGTGGTTTCTAAAAAAGCGTGGAATGAAGACCTTTGAGTGGATTATTTTCAGCAATCCACTCAAAGCTCGGGGGCTACACCCATTGGGTGCACCTCCAGTGCACCCAATAAATCATGAGATCCCGAAGAACAAAATGTTGACCTCTAAAGCATAGGCTGGTGGCAAAATGCTGATTTCTAAAGCATTTGTCTAAGTTGGAAACTATGATTCCTAAAGAAGTATGAGATGAGGACCTGTGAATGGATTATTTTCAGTAATCCACTCAAAGCTCGGGGGCTACACCCATTGGGTGCATCTCCGGTGCACCCAATGAATCCTTAACCCCTAAGAGCAGAGCGTCAACCTCTAAGGCATAAACAGAGTACCGATTACTGAAGATTAAAAGCAAAAGACTGAAGAATGAAGCCAGAAAAAGATGACAAAAGATTATTTTTACCAAGTTACTCGAAGCTAGAGGTAACGACTTAGTAGACATGTTTCAAAATCGTAAGCTATACCTAGAATCTTTGGGCCGATTATTTCAAAATCAACACAAAGATTGGGGGCTTGTGGGGGACAGATACCCCCCGGGTCCACTAGAAGGCAAGAAGGCCTCACGGAAGACCCCAGGCACATTACTACGCGAGGCTGTCCCTTCGTGGGCCAGGGGAGGAACTTTCAACAGAACGGATCAACACAAGGACGGATCAACTTGAGCCCATGCGGTTCGCCGAGCTTAAACGTTATCTGCAGCATTGATCCGACTTTCCCGCGCAGCGCCCTCAGACGTCGGAGCCGAAGGCCTATGAGTCGGCGAGATTATAGCCTTATAGGAAGATAAACTCAGTCGTTTCACTATTACTTAGGAACACGTGGTTATCATATCCGCATGTAATGCCCTACGGTCGAATATATAAGGCCTAGGGAGCACCCCCTCAGAAGACATCTCACCCTTCAGCCCTACACTCAACTCTCTGGTATTCTTCATACTAGAGAACTCTCTTGTAACCTACCACACAAAAGATCCACTCCAGGACGTAGGGTATTACGCATCTCAAAGTGGCACAAACCTATACAAGATCATCCACTGTTTCTCATGCATCTGGCACGAACCATCGAGCTACAGTCGGTGACACCGTCCTACTCCAAAAAGCACCTTGAGGGGCAACCCCGGGTGCGCGGTCGGGCCCGAAACATAGATAGTTCGACCGTTGGAGCTCTGACAAGTGGGGCCACCGGACAGTCCGGTGGTGCACCGGACAGGTCATGTTCACTGTCCGGTGCGCCTTCTGACGCCTGCTCTGACTTTTGCGCGCGCAGGTGCGCACTATAGCGTTTCACTGTTCCTTTGCAGACGACCGTTGGCGCGAAGTAGTCGTTGCTCCGCTGGCACACCGGACAGTCCGGTGCTACACTGGACAGTCTGGTGAATTATAGCGGAGCAGCTCCCCGAATTCCCGAAGCTAGCAAGTTTGAGTTGATCCTCCCTGGTGCACCGAACACTGTCCGGTGGTGCACCGGACAGTCCAGTGCGCCAGACCAGGGCAGCCTTCGGTTGTCTTTTGCTCTTTTTATTTGAACCCTTTCTTAGACTTTTTATTGGTTTGTGTTGAACCTTTGGCACCTTTAGAACTCATAATATAGAGCAAACTAGTTAGTCCAATTATTTGTGTTAGGCAATTCAACCACCAAAATTCATATAGGAAAAGGTTTGACCCTATTTCCCTTTCAATCTCCCCCTTTTTGGTGATTGATGCCAACACAAACCAAAGCAAATATAAAAGTGCAGAATTGAACTAGTTTGCATATGGTAAGTGCAAAGGTTGCTTGGAGTGAAACCAATAATTATTTCTACTTAGATATGCATGAATGGTTTTCTTCTTATTTAAAATTTTGGACCACGGTTGCACCACTTGTTTTGTTTTTGCAAATCTTTTGGAAATTGTTTTCAAAATTCTTTTGCAAATAGTCAAAGGTATAACAATAAGATTGAAAGAAGCATTTTCAAGATTTGAAATTTTCTCCCCTATTTCAAATGCTTTTCCTTTGACTTAAACAAAACTCCCCCTCAATGAAATTATCCTCTTAGTGTTCAAGAGGGTTTTACAAATTTTTGAAGATAATAGAACTTTCTCCCCCTTTTTGAACACAATAAGATATTAATTTGAAAACTTTAATTTTAAAATTCAGTGGTGGTGCGGTCCTTTTGCTTTGGGTAATACTTTCTCCCCCTTGGCATGAATCGCCAAAAACGGATACTTGTGAGTAAAATATAAGCCCTTTTACTTTCTCCCCAATGGCAAATAAATGAATATGAGTGAAGATTATACCAATATGGAGAACGATGCAGAGTTCCGGCAAATACCAATGGAGTTGAGTGGAAGCGCCTTCTTTGCTGAATACTCCATTTCCCTTTCAATTTTATGACTAAGCATAATAATACACTTGAAAACACATTAGTCATAGACATAAAAGAGATATGATCAAGGGTATATAAATGAGCTATGTGTGCAAAGTATCAATCAAAGTTCCGAGAATCAAGAATATTTAGCTCATTTCTAAGTTTGGTAAAGGTTTTCTCATCTAAAGGCTTGGTAAAGATATCGGCCAATTGATCTTTGGTGTTAATATAGGCTATCTGGATATCCCCCCTTTGTTGGTGATCTCTCAAAAAGTGATACCGAATGGCTATGTGCTTAGTGCGGCTGTGTTCAACGGGATTATCCGCCATGCGGGTTGCACTCTCATTATCACATAGGGGAGGGACTTTGCTAAATTTGTAGCCATAGTCCCTAAGGGTTTGCCTCATCCAAAGCAATTGTGTGCAACAATGGCCTGCGGCAATATACTCGGCTTCAGCGGTAGAAACAGCTACTGAGTTTTGTTTCTTTGAAGCCCAAGACACCAGGGATCTCCCCAGAAACTGACAAGTCCCTGATGTGCTCTTCCTATCAATTTTACACCCTACCCAATCAGCATCAGAATATCCTAGTAAATCAAACGAGGATCCCTTGGGGTACCAAAGACCAAACTTAGGTGTTTGAACTAAATATCTCAAGATTCTCTTTACGGCCCTAAGGTGAACTTCCTTAGGATCGGCTTGAAATCTTACACACATGCATAAGGAAAGCATAATATCTAGTCGAGATGTACATAAATAGAGTAAGGATCCTAGCATCGACCGGTATACCTTTTGATCTACGGATTTACCTCCCGTGTCGAGGTCGAGATGCCCATTGGTTCCTATGGGTGTCTTGATGGGCTTGGCATCCTTCATTCCAAACTTGGTGAGTATATCTTGAATGTACTTCGTTTGGCTGATGAAGGTGCCCTCTTGGAGTTGCTTCACTTGAAATCCTAGAAAATACTTCAACTCCCCCATCATAGACATCTCGAATTTTTGTATCATGATCCTACTAAACTCTTCACAAATAGATTTGTTAGTAGACCCAAATATGATATCATCAACATAAATTTGGCATACAAACAAATCATTTTCAATTGTTTTAGTAAAGAGAGTAGGATCGGCCTTGCTGACTTTGAAGCCATTAGTGATAAGAAAATCTCTTAGGCATTCATACCATGCTCTTGGGGCTTGCTTGAGCCCATAAAGTGCCTTAGAGAGTGAAAGAGAAATATGCCCTTGGGCCATTTCTAAGTGTTTTGGTGATTGAGTGCCAACACAAGTGCTTAAGTGTTAATCTATGCCAATTGATGGACAAAGTGCAAATCAAGAATAAAGGTATGTTTCTAAGACTTAGTACATTGTTTTGGAGACTAATTTATTGTGTCTAAGTGCTAGAAACAGGAAAAGACCAATTTGGAAAAGACTTGGCTATGCAGCCAAGACTCTGCGCAGTCTGGGTGCACCGGACAGTGTCCGGTGGTGCACCGGACAGTGTCCGGTGCGCCAGGCTGGCGACTGTCAATTGGCTGCTCTCGGGAAGCGATCAACGGCGTACGGCTATAAATCACCGGACTGTCTGGTGGTGCACCGAACTGTCCGGTGAGCCATTCACAGGCAAAGTCGTCGCTCTCGGGAAGCGATTAACGGCGTACGGCTATAAATCACCGGACTGTCCGGTGGTGCACCGAACTGTTCAGTGAGCCAACTGTCGGCCGGGCCAACGGTCGGCCACGTAATCCGCGCGCGACGCGTGGCCAAGGCAACGGTCAGAAGGGGGCACCAGACTGTCTGGTGTGCACAGAACAGTGTCCGGTGCGCCAACGGCTCTGGATCTTCAACGATAGGCTGCGCCACAGAAGGAAAGAAATTTGCACCGGACAGTGTCCGGTGGTGCACCGGACTATCCGGTGCGCCAGTCGACAGAAGGCAAGAATTGCCTTCCTGGAATGCTCTCAACGGCTCCTAGCTGCCTTGGGGCTATAAAAGGGACCCCTAGGCGCATGGAGGAGAACACCAAGCATTCTCTAAGCATTCCTAAGCACCAAGACTTCAATCCCACGCGTTCGATTCTTTGTGATAGCAATTAGAGCTCCATTTGAGTAGAGAACTCTTTGAGTTGTGTTGAGAGCTCGTGTTGTGACTTGTGTACGTGTGTTGCTCTGATTTTGTGTCTTGTGTGCGTTGCTCATCCCATCCTTACTTTTGTGCTTCTTTGTGATAATCAAAGTGTAAGGGCGAGAGGCTCCAAGTTGTGGAGATTCCTCGCAAGCGGGATATAGTAAAGTGAAAGCAAAACACTGTGGTATTCAAGTGGGTCTTTGGACCGCTTGAAAGGGGTTGAGTGCAACCCTCGTCCGTTGGGATGCCACAACGTGGAGTAGGCAAGTGTTGGACTTGGCCGAACCACGGGATAAACCACTGTGCCATCTCTGTGTTGATCTCTTTGTGGTTATTGTGTTTTGCAAGAACTCCTCTCTAGCCACTTGGCTTTATTGTGCTAACGCCTAATCAAGTTTTGTGGGATTAAGTTTCAAGTTTTTACAGGATCACCTATTCACCCCCCTCTAGGTGCTCTCAATTGGTATCAGAGCGTTCTCTTCACGTAAGGGACTAATCGCCCGAAGAGATGGATCCTAAGAGCAAGGGGATGGTGGTCAATGATAAGGAGAAGGAGTCCTTCGTCAACGAGCCGAAAGATGACAAGCCTACTGACTCGGGCTCGGGCCACAAAAGAAAAGACGGGAAGAAGAAGAAAACAAGGCGCATCAAGGAGATAGTCTACTACGACAGCGACGAATCTTCATCTTCCCAAAAGGACGACAACGACTATGAGAAAAAGAAGACGGTTAATTCAAAATTCTCTTTTGATTATTCTCGTATTCCGCATAGTTCAAATGCACATTTGCTTTCCATTCCTCTTGGCAAACCTCCACACTTTGATGGGGAGGACTACGGATTTTGGAGTCACAAAATGCGTAGTCACTTGTTCTCTCTCCATCCAAGTATATGGGAGATAGTAGAAAATGGAATGCAATTTGATAGCACAGGTAGTCCTTTGTTTATCAATGAACAGATTCATAAAAATGCACAAGCTACTACTGTGTTGTTAGCCTCATTGTGCAGGGATGAGTACCATAAGGTGAGCGGCTTGGATAACGCCAAGCAGATATGGGACACCCTCAGGATCTCTCATGAGGGAAACGACGTCACCATGCTCACCAAGATGGAGTTGGTGGAAGGCAAACATGGGAGATTTGCAATGATCAGGGGGGAGGAGCCAACCCAAACATACAACAGGCTCAAGACCCTCGTCAACAAAATAAGGAGCTATGGAAGCACGAGATGGACGGACCACGACGTCGTCCGCCTAATGCTAAGGTCTTTCACTGTCCTTGATCCACATCTTGTAAACAATATTCGTGAGAATCCTAGGTACACCAAGATGTCGCCCGAAGAAATACTTGGAAAGTTCGTAAGCGGGTGGATGATGATCAAGGAGGCAAGATACGTCGATGAGGCGTTGAATGGTCTAATTCATGAGCCTCAAGCCATTGCTCTCAAGGCAACGAGTAGCAAGGAGGCGCTACCTAGCAAGGTGGCGCAAGTCAAGGCGGTGGGGCTAAATGAGGAAGAGATGGCCCTCATCATCAAGCGTTTCAAGACGGCGCTAAAGGGCCGCAAGGAGCATCCCAAAAAGAACAAGACGAAGGGAAAGCGCTCCTGCTTCAAGTGCGGTAAGATTGGTCATTTTATCGCTAATTGTCCCGATAATGATAGTGACCAGGAACAAGATAAGAAGAGGGAAAAGAAGAAGGCTTACAAGAAGGCTAAGGGCGAGGCACACCTTAGCAAGGAATGGGACTCGGATTGCTCGTCGTCCGACTCCGACAATGAAGGACTCGCCGCATCAGCCTTCAACAAATCATCCCTCTTCCCCAACGAGCGTCACACATGCCTCGTGGCGAAGGAGAAGAAGGTATGTACTCAAAAATCTACTTATGCTTCTTCTAGTGATGATGAATCTAGCGATGATGAAATAGATTACTCTAGTTTGTTCAAGGGCTTAGATAGAACTAAAATTGATAAGATTAATGAATTGATTGATGCTTTGAATGATAAGAATAGATTGCTAGAAAAGCAAGAGGATCTTTTGTATGAAGAACATGATAAATTTGTAGAGGCACAAAAATCTCTTGCTTTAGAAGTTAAAAGGAATGAAATGCTTTCTTGTGAACTATCTACTTGCCATGAGACAATTTCTAGTTTAAAAAGTGTTAATGATGATTTAAATGCTAAACTAGAAGTAGCAAATAGATCTAACTCTTGTGTAGAACATGTTGTGATTTGCAATAGGTGTAAAGATTTTAATGTTGATGCTTGTAGTGAACACCTAGTTTCTATTGCAAAATTAAATGATGAAGTGGCTAGTATTAATGCCCAGCTTAATACTAGCAAGAGTGAATTTGACAAACTAAAATTTGCAAGGGATGCCTACACTATTGGTAGACACCCCTCAATTAAGGATGGGCTTGGCTTTAAGAAGGAAGCCAAGAACTTAACAAGTCATAAGGCTCCCATCTCCACCAAGGAGAAAGGGAAAGCCCCTATGGCTAATAGTGCTCAAAAGAATCATGCATTTATTTATGATAGGAAATTTTCTAGAAATGTTCATCATGATAGGAGTTGTAATGCTTATGATTCAAATGCAATGTTTGCTTCAAGTTCTTCCTATGTGCATGGTAGAGATATGCCTAGGAGAAATGTCATTCATCATATGCCTAGGAGAAATGTTGCTCATGTTCCTAGGAAAATTAATGGACCTTCTACAATTTATCATGCTTGCAATGCTTCTTTTGAAATTTGTAGAAAGGATAAGAAGGTGATTGCTAGAAAATTAGGGACAAAATGCAAGGGAGACAAAACTTGCATTTGGGTCCCTAAGACCATTGTTACTAACCTTATAGGACCCAACAAGAGTTGGGTACCTAAGACCCAAGCCTAATTGCCTTGCAGGTTTATGCATCCGGGGGATCAAGCTGGATTATCGACAGCGGATGCACAAATCACATGACGGGGGAGAAGAAGATGTTCTCCTCCTACGTCAAGAACAAAGATTCCCAAGACTCAATCATATTCGGTGACAAGAATCAAGGCAAGGTCAAAGGACTAGGGAAGATTGCTATTT
Source organism: Zea luxurians (assembly GCA_029449295.1). Taxonomy (NCBI): domain Eukaryota; kingdom Viridiplantae; phylum Streptophyta; class Magnoliopsida; order Poales; family Poaceae; genus Zea; species Zea luxurians. The sequence continues at coordinate 3,409,328 of JAOPSE010000066.1, forward strand.
CATCCGAGCACTCTATTTCTAATGTGTTTTTAGTTGAGTCGCTTGGATATAACTTGTTGTTTGTGAGTCAGCTTTGTAATATGGGGTATAATTGCTTATTCACAAATGTAGATGTGTCTGCCTTTAGAAGAAGTGATGGTTCATTAGCTTTTAAGGGTGTACTAGACGGCAAACTTTATTTAGTTGATTTTGCAAAAGAGGAGGCCGGTCTAGATGCATGCTTAATTGCTAAGACTAGCATGGGTTGGCTGTGGCATCGCCGTTTAGCACATGTTGGGATGAAGAACCTTCACAAACTTCTAAAGGGAGAACATGTGTTAGGTCTAACAAATGTGCATTTCGAAAAAGATAGACCTTGTGCAGCTTGTCAAGAAGGTAAATAAGTGGGAAGTCCTCATCACATCAAGAACGTGATGACTACATCAAGACCCCTGGAGCTGCTGCATATGGACCTCTTCGGACCCGTCGCCTACCTAAGCATCGGGGGAAGTAAGTATGGTTTAGTAATTGTTGATGATTTTTCCCGCTTCACTTGGGTATTCTTTTTGCAGGATAAATCTGAAACCCAAGGGACCCTCAAGCGCTTCCTAAGGAGAGCTCAAAATGAGTTTGAGCTCAAGGTGAAGAAGATAAGGAGCGACAACGGGTCCGAGTTCAAGAACCTTCAAGTGGACGAGTACCTTGAGGAGGAAGGAATTAAGCACAAGTTCTCCGCTCCCTACACACCACAACAAAACGGTGTGGTAGAGAGGAAGAACATAACGCTCATCGACATGGCGAGGACAATGCTTGGAGTATTCAAGACGCCCGAGCGATTTTGGTCGGAAGCCATGAACACGGCTTGTCACGCCATAAACCGGGTGTACCTTCATCGCCTCCTCAAGAAGACTTCGTATGAGCTTCTAACCGGTAACAAACCCAATGTGTCATACTTTCGTGTATTTGGGAGCAAATGTTACATTCTAGTAAAGAAAGGTAGAAATTCTAAGTTTGCTCCCAAAGCTGTAGAAGAGTTTTTGTTAGGTTATGACTCAAATACAAAGGCGTATAGGGTCTTCAACAAATCATCGGGTTTGGTTGAAGTCTCTAGCGACGTTGTATTTGATGAGACTAATGGCTCTCCAAGAGAGCAAGTTGTTGATCTTAATGATGTAGATGAAGAAGACGTTCCAACGGCCGCAATACGCACCATGGCGATTGGAGAAGTGAGGCCATAGGAACAAAAGGAGCAAGATCAACCTTCTTCCTCAACGATGGTGCACCCCCAACTCAAAATGATGAACAGGTTCCTCAAGAAGAGGCATGTGATCAAGGGGGAGCACAGGATGTCCAAGTTGAAGAGGAAGATACACCACAGGCCCCTCCAACCCAAGTTCGAGCGACGATTCAAAGGAATCATCCTGTCGACCAAATTTTGGGTGACATTAGCAAGGGAGTAACTACTCGTTCTAGATTAGTTAATTTTTGTGAGCATTACTCCTTTGTCTCTTCTATTGAGCCTTTCATGGTAGAAGAGGCCTTGCTAGATCCGGACTGGGTGTTGGCCATGCAGGAAGAGCTCAACAACTTCAAGCGTAATGAAGTTTGGACACTGGTGCCGCGTCCCAAGCAAAATGTTGTGGGAACCAAGTGGGTGTTCCGCAACAAACAGGACGAGCACTGAGTGGTAACGAGGAACAAGGCTCGACTTGTGGCAAAAGGTTATGCCCAAGTCGTGGGTTTGGACTTTGAGGAGACTTTTACTCCTGTGGCTAGGCTAGAGTCTATTCGTATTTTGCTAGCATATGTCACTCACCATTCTTTCAGGTTGTTCCAAATGGATGTGAAGAGCGCTTTCCTCAACGGGCCAATCAAGGAGGAGGTGTACGTGGAGCAACCCCCTGGCTTTGAGGATGAACGGTACCCCGACCACGTATGTAAGCTCTCTAAGGCACTCTATGGACTTAAGCAAGCCCCAAGAGCATGGTATGAATGCCTTAGAGACTTTTTAATTGCTAATGCTTTCAAGGTTGGGAAAGCCGATCCAACTTTATTCACTAAGACTTGTGATGGTGACTTATTTGTGTGCCAAATTTATGTCGATGACATAATATTTGGTTCTACTAACCAAAAGTCTTGTGAAGAGTTTAGCAGGATAATGACTCAAAAGTTTGAAATGTCGATGATGGGCGAGTTGAACTACTTCCTTGGGTTCCAAGTGAAGCAACTCAAGGACGGCACTTTCATTTCCCAAATAAAGTATACGCAAGACTTGCTCAAGCGGTTTGGGATGAAGGACGCCAAGCCCACAAAGACTCCGATGGGAACTGATGGACATGTCGACCTCAACAAAGGAGGTAAGTCCGTTGATCAAAAAGCATACCGGTCCATGATAGGTTCTCTGCTTTATTTATGTGCTAGTAGACCGGATATTATGCTTAGTGTATGCATGTGTGCTAGATTTCAATCCGATCCAAGCGAATTCTTAAAATCTATAACTCCAAAATTAATAATCTCTGTTCCTGTGATCTTATTTCAATATGTAGATTATTAATATGTATTTTGCACATATGTTTGGTGTAATGTCAATTTTGCCTATACCATGTATGTCTGTATTGCTACGTTTAGCGGTGAGGACACGTGTCACCTGAGGAGCAAGTTGGTACCTGGAATCTCAAGTGCCAGGCAAGTTGTGCCCTTGATCACTTCTTTTTACCCACTCATGTTCTAATTAATCATAATGATCTGCATAGGTTAATTTTGATTGGACCTAATAGGTTACCCTAGTTTGTCTATCTTTATGCCTTGTTCACCACTGAATTTCTAGGTAGTACTTGCTAGTGCTTTATGTGGATTTGGGCATTGAGATATTCATGATTATACTTTTATTATCAGTTGTTATTTACTGTTCATGATAAGATCATTATGTTAATTGGAACATGGAGAACCACCCAGGAAAACAGTGCTACCACAAGAGTTTAATGGGACGCCCTTGGCTGACTAACTAGGAAAGCTAGTGGAGGACTACCTTACCCGAAAGGGGCAAGGGCAGTAGGGGAGTGGTCAGTGTAGGGAGGTCCTCGGGTTGATTTTGCTGCGATGGCGGTCAGACGAGGGATTCCTGCATTGGAGCTCCCTATAAACTGTAGCGAGTTTTCCGAAGTGAGTGGAACTTTGTAAAGGCCTCGTAGTGTTACCCTGCCTCGCCTCCTCAGTAGAGGTGTATGGGATTGGCCGTCTCTTGGCAGATGGATAACATGACTTGTGGGTAAAGATGCACAACCTCTGCAGAGTGTAAAACTGGTATACTAGCCGTGCTCACGGTCATGAGCAGCTCGGACACTCACATGATTAATTTATGAAACTAAATTCAATTTGTAATATGCATTGCATCGCAGGTGATGTTGTTACTACTTTTGTTCTACTACTTAATTGGGTTGGTATTTACTTATACTTAGTAATTGCTAATAAAATTTTGACCAACTTTAAAAGTGATGCTCAGTTTCAACCATCCTCTTTGGTAAGCCTTACACTTCACGTGAGCTCCCACCTTTGGCGAGTTCATGCACATTATTCCCCACAACTTGTTGAGCTATGAACGTATGTGAGCTCACTCTTGCTATCTCACACCCACCCCCCACAGGTCAAGAACAGGTACCACAGGATGGGCGCTTGGAGGATGTTGTGATGTGTTCGTGAGAGATCTAGGCCATCGTCTCCCAGTCAACTTTGGGTTGCTGGACCGTTGTCTCCTTATGATGTAATTATTTATTTATTTTGTACATAACTCTTGTTATGTAGTAAAGATGTGACATTCGATCCTGTGCCATGATTCATCATATGTGTGAGACTTGGTCCCAGCACACCTGATGATTATGTTCGTGCATGGGTCTTAGTGCCCCGAAACCCGGGTGTGACACAACCCGTCGCATTCAAGGCGACGGAGGAGAAGAAAGAAGAGTCTACATCAAGTAGACTTTCCATTGACGTCTCCAAGCTTGACAACGAGGAAATGGCGCTCATCATCAAGAGCTTTCGCCAAATCCTCAAGCAAAGGAAGGGGAAAGATTACAAGCCCCGTTCCAAGAAGGTTTGCTACAAGTGTGGCTCGGTCATTTTATCGCTAAATGTCCTTTGTCTAGTGATAGTGATAGGGATAACGATAAGAAGGTAAAGAGGAGAGAAAAGAAGAAGTACTACAAGAAGAAGGGCGGTGATGCCCATGTGTGTCGTGAATGGGACTCCGATGAGAGCTCCACCGACTCCTCCGATGATGAGGACGCCGCCAACATCGCCATCAACAAAGGCCTCCTCTTCCCAAACGTCGACCACAAGTGCCTCGTGGCAAAGGACGGCAAGAAGAAGAAGGTAAAATCAAGATCCTCCACTTAGTATGCAACCTCTAGTGATGAGGATAATTCTAGTGATGATGAGGATAACTTGTTTACTCTTTTTGCCAATCTTAACATGCAACAAAATGAGAAATTGAATGAATTGATTAGTGCTATTCATGAGAAGGATGAACTCTTGGATAACCAAGAGGACTTCCTTATTAAAGAAAACAAAAAGCATGTTAAGGTTAAAAATGCTTATGCTCAGGAGGTAGAGAAAAATGAAAAATTGACTAGTGAGCATAGCACTTGCCATGACACTATTTCTAGCCTTAGAAATGAAAATGCCAAATTAATTGCTAAGGTCGAGAAATCAAATGTTTGTGATGATTCAATTGTTAATCTTAGAAATGATAATGCTAGTTTAATTGCTAAGATTGACATGTTGAATGAATCTCTTGCTAGCCTTAAGATTGAGAATGAAAAATTAATTGCAAAGGCTAAAGATTTGAATGTTTGCAATGTTTCTATTTCCAATCTTAGAGATGAGAATGCTATTTTACATGCTAAGATTGATGAATTAAATGCTTGCAAACCCTCTACATCTACCATTGAGCATGTTACTATTTGTACTAGATGTAGAGATATTAATGTTGATGCTATTCATGATCACCTTGCTATGATTAAACAATAAAATGATCATATAGCTAAACTAGATGCTAAAATTGCCGAGCATGAACTAGAAAATGAGAAATTTAAATTTGCTCATAGCATGCTTTATAGTGGGAGACGCCCAGGCATTAAGGATGGCATTGGCTTCCAACAGGGAGGCAATGTCAAGCTTAATGCCCCTCCTAAGAGATTGTCTAATTTTGTTAAGGGCAAGGCTCCCATGCCTCAGGATAACGAGGGCTATATTTTATATCCTGTTGGTTATCCTGAGAATCCATGCTAAGAAGACTCATTCTGTTTCTCATCATGCTTTTATTTATAAGAATGAGGCTTCTAGCTCTAGGCGTTCTGCTCATGTTAAAATGCCTAAAAAGAAATCTCCTATTGCATCAAATGATCATAACATTTCATTCAAGACTTTTGATGCTTCATATGTGCTTACTAGCAAATCAGGCAAAGTAGTTGCCAAATATGTTGGGGGCGAACACAAGGGCTCCAAGACTTGTATTTGGGTACCCAAGGTGCTTGTTTCTAATGTAAAAGGACCCAAGACCGTTTGGGTACCTAAGAACAAGGCCTAAATTTGTTTTGTAGGTTTATGCATCCGGGGGCTCAAGTTGGATCATCGATAACGGGTGCACAAACCACATGACTGGGGAGAAAAGAATGTTCTCCTCTTATGAGAAAAACCAAGATCCCCAAAGAGCTATCACATTCGGGGATGGAAATCAAGGTTTGGTCAAAGGATTGGGTAAAATTGCTATATCACCTGACCATTCTATTTTCAATGTTTTTCTTGTAGATTCTTTAGATTACAATTTGCTTTCTGTTTCTCAATTATGTAAAATGGGCTACAATTGTCTTTTTACGGATGTAGGTGTTACTGTCTTTAGAAGAAGTGATGATTCAATAGCTTTTAAGGGAGTGTTAGAGGGTCAGCTATACTTAGTTGATTTTAATAGAGCTGAACTGGACACTTGCTTAATTGCTAAGACTAACATGGGTTGGCTCTGGCATCGCCGACTAGCCCACGTTGGAATGAAGAATCTTCACAAGCTTCTAAAGGGAGAACACATTTTGGGATTAATAAATGTTCATTTTGAGGAAGACAGGATTTGTAGCGCCTGTCAAGCAGGGAAGCAAGTTGGTGTTCATCATCCACACAAGAACATCATGACAACTGACAGACCACTGGAGCTACTCCACATGGATTTATTCGGTCCGATAGCTTACATAAGCATCGGCGGGAGTAAGTATTGTCTAGTTATTGTGGATGATTATTCTCGCTTCACTTGGGTGTTCTTTTTGCAGGAAAAATCACAAACCCAAGAGACTCTGAAAGGATTCTTGAGACGGGCTCAAAATGAGTTCGGCTTGAGGATCAAGAAAATAAGAAGCGACAACGGAACGGAGTTCAAGAACTCTCAAATTGAAGGCTTCCTTGAGGAGGAGGGCATCAAGCATGAGTTCTCTTCTCCCTACACACCTCAACAAAATGGTGTAGTGGAGAGGAAGAATAGAACTCTACTTGACATGGCAAGGACCATGCTTGATGAGTACAAGACTTTGGATCGGTTTTGGGCCGAGGCGGTCAACACCGCTTGCTACGCCATCAACCGGTTATATCTTCACCGAATCCTCAAGAAGACATCTTATGAACTCCTCACCGGTAAAAAGCCCAATGTTTCCTATTTTAGAGTCTTTGGTAGCAAATGCTTTATTCTTGTTAAAAGAGGTAGAAAATCTAAATTTGCTCCTAAGGTTGTAGAAGGCTTTTTACTTGGTTATGATTCAAGCACAAGGGCATATAGAGTCTTTAACAAGTCCACTGGACTAGTTGAAGTTTCTTGTGACATTGTGTTTGATGAGACTAACGGCTCTCAAGTAGAGCAAGTTGATCTTGATGAGCTAGATGATGAAGAGGCTCCGTGTGTCGCGCTAAGGAACATGTCCATTGGGGATGTGTGTCCTAAGGAATTCGAAGAGCCTTCATCAACACAAGATCAACCATCTTTCTCCATGCAAGCATCTCCACCAACCCAAGATGAGGATCAAGCTCAAGATGATGAAAATGAAGATCAAGAAGATGAGCCACCTCAAGAAGAGGACAATGATCAAGGGGGAGATGCCAATGATCAAGACAAGGAAGATGAACAAGATCCAAGACCACCACACCCAAGAGTCCACCAAGCAATCCAACGAGATCACCCCGTGAACACCATCCTCGGCGATATTCATAAGGGGGTAACCACTCGATCTCGTGTTGCTCATTTTTGTGAACATTACTCTTTTGTTTCCTCTATTGAGCCACAAAGGGTAGAGGACGCACTTAAAGATTCGGATTAGGTGCTGGCGATGCAAGAGGAGCTCAACAACTTCACAAGGAATGAGGTATGGCATTTAGTTCCACGTCCTAACCAAAATGTTGTAGGAACCAAGTGGGTCTTCCGCAACAAGCAAGATGAGCATGGTGTGGTGACAAGGAATAAAGCCCGACTTGTGGCCAAGGGTTATTCGCAAGTCGAAGGTTTGGATTTTGGTGAAACCTATGCACCCGTAGCTAGGCTTGAGTCAATTCATATATTACTTGCCTATGCTACTTACCATGGCTTTAAGCTCTACCAAATGGACGTGAAGAGTGCCTTCCTCAATGGACCAATCAAGGAAGAGGTCTATGTTGAGCAACCTCCAGGCTTTGAAGATAGTGAGTATCCTAACCATGTATATAAACTCTCTAAGGCGCTTTATGGGCTCAAGCAAGCCCCAAGAGCATGGTATGAATGCCTAAGAGATTTTCTTATCACTAATGGCTTCAAAGTCGGCAAGGCCGATCCTACTCTCTTTACTAAAACAATTGCAAATGATTTGTTTGTATGCCAAGTTTATGTTGATGATATCATATTTGGGTCTACTAACAAATCTATTTGTGAAGAGTTTAGTAGGATCATGGTACAAAAATTCGAGATGTCTATGATGGGGGAGTTGAAGTATTTTCTAGGATTTCAAGTCAAGCAACTCCAAGAGGGCACCTTCATTAGCCAAACAAAGTACATTCAAGACATACTCACCAAGTTTGGAATGAAGGATGCCAAGCCCATCAAGACACCCATGGGAACCAATGGGCATCTCGACCTCGACACGGGAGGTAAATCCGTAGATCAAAAGGTATAGCGGTTGATGATAGGATCTTTACTCTATTTATGTGCATCTCGATCGGATATTATGCTTTCCGTATGCATGTGTGCAAGGTTCCAAGCCGATCCTAAGGAAGTTCACCTTAAGGCCGTGAAGAGAATCTTGAGATATTTAGTTCATACACCTAAGTTTGGTCTTTGGTACCCCAACGGATCCTCGTTTTATTTATTAGGATATTCCGATGCTGATTGGGCAGGGTGTAAAATTGATACGAAGAGCACATCAGGGACTTGTCAGTTTCTGGGAAGATCCCTGGTGTTCAAAGAAACAAAACTCAATAGCTCTTTCTACCGTCGAAGCCGAGTATATTGCCGCAGGCCATTGTTGCGCGCAATTGCTTTGGATGAGGCAAACCCTTAGGGACTATGGCTACAAATTTAGCAAAGTCCCTCTCCTATGTGATAATGAGAGTGCAATCCGCATGGCGGATAATCCCGTTGAACACAGCCGCACTAAGCACATAGCCATTCGATATCACTTTCTGAGAGATCACCAACAAAGGGGGGATATCGAGATAGCCTATATTAACACCAAAGATCAATTGGTCGATATCTTTACCAAACCATTAGATGAGAAAACCTTTACCAAACTTAGGAATAAACTAAACATTCTTGATTCTCAGAATTTTGACTGATACTCTGCACACATAGCTCATTTATATACCTTTGATCATATCTCTTTTATGACTATGACTAATGTGTTTTTAAGTGTATTCTCATGCTTAGTCATAGAATTGAAAGGGAAATGGAGTATTCGGCAAAGACGACGCTTCCACTCAACTCCATCGGTATTATCCACTCTTTGCCGGTATTTCGCATTGTTCTCCACTTTGGTATAATCTTCACTCATATTTATTTGTTTGCCATTGGGGAGAAAGTAACAAGGGCTTATATTTCACTCACAAGTATCCGTTTTTGGCGATTCATGCCAAAGGGGGAGAAAGTATGAGCCCAAAGCAAAAGGACCGCACCACCACTGAATTTTAAAAATAAAGTTTTCAAATTGATATCTTATTGTGTTCAAAAGAGGGAGAAAGTTCTATTATCTTCAAAAAACTTGTAAAACCCTCTTGAACACTAAGAGGAGAATTTTATTCAGGGGGAGTTTTGTTTAAGTCAAAGGAAAAGCATTTGAAACAGGGGGAGAAAATTTCAAATCTTGAAAATGCTTCTTTCAATCTTATTCATGTACCTTTGACTATTTGCAAAAGGTTTTTGAAAAGAATTTTACAAATAATTTGCAAAAACAAAACTTGTGGTGCAAACGTGGTCCAAAATTTTAAACAAGAAGAAAACCATCCATGCATATCTAGTAGAAATAATTATTGGTTTCATTCCAAGCAACCTTTGCACTTACCTTATGCAAACTAGTTCAATTCTGCACTTTTATATTTGCTTTGGTTTGTGTTGGCATCAATCACCAAAAAGGGGGAGATTGAAAGGGAAATAGGGTCAAACCTTTTCCTAAATGATTTTGGTGGTTGAATTGCCCAACACAAATTATTGGACTAACTAGTTTGCTCTAGATTATGAGTTCTACAGGTGCCAAAGGTTCAACACAAATCAATAAAAAGTCCAAGAAAGGGTTCAAATAAAAAGAGCAAAAGACAACCGAAGGCTGCCCTGGTCTAGCGCACTGGACTGTCCGGTGTGCCACCGGACAGTGTTCGGTGCACCACCGGACAGTGTCCGGTGGACCAGGGTGGATCAACTCAAACTTGCTAGCTTCGGGAATTTAGGGGAGCCACTCCGCTATAATTCACCGGACTGTCCGATGTGCCAGCGGAGGCAACGGCTAGCGCGCCAACGGTCGTCTGCAAAAGGTGAACAGTGAACTACAGTGCGTGGACTACGTGCGCGGAGGTCAGAGCAGGCACAGAAGGCGCACCGGACAGTGAACAGGACCTGTCCGGTGCACCACCGGACTGTCCGGTGGTCCCACATGTCAGAGCTCCAATGGTTGAACCCTAATGGTTGGGTGACATGGCTGGCGCACCGGACAGTGTCCGGTGGCGCACCGGACTGTCCGGTGCGCCATACGATAGGAGCCATCCCCAACGGCCACTTTAGTGGTTGGGGCTATAAATACCTCCAACCACCACTCATTCAAGGCATCCAAGTTTTTAGCCAACACATTCAATACAAGAGCTATAGCATTCAATTCAAGACACAATTAGAGTGAATCAAAATCTCTCCAAGTCTCAATTCCACTCAAAGCAATAGTGACTAGAAGAGAGAGTTTTGCCGTGTTCATTTGAGCTCTTGCGCTTGGATCGCTTTTTTTCTTCCTTCTTTCTTGTTCCCAAGATCATTGTAATCAAAGCAAGAGACACCAAGTTGTGGTGGTCCTTGTAGTGGACTAAGTGTCACGTGTGATTGAGAAGAGAAGCTCACTCGGTCTAGGTGACCGTTTGAGAGAGGGAAAGGGTTGAAAGAGACCCGGTCTTTGTGACCACCTCAACGGGGAGTAGGTTTGCAAGAACCGAACCTCGGTAAAACAAATCATCGTGTCATCCGCTCTATTTCTTTGGTTGATTTGTTTTTGCCCTCTCTTTCGGACTCGTTCATATTTCTAACGCTAACCCCGGCTTGTAGTTGTGCTTAAAGTTTGTAAATTTCAGATTCCGCCTATTCACCCCCCCCCCTCTAGGCGACTTTCAACCTTAACTGGGACAATATCTCTGACCAGCAGTTTGATCTATCAAGCCTTGATGCGTCATTCTCCGAGGAGGAAATTAAGAGAAGTATTGATCTTTTACCAGGAGATAAGGCTCTGGGGCCGAACGGCTTCACTAGTGTCTTCCTTAAATCTTGTTGGACCATTATAAGGCATGATCTCATGGCTGCAGTGAATGCTTTCTATAATAATCGATGCCTCAACCTCCAACTAATCAATTCAGCCAACATCATTCTAATCCCCAAAAAAGAAGGTGTGGAGGCAGTTGAAGACTTCAGAACTATAAGCCCCATCCATTCTTTCATTAATATTATCACCAAAACCCTGGCTCTTCGTCTGGCACCGAGAATGAATGAGTTAGTTTCACCTTGCCAAAGTGCCTTCATTCAAAAAAGGAGCATTCATGAAAACTTCCTTGCGGTTAGAAGCACTGTTAGACGCTTCCAGCGTATCAATTCGCCCACACTATTCCTCAAGCTAGACATTGAAAAAGCATTTGACTCCGTCCGTTGGGATTACTTGATTGCCTTACTCTACAATTTGGGATTCCCTGTGAGGTGGACTGATTGGATCGCTTCTATCCTCTCCACCTCAACATCAAGAGTACTCGTTAATGGGGTCCCTAACCCTCCAATTCATCATGAGAGAGGTCTCAGGCAAGGCGATCCTCTCTCCCCTCTTCTGTTCGTCTTGGCGATCGACCCATTGCAAAAAAAATTCTAAAGATCGCTACGGACAATGGAGCATTGAACAAGTTGGGGAACAGTTCGCCTAGCATTAGGCTCTCGCTATATGCTGATGATGCAGCTTTGTTTGTTAAGCCGATAAAGAGGATATTGAGACAATTGTCAGGTTGCTCACCTTATTTGGCGAGGCATCTAGTCTGATGACCAATTTTTAGAAGTCCATGATCGTCCCAATCCGCTGCCAGGGGCTACCCCTTGGTGACATTCTTAGTTGCTTTCCAGCCAGAAGAGCAACCTTCCCGATCCGATACCTGGGCCTCCCTCTCACCCCAACTAGACTCAGGAAGGGGCACTTCCAGTTTTTGGTGGACAAAGTATTGAACAAGCTGAGTAGCTGGAATGGGAGAAACTTCTCAGTGGCAGGACGCTTAACTCTAGTGAAAACAGTGCTTACCTCACAACCAAATTATTTATTAACCGCCCTTAATGCTCCCAAGGAAACGATTAGTCTACTAGACTCCAAAAGAAGACAATTCCTTTAGGCTGGTTCTGAACAACTGACGGGCAGAAAGTGCAAAGTCAATTGGAAATGGGTGGCGAGGGCAAAAGCCCTTGGGGGCTTGGGAGTTCTTGATTTGGGCGCTTTTGCGCGTGCCTTGCGCGCGCGATGGCTCTGGCATAATTGCACCTCATCACGGAATATCTGGGACAATTTAGAGATTCCTTGCTCTGATGCTGATAAACTGCTTTTTGCGGCATCAACGAATATTGAGATTGGTGATGGTTCTAAAATCTCCTTCTGGGTAGCGCTTGGGTGAGGGGGCAAAGGCCAAAGGACTTGGCGCCTCGTCTCTTTTCTATATCAAGAAATAAGAGGAAATCTTTGGCGGAGGCGGTCACAAACAATGCCTGGATCATGGATCTTGCGCTGTTCGACATACCGATTACTTCCCACCATATTCATGAGTTCTGCATTCTTTGGTCTGAAGTCCAAAAGATCCAGTTTTACCCAGAACGTGATGATGCCATCACCTGGAATTTCACTGCGAATCGCCGCTACATAGTCAAATCGGCATATCAGGCCCAATTTTTGGGTTCTGTTCGCACAAACTATGACCTCATCATCTGGAAGAATTGGGTGCCTCCAAAATGCAAGTTCTTCAGCTGGTTAGCAATTCAAAATCGCATTTGGACAGCAGATCGTTTAGCCGCCAGGAATTGGCCCCATGAACCGACTTGCATCTTGTGTTTCGTGGAATGTCGTTTCACCAAAAGAATTTGGGAGGAAGTTGCTGTTTGGGTAGCTGTTGAGAGCCTGAAACCGTCTAGCTGGGAGCGACCCCCCTCGCTGTGGCATTGGTGGGAGAAATTGGCTTTTTTTGCCGAGATGCAATAGGAAAGGCATCAGATCATTATTGATCCTTGTAAACTGGAAGATTTGGCGAGAAAGAAATGCGAGAATCTTTGATCGCAGATTCTCGAGCTGCCAGCAAATCATTGCCAAAATCAAGAGTGAGGCGGCAGCCTGAAATTTGGCAGGGGCCAAGCACCTAGCTACCCCTTTAACAGCTATTTAGTGGGGTCTGTTTTTATTTTCTAATAAGGTTGGACCTTTGCTTAGTGCTTCGGTCACTGTATTGACTTAAACCTCTTGTTATTCTTCTTATCAATATATCTTAGCAGAACTTCTGCCTTTTAAAAAGAGACAACATGGGGAAAAAAAAACTTCAAAACCACCATGTCGTACCTATATTATCCAGATGAACAGCGGCTCTGTCTCCCACAGACCAACAGCCAATTAATCCAGAAACGTACGGTCGCCCTCTAGTGTGTGTCATCTATGTCGTCTGATCCGTCGTGAGATTAGCCACTGAAACGCGCTGTCGTCAAGTTAAGCCATACGCAAATAGAGCCAGGCAGACGTCGTCAGTACCATGACCGGCCCAATATAGCCATGCTTGCTACACGGTGGCCAAGAGAATGGAATGGAATGTATGCGTACGTACGTAGTGTGTATAGCTGAACGTACGTGCATGGTAGGCGTAGACACACATGCAACTACTGTACACGACGGCCAAGAGAATGCATCGCGCGTCTATATATGGCTCGTGAGAGGTAAAGGCAACGATCGTCATGGTCGGCGGCGGCGCCAGAAGCACAAAACGCTCACATGTACAGATCAGTTCCATCAAATCTTACAGGAAATAACATTGCCCATCGATGATTCAGATGCACAAACTCTCAGATCAAATACGAACACGTTTGAGTTCATAGCTAGCTCTTCGTCCATGGCAAGAAGAAACACTAACTTATATTAGCTGCTGCTACCTCTACCGCTAGCCCGCCCAGTTTGGCTAGCCAGCCGGTTACGCCTACTGCATCGCCTCTGCCCATGCTTGCTGTTGTTCGTCCACGTCGGCCTCCGCGCACGCCGGCTCGTTCAGGTCCGCCAACGGCCGCCTGCTGCTGCTTGATCACTTTGGATCCCAGATTAAAGGGGACTAGGACTAGCTAGCTAGGAGAGAAACGAACTAAGTTTTCCCTTAATCACTTTGGATCCGGGAGGGAATTTCAGTCTCCAAACTATCCTCTTCGCCTGGTCCCGTGGGCGATCGGCGACGTCCTTCGTCGGCGCGTCGTCCCCGCCGCTCTGCGGGTACGCGAGCGGGCTGTCAGCGCTAGGGACGGCGGCCACGGCGCTTGCTTGCTTGCGCTCGCGCCGCCTCTCCCGCCGTTCCCGTCGCTCCCGCCGCCGGTCCCGCCGGTCCCGCGACCGCATGAGCCTTTTCATGTTGGTCAGAATGTCGGCCACCTCCAGCTCCACCGCATCCACCTCCACCACCGACGCCGGCGCCTCCTCCATGTGCGCGTGTTCATCCACGTTCGACGCCGCCTCCTCCATGTGCGCGTGCTGCATGGTATGGACGAAGCCGCTGATGCTGCGGCGGTGCGATATGACTACGAGCGAGCGGCGAGCGAGCAGATTGCTTGATGGCTTCCTGCGTATAGTAGGCTGGGTTCCAAGGAGGAGGACCAAGGCCGTGCCCGTGCGTGTGGTTTAATATAGGCTGGCAGGCGAGCGCCACAAGCGTGGTGATTGGATGGAAGCGTGGTCCTCACGTTGACTTAATTGGTTGACTTCGCTCCCCTCGGACCTCGGTACATTCATCTCTTTCATCCAGCAATTATCATCCCCCTCTACGCCGCACTCCTTCAACTCCCTCCTCGCCGCGCTCCTGCGGCGGGGCCGGCGCCGCGCGGTGTCGGCGCTGCTCGCCGCTTTCCTGCGCTGCCCCGGCGCCTCCCCCGACGTGGCCACGCTCAACACCCTCATCCACGGCCTCTCCACCGCCTCGCCGCGCCCGTCCGCCCCCACGCTCCTCAGGCTCTTCCGCTTCCTGCCGGAGGCCTACGCCTTCGCGCCCGACGCCATCACGTACAACTCCATGCTGGCTGCTCTGTGCCGAGCGGAGGACCTGGCCACCGCGCGCAGGCTGTTCGATGGAATGCGCGCGGGCGAGCAAGGCGGGGAGGCTGGCGCCTTCCCTAACGTGGTCGCCTACACCACCATGATCAGGGCGTGCTGTGCGAGGAGGCTTGCCGATGAGGCGCTGTCGCTCTTCAAGATGATGCTCGCGGATGGCGTGCGGCCGAACAGGATCACCTACAACACCATGGTGCAGGGCTTCTGCCAGGCCGGAAGGATGGAGCTGGTAAAGGAGATGTTCGGGATGGACTCATTTAAGCCGGACACGTGCACGTTCAATACGCTGATGGCCGCGCACTGTAGAGAAGGGCGGATACAGGACGCGAAGAAGGTGTTTGACTTTGATCAGTTGATGGAGCTCCGCGTGAGGCACGACTCTGCGAGTTACAGCATCGTGACCCGGGCGTTGTGCGAGAACGGTGAGTTTGGTCGAGCAGAGGAGCTTGTGGACAGCCTCTTGGAGAAGGAGATTCTCAAGAAATTAAAAGAGGTGGTTGTGTGCCACTCATTGCATCTTACAATCCAGTTTTTAAGTACCTCTGTGAGATGGCAAGGCAAAGAAGGCCAGGTTGTTATTCGGGCAGCTGCTGGATATTAGGAGCAAGGTCGATTTCCTAGCATTCAAGACACTAATCCTAGGACATTATAAGGAGGGAGATTTTGAAGAAGGGTATGAGCTGGTGCTCTCAATGTTGAAGAGGGAACTTAAGCCTGACACTGAGTGCTATATTGCTGTAATAGATGGCTTTATGCAGAAGGGGAGGATGAAATCTGCCTGGGAAGCGCTTCACAGGATGTTAAACAGTGGTCTTCGACCTAGCACAAGTACGTTCCACTCTGTTCTTCTGGGGCTTTTGAAGAAAGATGGCTGTGCGAAAGAAGCCGCAGATTTGATAGAGATAATGCTGGAGAGGAAGATCAGGCAGAATGTTGACCTTTCTACTAATCTGATTGGTGTGTTGTTCAAAAGTGATCTTAATGGCCGTGCATACAAGATTACTAAGCGTCTGTACGACAATGGATATTACATTAAGATGGAAAAACTAATCGCGACACTTTGTGAGGACAAGAAGTTCATAGATGCCGTGGAGTTTTCTTTGTTCAGCTTGCGGAAGCGCCATGAACTGGGTGTGGCAGTTCACAGCCAGGTTCTGGATGGCCTTTGCTCGGATCGTAGAACTTCTGAGGCATTCCAGCTTTTCTATGAGCTAATTGAGAACAAAAGAACTTCTGCGGTTGCTGTACCCCGCAGCCTAGTCTTTCTGCATCATGCTCTTGAGGAAGCTGGAATGGTGCAAGAAGCTGGTTTTGTTGCTAAACAGATGAGACGTGCAACTGCCACAACTAGGCGAAGGAGCTAAGGATTTACTCCATGTTTTTTGGCATCTTTGCGGGGAGGGAAGGGATTCCCACCTGGATAGTTGTTATTGCTAACATGGATAGCCTGACTCTACGCTATTTTCTTACATATTGGTGCAAGACCAAGGATGGCTGGCTCAACCACCAGGAAGGAGTTCACGCCACCACACTAAATGTGGATTTACTCCATGTTTGTTGGAAGAAAAACTTGGGAGATCTTGGCAACAAACCATGCAGTGTGGTCTGTGAAGAGAAAGGATGCTGGAACTGGATGTCAAGTTGGTTGCCTTTCCTCAGCTGATCAGCAAGGGAATGGCTGGTCATTGAACAATGGTTCTTTGATGATGGAAGATTGCATATGGCATTAAGGGGTCTGTAAATGATTTGATTTTCTTGAGCTAACTTCTATCAGCAGATATTCAGATTGCACAAGCTCATCTGATGGTCAGTCCTAAAGACAAACTAAAGCCTGTATTTCCTGATACTGACATGTGTATTTAAGTGCAGGTGAGACAATAGAGCTGCTGCTGCTGCTGCTTCCTGTTCAACTGGAGAAGAGTTGTGAAAATCAAAGTGTATTTAGATATACAATGCTAGCGAAAGAACACCACGGTCTGTCATGATATTTAGCAACAGCACATGTCCGGACCACATGACAGTATATGTCTAGGACTCAGTTTGAGGTAGAGATCGAAGAACTTGAGAAGTTGGGCGTGAAGCTTCAGAACCTGAGCAACATGCCATGATGCCAGCGGGAGTCGTGCTGCTTTCTACTCCCTCTGCTCTGCTCCATATTAGAAGACATTTTGGTTTTTTTATTTCAACTGCTTTTGCTATGTATTTAGATATATACTGTATCAAACAGAATGTATCTAGAAAAGTATTAAAATTTGCAACGGAGGGGATAGTTTGCGTGATGAGAAAAAATGTCATGGTTAAGTAACTGAGGGAGAGGCATATATGCACCACGCCGTCAGCGTGAGTTACTGGGGCGGCGACACGTGGCGGAAAAATAGGATGACTCAAACCGCATGCACGCACGCACGGGCATGCGAGACTCAAACAAAACTCCGAAAAACAGGATGCGCTCGCTGCCCGCCTCTATTATTAAAGCGCGGGCAGCCGGGCACGGCCTTGGGGGTTTGAAAATTGGAACAGCAATCCGCCCGCTCACAAACACATTGCGCCGCCGCAGCACCAGCAACAGCCGAGGATGGAGATGGATGCGGAGGAGGATGCGGCGTCGAATGTGGATCACGCGCCCAAGGACAAGAAGGATGCAGCGCCGACGTCGATGGTGGAAATGGATGCGGAGGAGCTGGAGGTGGCCGACATTCTGCGCGACCTGAGCAGGCTCATCCACTCACGGGACCGGCAGGAGCGGCGTCGGGAACGGAGGGAGAGGCACCGCCGGCGGCCGGTGCAGCGGGACGACAATCCCTCCCCGGAACCAGCTCCCGCGGCCGCGTCGTCCGCCGTCCCTAGCCCCGAAACACCGCTCGCGTACCCGCAGAGCGGCGGGGACGACGACGCGCCGCCCAAGGACAAGGGCGAGGCCATCGCCGCCGCCGTTCGCCCACGGGACCAGGTGCCGCGCGCGAGGGACCCGCCATCTGCAAGCGCGTCTCTGCTGCCGCCGCCGCGACCTAAGAAAGAAAGAACGAACAAAAGAAAGAGATCGCCTGCTGGTCTCCGGCGACAACTAATCTTTTCCTTTCACCATTCGCAGAGCGCGGAGCAGCACAGCGAGGAGGCGGCGGCGAGCTCGGGGCAGGCCCTGGAAAACGCGCGTCCACTAACGGTAACGGTCAGCGCCGCCTACTCCTAATCTTAAACCCCTCTTCCTCCTTGGGAGATTAGTTTTTTCGCTTCTGCTGTGCGTGTCGACTAGCGACCTCGAGCAATTGGTTAGAGATTCAACATTCAAAATCCAGCAAGGCAGCATGCAGAGCTGGAGGACCACGAACGGACGAGAGGCTCCGTGAACCAGTTGCACCCGCACACGCACGCACGAGGTGTTGGGCGGATTCCTTTTCTATCAGATCTTAATAATAGAACCTGTTGTTAACTCTAACTCACTACCATATCATTTATAGCCAACAATAAACATATCTATATAATAAAGCTGACTTTAAAGTTGACTCTTAGATGAATCCCTCGTCCTTTTGTCTTGAAGCCCGTGTATCACCTAGCTCTTGCATGAGAGCCAACTCCCTTTACTTTTTTATGTTTCTCTCTTTCGCATAAGCAAAAGTACCATGTAAGTAGGCTAAGATCCCATTATTGTACTTGCTCTTAGCCGCCTTCTGTCGAATCTGGTAGATCGCCATGCATGCATGCCAAGAGTTCCCCTTCCATGATTGGCTCCCGGAGTTACACGATTCTTCATAGACATTATCACTTAACTGCATTTATGATTTAGGAGCTCTAGGTTATACCACGCAATTTATTTGTTATATCTACACCGATTCCTTGTAGACATTATCACTTAACTACATTTATGATTTAAGGATTTTGGATTATACCATGCAATTTATTTGTTGTCTTTTGTACTTAGAAAACTATTCTCGTGCAGGTGGCGACGAGGAAGCAGAAGGACACACCACGGACGATGGTGACGAGAGACCTGACTGACGAGCGGCTGCTAGAGTGGGCAACGGCGGTAGAGGATCGGTACCTGCAGGCCATGGCCAAGAAGCAGGAGGCGGCCGCGCGGCGGCACCGTGTCGGCATCCTGCGCGCCAAGGGCCTCTCGCTGGTGTCTAGAAGGATGTGGCGCGCTAGCTAGCTAACCAAACCGGGCTAGCGCACGGTACAGAAAGTAGTAGCAGCAGCATATATAGCGAGCGCGTTTAGGTTTGTAGGGACTAATTTTTAGTCTTTTCATTATAATTACTTTTAGTCTTTAGATTACCAAACATAGTGACTAAAATAGATATAATCTATCTTTTAGTCTATATGTTTGTCAATTTAGAGACTAAAATAAAGACACTAAAAATAAACACCTGGTAGTAACTATATTTTTTAGTCTTGCCATGGATGAGATCGAGGTTGGTTTAGGGTTCGATAATGTTCTTTCATGTAATTCGATCATTCGAACAGCTATATATATATATAGATTATAATCTCGATAGTATCGTATAATCTATAAGCTGGAATTGATTTGTGCGAGCGTTTTGTGCTTCTGTGCCGGCGAGGCCGCCGACCACGAGGATGTTTTCTTGCCTGACCGCACTCGCAGGGCGCGGTGGTGCAGCCGTGCAGGTGAAGAAGAACTGGGATCATATCCGTTGGTACGTAGTTTCATCGATCGCACTGCTTTGAGATATGAGATGCATCTATCTATGCTCTTGGCCCTCGTGTAGTTTCATGTACGACGTAGCTACCAAATCCATCTCAAACAGCGTGGTGCATGCATGTGCATGGCTCCATGCTTCCCGTCCGGCCGTCTACTGCGTCGATCGAAGAGTTGAACCAAACGAACTATCCACTACGCATTCACCACACCTGAGAACTGGAATCCATTCTGCTGGCAATGTTGTTAACAACACTTGGGTGTTGTCTCTACTAGGACGACGGTGACTTCCTTTTGTGTTTCAAGTTCGTCGGATGCTTCTATAGTGATCATGCATGTTGTGATTACAAGCTACACAAATACTTCACAAACGACTTGACAATTTGAAAGTTTTTGACATGCATTTGCAATGCCCATCAGTTGTTTGGAGGATGACGAAGCCATTGATCTGGCTGCTGCTCCTTACACTCGCCTCTCCTAGCTAGCAGATGCTGTCTAGATCGAGCCACTGACACGCGCTGTCTGTAACACCCTAGGTGTTAAGCATCACTAAAAATTTAAGCATGACATCATCTTGAGCATTATCATCACACACTACCGGAATCGCAGGCTTTGCCGAGTGTTGTATTCTTTGCCGAGTGTCTTTTGTCGGGCACTCGGCAAACAAGGCTTTGCCGAGTGCCGCACTCGGTAAAGTTAGGCACTCGGCAAAGCGACCTTTACCGAGGGCTGAACACTCGGCACAGAGCGACACTCGGCAAAGACAACTTTGCCGAGTGTCAAACTCTCGGCAAAAGGGGGTTCTCGGCAAACGGCCGTCAGCGGCCGTCCCAAAGCTGACGGCCGTCAGTCTTTGCCGAGTGCCAGCTGTTGACTCTCGGCAAAGAGGTTCTGTGCCGAGTGCCACATAGTAGGCACTCGGCAAAGCATACTTTGCCGAGTGTCATCTCTGGACACTCGGCAAAGTATATTTTTATTTTTTTTATTTTGTCTATCAAAATTTTTGTGGTATGTTCCTACACTATGTAGACCTACATGTATCATTTGTGGACAATTTTAACAGAGCTTTCAATCGTTAGTAGATTTAGTTCGTTTATTTGAATTTCTTCGGAAAATTTAGATTTGAACTGTAGGTCACTCGAAACTTGGAAAACCGTGCATGCAAAAATGATATTCATGTTACTTAGCATAAGTTACGACCGATTCATGGAGCGGACCGGAAACTTCGAGCAACATGCTCACTAAACATGGCCGTGAACTTGCCATACACATGTTTAAAAATTGTATAAAACACAAACAAAGTCAGAAAATCCTGAAACTTGTCCACGTGTCATGATATCATATGTACAGGCTGCGATAAAAAATTGAAAAAATTTCGAGAAAACTATGACGTGCTATGTGTACAAACCTAAGAGATCCACATTGAAACTCTATGATTTCATGTGTAGTTCACTTAGGTTTCTACACATAGTGTCTCACAACTTTGTCCAAACATTCTCAATTTTTTATCACACCCTGTACATATGATATCATGACACGTGGCCAAGTTTCATGATTTTCTGACTTTGTTTGTGTTTTATACAATTTTTAAACATGTGGATGGCAAGTTCATGACCATGTTTAGTGAGCATGTTGCTCGAAGTTTCCGGTCCGCTCATGGAATCGGTCGTAACTTGTGCTAAATAGGACATATATCATTTTTGCATGCACGATTTCCCAAGTTTCGAGTGACCTGCAGTTCAAATATGAATTTTCCGAAGAAATTCAAATAAACGAACTAAATCTAATAGTTATAAAAAACACTTTTATAATTGTACCAAAATGGTACTTGTAGGTCTACATAGTGTAGGAACACACAACAAAAAGTTTGGTTGCCAAAAAATAAAAAAAATAAAATATACTTTGCCGAGTGCTGGCAAGATAGCACTCGGCAAAGACGGCGTTGCCGAGTGCCTGTCCTTGAGCACTCGGCAAAGTTTGTACAACACATCTTTGCCGAGTGCTCTACAGCTAGCACTCGGCAAAGACGTCTTTGCCGAGTGCCTGTCCTTGAGCACTCGGCAAAGTTTGTACAACACATCTTTGCCGAGTGCTCTGCGATCCGGCACTCGGCAAAGGCGTCTTTGCCGAGTGCCCGCGATCCGGCACTCGGCAAAGACGCCTTTGCCGAGTGCCCCCGATCGGCACTCGGCAAAGTTTATTTTTAAATTTTAAAAAAATCTTTGCCGAGTGCCGGATCGCGGGCACTCGGCAAAGAATGTAATTTAACCGCTCGACGGGCTCTCTTCTCTCTTTCTCTCCTTTCATCTCCTCTCTTCAACTCGCCCGGCGCCGCCGCTCCCACCGCCGCCCGACACCGCCGCCCGCCCCACGCCCGCCCGCGACCGCCGCCGCCCCTCGCCGCAGCTCCCACCGCCGCCCGCCCCTCCGCCGCCCGCGAACGCCGCCCGCCCCTCGCCGCCGCCCCTCACCCGCCCCTCGCCGCCCGCGAACGCCGCCCGCTCCCACCGCCCGCCCCACTCTCTCGGCTCGACGCCGGCGCCTCCCGTCAAGCCGCCCGGCCTCCCCACGTGCCGTTACGGTCGTCGCGCTGCCGTGCCCTGCCACCGTCGGCCTCCCCACCGCCGTGCCCCGCCACCATCGTCGCGCCGCCGCCATCGCCGACCCGTACATTAGTGAGTATAATAAGTTTAATTAGTTTAGTATGTATTTATTGAGTTTATAGTATATGTGTTTAGTGGATTTAGTGATTTCCGTGAGTTTAATTAGTTTAGTATGTGTGTTTAGAGAGTTTATACTATTTGTGTTAATTTGGCAAAATGTGATGATGGATATGGATGCCGTTGAAATATGTGTGATGGTGGATATGGATGCCACTTAGATGTGACTTGCATTCATCGTGTCGTTTGTATATGTGCGTGTCAGCCATCGTGCTGTTAGATCTATTTGCAGGTTTTGGAAATCTCCCCGTACAGGGGAAGTGCTGCCGATTTTTTTGACCACCTCGTTTATTTTTTACAGAGAAGATACTTGTCTTCCTAGCCACTGCGGGTCTGCCTGCACCGCGTCGCGTCGCCACTGCACCGACCCGCCACAGCCCCACTAGCCTGACTCCACCGCCACCCTAGGTATAACCTCTATTTCCGCATCATGGTCGTAGATCACGTAACCCAGTTAGGCGTCTCCCGTTCGAAAGAGATACGGTGTAGATATGCAGATCTTTGCATATCTACAAATGTATCAGTTTCGAATTGTCCACGTTTTTTGGACAGCCCGCGGTTGCGTAGATGGTGTTAGTTTCCATGCTCTACTCCGGTCCGAGAAAGAGTTTCGGCGTTACCTCCCTGTTGTTCTCCGGACAGTACACTCTCCCTGCCAGGACGTGTATCCGGAGAACAGCAGGGAGGTGCTACCGAAATTCTATCTCGGATCAGAGTAGAGCATGGAAACTAACTCCATCTACGCAACCGCGGGTGGGATTAGGACCTATCCTCACCTATTAGAAGGTAGGAACGTAGTGTACATGCATTACATGTCTATATTAAACTATACTCGGTTATATATGTTAGAGGATGGAGGACCGTGAGTGGATGTACACGGGCCGCGTTCGACGTAATGATGTCACCCCAGAATGGATTAGGAAGACCGATGCTTTCGTGGAACGGGCATATGGCGAAGCTGCTAAAGGAGCTAGCCTAGTCCCTTGTCCGTGCAGCAAATGTGACAACCAGAAAAGAAAACCAAAGAAGGCCATGGTAGAACATATTTGGAAGAATGGATTTACGCCGGACTATACTCGGTGGATCTTCCATGGTGAAGCGCATCGCACGAGAGAGGAGGTGGTGAGACAACGCGTCGAGGATTACGATGCTGATGCCGGGGTAGCAGACATGTTGAACGACTATCACGAGGCACAGTTCGCCGAAGGACGTACGGAGGACGAGCCAGAGGCGACCGCAAAGGCATTCTACGACATGTTTGACGCGGCACAGAAACCCCTTCACGGCAAGACAAAGGTTTCTCAACTAGATGCCATTGGGCGTATAATGGCGTTCAAGTCGCAGTATAGCATGAGTCGAGACGCCTTCGATGGTTTGTTGACAGTTATTGGCAGCCTGCTTCCGGAGGATCACGTTCTGCCAAAGAGCATGTATGAGGCACAGAAACTCCTTCGTGCACTCAAGATGACGTATGAGCAGATACATGCTTGTCCGAAGGGCTGTGTCCTATTTAGGAAAGAACACACTGAGGCAAAGTACTGTCCGAAGTGTAAATCGTCTAGGTTCATGGAGGTAGACTCTGGTGATGGACAGAAGAGGCAGCTCGACATCCCCGTGACAATCCTACGCCACCTTCCGTTCATACCAAGGATCCAGCGTCTATACATGACAGAGGAATCCGCGAAACAGATGACATGGCACAAAAAAGGCAAACGATACAATCCTGACAAGATGGTTCACGCATCCGATGGTGAAGCATGGACCCACTTTGATGCCATTCACCATGAGAAAGCCAAAGAGGCTCGACATGTTCGTGTTGCGCTGGCCACAGATGGGTTCAATCCCTATGGAATGACCGCTGCCCCATACACATGTTGGCCCGTGTTCGTTATCCCCATCAATCTCCCCCCCGGCGTATGCTTTCAAAGACAGAACATATTCGTGTCGTTGATAATTCCTGGACACCCGGGGAATAAAATGGGCGTGTACATGGAGCCTTTGATTGATGAATTGGTCCGTGCTTGGGAGGAAGGGGTATGGACGTACGACCGAGCTACGAAGACAAACTTCAAAATGCATATTTGGTACCAGTACTCCATGCATGACTTTCCGGCGTATGGGCTATTTTGCGCCTGGTGTGTTCACGGTAAGTTCCCATGCCCAGTTTGCAAGGAAGCTCTTAGGTTCATTTGGTTGAAGAAGGGTGGCAAATATTCGTCATTCGATAAACATCGACAATTTCTCCCTCCTGACCATGCATTCCGACTAGACATCAAGAACTTTACGAAAGGTGTCATGGTGACAGACCGCCCACCTGCAATGATGACTGGTGCCGAAGTTCGCGAACAGATAGATGGTCTCGTGGCCAACCTAGAAGGTGGTTTTGTGGGATATGGTGAGCAACATATGTGGACACATAAGTCGGGCTTGACTCGGCTCCCCTATTATGATGACCTGCTCCTTCCACACAACATTGACGTGATGCACACTGAAAAGAATGTCGCTGAGGCACTTTGGGCAACAATTATGGAGATTCCTGATAAGTCAAAGGATAACGTAAAGGCAAGAGTGGATCTGGCAGAGTTATGTGATAGACCAAACCAAGAGATGAAGCCACCTAGTGGTGGTAAGACATGGAGAAGGCCTAAGGCCGATTTCATCCTGAGCAGGGCCCAGAGGAAGGAAGTACTACAGTGGATCAAGATGTTAATGTTCCCTGACAAACTGTCAAGCGTGCATAATCCACCCCCTTGTTACAATGATGGCGGCAATGAATCGAACCTCAGCATTTTTCGAGGGCAACTCGGAAGCGCGAGTGGTTCGACCACCAAGACCCTGAGACATGAAGAGTGGCGCCATATCATGCTATATGTATTGACCAACCTTGAAGAGGTGACGCCATACATGGAGCAATTTCTTCATGAATTCTGGCGTCGATCAAGGGACCCAACTCCACAGGAATATGATACCCTTCTTAGAAAGGGTGTGGGAAATGGATTGCCCGATTTCATTTCCTGGTTTAAACATAAGGTACGTGCTTAGTTTGTTATTCCAAGTTGCTCTTACGTGCGAATAATATAACAATCTAGCGTGTTTGAACTTGCAGGGCCAAAGAGAGCCGTCTATGAGTGCCGAGTTGAGACAAGTAGCCAATGGCTTTGCCTATAGGGTCAGGAAATTTTCTGGGTATGACGTCAATAGATACCGTTTTCGCACAACAAGCTACGACCAAAGTCGGCCCAATCGAAAAACCACATGTTCTGGAGTCTTTACGCCCGGGCTTGACGAGGTCGAGTATTATGGAAGAATTGAAGAAATATATGAACTCAATTTTTATGGTTCTAAACCTCTTACTCCAGTGATATTCAAATGTCATTGGTTTGACCCTGAAGTTACGAGACGGACACATTCTAATCTTGGGATAGTCGAAATTCGACAGGATTCCACCTTAACAGGAGACGATGTCTATATTGTGGCCCAACAGGCCACACAAGTGTATTATCTTCCATATGCGTGCCAAACGAAACAACATCTTAAGGGTTGGGATGTTGTGTATAAGGTATCACCGCACGCTAAATTACCTGTTCCAAACGATGAAGATTATAACTTAGACCCGGACACATATGACGGAGAGTTCTTCCAAGAAGATGGGCTCGAAGGGCAATTTGAGATAGACTTAACCGAAGCGATCGGAATGGAAGTAGATATTGAAATGGTTGTTGATGACGAGGATGATGAGGTGCAAAATGAGAATGACTTAGAAATACTTGAAGGCAATGCCAATGACGAAGTTGCGCCTTCAGATGATGTTGACTATGAAATGGTTGATAGTGATGATGACACTTATGATCCGGCTAACACGGACACATATGAAGATTATTTTTAATCGATGTAATGCTATATTTCATTTATTTTGCATATGTTTCTAAATACATATTTTTTTATCTGTGCTTAATTGTTTACTCTTAATTGCAGGTTGTTGGACAAAGATGGTGGGCGGTGGGACGAGGACGAGGAGGGGGAGGGGGGAGGGGGAGGAGGAGCACCCGTAGGACGGAGGAGGAGGCGCAGCAGGACGACGCCGTACAGCAGCAGGTGGAGCAGCAAGCCGCTGTCGATGCGGCACAGCAGGACGATGACGATGCGGCGCAGCAGGACGACGACGACGACGCCGCTCAGCAGGACGTCTCAGGTTCTGGCTCCTCAGGTTCGAGGAGTATCTACCTGCGAGGTCCCGCGAGCCTACCTAAGCGACCCATACTTCGTGACAGACGTCCGCTCATACGACCCGATGGAGAGAGGTAGGTAACTTTAGATGTTGTTGCTGCTTTTTCATATTATATGTTCAAATTAATAATAGAAACTAATACTTCATCTTAATCACTTCGACAGGTCTTGGATGGTTTTGGAGACTGCAGGGGGTCACGGCCGCAACCCCAATGGCATCCTCGGCCTTCTATGCCGGGAACACTTCCCTGGACTTGTCGAGTACGCCGGAGTGACGAGCCCAGCATACACCTTCGACCACTACGCCGTCGCCCCCGATGCAGTAGATCGGGACGGCAGACAATTCAACAACAAGGCGGAGCGGGTGAAGCAAGAGCTGTGGGTAAGTCTTCCTCGCACTATATTGTTTAATAAGTCGCATTTGTTGCATATTCTTGAAATAATGTATGGATACATCGTCTTTGTATGTAGGATTTCTTCAGGTGCGATGCTGGATACGAGGCCAGGGCGGATGTGGTGTCTACGACGTGCTGTAAGAAGCTCGTCGTGGACATGCACTACGAGGCGCGCATCCAGGCCATCGTCACTTACCACGGCTCCGTCCTTGGGGAGAAGGTGAACAAGAAGGACGCCCGAACCATGTCATTGACTGCGGACCAGTACTTGCAGGTAAATACAAAACTTTATTATTGGTACTAAATATGCTTATTCTTATCTTCTGATATGCGGTGTACTTATATTTTTTTAGATGATTCCTCATTGGTGCGCCGCGCATCCTGAGTGCTGGGAGAAGATGGTGCAGAGGTGGTGCTCGGCTGAGTGGGACGAGGCGCACAACGCTAGCCGGGAACGGCGTTTGCTGATGCAAGGTCCCTCCCACCATCAAGGCAGCCGCAGCCTGGGCAAATACGCGGAAGCATGGGTACGCGCTCTTTTTTATTTAGGTATATAACTTTCGATTAGACATGATTTCTAACCATATCGTTGGTTTTCTCGCAGTCGGCGGCACATGGTGGCGCGCCTTGCTCCACGTTCTCGGCATATGCCATGGCCCACAAGGGGAAGGCGACGTCCGACGTCACCTACAACCCGGATGACGGGCCCGAGGCGTACACCAACCCCGCCATCCACAGCCGACTCAGTGAGTACACCGCAATGGCCAAGGAGGTCCATGGGCCAGATTACGATCCGAGGACCGAGGACATCGACGGAGATGTCCTCATGAGGGTCGGAGGAGGCAAGAGGCATGGGCGGTACTGGATTGCCGACGGGGCAATCGACTCGTCCTCCACTCCCACTCTCTCTCAGGTGCGAGCAAGGAGCACGAGCGCGAGCCCAGCCATACGACCTCGGCAGGACACCTCACAGCATCGTATCCAGCAACTCCAGGTTATTCCTTATCTATTCATCGTTCATTGATTTTTATATATCTTCTCTTTGCATTATCGTAACATTAGGACGAAATATTACAGACTCAGCTAGATGATGAGAGGAGGCAACGTGAGGAGCTGGAGAAGAGGATGGCGGAGATGTTCGCATACATGCAGAGCCTTGGCGCCGCACAGGGTCATGCTCCACCACCTCCGTTGTTCCCTGCAACTGACCCTGCTGAGTTCACTACTCCTGTGAGTATCAAAATTTTAGTACTGCATGATATATATTCATATGTTCTCACACATACAATCTCTTCTCTATGCAGGGTCAATCGGCGGCGTCGAACAACCCTCATGCTTCGTCCAGCCCTTCGCCGAACCAGTCCAGATGCCCACCTCGTTGATGATCCAGACTTGGTCTTGTGAGTGTTGGTGATGTTTGGCTAGACTTGGTCTTGTGAGATACTTGGTGATGTTAGTGATGATCCAGACTTATATCTGTTTTGTGATGAACCTGACTTATATTTGTGAGACTTATATTAGTGAGACTTTGTGATATATATGGTGTTGATGATAAATGTGTTCATTCTGTGATGCGATTGATATATAATGTGATGTGAATGATATATATCTTTTGTTTGTTTGGATGGAACAGCAAAAACAAATAAAAAAGGGACATCCTGGTCACTTTGTCGAGTGTAACACTCGGCAAAGGTCGCTTTGCCGAGTGCTATGACCATGGCACTCGGCAAAGAAGGCAACCTGGGAACCGATAAAGACATCTTTGCCGAGTGCTGAAAATGGCACTCGGCAAAGAAGGAAACCTGGGAACCGGCAAAGACATCTTTGCCGAGTGCCATTGCCAAGGCACTCGGCAAAGGGACTGGCAAAGGGGCCCACTGGAGGGTTCTTTGCCGAGTGCCTGTCCACCAGACACTCGGCAAATAAACCTCCTTTGCCGAGTGCCTACTAGAGCTCTCGGCACAGGGACTGGCTGTGGGGTCCACTGGACCAGTCTTTGCCGAGTGTCGCCGTAGGCACTCGGCAAAGGATCCGTCACCGTCACTTGGCGCCGTGACGGTGACTTTTCTTTGCCGAGTGCCCGACAAAAAGTACTCGGCAAAGATGCTGTTGCCGATGTACAGTTCGCCGAGCTTTCTTTGCCGAGTGTTACACTCGGCAAAGCCTTTGCCGAGTGTAAACTAGCCTTTGCCGTGTGTTTAGAACACACGGCAAAGGAACTGATTCCGGTAGTGACATGTGGTCATCCATAACAATTGACCACGTGTTGCATTCACTTTAAAATAATGAAACTTGTATGCTTATGTATGGTTGGGATGAAAGTGTGTGACGATTTGTTAAAAGACCTATTTAGGAGTCGAATTTGGGAGATTTTATTTTATGCTCTCAGGTGAATAAAATGTGGAAAACCTTATTAAATTTTTTGGTGCAAAATGGGTACTTCGGAACCAAATAAATCATGTAGCCGAGTAGTGTGGGACAAGTCACTAACAATTGCCCAAGTGGGCTAATAATAGGATCAAAACTAGTTTTACGACTAAGCATGTTGATTCCTAAGTCGCAAGGGATTAGGGAGTTGTTATTTAAGTAATTATAAAATTTAGAAAGGGGTCTGGTTGTGTTGGCTCGTGCCGAGCAACTTCGGAATGTCGGGAACTTAATTAAAAAGATTCGAATTCAAAGTAATTTGCAAAGTTTCAGATTTTAGTTCAGTTTTGGAATTAAAAAAAACAACGACCTTGAGATGATTTTTGGACCTCTATAATTTTGGATCATGAACTTTTAGCAGACGATTTTTATATCAAAATTTGAGAGCTATAGTGGGCGAGTAATTCTTATTAAAGATCATGCCCTTGGAATTTCTTGAAACTAGAAGAGAATCTTACTCAAATATAGGTTGTCAGCCCTTGGGTCAGGCCTAGTCTAGTTAACCGAAGCTGAATTTCAGTATCTGTGACTGATTCTGGAGCTTTGTGTGCTGAATCCATAGAGTTGTGGGTTAATGTTAAGATCAAAACTAGACATAATTGTGCGTTTAAAAATTCGAATCAGAGACAAGATTATATATATGTGCATAAAAAGAGACGTATGGAAAATCTGATTTTTCCAATTCTCTACCGTTAGCTTCCTTTCTTTATTCCTTCATCACTTTGTTTGGTCGGCAAGTTGAACAGGTGTTTGTCTCTCACGCCATCTCTCTCCTTCACCTCTTCTGCTTCCTCCACGTAGGTGCACAGCTGTGTGTTGACGCCTTTTTGGAGGCGTCAATTACTCAAGAGAACCAGCGGCGGTGCTCTCTGCACAGGGGCGGACGGTCCGCGCGCGGGGCCGGACGGTCCGCGGCCTGGTGCGAGGCGGCGGTGCTCTCTGGTCAGGCGCGGACGGTCCGCGGCACAGGGCCGGACGGTCCGCGACCTGGTGTAGGAGCCCGGGTTCCCTGCCTAACGGCCAGACGGTCCGCGCCCTAGGGCCGGACGGTCCGCGCGTACGCAGGGGCGGCGGAAGATCGCCGACGGCGCTTGGACCTCGCTCCCGGGAGGGACCCCGTCGGGGAGTAGAGATCCTAGGTGGTGTCTAGGCTCGGGCCGGCCGACCTAGACTCCTCTAATCGACGTAGAGTCGAAGAGAGACGAAGAATTTGGGGATCGAGAGGCTAAACCTAAACTAGACTAGAACTACTCCTAGGATAAAATGCGAAATAGAAGTTGTATTGATTCGATTGATAATTACAAATCGGCCGTATACCTCTCTATTTATAGAGGAGGGGGGCTGGACCCTTTACAAACTAATTTCCGAGCTTATCCCATGATTTTAGCTAACAACCGTAGCACAAAACTCGTAACCCTAATCTGTTCTGCGCACGCGCGGACCGTCCGGCCCACAGACGCGGACCGTCCGGACCGCGGACCGTCCGGCCTCAGGGCCGGACAGTCCGCCGGCTCATTTTTGGTTCGAACATATGCCCCCCTGCCTTTTGGTGGAGCTGGGCGAACCAAAAGCAACTAACTTGATGTTATCACATCGGTTTTCTTAGGCATCTTGCCACTTACTAGGATGGTACGCAGTGGCCTTGGTCTCGATGGTTGACTCAACGGACGTGATCCCTTTAGATTTGATCGAACTGTCAGTCCCAACATCGCCGAGCGTCATACTGGTCCTGACCAATTCGTCACATTGCCTTCCTAATTCTCTAAGTGTTCTGGCGTAGCTCCGTAGTCGACCAGGTCTTCTCCTTGCAGGTCGTCTTCCTCCATGGGCGTCGGTACGTCGTCGGAGGTGTCATGGTTTATTGCAGATGAGTCGGCCTCAGGGGTCGGACGGTCCGCGCCCTGTACGGTTGGTCCGGTCTTTATAGTCAGACTGTCTGCTATACCTGCAATGAGCTGCACAGTTGCTGTTTTATTTTCTGTCTTTATGGCCGTTTGATTTTCCTCAACGGCCTTTGGTCTCTATCTCTTTTGTGGTGGCGGATATTGCGGATGTGTGTCATTGAATATTTTTTCCGCCTCCTTCTCCTGATTCTCCTTTGCCCTAAGGCGCTGTAATTTTCGCTTTTGCGATCGTGTCAATCCCGATGGGCACCATCGGGGCATGGAGTATTTTGGATCGGCTATTTTATTGACAGTCGTACTTTCTTTTTTGTTTGTGTTGGTCGATTCACCAAAAATCATCGGCCCTTCGTTATTTTGTTGTACGACGACATCTGTCGTTCCTATTTTAATGACATCTTCCTTTTTCGTACTGTTGGAGGTTGTAGCTGTATGCCCCCCTGCCGGATTAGTCAGCCTTTGGGGCCGAGTTGTTCGGCAATCTTGCTGGGCATGTGCTCGTGGACCGGATTGAGGGGCTCTCAATCGGTCTTGTACTGGAGGTGTCAACTTATTGAATACAGATGTTTGGGGTGCCCCCCAAGCGGGGTACTGTGGCATCCCAAATGAGTATGGTGGCATGCCCCACATTTGATTTGGGACATATGGTGGAGGTATGTATGTGTATGGATATGGCATAGGTGGATATGGTGGTGGAGGTGTCCATGCAGGTACGTTAGGTCTTAATTGAACATTATGACCTCCCGTCCTTTCCGATTGGTGTGGTGGTCCAATCGGCCTAACCTGCCGTCGCACCTGGGTGGGTAAGCGAGGTCCCTTTGGTGGCCGGTCGCTGGGGCCAGCCTTCTTTTTCACATATTTAGACAATAATTGATCAAAGGTCGGGCTAGATTTTACCAACCGACCAGTTGCCTTGAACGTGTTAGTTTTCCACGTACCTATTTCTGGTCGTCGTGGTTTGAAGCTACGTGGTCGCCGCGGCTCTTCGACGTTGCCGGACCGTCCGTCGGAACGCTTCGGACCGTCCGATGATGTTACGGACCGTCCGCGCCTAGACACCAGACCGTCCGCGATGCGTAGTATGGGTTCTCGCGCATATCCCTTTGTCTGTGCTTGCCCCCAGCGCTGGAGTTTGTGATGGTTACCTTCAGTGTCTCCCCTCCATCAGGAGTCTTCTCGGCCATCACTTTCCTGCAAGAAATTTTGTTGTTTCCATCGGCCTCCCGTGCGTTACCGATGATGACTTCTTTGTCTTTGCCCTTATCGGATGTGTTGGGCCGAATTAGGACCTTTTTGCCATTAAATTCGATCACATTCATTGGGAAGGGCTCCATGTCCTCCTAAAATTTCAATCGTCCCTCATTAATGGCCGATTGAATTTGTCGTCGGAACACATTACAATCATTAGTGGCATGGGAAAATGAGTTGTGCCACTTGCAGTATGCGCGACGCTTTAGTTCGTCGGCGGGTGGAACGATATAATCAATTTTAATGTTACCATTTTTTAGTAATTCATTGAATATCTTATCACATTTGTCAACATTAAATGTAAACTTAACCTCCTCCTGTCGTTCCTTTTGAACTGACTGTAAGGAGTAGCAAGCCGAAGATTTGGCCTGCTCGGGCCAAACTATTTCGGCAGTGTAAACTTTCTTTGGTTCATCGTCCGAACTACTTTGATTGTGTTCTACTATAGGGACATTATGATGAACCATTCTGACTAGTTCTTTGCTTCGGCTTTCACAAGCCGAAGCTCTCTGATGTAATTGTGCTAGAGTAAAGAACTGGATGCCTTCTAATCTTTCTTTTAAATAATAGCGCAATCCATCAAAGGCTATTCCCGCCAGTTGTTTATCTGTTAAATGAATTTGAAAGCATCGGTTTCTCGTATCCTGGAATCTCCGGATATAATCACTAACCGATTCATCCTTTTCTTGTCGTAGGGTCACTAAGTCTACTAAATCTAGCTCATAATCACCAGAGAAGAAATGTTCATGAAATTTTTGCTCTAAGTCTCCCCATGACAAAATGGAATTAGGAGGGAGCGTGGCATACCATGTGAATGCAGTCCCTGTTAAGGATAATGAAAATAAACGCACACGGAATGCTTCGGTGTCGGCCAATTCTCCTAATTGTGCTAGGAACTGGCCTATGTGCTCACGCGTGCTCTTTCCTTGGTCACCCGAAAACTTTGCAAACTCGGGTATCCTGGTTCCCTGTGGGTATGGGTGGCGATCAAATCGGCTGTCATAAGGCTTCCGATATGATTGCCCCCCAGGGATCATGCTTACTCCGAGCTTATCTCGGAACGCCCCGACTATTTCTTCCCTCACTATACCAATGGCAGCCGGTGCAAGACCACCGGCTCTCTGGTCAAACATAGGTGGGGTTGGTTGCATGTTAGTATGTTGTCGTTCCCCCCATTGGTTTGAGCTACGTGGTGCATTTCCATTTGCCCTATATGGCTCATATGTTTGATCGTTTCTTTCCGGCCTTCTAGGTGGGGCCGGAAATCTTTCCTGGGCTCTGGATCCTGAATTAATGGGCTGGTGCATTGCATAATGTGATGGGAAGTGTTGTTGGGACGGGCGAGGATTCAGGTAATAATCCCCCTCAAAAGACTCATGCGCGGACTGCCCGGATACGTACCCGGACCACCCGTGATTATATGCGGACCGTCCGACTGGATAGTTTAAATTCGGTGCCCTATGTGGTGGCTCGGGTGCGTGTCTAGGTAACTCATTAAAAATGGGCCCGGTTGTGGCTGACCCGGACGGTCCGCGCTCGCGAGCGGACGGTCCGGACATGTGTAGATCAGCTGGTTTACTGCCGATTTGCGTTTGCTCAGGGTACGTGTCCATCGGCATCCCATAAGGGGGTTGTGACTGGTTGTGACAACCTTTAACCGATGTATTACGTGTATTATCTCCTAATTCAACCTCGTGTGAAGGAAAATTTGCTATACTAGATTTATCAAATGCACGTACTAGTCTCCTACAATCGTTTTGCATGACCCCTATGATATTTTGAATCTGTTCTCGCTGTTCGTCTATGTAAGCTTTAAGAGATTGGAGTTCGTTGGTGCTACTTACACTTGGGGTAATCGTAGTAGGTCGGAGCGAAGCCAAATCTGTCGCCCGTTGCCGAACGACTTTGTTGTTCCTGTCCAATTTGAAGTCAGCCAGGAACTTCGCCTTTGCTTCTTGGATCAGCTGCTCCTGGCGCTCCTCGAACAGGAGCTGTTCTTCAGCCAGCAAGGCTTCCCATGTCGGTGTGATGATATTGCTGGTCGAAACCTCAGAGCTATCTTTTGAACCGGCCATTTAGGGCCGATTTGATAGGTCTATATGTGTTTTTCCCCAGCGGAGTCGCCAAAAAGTATGTTGACGCCTTTTTGGAGGCGTCAATTACTCAAGAGAACCAGCGGCGGTGCTCTCTGCACAGGGGCGGACGGTCCGCGCGCGGGGCCGGACGGTTCGCGGCCTGGTGCGAGGCGGCGGTGCTCTCTGGTCAGGCGCGGACGGTCCGCGGCACAGGGCCGGACGGTCCGCGGCACAGGGCCGGACGGTCCGCGACCTGGTGTAGGAGCCCGGGTTCCCTGCCTGACGGCCGGACGGTCCGCGCCCTAGGGCCGGACGGTCCGCGCGTACGCAGGGGCGGCGGAAGATCGCCGACGGCGCCTGGACCTCGCTCCCGGGAGGGACCCTGTCGGGGAGTAGAGATCCTAGGTGGTGTCTAGGCTCGGGCCGACCGACCTAGACTCCTCTAATCGACGTAGAGTCGAAGAGATACGAAGAATTTGGGGATCGAGAGGCTAAACCTAAACTAGACTAGAACTACTCCTAGGATAAAATGCGAAATAGAAGTTGTATTGATTCGATTGATAATTACAAATCGGCCGTATACCTCTCTATTTATAGAGGAGGGGGGCTGGACCCTTTACAAACTAATTTCTGAGCTTATCCTATGATTTTAGCTAACAACCGTAGCACAAAACTCAGAACCCTAATCTGTTCTGCGCACGCGCGGACCGTCCGGCCCACAGGCGCGGACCGTCCGGCCTCAGGGCCGGACAGTCCGCCGGCTCATTTTTGGTTCGAACACTGTGTTTATCACCTTACATAGGTGCTGGTTGTAGGAGAGTACTTCTCCTTCACAAATCATAGGCAAGCACTCAGGTTCCCGGAAAGAAAAATCCCACCGGCTACTTGTTCATTTCGGTGCTCGGCCTCGTCCGGGCAGCATCTCCCTAGATCAGTTCGCTCCACTAATCGCGAGCTCGGCTCCCTGCTGTGGTCGGCGGTGTCGTCTTCAGCCGCCGGACACCGCTAGCCCTGCTTGTCTCCGTCGTGGCCAAGAAGCCCAGCCGCCCCTGCTGCTCGTCCTCGAGCTTCCACCTTGCCGCATCCGCATAGGTCTGGCCGTTCCAAATCAGCGCGTCCTCACACGCTTGGTCGTCCAGCACCACCAGTGGAGGTCTGGCTACCGCCCCGTGCAGCGTCGTCCAGCACTTGCGTCCGCCGAGCTAGATGTCGAGCAAGCCGCTTGCTCGTGTCCTATCTCTTCAACCATCAACTCCGTGGAACACACTGGTAGGGGCTCTAATCCCTAAAATTGAATTGGGGGATGTGTGTGGTCGTGTATGGGGATGCTATCTGTGCATCGGATTAGGGGCTGGAGGTTCACCGGCAGCTGTGGCCATCCGGAATTGGCCGATAGGGAGGGATCACCCTGTGCGGGACGTTGAAGAAGAAGGGGCTGCTTGTATGAAAAAGAAAAGTCCAGGGGGTTTGGTTGAAAAGTGTTTTAGAGTTTTCTTCTATTTCAGAATTTGTATTAGAATTAGAAGTGTCGTAGAAAATTGTAGAAAAATGCTAAAAATACGAAACCAGTTTTGTTGAGTTCACAAGAATGAGTACTTATTGATAAAAATATTGGTTAGATAAAAACTATGATTTTTATGAGTCGTTTTTCTTTTAAGATAGGTTATTAATGCTTATTTAATTTTCTGTAATAAATATATCTTTCCTAAAATCCTGAAAATTTTTGTGGGTAGTATTTAGATTTAGACTAGCTTACATAAAAAGTTTGATTCAAATTGGAGTATGTTAAGTCACATAACTAATTTAAGCCTATTAAAAATGCCTTTTAAGAAAATACTTAAGTAATTAAGAAAAATTGAATAATAGTTTAAATTCTTTGCAGTGTTGAGTGAAGTCCATGGACCACTAACACCCAGGTTGGTCCATGGCGTGTGTAATTATTTTCAAGGATCTTGCGTCCTTCGCTTAGCAACTAGAAATTTCAGCGGTAGCATAGTGGAATTGTACCGTGTAGGGATAGTATGCTTGGGGTTTTATCATTTTAAATTCTTTATATTGCATATGTGTCCATGTCATCATCACATCATGATCATGGCAAGCATCTTTACTTTACGTATAGATCACGTTACTGGTGGATCAATCGCTTGGTGAAACAATTTCCTGAAGGCTGGTCATCACCCTGAAGACTTGTGAAATTTTATTTCCTTAGACTTCGGCTCTTCTCTGCAACAAAGGCAAGCCCCGGTGCATTCCCCACTTTCCTTGTTGTTTACAAAACCTTTATCACTTGATATGCTGCAATAGGTGATAGGAGTTGCGTGACCAAACAATTGATGCATTGCCATCCTTGAGAATTTGAAGAATCATTCATTGATACCTATTTTATGAAAAACTAGTGCTGCTTAGCCCTGCTTAAAGTGATAAGATTTTTTTTGAAATTTATTTTGATTACTGGTTATTGTTACGTGTGAATGGACTTGAGTTAGATAATTAATTTGAGACCGGGCGGGTGGCTTGCATCGTGAAATGAGTCGGTGTAGTGCTCCACCTGTGTCGATTAAGGACCGTTCGATGTAGGCCTGTTGTGGTTGAGACCTTGCAACTAGCCACATGCCTCGGTAAGCCTGAACCCGGCTATTCCATACGTGAAAAGATAACCGCGCACTGGGCGTGGGAGATGGTGGGAGTAGCGTGTACCCTCCTGGCTAGAGGCTGGATGGAGGAGTACTATGCTCCTGGGTAGCGCAGACCGGTTCACGTTGTGGAGGATCTGTGGGAACGGTTGACATATGCAAGGGTTAAGTGCTACATATGTCGTGTGGTTAGGGATTCCCAGCTGGGTATAATCGGTTCGAATCGTCGTTGCTCCTCGGTTATGGAGACTTGACCCTCCGACCACTCATCGTAGTTAATAAGTGAAACATGAATTGTCTAAAAGAAATCTAGATAGGACAAGTGAATGCTCTAGATTAGGAAAATCTAGAATCAGGTAAGAACTTAAATTGATAATTAAAAGATGGCTTAAGGATCCACTATTAGTAAGCGTTTCTGCAAAATGAGTCCTTGATTATTGCTTAGCCTTATCTTGACTCCCTCTAGCCAGCATACCCTTGAGAGTCTTTTCTTTAGTCGGGTAAGTCTTGCTGAGTAATTGCGTACTCAGGGTTTTATTCCCTGTTGTTTTTCAGGTCTTAGTTTTGTGCTGCTGATGGTGGTGTTAAGTGCCGGTGGGCTCGGCCTTCTTATAAGTCTAAGTAACCCTTCTATACTTCTTATTGAGGATGGTCTCTTGAGCCAGCATATATTTCAAACTTATACTTTTGTAATCACTCCGATGAAAATAATGTAAAACTTTTGTAACTTGTAAAATTTGGTAACAAAATTTCCGCTGCAAAAATATTGATGTGTGTGATTCGTGTTTACTTAATCTTGCGATCTTGGTGGTAGTGGTTTATCCGAAGTCCCCTGGGATACTCGGACAGATCCTATTAAGTTATCGGGCACACATGCATAGCTGTTTGAGGTCTTTGAGACAAGGATAGGTGCATGTGGGTCCTATAATTTGGGAGGATCCGCCACAGCTGGTATCGGAGCAGGATTAAGTATAATATGATCACATACGTACTTTTAAAATAAAGTTTTGATTTTAAAAAGTCTATTTTTATCCAAACACATTGTTTGGTTAAAAAACAGATTTGAGAAAACTATAATGCTAGCGACATCCTCTATTAAGCCCTAAAATTAAGGACTATCATAGATCAAAATACGAACCCACAACCTGGGAAACGTTTAGGACGAGCATGCATCATGACATATAACCTTAAATTCAACCCCCATGTAGCTATTTGAGAGTGTCTCATCCACCCTATTCATGCTACCCATCCTTGCTTTTCTGTCTTGTCTTTTCAAATCCGTGAGATTGGGAGCTAAGTTCTCTTTTATTGATAGAATGAGGACTCGTTTTGGATTGGTTCATGGTGAGGGCACTTCCCAGAATAAGGCTAACACATCTAATCCACGGCCAACATCCACGCTTGAGAATGCAGTTGCACAACTCATTAGTGTAGGCATTGATCATACTCACCTTCTCCATGAGTTGGTTCAACGTGGCCAGTGGGATCCAAATGCTGCCAGTACTTACAAGGAATTTTTGGACACGCAACCACCAGTTTTCACTAGAGCTGAAGATCCGCTGGAAGCTGAGGACTGGCTTCGAACTATTGAGCAGAAGTTTGGACTCATCCATTGTGATGGTGTTCAGAAATCCCAGTTTGCCGCTCAACAACTCCAGGGTCAAGCTGGAGCCTGGTGGGCAAAATATTGTGCGACCCAGCCAGAGGGATATCAAGTTCCTTGGGTTGAGTTCTGTGAGGCATTTCGGGCACATTATATTCCGAAGGGTATCATGAGTATAAAAGTTGATGAGTTTTTTTAACCTAAAGCAAGGTGAAGGGGAGAGTGTTATGGAGTATTTGGAGAGGTTTAATCAGTTATCTCAGTATGCTGCAGATTATGTCAATACTGAAGCCACAAAGAAGTTCTTTTTCATGCGTGGCCTTAATATGAAGCTCCAACGCTTGATGGCACCCAATGTGGCTGAAAGTTATAATGATGTAGTCAGTCAGGCCATTATGGGTGATGATAAGATTTGCCTTCATGAAGAGTCTAAGAGAAAGAAATTTGCCGAAGAATCCTCTAGTTGCAGTAGTCGACGTCAGAGGATTGTTTATCAACCTATCATTTGTTCTCTTGATCCTCCATCCCAGTTACCCAGTTCATAGTCATGTGTCCGACAGGCCGTTGTTCCTATTGTCCCACATCAGTCGGATGCCCCAGGCATTTGTTCCAAAAACCTTTTGGTCAACAGAATCCCATGTGATAACTGCAGGAAGTCAGGAAACACTACCCAAGATTGTCGTTTGCCTAAACCAGTGGCTGAGCAACAGTCGCTAACGACTCCATCTCAGAGTATCCGACAGAATACTAGAAAGAAAAACAGGACTGTTCCTAGGATGGGGCAGGTCAATCTCACTCATACTCATGGAATTTCTGAAGGTGCCCCTGTTATGATGAGTGTGTTTTATGTCGCCAACCATCCTGCAGTGACTCTGTTTGATTCGGGCGCATCTCATACCTTCATCAATAGAGCCTTTGTTGTGAAGTATCAATTACCAATTGAAGAAGGGAAAGATACTTTCTGTATACAATCCCCTGGAGGACGCATCTATACTAAGGAAATGGTGGAGAAGGTGCCTATAAATCTGGAGGGTCACATCTTTCCTACCAACTTGCTTGTCCTTCAAAAGCAGGACATAGATGTGATCCTTGGCATGAACTGGTTACGTCAACATGGAGCTATTATTGATACGTTGCAACGGACAGTTCAGTTGGATTCACCCAATGATAGTTCTAAATTGCTAATCCGGTTGCCGACTCCTAAGAGAGCAGTAGAAAGAGTATGTGCTGTCACCATTAAAGAGATAAAGGATATACCGGTAGTCAGAGAGTTTCCAGACGTGTTTCCCAAAGATTTGCCTGGTTTACCTCCAGAAAGAGATGTGGAATTTGTAATTAAATTGCAGCCAGGTACCGCACCCATATCTAGAAGGTCATACAGAATGCCACCTAAGGAGTTAGCAGAGCTGAAGACTCAGTTGCAAGATTTGCTTGACAAAGGTTTCATTCAGCCAAGTTCATCACCTTGGGGTTGTCCTGCCCTATTTGTGAAGAAGAAAGATCAAACACTCAGGTTATGTGTTGATTACCGACCGCTCAATGAGGTGACTATCAAAAACAAATATCCTCTCCCTCGCATTGATTTGTTGTTTGACCAGCTCACAGGAGCAAAAGTGTTCTCCAAGGTTGACCTTAGGTCAGGTTATCACCAAATAAGAATCCGTCCTGAAGATGTTCCCAAGACCGCTTTCACTACTCGATATGGTCTTTACGAATATTTGGTTATGTCCTTTGGTCTGACTAATGCTCCAGCTCACTTCATGTATTTAATGAACTCTGTGTTCATGCCGGAGCTCGACAAGTTTGTGGTTGTGTTCATTGACGATATCCTGATATACTCCAAGAGCAAGGAAGAACATGCAGACCACTTACGTATTGTTCTAACGCGGCTCAGAGAACACCAACTATATGCTAAATTTAGCAAATGTGAGTTTTGGTTGGATAAAGTTCAGTTTCTAGGCCATGTCTTGTCTGCCGAGGGTGTTGCTGTTGACCCGAGCAAGGTTAAGGATATCCTCGATTGGAAACCTCCCACTACTGTACATCAGGTCAGAAGTTTTCTTGGAATGGCGGGTTATTATCGTCGCTTTATTCCAGATTTCTCTAGAATAGCCAAGCCTATCACTGAACTGCTCAAAAACCATGTCAAGTTTGTTTGGTCACCTGAGTGTGACAAAGCTTTTGAGAAGCTGAAGAAGCTATTAACTACAACACCAGTGCTAGCTCAACCAGATATCGTGAAGCCATTTGATGTCTATTGTGATGCTTCTGGCATTGGCATTGGATGTGTATTGATGCAAGAAGGCCGCGTGATTGCCTATGCTTCTCGACAACTCAAGCGTCATGAAGAGAATTATTCAACCCATGATCTTGAGTTGGCTGCTGTTGTTCATGCGCTCAAGATTTGGTGCCATTATCTGCTAGGTAATACATGTCACATTTACACTGACCATAAGAGTCTGAAG
Source organism: Zea luxurians (assembly GCA_029449295.1). NCBI lineage: Eukaryota > Viridiplantae > Streptophyta > Magnoliopsida > Poales > Poaceae > Zea > Zea luxurians. The sequence continues at coordinate 3,450,702 of JAOPSE010000066.1, forward strand.
TACATTTTTACCCAGTCCGAATTGAACATGAGACAAAGAAGGTGGCTGGAGTTAATTAAAGATTATGATCTTGAAGTTCATTATCATCCTGGGAAGGCTAATGTTGTGGCAGATGCTCTTAGCCGTAAGTCTCAGTGTAACTGTCTTTCGGCAAAACCTTTAACTGTTACCTTGTGCCAGGAAATGGAAAGGCTGAATTTGGAAATAGTTCATCAAGGAACCATAGTTAATCTCGTCCTTGAATCAACTATCCAGAGTCAAATTGTTGATGCTCAAAAGGTGAACAAGGGAATAGCTCATATCAAGGAGCGAGTTGTAGCAGGAAGGGCTACATGTTTTAGAATTGATGAAAATGGTGTCCTTTGGTTCCAAAACCGTTTGGTAGCCCCAAAAGTTCCTGAGTTACGTCAGCAAATACTTGATGAAGCTCACTTGTCCCGATACTCCATTCACTCGGGAAGTAACAAGATGTATCAGGATCTGAAACAAAGGTTTTGGTGGACCAAAATGAAGATTGAAATTGCTCGCTATGTCGCCAAGTGCGATATTTGTCAAAGGGTGAAGGTTGTGCACTTAAAATCGGCTGGGCCACTACAACCATTGCCTACTCCAGCTTGGAAGTGGGAAGACATCAGTATGGATTTCATTGTCGGGTTACCCAAGACCTCAAAAGGGTATGATTCTATTTGGGTAATTATTGATCGTCTCACCAAGCTAGCGCATTTCTTACCAGTCAAAACTTTGTATCCTGCTAAGGCATATGTTGAATTGTATATTGCTCGTGTATTAAGTCTCCATGGGGTACCCAAGACTATCGTGTCTGACAGAGGTTCTCAATTTGTTTCCAAATTTTGGGAACATTTGCATAAGTCATTAGGTACTAAGCTCATTCGTAGTTCAGCTTATCATCCCCAAACCGGAGGGCAGACTGAAAGAGTGAATCAAATTTTGGAGGACATGCTAAGGTCTTGTGTTCTCACCTATTCAGCTAAGTGGGATGAATGTTTACCTTTAGCAGAATTCTCCTATAATAATAGTTATCAGGAAAGTATCAAAATGGCACCCTTTGAAGCTTTGTATGGAAGAAGATGCAGAACTCCTTTAAACTGGTCTGAACCTGGAGAAAGATGTTTCTTTGGACCAGACTTAGTAAATGAAGCTGAGGAAAAGGTTCAACTCATCCAACGCAATCTCAAGATAGCACAGTCTCATCAGAAGAGTTATGCCGACCAAAGACGTCGACCCTTGGTGTTCAAGGTTGGTGATTATGTCTATCTAAAGGTATCACCAATGAAGGATGTTAATCGCTTTGGCGTCAAAGGAAAACTCGCACCTCGCTATATTGGTCCCTTCCGAATCATACAACAGTGTGGACCTGTAGCTTATCGTCTTTAGTTTCCAGAGCATATGTCCACCGTTCATAACGTGTTTCATGTATCACAACTGAAGAAATGTCTTCGAGTGACCGAGCAAGTTATGGATGTCTCAGAGGTCAATTTGGAGCCAGATCTGACTTATTCAGAATATCCAATACGAGTATTAGATCAGAAGGATCGCATCACTCGAAGGAGAACCATCAAGTTTTATAAGGTGCAATGGAACAAACATTCCGAAGACGAAGCTACTTGGGAATCTGAAGACTTTCTTGTGGAGAATTTTCCAGATTTTCTTGCTTCGGTTTAAAACTTACGGTATTGTAATGTAATGGCTAGCCAGCAAGTGCAACTTGATACATCATCCGGTTGGTCTGTAAATAAGTTCGAAGTGGTTGTGAATAATATCTTATTCTCCTCCTAACCTAAGCCTTTAGTTGTTCTTAAATCTCAGGACGAGATTTCTTTTTAGGGGGGTTGAGCTGTAACACCCTAGGTGTTAAGCATCACTAAAAATTTAAGCATGGCGTCATCTTGAGCATTATCATCACATGTGGTCATCCATAACAATTGACCACGTGTTGCATTCACTTTAAAATAATGAAACTTGTATGCTTATGTATGGTTGGGATGAAAGTGTGTGACGATTTGTTAAAAGACCTATTTAGGAGTCGAATTTGGGAGATTTTATTTTATGCTCTCAGGTGAATAAAATGTGGAAAACCTTATTAAATTTTTTTGGTGCAAAATGGGTACTTCGGAACCAAATAAATCATGTAGCCGAGTAGTGTGGGACAAGTCACTAACAATTGCCCAAGTGGGCTAATAATAGGATCAAAACTAGTTTTACGACTAAGCATGTTGATTCCTAAGTCGCAAGGGATTAGGGAGTTGTTATTTAAGTAATTATAAAATTTAGAAAGGGGTCTGGTTGTGTTGGCTCGTGCCAAGCAACTTCGGAATGTCGGGAACTTAATTAAAAAGATTCGAATTCAAAGTAATTTGCAAAGTTTCAGATTTTAGTTCAGTTTTGGAATTAAAAAAAACAACGACCTTGAGATGATTTTTGGACCTCTATAATTTTGGATCATGAACTTTTAGCAGACGATTTTTATATCAAAATTTGAGAGCTATAGTGGGCGAGTAATTCTTATTAAAGATCATGCCCTTGGAATTTCTTGAAACTAGAAGAGAATCTTACTCAAATATAGGTTGTCAGCCCTTGGGTCAGGCCTAGTCTAGTTAACCGAAGCTGAATTTCAGTATCTGTGACTGATTCTGGAGCTTTATGTGCTGAATCCATAGAGTTGTGGGTTAATGTTAAGATCAAAACTAGACATAATTGTGCGTTTAAAAATTCGAATCAGAGACAAGATTATATATATGTGCATAAAAAGAGACGTATGGAAAATCTGATTTTTCCAATTCTCTACCGTTAGCTTCCTTTCTTTATTCCTTCATCACTTTGTTTGGTCGGCAAGTTGAACAGGTGTTTGTCTCTCACGCCATCTCTCTCCTTCACCTCTTCTGCTTCCTCCACGTAGGTGCACAGCTGTGTTTATCGCCTTACATAGGTGCTGGTTGTAGGAGAGTACTTCTCCTTCACAAATCACAGGCAAGCACTCAGGTTCCCGGAAAGAAAAATCCCATCGGCTACTTGTTCATTTCGGTGCTCGGCCTCGTCCGGGCAGCATCTCCCTAGATCAGTTCGCTCCACTAATCGCGAGCTCGGCTCCCTGCTGCGGTCGGCGGTGTCGTCTTCAGCCGCCGGACACCGCTAGCCCTGTTTGTCTCCGTCGTGGCCAAGAAGCCCAGCCGCCCCTGCTGCTCGTCCTCGAGCTTCCACCTTGCCGCATCCACATAGGTCTGGCCGTTCCAAATCAGCGCGTCCTCACACGCTTGGTCGTCCAGCACCACCAGTGGAGGTCTGGCTACCGCCCCGTGCAGTGTCGTCCAGCACTTGCGTCGGCCGAGCTAGATGTCGAGCAAGCCGCTTGCTCGTGTCCTATCTCTTCAACCATCAGCTCCGTGGAACACACTGGTAGGGGCTCTAATCCCTAAAATTGAATTGGGGGATGTGTGTGGTCGTGTATGGGGATGCTATCTGTGCATCGGATTAGGGGCTGGAGGTTCACCGGCAGCTGTGGCCATCCGGAATTGGCCGATAGGGAGGGATCACCCTGTGCGAGACGTTGAAGAAGAAGGGGCTGTTTGTATGAAAAAGAAAAGTCCAGGGGGTTTGGTTGAAAAGTGTTTTAGAGTTTTCTTCTATTTCAGAATTTGTATTAGAATTAGAAGTGTCGTAGAAAATTGTAGAAAAATGCTAAAAATACGAAACCAGTTTTGTTGAGTTCACAAGAATGAGTACTTATTGATAAAAATATTGGTTAGATAAAAACTATGATTTTTATGAGTCGTTTTTCTTTTAAGATAGGTTATTAATGCTTATTTAATTTTCTGTAATAAATATATCTTTCCTAAAATCCTGAAATTTTTTTGGGTAGTATTTAGATTTAGACTAGCTTACAGAAAAAGTTTGATTCAAATTGGAGTATGTTAAGTCAGATAACTAATTTAAGCCTATTAAAAATGCCTTTTAAGAAAATACTTAAGTAATTAAGAAAAATTGAATAATAGTTTAAATTGTTTGCAGTGTTGAGTGAAGTCCATGGACCACTAACACCCAGGTTGGTCCATGGCGTGTGTAATTATTTTCAAGAATCTTGCGTCCTTCGCTTAGCAACTAGAAATTTCAGCGGTAGCATAGTGGAATTGTACCGTGTAGGGATAGTATGCTTGGGGTTTTATCATTTTAAATTCTTTATATTGCATATGTGTCCATGTCATCATCACATCATGATCATGGCAAGCATCTTTACTTTACGTATAGATCACGTTACTGGTGGATCAATCGCTTGGTGAAACAATTTCCTGAAGGCTGGTCATCACCCTGAAGACTTGTGAAATTTTATTTCCTTAGACTTCGGCTCTTCTCTGCAACAAAGGCAAGCCCCGGTGCATTCACCACTTTCCTTGTTGTTTACAAAACCTTTATCACTTGATATGCTGCATTAGGTGATAGGAGTTGCGTGACCAAACAATTGATGCATTGCCATCCTTGAGAATTTGAAGAATCATTCATTGATACCTATTTTATGAAAAACTAGTGCTGCTTAGCCCTGCTTAAAGTGATAAGATTTTTTTGAAATTTATTTTGATTACTGGTTATTGTTACATGTGAATGGACTTGAGTTAGATAATTAATATGAGACCGGGCGGGTGGCTTGCATCGTGAAATGAGTCGGTGTAGTGCTCCACCTGTGTCGATTAAGGACCGTTCGATGTAGGCCTGTTGTGGTTGAGACCTTGCAACTAGCCACATGCCTCGGTAAGCCTGAACCCGGCTATTCCATACGTGAAAAGACAACCGCGCACTGGGCGTGGGAGATGGTGGGAGTAGCGTGTACCCTCCTGGCTAGAGGCTGGATGGAGGAGTACTATGCTCCCGGGTAGCGCGGACCGGTTGACGTTGTGGAGGATCTGTGGGAACGGTTGACATATGCAAGGGTTAAGTGCTACATATGTCGTGTGGTTAGGGATTCCCAGCTGGGTATAATCGGTTCGAATCGTCGTTGCTCCTCGGTTATGGAGACTTGACCCTCCGACCACTCATCGTAGTTAATAAGTGAAACATGAATTGGCTAAAAGAAATCTAGATAGGACAAGTGAATGCTCTAGATTAGGAAAATCTAGAATCAGGTAAGAACTTAAATTGATAATTAAAAGATGGCTTAAGGATCCACTATTAGTAAGCATTTCTGTAAAATGAGTCCTTGATTATTGCTTAGCCTTACCTTGACTCCCTCTAGCCAGCATACCCTTGAGAGTCTTTTCTTTAGTCGGGTAAGTCTTGCTGAGTAATTGCGTACTCAGGGTTTTATTCCCTGTTGTTTTTCAGGTCTTAGTTTTGTGCTGCTGATGGTGGTGTTAAGTGCCGGTGGGCTCGGCCTTCTTATAAGTCTAAGTAACCCTTCTATACTTCTTATTGAGGATGATCTCTTGAGCTAGCATATATTTCAAACTTATACTTTTGTAATCACTCCGATGAAAATAATGTAAAACTTTTGTAACTTGTAAAATTTGGTAACAAAATTTCCGCTGCAAAAATATTGATGTGTGTGATTCGTGTTTACTTAATCTTGCGATCTTGGTGGTAGTGGTTTATCCAAAGTCCCCTGGGATACTCGGACAGATCCAATTAAGTTATCGAGCACACATGCATAGCTGTTTGAGGTCTTTGAGACAAGGATAGGTGCATGTGGGTCCTATAATTTGGGAGGATCCGCCACACTGTCAAGCCATACGCAAAATAGAGCCAGCCAGACGTCGTCAGTGTTAGGATTTATGGGCTAGGCCCAATTGAGAAATTCAAATAAATCCCAGGAAAATCTCAAAAGCTCATATAAGTGTATGGCTAGGAAATGGTGGAACCAATAGCACCATATTGCTAGTTCTATTAGAGTAGAGCTAGTTTAAATATGGAAGCCACACTCACTCACCAAGTCATGGATGAGAGGAGAGAGTGTGGAGAGCCACACGCACACGCGCGCTCGCTCGCCTGGCCTGGCGGGGTGAAGGGCGCGGGCGCACAGCATGCGCGTGAATGGTTCGCCGAAATCTGGCCCCTCGTCTTGCTGGGGCGTGGCTTTCTTTTGCCGTTTGAATTTTTGGTTACTTGGCTGTTAAGTTTAGAATCCTAACCGATCGCTATAAGGACGGGGCGGGGCGAAGGGCGCGGGCGCACGGCATGCACGTGAATGGTTCGCTAAATCCGGCCCCTCGCCTTACGGGGGCGTGGCTTCCTTTTGCCGTTTGAATTTTTGGTTACTTGGCTGTTAAGTTTAGAATCCTAACCGATCGCTATAAAATCTAAACTAAACGCGAGATTTTTGCGGGCGGATAAGATCGAAGGTAGCTATCTGGTCATGAACTCGGCCCTATAAAAGGCGCCTGGCAGCCAGTATCCAGATCATTCCAGTTTCCGCTTTCGCCTCTCTTCACAGCTGAGCCGCCTTCAGTTCTCTTCATCCCGACCGTAGACGTGCATCTGCGATTAGGAGAGCAGGTCTCCGGAACCCTTCGCCCTCGAGATCCTGCACAGGGAGAGGGTGAATAAGGTTTTTGGGAAGCGTCCGCACGCGACTGCTCGTGATCTTCTGACTTCGTCGACCTACTGATTTCACTGCTTCGACGTCGTCGACTCTGCTGATTCCGGCCCACGCCATCAACCAGTATGTCTGATCAGTACGCATCATCTAATTTGACTTTTTACTTCAGTTCTTCTGATTTGGTCATGATTTATATTTGGAATTTAATCTGGAATTTGTCTAATTATTCAACAATCCAAAAACCTTATTGTAGACAATTTCCTAGTTTTCTATGGCTGCTTTTGCTGACGCGCTGAAGCCAGAAAAGTTCAATGGTATGCACTTTAAGAGATGGCAAGTCAAGGCCACGCTCTGGCTTACTGCTATGAATGTCTTCCATGTTAGTAAAGGCAAACCTGAGGGTCCACTGACTCCTGAACAGGAGAAAGAGTACGACCATGCCAATACTATCTTTACGGGAGCAGTTCTTAGCGCCCTTGTTGACCGTCTGGTTGATGCGAATATTCAGCATACAAACAGGAAAGAGTTGTGGGATGCACTTACTACTAAGTATGGTGCATCAGATGTTGGCAGTGACCTGTATATCATGGAGAGCTTCCATGATTATAAGATTGTTGATAATCGCTCTATTGTAGAGCAAGCTCATGAAATACAATGTATAGCCAAGGAGCTCGACCACCTTAAATAGTCCTTCCTGACCGATTTGTGGCTGGATGCATTATTGCAAAGTTGCCTTATACATGGAGGAACTTCGCCACATCTCTCAAACATAAGAGATAGGAGATATCAGCTGAAAATCTGATAGCGTCTCTGGATGTTGAAGAGAAAGCTCGGGCTAAGGACACGAGATCTAAAGGAGGCGAGGGACACTCCAGCGCCAACATGGTTCAAAAGAATAACAACAAGGGCAAAGGAAAGCCAAAATCTAACAAGACCAACAAAACTACTAACTTCAAGAAGAAGAAGAACAAGGCTGAACTGACATGTTTCGCATGTGGCGAGATGGGTCATTTTGCCAAGGATTGTCCTGATCGAGCGAATCTTCGTGGCAAAAAGGGCAATGTTAACACAGTGATCGCTAGCAATGAGGAAGACAAAGGGTATGTGAAAGTCGCCTAGAGGGGGGTGAATAGGCAGAATCTAAAAATTATAAACTTAAGCACACACTATAAGCCTGGGTTAGCGTTAGAATTAAAATCGAGTCCGAAAGAGAGGGCGAAAACAAATCAACCAAAGAAATAGAGCGGATGACACGGTGATTTGTTTTATCGAGGTTCGGCCCTCGAAGGCCTAGTCCCCGTTGAGGTGGTCACAAAGACCGGGTCTCTTTCAACCCTTTCCCTCTCTCAAACGGTCACCTAGACCGAGTGAGCTTCTCTTCTCAATCAATTGGGACACTTAGTCCCCACAAGGACCACCACACAATTGGTGTCTCTTGCCTTGATTACAAATGATTTGGGAACAAGAAATGAGGAAGAAGAAAAGCGATCCAAGCGCAAGAACTCAAATGAACACAAATATCTCTCTCACTAGTCACTAATTGTTTGGAGTGATCTTTGGACTTGGGAGCGGATTTGATCTCTTGTTTGTGTCTTGGAGTGAAGTCTAGAGCTCTTGTATTGAATGCAATGGCTGGAAACTTGGATGCCTTGAATGTGTGGTGGTTGGGGGTATTTATAGCCCCACCCACCAAAATGACCGTTGGGGAACTCTGTTGTCGACGGGCGCACCGGACATTGTCTGGTGCGCTACCCACGTCACCCAACCGTTAGGGTTCGACTGTTAGAGCTCTGACTTGTGGGGCCACCGGACTGTCCGGTGGTGCATCGGATAGGTCCTGTTCACTTTCTGGTGCGCCTTCTGCGTCTGCTCTGACTTCTGTGCGCACTGTAGCTCACTGTTCACCTTTTGCAGACAACCTTTGGCGCGCTAGCCGTTGCTCCCGCTGGCACACCGGATAGTCCGGTGCTACACCGGATAGTCCGGTGAATTATAGCGGAGAGCATTTTCCAGAAACCTGAAGGTGAGGAGTTCGGAGTGATTCTCCTTGGTGCACCAGACACTGTCCGGTGGCACACCGGACAGTCCGGTGCGCCAGACCAGGGCAGCCTTTGGTTTTCTTTTGCTCCTTTCATTTGAACCCTTTTTTGGACTTTTTATTGGTTTGCGTTGAACCTTTGGCACCTGTAGAACTTATAATCTAGAGCAAACTAGTTAGTCCAATTATTTGTGTTGGGCAATTCAACCACCAAAATTCATATTAGGAAAAGGTTTGACCCTATTTCCCTTTCAATCTCCCCCTTTTTGGTGATTGATGCCAACACAAACCAAAGCAAATATAAAAGTGCAGAATTGAACTAGTTTGCATTAGGTAAGTGCAAAGATTGCTTGGAGTGAAACCAATAATTATTTCTACTAGATATGCATGGATTGTTTTCTTCTTATTTAAAATCAATCTCCCCCTTTTTGGTGATTGATGCCAACACAAACCAAAGCAAATATAAAAGTGCAGAATTGAACTAGTTTGCATTAGGTAAGTGCAAAGATTGCTTGGAGTGAAACCAATAATTATTTCTACTAGATATGCATGGATTGTTTTCTTCTTATTTAAAATTTTGGACCACGCTTGCACCACTAGTTTTGTTTTTGCAAATCTTTTGGAAATTCTTTTCAAAATCCTTTTGCAAATAGTCAAAGGTATATAAATGAGATTTAAGCAAGCATTTTCAAGATTTGAAAATTTCTCCCCCTATTTCAAATGCTTTTCCTTTGACTAAACAAAACTACCCCTCAATGAAATTCTCCTCTTAGTGTTCAAGAGGGTTTTACCAATTGAGATAGAATTTAAATATTCCAGTTGAAAAACATTTAAAACTTAGACTTATTTCAAAAGATTTTGAAATTGGTGTGGTGGTGGGTCCTTTTGCTTTGGGCTAATACTTTCTCCCCCTTTGGCATGAATCGCCAAAAATGGATACCTGTGAGTGAAATATAAGCCCTTAAACTTTCTCCCCAATGGCAAACAAATAAATATGAGTGAAGATTATACCAATGTGGAGATATAGCGGAATACCGACAAAGAGTAAATAATACCGATGGAGTTGAGTGGAAGCGTCGTCTTTGCCAAATACTATATTTCCCTTTCAATTCTATGACTAAGCATGAGAATACACTTGAAAACACATTAGTCATAGACATAGAAGAGATATGATCAAGGGTATATAAATGAGCTATGTGTGCAAAGTATCAATCAAAGTTCCTAGAATCAAGAATATTTAGCTCATTCCTAAGCTTGGTAAAGGTTTTCTCATCTAGTGGCTTGGTAAAGATATCGGCTAATTGATCTTTGGTGTTAATATAAGCTATCTCGATATCCCCCTTTGTTGGTGATCTCTCAAAAGTGATACCGAATGGCTATGTGCTTAGTGCGACTGTGTTCAACGGGATTGTCCGCCATGCAGATTGCACTCTCATTATCACATACGAGAGGGACTTTGCTAAATTTGAAGCCATAGTCCCTAAGGGTTTGCCTCATCCAAAGTAATTGCACGCAACAATGTCCTACGGCAATATACTCGGCTTCGGCGGTAGAAAGAGCTACTGAGTTTTGTTTCTTTGAAGCCCAAGACACCAGGGATCTTCCCAAGAACTGACAAGTCCCTGATGTGCTCTTCCTATCAATTTCCAATCAGCATCTGAATATCCTAATAAATCAAACGAGGATCCCTTGGGGTACCAAAGACCAAACCTAGGTGTATGAACTAAATATCTCAAGATTCGCTTCACGGCCCTAAGGTGAACTTCCTTAGGATCGGCTTGGAACCTTGCACACATGCATACGGAAAGCATAATATCCGATCGAGATGCACATAAATAGAGTAGAGATCCTATCATCGACCGGTATACCTTTTGATCTACGGATTTACCTCCCGTGTCGAGGTCGAGATGCCCATTGGTTCCCATGGGTGTCTTGATGGGCTTGGCATCCTTCATTCCAAACTTGGTGAGTATATCTTGAATGTACTTCGTTTGGCTGATGAAGGTGCCTTCTTGGAGTTGCTTGACTTGAAATCCTAGAAAATACTTCAACTCCCCCATCATAGACAACTCGAATTTTTGTACCATGATCCTACTAAACTTATCTTCAAAGCCGGGAGGTTGCTCAACATAGACCTCTTCCTTGATTGGTCCATTGAGGAAGGCACTCTTCATGTCCATTTGATAGAGCTTGAAGCCATGGTAAGTAGCATAGGCAAGTAATATACGAATTGACTCAAGCCTAGCTACGAGTGCATAGGTTTCACCAAAATCCAAACCTTCGACTTGTGAATAACCCTTGGCCACAAGTCGGGCTTTGTTCCTTGTCACCACACCATGCTCATCTTGCTTGTTGCGGAAGACCCACTTGGTTCCTACAACATTTTGATTAGGACGTGGAACTAAATGCCATACCTCATTCCTTGTGAAGTTATTGAGCTCTTCTTGCACTGCCAGCACCCAATCCGAATATTTAAGAGCATCCTCTACCCTGTGTGGCTCAATAGAGGAAACAAAAGAATAATGTTCACAAAAATAAACGACTCGAGATCGAGTGGTTACCCCCTTATGAATATCGCCGAGGATGGTGTTCACAGGGTGATCTCTTTGAATCGCCTGGTGGACTCTTGGGTGTGGCGGTCTTGGACCCTCATCATCTTCCTTGTCTTGTTCATTAGCATCTCCCCCTTGATCATTGTCCTCCTCTTGAGGTGGCTCCTCTTGATCTTCATTTTCATCATCTTGAGCTTGATCCTCATCTTGAGTTGGTGGAGATGCTTGCATGGAGGAAGATGGTTGATCTTGTGCTTGTGGAAGCTCTTCGGATTCCTTAGGACACACATCCCCAATGGACATGTTCCTTAGCGCGACGTACGGAGCCTCTTCATCATCTAGCTCATCAAGATCAACTTGCTCTACTTGAGAGCCGTTAGTTTCATCAAACACAATGTCACAAGAAACTTCAACTAGTCCAGTGGACTTGTTAAAGACTCTATATGCCCTTGTGTTTGAGTCATAACCAAGTAAAAAACCTTCTACAGCCTTAGGAGCAAATTTAGATTTTCTACCTCTTTTAACAAGAATAAAGCATTTGCTACCAAAGACTCTAAAATATGAAACATTGGGCTTTTTACCAACGAGGAGTTCATAGGATGTCTTATTCAAGATTCGGTGTAGATATAACTGGTTGATGGAGTAGCAGGCGGTGTTAATCGCCTCAGCCCAAAACCGGTCCGGTGTCTTGTACTCATCAAGCATGGTCCTCGCTATGTCAAGTAGAGTTCTATTCTTCCTCTCCACTACACCATTTTGTTGTGGCATGTAGGGAGAAGAGAACTCATGCTTGATGCCCTCGTCCTCAGGAAAGCCTTCAATTTGAGAGTTCTTGAACTCCGTCCCATTGTCGCTTCTTATCTTTTTGATCCTTAAGTCGAACTCATTTTGAGCCCGTCTCAAGAATCCCTTTAAGGTCTCTTGGGTTTGTGATTTTTTCTGCAAAAAGAACACCCAAGTGAAGCGAGAATAATCATCCACAATAACTAGACAGTACTTACTCCCGCCGATGCTTATGTAAGCTATCGGGCCAAATAGGTCCATGTGGAGTAGCTCAAGTGGCCTATCGGTCGTCATGATATTCTTGTGTGGATGATAAACACCAACTTGCTTCCCTGCTTGACATGCGCTACAAATCCTGTCTTTCTCAAAATGAACATTTGTTAGTCCTAAAATGTGCTCTCCCTTTAGAAGCTTATGAAGATTCTTCATCCCAATGTGAGCTAGTCGGCGATGCCAGAGCCAACCCATGTTAGTCTTAGCAATTAAGCAAGTGTCGAGTTCAGCTCTATTAAAATCAACTAAGTATAGCTGACCCTCTAACACTCCCTTAAATGCTACTGAATCATCACTTCTTCTAAAGACTGTAACACCTATATCCGTAAAAAGACAATTGTAGCCCATTTTGCATAATTGAGAAACTGAAAGCAAGTTGTAATCTAAAGAATCTATAAGAAAAACATTGGAAATAGAATGGTCAGGTGATATAGCAATTTTACCAAGTACCTTGACCAAACCTTGATTTCCATTCCCGAATGTGATAGCTCTTTGGGGATCTTGGTTTTTCTCATAGGAGGAGAACATCTTTTTCTCCCCAGTCATGTGGTTTGTGCACCCACTATCAATGATCCAACTTAAGCCCCCGGATGCATAAACCTACAAAACAAGTTTAGGCCTTGTTCTTAGGTACCCAAACGGTCTTGGGTCCTTTCACATTAGAAACAAGCACCTTGGGTACCCAAACACAAGTCTTTAACCCCTTGTGTTTGCCCCCAACATATTTGGCAACTACTTTGCCTGATTTGTTAGTGAGCACATAAGAAGCATCAAAAGTCTTAAATGAAATATTAGGTTCATTTGATGCAATAGGAGATTTCTTTTTAGGCATTTTAACATGGGTAGAACGCCTAGAGCTAGAAGCCTCGTTCTTATAAATAAAAGCATGGTGAGAAACAAAGTGAGTCTTCTTAGCATAAATTCTCCTAATCTTATCCTCAGGATAATCAGCAGGATACAAAATATAGCCTCATTATCCTGAGGCATGGGAGCCTTGCCCTTAACAAAGTTAGACAATCTCTTAGGGGCATTAAGCTTGACATTGCCTCCCTGTTGGAAGCCAATGCCATCCTTAATGCCAGGGTGTCTCCCACTATAAAGCATACTACGAGCAAATTTAAATTTCTCATTTTCTAGTTTATGCTCAGAAATTTTAGCATCTAGTTTAGCTATATGATCATTTTGTTGTTTAATCATAGCAAGGTGATCATGAATAGCATCAACATTAATGTCTCTACATCTAGTGCAAATAGAAACATGATCAACAGTAGATGTAGAGGGTTTGCAAACATTTAACTCATCAATCTTTGCATGTAACATGTCATTTTCATTTCTAAGATTGGAAATAGCATCATTGCAAACATTTAAGTTTTTAGCCTTAGCAATTAATTTTTCATTCTCAATCTTAAGGCTAGTAAGTGAGGCATTCAATTTATCAATCTTAGCAATCAAGCTAGCATTATCATTTCTAAGATTGGCAATTGAATCATCACATACATTTGATTTCTCAACCTTAGCAATTAATTTAGCATTTTTATTTCTAAGGTTAGAAATAGTGTCATGGCAAATGCTAAGCTCCCTAGTTAATTTTTCACATTTTTCTACTTCCTGAGCATAAGCATTTTTAACCTTTACATGCTTCTTATTTTCTTTAATTAGGAAGTCCTCTCTGCTATCCAAGAGTTCATCCTTCTCATAAATAGCACTAATCAATTCATTCAATTTTTCTTTTTGTTGCATGTTTAGGTTGGCAAAAAGTGTGAGCAAGTTATCCTCATCATCACTAGAATTATCCTCATCACTAGAAGTTGCATACTTAGTGGAGGATCTAGATTTTACCTTCTTCTTCTTGCCGTCCTTTACCATGAGGCACTTGTGGCCGACGTTGGGGAAGAGAAGACCCTTGTTGATAGCGATGTTTGTGGCGTCCTCGTCGGAGGAGGAGTCGGTGGAGCTCCCGTCGGAGTCCCACTCCCGACAAACATGGGCATCGTTCTTATAGTATCTCTTCTTCTCCTTCTTCTTCCCCCTCTTGTCGTCGCCCCTGTCACTGTCACTAGAAATAGGATATTTTGCTATAAAGTGACCGGGCTTACCACACTTGTAGCAAACTTTCTTGGAGCGAGGCTTGTAGTCTTTCCCCCTCCTTTGCTTGAGGATTTGGCGGAAGCTCTTGATGATGAGCGCCATCTCCTCGTTGTCGAGCTTGGAAGCGTTGATGGGGAGTCTACTTGATGTAGACTCTTCTTTCTTCTCCTCCGTCGCCTTGAATGCGACGGGTTGTACCTCGGGTACGGAGGAGGCGCCTTGCTCGATGATTTTCTTGAAGCCTTTGATCATTAATTCAAAGCTCACAAATTTTCCTATAACTTCCTTGAGAGACATTAGCTTATATCTAGGATCACCACGAATTAATTGAACTTGAGTAGGATTAAGAAAAACGAGTGATCTAAGAATAACCTTGACCATTTCATGGTCATCCCATTTGGTGCTCCCGAGGTTGTGCACTTGGTTCACCAAGGTCTTGAGCCGGTTGTACATGGCTTATGGCTCCTCTCCTTGGTTGAGCATAAAACGACCGAGCTCCCCCTCGATCATCTCCCTCTTGGTGATCTTGGTCACCTCATCTCCCTCGTGTGCGGTCTTGAGCACGTCCCAAATCTCCTTAGCGCTCTTCAACCCTTGCACCTTATTATACTCCTCTCGACTTAGAGAGGCGAGGAGTATAGTAGTGGCTTGGGAGTTGAAGTGTTGTATTTGGGCAACTTCGTCCGAATCATAATCTTCATACCCTGGTGATGGTATCTGCACTCCAAACTCAACAATGTTCCAAATACTAGCATGGAGTGAGGTTAGGTGATGCCTCATTTTATCACTCCACATGTTATAATCTTCACCCTCAAAAACGGGTGGTTTGTCTAGTGGGACGAAAAGTAAAGGAGTGCGTTTTGAAATGCGAGGATAGCGTAGGGGGATCTTACTAAACTTCTTGCGCTCATGGCGCTTAGAAGTGATGGACGGCGCGTCGGAGCCGGATGTGGATGGTGATGAAGAGTCTATCTCATAATAGACCACCTTCTTCACCATCTTCTTCTTGTCGTCGCTCCGATGCGACTTGGTGTGTGAAGGGGATCCATTCCCCTTGTTGCCGGACTCTCCCGATGGAGTCTTCCCGTGGCTTGTGGCGGGCTTCTCGCCGGTCACGACCTCCTTCTTGGTGTGATCTCCCAACATCACTTCGAGCGGTTAGGCTCTAATGAAGTACCGGGCTCCGATACCAATTGAAAGTCGCCTAGAGGGGGGTGAATAGGCGGAATCTGAAAATTATAAACTTAAGCACACACTACAAGCCTGGGTTAGCGTTAGAATTAAAATCGAGTCTGAAAGAGAGGGCGAAAACAAATCAACCAAAGAAATAGAGCAGATGACATAGTGATTTGTTTTACCAAGGTTCAGCCCTCGAAGGCCTAGTCCCTGTTGAGGTGGTCACAAAGACCAGGTCTCTTTCAACCCTTTCCCTCTCTCAAACGGTCACCTAGACCAAGTGAGCTTCTCTTCTCAATCAATTGGGACACTTAGTCCCCACAAGGACCACCACACAATTGGTGTCTCTTGCCTTGATTACAAATGACTTGGGAACAATAAATGAGGAAGAAGAAAAGCGATCCAAGCGCAAGAACTCAAATGAACACAAATATCTCTCTCTCACTAGTCACTAATTGTTTGGAGTGATCTTTGGACTTGGGAGAGGATTTGATCTCTTGTTTGTGTCTTGGAGTGAAGTCTAGAGCTCTTGTATTGAATGCAATGGCTGGAAACTTGGATGCCTTGAATGTGTGGTGGTTGGGGGTATTTATAGCCCCACCCACAAAAATGGCCGTTGGGGAACTCTACTGTCGACGGGCGCACCGGACAGTCCGGTGCGCCACCGGACACTGTCCAGTGCGCACCGGACACTGTCCAGTGCGCCAGCCATGTCACCCAACCATTAGGGTTCGACTGTTGGAGCTCTGACTTGTGGGGCCACCAGACTGTCCGGTGGTGCACCGGACAGGTCCTGTTCACTTTTCGGTGTGCCTTCTGCGCCTGCTCTGACTTCTGCGCGCGTTGTTCGCGCACTGTAGCTCACTGTTCACCTTTTGCAGACGACCATTGGCACGCTAGCCGTTGCTCCCGCTGGCACACCGGACAGTCCGGTGAATTATAGCGGAGAGCATTTTCCAGAAACCCGAAGGTGAGGAGTTCGGAGAGATTCTCCCTGGTGCACCGGACACTGTTCGGTGGCACACCGGACAGTCCGGTGCGCAAGACCAGGGTAGCCTTCACTTTTCTTTTGCTCCTTTCATTTGAACCCTTTATTGGACTTTTTATTGGTTTGCGTTGAACCTTTGGCACCTGTAGAACTTATAATTTAGAGCAAACTAGTTAGTCCAATTATTTGTGTTGGGCAATTCAACCACCAAAATTCATATTAGGAAAAGGTTTGACCCTATTTCCCTTTCAGTATGGTAATTTACCTTTCATCTTCTCAGTATTTCAATCACCTAGTTGGCGGCTTGATACTGGTGCTAATGTTCATGTGTGTTCTGACATTAATTTGTTCTCTTCTTATCAGGATGCCCGAGATTCTTCCGTCCTAATGGGGAATGGGTCACATGCTTATGTTCATGGCACTGGCACGGTGGATCTAAAGTGTACTTCGGGAAAGATCGTGTAGCTGAAGAACGTGCATCATGTCCCTTCTGTACACAAGAATCTCGTTAGCGGAACCCTTCTATGTAGAGATGGGTTCAAGGTAGTTTTGGAGTGCAATAAATTAGTTGTGTCTAAGTCTGGACAATTTATTGGTAAAGGCTATGATTGCGGAGGCTTGTTCCGCTTCTCTGTTACATTTCAATAATAAGTCTGTGAACCATATTTGCGCTAATGTTGATGATCTTGCGAGTATTTGGCATTCTCGTTTGTGTCATATTAATTTTGGCTCTATGTCTCGGCTTTCAACCATGAGTTTAATTCCGAATATCACCATAGTCAAAGGTTCTAAGTGCCATAGTTGTGTGCAGTCGAAGCAACCTCGAAAGCCTCACAAGGCCGCTGAGGAGAGACACCTGGCACCTCTAGAACTCATACATTCTGATCTTTGTGAGATGAATGGTGTGTTGATAAAGGGTGGCAACAGATACTTCATGACATTGATTGATGATGCGTCTAGATTTTGCTATGTATACTTGCTAAAAACTAAAGATGAGGCTTTAGACTACTTTAAAATCTATAAGGCTGAAGTTGAAAACCAACTAGAGAGAAAGGTCAAACATCTTAGATTAGATCGTGGTGGCGAATTCTTTCCCAAAGTCTTTGATGATTTCTTTGCAGAACATGGCATTATTCATGAGAGGATGCCTCCCTATTCACCCAAATCAAACGGGATTGCTGAAAGGAAAAACCGTACGTTGACTGACCTGGTGAATGCCATGTTAGACACTTGTGGTTTATCTAAGGCATGGTGGGGGGAGGCAGTCCTGACTTCATGTCATGTTCTGAATAGAATTCCTATGGGCAAAGAAGAGAAAACCCCTTATGAGACGTGGGTTGGGAGAAAACCATCACTTTCATACTTGCGCACTTGGGGGTGCATAGCGAAAGTCAATGTACCGATTAATAAAAAGCGCAAGCTTGGTCCAAGGATAGTGGATTGTGTCTTTCTTGGATATGCTTCGTGTAGCATAGCATATAGATTTTTAGTAATTAAATCTGAAGTTCCTGATGTGTATGTTGATACCATTATGGAATCATGTGATGCTACTTTCTTTGAACACATATTTCCAATGAAAGACATTCATAGAAATTCTAGATATTCTTCTGAGATAACTCCTGAACATAGTACACCTGTTGAGAGTTTTAAACAACCACATGAAATTGTCCTAGAGGAGGATGACAATGATGCTCCTAAAAGGAGCAAGAGACAAAGGGTTGAAAAATCCTTTGGTGATGATTTCATTGTGTACCTTGTGGACGATACTGCTACTACCATTGCAGAAGCATTTGCATATCCAGATGCAGATGATTGGAAAGAAGTAGTTCATAATGAGATGGACTCCATTCTTTCAAATGGTACGTGGGAAGTCACTGATCGATCCTATGGATGTAAACCTGTGGGTTGTAAGTGGGTGTTTAAAAAGAAGCTCAAGCCTGATGGTACAATTGAGAAGTATAAGGCTAGGCTTGTGGCTAAAGGCTATACTCAGTAAGAAGGAGAAGACTTCTTTGATACTTACTCACCTTTTGCTAGAATGACTACTATTCGAGTACTACTTTCCTTGGCTGCCTCGTATGGTCTCCTTGTTCATCAGATGGATGTAAAGACAACTTTTCTTAATGGAGAGCTGGACGAGGAAATCTATATGGAACAACCTGATGGATTTGTGGTAAAGGGTCAAGAAAGCAAGGTGTGCAAGTTATTGAAATATTTGTATGGTCTGAAGCAAGCACCAAAGCAGTGGCATGAGAAGTTTGACACGACTCTAACATCTGTAGGCTTTGCCATTAATGAGGCAGACAGGTGTGTATATTATCGCTGTGGTGGGGGCGAAGGAGTTATTTTGTACTTATATGTTGATGATATATTGATATTTGGCACAAACATTGATGTGATCAATGAGGTCAAGTCTTTTCTATCAAAGAGTTTTGATATGAAAGATCTAGGGGAAGCTGATGTGATTCTAAACATCAAGCTGATTAAGGCAGATGGTGGGATTACTCTCTCGCAAACTCACTATGTTGAAAAGGTTTTGAAGTGATTTGGCTTCTCTGAGTGCAAACCTTCTTCAACACCTTATGATCCCAGTGTGACACTGCGAAAGAACAAGAGAATTGGTTTAGACCAATTGAGATACTCTCAGGTCGTCGGTTCACTCATGTATCTTGCTGGTGCAACAAGGCCCGATATCTCGTTTGCTGTGAGCAAATTGAGTAGGTTCATGTCAAACCCCGCAACTGATCATTGGCATGCGCTTGAGCGGGTTATGCGCTACTTGCAAGGTACAATGAGTTATAGAATTCACTATTCTAGTCAGCATGCAGTACTTGAAGGATATAGTGATTCGAACTGGATATCTGATGCAGATGAGCTTTATGCCACCAGTGGTTATGTCTTTACTATTGGTGGAGGTGCGGTATCATGGAGGTCATGCAAGCAGACCATCTTGATGAGGTCAACCATGGAAGCTGAGCTAGCTGCACTTGACACAGCAACCGTTGAGGCAGAATGGTTGCGTGAACTCTTGATGGACTTGCCGGTGCTTGAGAAACCAATACCAGCTATCCTTATGAACTGTGACAATCAGACAATGATTGCTAAAGTGACAAGTTCTAAGGATAATGGGAAGTCATCAAGACATGTCAAAAGATGATTGAAGTATGTCAGAAAGTTGAGAAACTTTGGAGTTATAAGTGTGACTTATATTTCAACAGATAAAAATCTGGCAGATCCTTTTACCGAGGCACTACCACGTAATGTGATAGAAATTGCATCGAGAGAGATGGGTATGAGACCCGTATAAGTTGCCATGGTGGAAACCCAGTCTATGTGATCGGAGATCCCGTGAATTAGGTCCTGGGAAGAACAAGACATTGGTGAACTGAGGAGAGTAACTTTTGACCCTCTCTAAGTAAAGATGCAATACTCTCAAATGCTGTAAGACAGGTTGGCTTTGTGCCTTAATGTTTTCTGTTGGCTTGTATTAGCGAAGATGTTGTCCTGCAGAACATTCTTGAAAGAACACACCTATATGAGTTAGACTGTCTAACGTCACAGTCTATGAGATCTGAGTGATCTCTAGTAAACTCATGAAGAGACCTTAGAGTACGACGTATATGCTCCACCCGAGAAGGGGACTACTGGTAGCTAAGTACTGGTCATGACTTCAAGTGAAACTCATTCACGCAAAACTTGCAATTCAAGGCATAGTCCATTGTCCAAGTTGTGGGTTGGTCACTAGTACAGATAAGCTCTATAGTGGCGGTTGCAAACCTATTTACAGTGGCGTTTTTCGTAACCGCCAGTGCTAGGGGCCAGTAGAAATCATCATTTTTACAGGCGGGTAACTGAGAACCGCTAGTGAAAATCGATTTTCACTGGCGGTCGACGTAATAAAACCGCCAGTGAAAATCGATTTTCACTGGCGGTCGACGTAATAAAACCGCCAGTGCAAATCGTTTCCAGGAAACATAAAACAGATTTTAAAAATATTAAAAACATTTATTTGTATTAGGACCACCCCACCCGCCCCCCGTCTCCGTCGAAGTCGCAAGTCGCGGCATTTTTCGCGCAAAATTCGCGCGGTTGTTAGTAATCGAACCGTAGACCTCACCCTCGCGCGTACCCTCCACTACCACTCCATCTATGACATGCCTTGTGTCTAGTTTGTAGTTGTTTTCTCCACATATTACAACCATTTGAGTATAAATTGCTTATTTGAGACCTTAAACGAATTCAAATAAAAAAAGTTATCAACTACAAAGATAAATAACTTTTGAAGTTCTACAACTTTTATTTTGACACTTTTTTCATCCGAGGTAGTTTGCAAAATTTGAATTTTAAATTTGACATACTTAGATTCAATTTTTGAGAACCAAAATGAGTTCAAATAAAAAAGTTGTCAACTACAAAGTTTCATAACTTTTAGAGATCTACAACTTTTATTTTGGTGGTTTTGTCATACGAGGTCGTTTGAAAAACTCGAAAAATTAAGGATAAAAATGATTTCTAGTGGCGGTTCCTTAATAAAACCGCCACTACAAATCATGGATTTCTACTGACGGTTTTCTTAAGGAACCGCCAGTAGAAATACGATTTCTAGTGACGGTTTTCTTAAGGAACCGCCACTAGAAATAGCACAGTCGGTGGATAACTGGATCCGTCTGTAAAAATATATGGGTGCCGCAGGCTTTGAGCTCTTTTCTACTAGTGGGTGTAGCTTGGAGTTCTAGGCGGAAATTCAACTTAGCAGTCTCTGCTGAAACATTAGTATATTAAACAGTAGTGAACAGTGGCGAAAACTGCAAATGGGCATTTGAGATCTGGTGGGGGATTGTTAGGATTTATGGGCTAGGCCCAATTGAGAAATTCAAATAAATCCCAGGAAAATCTCAAAAGCCCATATAAGTGTATGGCAAAGGAATGGTGGAACCAATAGCACCATATTGCTAG
This sequence comes from Zea luxurians, assembly GCA_029449295.1. Lineage (NCBI taxonomy): Eukaryota > Viridiplantae > Streptophyta > Magnoliopsida > Poales > Poaceae > Zea > Zea luxurians. The sequence goes on from JAOPSE010000066.1 coordinate 3,472,097, forward strand.
TTCTAGTGGAGTAGAGCTAGTTTAAATATGGAAGTCACACTCACTCACCAAGTCATGGATGAGAGGAGAGAGTGTGGAGAGCCACACGCGCGCGCGCTCGCTCGTCTCGCCTGGCCGGGGCGGGGCGAAGAGCGCGGGCGCACGACATGCACGTGATTGGTTCGCCGAAATCCGGTCCCTCGCTTTGCGGGGGTGCGACTTCCTTTTACCGTTTGAATTTTTACTTACTTGGCTGTTAAGTTTAGAATCCTAACCGATCGCTATAAAATCTAAACTGAACGCGAGATTTTCGCGGACGGATAAGAACGAAGGTAGCTATCTGGTCGTGGACCCGGCCCTATAAAAGGCGCCTGGTAGCCAGCATCCAGATTATCGCAGTTTCCGCTTTCAGTTCTCTTCATCCCGACCACAGACGTGCATCTGCGATCAGGAGAGCAGGTCTCCGGAACCCTTCGCCCTCGAGATCCTGCACTGGGAGAGGGTGAATAAGGTTTTTGGGAAGCATCCGCATGCGACTGCTCGTGATCTTCTGACCTCGTCGACCCTGCTGATTTCGCTGCTTCGACGTCATCGACTCTGCTGATTCTGGCCCATGCCATCAACCAGTATGTCTGATCAGTACGCATCATCTGATTTGATTTTTTACTTCAGTTCTTCTGATTTGATCATAATTTATATTCGGAATTTAATCTGAAATTTGTCTAATTATTCAACCGTCAGTACCATGACTGGCCCAGCATAGCCATGCTTTGCTACACAGTGGAAGCATCCGACGAACTAGCTGGAATGGAATGGAAGTCACTATACCAAGGGTTAACAACAATGCGTACGTACGTAGTGTATGTAGAGCTGAACGTACGTGCATGGTAGGCGTAGACACAAATGCAACTATTGTACACGACGGCCAAGAGAATGCATCACGCGTCTATATCAGCGTGCTTGGTTACCCGGACAACCATATCCAAACTCGCGAGACTCGACGTGCTTTGACCGCTCGCAAGTGCGTGTTTGGTTGGTTGTGCCTCCATCTATGAGCCTGCACGCATGCGTCCAACTTAGTCTGATTTTTACGGTTCAGCCTGCACGCGTGGGGATGTAAAAAACGAGCTTCGCTCGCGGGCCAGGCCAGCGCGAAGCTGGAGCGCTGAAGAGCAGCAACCAAACATGCGGTATATGGCTCGCGAGAGGCGCAAAGACAACGATCGTCATGGTCGACGCCGGCGCCAGAAGCACAAAACGCTCACATGTACAGATCAGTTCCATCAAATCTTACAGGAAATAACATTGTCGATCGATGATTCAGATGCACAAACTCGCTTCTACGTACGTACGTCCTCGCTTGCTCAATGCATCTCTCAGATCAAATACAAACACGTTAGAGTTCCTAGCTAGCTCTTCGTCCATGGCAAGAAGAAACACTAACTTAGCTACCTCTACCGCTAGCCCGCCCAGTTTGGCTAGCCAGCCGGTTACGCCTACTGCATCGCCTCTGCCCATACTTGCTGTTGTTCGTCCACATCGGCCTCCGCTCCACGCACGCCGGCTCGTTCAGGTCCGCCAACTGCCGGCACAGGCCGCCTGCTGCTGCTGCTTGATCAGTTCCGACCCCCTCCCAGATTAAAGGGGACTAGCTAGCTAGGAGAGAAACGAATTAAGTTTTCCCTTAATCACTTTGGATCCGGGAGGGAATTTGAGTCTTCAAACTATCCTCTTCGCCAGGTGTTGACCCAAGCTCGCCTGGTCCCGTGGGCGATCGAAGGCGTCCTTCAGCGCCGTGTCGTCCCCGCCGCTTTGCGGGTACCAAGTAAGCGAGCGGGGTGTCAGTGCTAGGGACGGCGGCCACGGCCGCGTCTGCGGCGCGCGCACGCTTACGCTCGCGCCGCCTGTCCCGCCGGTCCCACGACCGCATGAGCCTTTTCATGTTGGTCAGAATGCCGGCCACCTCTAGCTTCACCGCATCCACCTCCACCACCGACGCTGGCGCCGCATCCACCTTGGGCGCGTGATCATCCACCTTCGACGCCGTCTCCTTCATATGCCACTACTACAAAACATGTTATATGAGCCGGTTAATTTTCAGTTATTAAGACGCTTATGAAATGTCCAAGATGGAGTCATAAAAGATATCCCACATTTAAGATGGTTATAAACCGTCTTAAAAGATATTATATAAGACAATTCTTAATTTATAACCGTCTGAAAAAGGTATTTGTTTAAGTCATTTTGTCCGATAAACCGTCTTGAATTAGATTTTTGTTTAAGGCACTTCTTCTAAAGAACTGTAGAGAATACAAACATTATAAGTCATAAAGTATTTATCAAACTGTCTCGAATATCCTACAATAATAGACGATTATAATAGGAAAACCATCTTATTTAGGTGACTAATACTGGACGTTTTAGAAACCGTCTTATTTAGGAGACTGATATTAAATATTTTGGTGACCGTTTTATTAAGATTTAAACGAAATGACTTACACGACAGTACATTATTCAATTTATAATTATTTTTTCAAATATCACATTATAATAATTTGAAACAGAAATATACATACACATTATATTGAACAACATTATAATTAATATAATATAAATAAGTACCATTCAATATCTCATAAATAAGCATTATCAAACAACTCATACATAAGTGTACTCTAAATCTAAACTAAAATACAACTGTTTGCGCTAATGTTAAGCCTAACTTTATATGAATTTAAGTCTCCACACTTTGTGGCCACCAAATTTGAATTCCATTCTGTCGGAGACCATAATTAGGGGTACCCTCAAGGCTCCTAATTCTCAGCTGGTAACCCCCATCAGCACAAAGCTGCAAAGGCCTGATGGGTGCGATTAAGTCAGGGATCAGTCCATTCGAGGGACACGATCACGCCTCGCCCGAGCCTAGCCTCGGACAAGGGCAGCCGACCCCGGAGGATTTCCGCCTCGCCCGAGGCCCCCCTTCAGCGGCGAACATATTCCCGGCTCGCCCGAGGCCCTGCCTTCGCTAAGAAGCAACCCTGACCAAATCGCCGCACCGACCGACCAAGTCGCAGGAGCATTTAATGCAAAGGTGGCCTGACACCCTTATCCTGACGCGCGCCCCCCAGCCGGCAGAGCCGAAGTGACCGCCGTTACTTCGCCGCTCCACTGACCGGCCTGACAGAAGGACAGCGCCGCCTGCGCCACTCCGACTGCAGTGCCACTTGACAGAGTAAGACTGACAGGCAGTCAGGCCCTGCCTCAGCACCATAGGAAGCTCCGCTTCGCCCGACCCAGGGCTCGGACTCGGGCTAAGTCCCGGAAGACGGCAAACTCCGCCCGACCCAGGGCTCGGACTCGGGCTAAGTCCCGGAAGACGGCGAACTCCGCTCCGCCCGACCTAGGGCTCGGACTCGGGCTAAGTCCCGGAAGACGGCGAACTCCGCCCGACCCAGGGCTCGGACTCGGGCTAAGTCCCGGAAAACGGCGAACTCCGCCCGACCCAGGGCTCGGACTTGGGCTCGGCCCCAGAAGACGATGATCTCCGCCTCGCCCAGGGCTCGGACTTGGGCTCGGCCCTAGAAGACGACGATCTCCGCCTCGCCCGACCCAGGGCTCGGACTTGGGCTTTGCCCCAGAAGACGACGAACTCCGCTTCGCCCAACCCCAGGGCTCGGACTCCGCCCCAGCACCAGCCGGCAATCTCCGCCTCGCCCGACCCGGGGGCTCGGACTCGACCTCGGCTTCGGAGGAGCTTCCACATCGCCCAACCTAGGGCGCTGTCGGCGTTTCGAGACCGGGGGGTCCATAAGCCGACGAGTGAGTGTGCCGCGTGCCCCAGCCCAGATGGGTCGAGCGCGTGGGCGAGCGCGAAGGGGGGAAAGCGAGGTGGCCGGAGCCGAGTCATGAGGGAGGTGGAGATCCCGCGGCCTTCGTGTTCGTCCCGCGCCCAGGTCGGGTGCGCTTGCAGTAGGGGGTTACAAGCGTCCACGCGGGTGAGGGAAGCGAGCGGCCCCAAGAGAACGCCTGCCCCGCCCTCGTTCCCGCGCGGCCAACCTTCTCTAAGAAGGCCCTGGTCCTTCCTTTTATAGGCGTAAGGAGAGGATCCAGGTGTACAATGGGGGTGCAGCAGAGTGCTACGTGTCTAGCGGGGGAGAGCTAGCGCCCTAGGTACATGCCAATGTGGCAGCCGGAGAGATCTTGGCACCCAGCTGGTGTGGTGTCGTGGCTGTCGGAGGAGAAACGGAGCCTGGCGGAGGGACAACTGTCGGAGCAGTTGGGCCCTTGCTGACGTCCCCCTGCTTCCGTAAGGGAGCTGAGAGCCGCCGTCGTCATGGGTCTAGCGGGGCGCCATCATTGCCTATCTAGCGGAGCTAGCTAGATTGGACGTCGGTCTTGTTCTCTGCGGCCCGAGTCGGCTCGGGGTAGGGTGATGATGGCGCTTCCTGTTGATGTGGCGGACTTGTGCCCTAGGTCGGGCGACGTGGAGGCTCCTCCGAGGCCGAGGTCGAGGTCGAGTCTGTCTTCCATGGCCGAGCCCGAGCCCGAGCTCCTGGGTCGGGCGAGGCGGAGGTCGTTCGGCAGAGGCCAGGGCGGAGTCCGACCCCTGGGGTCGGGCGAAGCGGAGTTCGTCGTCTTCCGGGGCCTTAGCCCGAGTCCGAGCCCTGGGTCGGGCGGAGCGGAGTTCGCCGTCTTCCGGGGCCTTAGCCCGAGTCCGAGCCCTGGGTCGGGCGGAGCGGAGTTCGCCGTCTTCCGGGGCCTTAGCCCGAGTCCGAGCCCTGGGTCGGGCGGAGCGGAGTTCGCCGTCTTCCGGGGCCTTAGCCCGAGTCCGAGCCCTGGGTCGGGCGGAGCGGAGTTCGCCGTCTTCCGGGGCCTTAGCCCGAGTCCGAGCCCTGGGTCGGGCGGAGCTTCCTATGGCGCCTTTGACAAGGCCTGGCTGCCTGTCAGTCTCACTCTGTCAAGTGGCACTGCAGTCGGGATGGCGCAGGCGGCGCTGTCCTTTTGTCAGACCGGTCAGTGGAGCGGCGAAGTGACGACGGTCACTTCGGCTCTACCAGGGGGCACGCGTCAGGATAAAGGTGTCAGGCTACCTTTGCGTTAAATGCCCCCCGCGACTCGGTCGGTTGGTGCGGCGATTTAGTCAGGGTTGCTTCTTGGCGAAGGCAAGGCCTCGGGCGAGCCGGAGATGCGTCTGCCGTAAAAAAGGGGGCCTCGGGCGAGACGGAAACACCTCAGGGTCGGCTGCCCTTGCCCGAGGCTAGGCTTGGGCTAGGCGTGATCGAGTCGCTCGTATGGACTGATCCCTGACTTAATCGCACCCATCAGGCCTCTGCAGCTTTATGCTGATGGGGGTTACCAGCTGAGAATTAGGCGTCTTGAGGGTACCCCTAATTATGGTCCCCGACAGTAGCCCCCGAGCCTCGAAGGGAGTGTTAGCACTCGCTTGGAGGCTTTCGTCACACTTTTTTGCAAGGGGACCAGCCTTTCTCGGTTGCATTTTGTTCCGGTGGGTGCGCGCGAGCGCACCCGCCGGGTGTAGCCCCCGAGGCCTCGGAGGAGTGGTTTCACTCCTTCGAGGTCTTAATGCCTTGCGTAATGCTTCGGCTGGTCTGGTGGTTCCCTCATGCGAACTGGCCGTAGCCCGGGTGCACTGTCGAGGCCCAAGTTCTCGGGCTGGTATGTTGACGCTATCAACGGTTTGGCCGGAGCCGGGTTTGCGAGAGCAGCCCCCGAGCCTCCGCACAGGGCGAGAGGGCGATCAGGGACAGACTCGGCTTTTTTACATACGCCCCTACGTCGCCTTTCCGCAAGGAGGAGGGGGGGGAGAGCGCCATGTTACCCTCGATGGGCACCGAACATGGTGTCTCCGGTGAGCTGCAAGCGGGTAATCCGAGTGGACATCCGTGCCCCGTTCGTTGGGGTCGGCTAGGGGCCCGAAGGCACGCCCAAAAGTACCTGCGGGTGATCTGCCGGACCCGGTCCCCTGGCGACGGGGTCCGAGGGCTCGATGCCTCCCTCCGATGGGATTCCGTTACAGGATCGCTCCCGCTGGTCTCGGAAATGTACTAGGGTACCTCGGGAGCGCAGCCCGAGCCTCGGTTATGTATCGAACGTACCCCTAGTCATCCCTCGCTCGGTGTCTGAGGCGACTATGAACCCTTCGGGGGGCCAGCCTTCGAACCCCTGATCAGTAATGGGCGCGGAGCCCGAGTAGCCTGAGGCGGCCGTGAAACCTTTCGGGGGGCCGGCCTTCGAACCTCTGACCAGTAGTGGGTGTCGGGCCCACGCGATCTGAGGCGGCTGTTGAACCCTTCGGGGGGGCAGCCTTCGAACCCCTGATCAGTAAGGAGGCTCGGAGCCTAGTTCCTTCACGGGGAAGGATTCCTTTCGGGGTATCCCCCTTTCCCGGTCCCTGTTGCAAGAGATAGAGAAAGAGGAAAAAAAGGAAAAAGGATACGAAACCGAACGACGCGGCGTACCTTTTTTGGTGCGGTTGTTTTGGCGAAGGCGAAGCGTCGCCCGCTGCTCCAGAAGCGCCGCCTGTCCAGCCGTGGAGTTAATGCGACGGGGCGGATAGTTGGCGGGGCTGCCGTTGCGCGTGCGCGAGCCGTTCGAGGAACGGGTCACGGGCGCGTCGTCTTCACGCCGTGAGAGGGGGTTCTCTCGCTGCCTCCGGATGGGACGTAAGCTTGGCTGACGGCGTGACCGCTGCTCCCGCGTGCCTGCCACCGTCATCACTGCCGGCCCACTTTTGACCGCGTTTGACCGCTGCGTCAGGCTGGCGCTGCTGGGTCGCGCGCTGGGTCGCCTCGGGTCGCAGTATCGGTTCCACAATCGAGGAGGTGCGGTGGTGGCGCAAGTGGCACAGTTGCTTGCATGCAGCATCCGGCGCGCCGGTCGCGCGACGCGTGGGCCTGGGCCTCCATGCTGGCGTGTCAGGAGTCGGAGAGGCGCGTCCACTTGGCGCGGTTGCATGCCGCCTGCATGGCTGCCCGCCCCTTTCGCCCGTTGGTCTGGGCAAAAGTGGAGGGTCACTTGTAACCGCTGGGCGGTTGCGTGCGCCATGCGCGGCGGTTTGGCTTCTTCTGCTCGGAGCCGGTCTGCATGACATGCGGGACCCAGCCCCCGCGCCGCAGGGGAGGGCTTTGGAAGCGTGTTGGAGAAGACTCAGCCCGTGACGGTTGGGGGCGCAAGCAGGGAGAGTCGCCTTTAAAAAGGAGGGCGACCCCTTTCGTAAGGCGACCACGTCTTCTTTCTCCCTTATGCACTGTGTCTTTTCCACCTTCTAGGCCCCCGGATGGGGGAAACCGCCGTCTTTTCGCCTCATCGTTGGAGGAACGCAACTCCGTGGGAGTTGGTACTTTTCAGCCATCGTTCGGCTTCAAGGATTTTCATCATGCAGCCCGGTTGCTCCCCTCCGCTGGGGGTCACCCGAGACGGTGACCACCAGCTCCTGGGTGGGGAGGAGCAAACCGGGCTGCGATCTTGGTCCCACCCTCAGCTTCAAGGATGTTCATCATCCTCGCTGGGGTGGGTGCTGGGCTGAGCCGGCGCTCTACCTCCCGCACGGGTTCGTGGGTCATCCTCTCCCGCAGCATTCGAGGGAGAGGGCGCTCACTGGCCCTGCGGGCGGCCCGGACTTCGACAATGCGGGGTGGATCGACGGCAGGCATCGTCACCTCCAGCGTGTCGGGTCCGTTGGCTTGGCTCCCGGCGGCCCCTTCTGTAGGGGGGCGGCTGCCGCGCCGTGTACACGGGAGGACCACCCTAGACGCCGCGCGCTGCTAGGGCGGCGTTCGTGTTCTGGGGTGGTCCTGCCTTTGCACCGGGGCGGCGCCTTTACGCGGAGGCCGGTGCCCCACTCATCTGGGAGGACTTGAGTGGGGATCTGCCGGTAGGCTGATGGCTCCTGCCGTTGGTGCCGAGGCGGAGGCAGCTCGAGAAGTCCCCGTCGCCGACGGGATTACCGCCACCATCCGCGCTTCGGGCCTCCGGCTCTTTGTACTTGTCCTCGCCCCTCGAGCGCCGGCGTGGGCGAGGGCAAGATCGCAGCGGCGCCTACCCTGAGGCCTGCGCTGCTGCAGTTCGGCCATCCGGAGCGGGGGCCGTCGTCGTCGTGGCCAGAGCGGGCGGCGACGAGCCGCCCGTTAGTCTTCTGCAGCCCCGCAGGCCCGCCCCTATCGAGTGGGATTGTTCGTACCTGCGGGGGGGGGGGGGAACCGGAGTTCCGTTTGTAACGGCACTTCGAATGCCGGTGTTTTTTGTTCATTTTGGCTTTCGGGGCCTGAACATGTATGTAATTACGGCACAGAGCCGTGTTTTTCCTCATTTTTGAGCGCTAAGACTCGTCTGTTGACTATCTGAACCGCTTCACCAAGCATGAGTCACCCCATGTCAAGGTGACGAGTGAGGTATCCGTATCCCGGAGGTGTAGGAGTCCCTCGGCTCGGTCGGCCTTGCTGTCCGAGGTTCCTCTAGCTTAGTTAAAGAGACCCCTCGGCCGCTCTTCGACGAGCCGTGGCCAGGGGTAGCGATATCAGCATGAACAGAGGCGGAGTTGGCTCGAAAATGAAACCTGGTTGGCCGGAGCCTAGCCGGGTTGTCCGTTGGTAGGATCGACGTTGGAGTTGATCAGCTGAGGCTTCGGACCGGGCTGGCGCCCTTGGAAGATGGTTGGCCGAGGCCCCGGGGGTGACCGGCTGAGCCGCCTGCTCGGGCCGGATTCCCGGAGAAGTCCCTGGCAGCGATAGCCCGGGCGTGGTGATGACGTTGTCCTTCGGAGCGGAGAACCTCGGACCACGTCGCCGTCCAAGGCTAGGTCGGGCCTTGCTGAAGGTGCCGTCGATGCCGAGGGTGTTGCTGCCCTCTTCCAACGTCAAGACCCGAGCCTGCAGGATCAGATTGTCTTGTAGCGTGCGCCTCGTGCGGCCGTCGAGGCCAGAACACACACCCTCACTGCGTTGTAAAGCTGCGTCTCTTTTCCTCTCGTTTCGAGTATCTAGACTTTTTGTCGGTAACAGGGATGTTTGTGCGAGCGAGAGTTGCTTCTCGCGGAAGGTGATGAGTGAGGTATCCGTATCCCGGAGGCGTGGGAGTCCCTCGGCTCGGTCGGCCTTGCCGCTTACGCGTACTTTCACCCGTCCATGAGGCCCTGTCACCGACTCGGTCGAGAAGGCTCGAAGGATTACTTCGGCAGAAGGGCTTCCGAACGTAAAGACTTGTTCGATCCGCGGAGTCACTTTATCCGAACGCGAGTTACTTATCGCAGAAGGTGATGAGTGAGGTATCCGTATCCCGGAGGCGTAGGAGTCCCTCGGCTCGGTCAGCCTTGGCTGCTTACGTGTACTCCGTCGTTTCCAGGACCCACTTTTCGAAGTAGTCAAAAAGCACGAAAGATATTCTGGTAGAAGAGATTTTTTTTCGAGGAAAATTTTGACGCAGAGGGGGTTTCCCCCCTTTTAGCCCCCAAGGGAGGGTCGGGCTTTACCGAGGCGAGGCCGACCCTTCCTTGTTGACTAAACTTTGCGTGAGTGCGAGGTATATGAACAACTTGGAAACATCTTAAGGGTAGAAGCAACGTAGCTGTTGGATGTTCCATGCGTTGCCGTAGATCTCGCCTTGACTGTTGGCCAGCTTGTACGTTCCGGGTTTCAGGACTTTGGCGATGACGAATGGCCCCTCCCAGGGGGGCGTGAGCTTGTGCCTCCCTCGGGCGTCTTGCCGCAGTCGAAGCACCAGGTCGCCCAACTGGAGGTCTCGGGGTCAGACCCCTCGGGCGTGGTAGCATCGTAGGGACTGCTGATACCGCGCCGAGTGTAGTAAGGCCCTGTCCCGAGCCTCTTCCAGCTGGTCCAACGAGTCTTCTCGGCTAGCTTGGTTGCTTTGATCGTCGTAGGCCCTAGTCCTCGGAGAGCCGTATTCCAGGTCAGTGGGCAAGATGGCCTTGGCCCCGTAGACCAGGAAGAACGGCGTGAAACCCGTGGCTCGGCTCGGCGTTGTCCTCAGGCTCCAGACCACCGAGGGGAGTTCCTTCATCCATCGCTTGCCGAACTTGTTGAGGTCGTTGTAAATCCGAGGCTTGAGCCCTTGTAGAATCATGCCATTGGCACGCTCTACTTGCCCATTCGACATGGGATGAGCTACGGCAACCCAGTCCACCCGGATGTTGTGATCCTCGCAAAAATCCAGGAATTTTCTGCCGATGAACTGGGTGCCGTTGTCGGTGATGATGGAGTTTGGGACCCCGAAGCGATGGATGATGTTGGTGAAGAACGCCACCGCCTGCTCGGACCTGATGCCGTTTAGGGGTCGGACCTCGATCCACTTGGAGAATTTGTCGACGGCGACCAGCAGGTGCGTGTAGCCCCCAGGCGCCTTCTGCAGAGGGCCGACGAGGTCCAGCCCCCACACAGCGAAGGGCCAGGTGATGGGTATTGTCTGCAGAGCCTGAGTGGGCAGGTGGGTCTGCTTCGCATAGAATTGACACCCTTTGCAGGTGCGGACGATTCTAGTGGCGTCAGCCACCGCCGTTGGCCAGTAGAAGCCTTGCCGGAAAGCGTTCCCGACAAGGGCTCGAGGCGCTGCGTGATGGCCGCAAGCCCCCGAGTGTATCTCTTGCAGGAGTTCCTGACCTTCGGTGATGGAGATGCATCGCTGGAGGATGCCTGAGGGGCTGCGGTGGTAGAGCTCCTTCTCATCGCCCAGCAAGACGAACGACTTGGCGCGTCGCGCTACCCGCCGAGCCTCGGCCTGGTCGAGGGGCAGCTCTCCTTGGCGGAGATATTGTAGGTACGGGGTCTGCCAATCTCGATCAGGCGTGACCCCGCTCCGCTCCTCCTCGATGCGCAGCGCCTCGCCCTTGGGGGCCGAGGGTTCCTCGGGCTGAACCGAGGACGCCTCGGGCTGGGCCGAGGGTACCTCGGACGGGGCCGAGGGCGCCTCGGGCTCGGGCGTGTCGCTGATCTTGACGGAGGGTTGGTGCAGATCCTAGGAGAAGACGTCCGGGGGAACCGTCGTTCGCCCCGAGGCTATCTTCGCCCGCTCGTCCGCAGTCTCGTTGTAACGCCGGGCTCGGGGACCATAATTAGGGGTACCCTCAAGACGCCTAATTCTCAGCTGGTAACCCCCATCAGCATAAAGCTGCAGAGGCCTGATGGGTGCGATTAAGTCAGGGATCAGTCCATACGAGCGACTCGATCACGCCTAGCCCGAGCCTAGCCTCGGGCAAGGGCAGCCGACACTGAGGTGTTTCTGTCTCGCCCGAGGCCCCCTTTTTTACGGCAGACGCATCTCCGGCTCGCCCGAGGCCTTGCCTTCGCCAAGAAGCAACCCTGACTAAATCGCCGCACCAACCGACCGAGTCGCGGGGGCATTTAACGCAAAGGTAGCCTGACACCTTTATCCTGACGCGCGCCCCCTGGCAGAGCCGAAGTGACCGCCGTCACTTCGCCGCTCCGCTGACCGGTCTGACAAAAGGACAGCGCCGCCTGCGCCATCCTGACTGCAGTGCCACTTGACAGAGTGAGACTGACAGGCAGCCAGGCCTTGTCAAAGGAGCCATAGGAAGCTCCGCCCGACCCAGGGCTCGGACTCGGGCTAAGGCCCCGGAAGACGGCGAACTCCGCTCCGCCCGACCCAGGGCTCGGACTTGGGCTAAGGCCCCGGAAGACGGCGAACTCCGCTCCGCCCGACCCAGGGCTCGGACTCGGGCTAAGGCCCTGGAAGACGGCGAACTCCGCTCCGCCCGACCCAGGGCTCGGACTCGGGCTAAGGCCCCGGAAGACGGCGAACTCCGCTCCGCCCAACCCAGGGCTCGGACTCGGGCTAAGGCCCCGGAAGACGGCGAACTCCGCTCCGCCCGACCCAGGGCTCGGACTCGGGCTAAGGCCCCGGAAGACGACGAACTCCGCTTCGCCCGACCCCAGGGGTCAGACTCCGCCCTGGCCTCTGCCGAACGACCTCCGCCTCGCCCGACCCAGGAGCTCGGGCTCGGCCTCGGCCATGGAAGACAGACTCGACCTCGGCCTCGGAGGAGCCTCCACGTCGCCCGACCTAGGGCACAAGTCCGCCACGTCAACAGGAAGCGCCATCATCACCCTACCCCGAGCCGACTCGGGCCGCATAGAACAAGACCGACGTCCCATCTGTCTAGCTCCGCCGGATAGGCAATGATGGCGCCCCGCTAGACCCATGACGACGGCGGCTCTCAGCTCCCTTACGGAAGCAGGGGGACGTCAGCAAGGGCCCAACTGCTCCGACAGCTGTCCCTCCGCCAGGCTCCGTTTCTCCTCCGACAGCCACGACACCACACCAGCTGGGTGCCAAGATCTCTCCGGCTACCACATTGGCATGTACCTAGGGCGCTAGCTCTCCCCCGCTAGACACGTAGCACTCTGCTGCACCCCCATTGTACACCTGGATCCTCTCCTTACGCCTATAAAAGGAAGGACCACGACCTTCTTAGAGAAGGTTGGCCGCGCGGGAACGAGGGCGGGGCAGGCGCTCTCTTGGGGCCGCTCGCTTCCCTCACCCGCGTGGACGCTTGTAACCCCCTACTGCAAGCGCACCCGACCTGGGCGCGGGACGAACACGAAGGCCGCGGGATCTCCACCTCCCTCACGACTCGGCTCCGGCCACCTCGCTTTCCCCCCTTCACGCTCGCCCACGCGCTCGACCCATCTGGGCTGGGGCACGCGGCACACTCACTCGTCGGCTTAGGGACCCCCCGGTCTCGAAACGCCGACAGTTGGCGCGCCAGGTAGGGGCCTGCTGCGTGTTGACGAGCAGTTTCCCGTCAAGCTCCAGATGGGCAGTCTCCAACGACCTCTCCAACCCGGGACGATGCTCCGTTTCGGGAGTCTCAAGTTCATGTCTTTCGACGGCAGCTACGACATGATACTCCTTCCACCGCCGCGCGACGGCGACAATGGCGGCCGACAGCCCGCCCGCCGGTGGCGGAATCGACGACGTCTTCCCCGCATGGTGGAAGAACAACATTCGAGCTCGCCCCGTCCTCTCCCTCGCCATCGGAGGAGGAGGCGGGGCAACCAGGGCCGAGCGGGAGGCTGCGCTCCGTCGGCTGTCGAGCGAATCAACATCCCCAGCACCCCAACGGAGGACGCGTCGGGCGTCAACCTCGTGTTTGAGGTGAAGGCGAGCGCCGTCCCCCCGCAACACGCCAATCCCGAGCAAGTGGACGACGCCAGCACGCTCGCGGAGGGCCTGCAGGACGTCGCCCTCGTACCCAAGACGACGGCGCGATCAGTCCCCGATGTGACTTCGTCGCTCCTCGTCGACCAAAAGGTACCGACTGATTCCCATCCTACGTCCTTTCGACACGACCTCAACCCGCCTAGCGGCCTCGCTTTGGCGGGCGCTCACCCTTTGTCGGGAACGCTTTCCGGCAAGGCTTCTACTGGTCAACGGCGGTGGCTGACGCCACTAGAATCGTCCGCACCTGCAAAGGGTGTCAATTCTATGCGAAGCAGGCCCACCTGCCCGCTCAGGCTCTGCAGACAATACCCATCACCTGGCCCTTCGCTGTGTGGGGGTTGGACCTCGTCGGCCCTCTGCAGAAGGCGCCCGGGGGCTACACGCACCTGCTGGTCGCCGTCGACAAATTCTCCAAGTGGATCGAGGTCCGACCCCTAAACGGCATCAGGTCCGAGCAGGCGGTGGCGTTCTTCACCAACATCATCCATCGCTTCGGGGTCCCAAACTCCATCATCACCAACAATGGCACCCAGTTCACCGGCAGAAAATTCTTGGATTTTTGCGAGGATCATAACATCCGGGTGGACTGGGCTGCCGTAGCTCATCCCATGTCGAATGGGCAAGTAGAGCGTGCTAATGGCATGATTCTACAAGGGCTCAAGCCTCGGATTTACAACGACCTCAACAAGATCGGCAAGCGATGGATGAAGGAACTCCCCTCAGTGGTCTGGAGCCTGAGGACAACGCCGAGCCGAGCCACGGGTTTCACGCCGTTCTTCCTGGTCTACGGGGCCGAGGCCGTCTTGCCCACTGACCTGGAATACGGTTCCCCGAGGACGAGGGCCTACAACGATCAAAGCAACCAAGCTAGCCGAGAAGACTCGCTGGACCAGCTGGAAGAGGCTCGGGACAGGGCCTTACTACACTCGGCGCGGTATCAGCAGTCCCTGCGACGCTACCACGCCCGAGGGGTCCGACCCCGAGACCTCCAGGTGGGCGACCTGGTGCTTCGACTGCGGCAAGACGCCCGAGGGAGGCACAAGCTCACGCCCCCTGGGAGGGGCCATTCGTCATCGCCAAAGTCCTGAAACCCGGAACGTACAAGCTGGCCAACAGTCAAGGCGAGGTCTACGGCAACGCATGGAACATCCAACAGCTACGTCGCTTCTACCCTTAAGATGTTTCCAAGTTGTTCATATACCTCGCACTCACGCAAAGTTTAGTCAACAAGGAAGGGTCGGCCTCGCCTCGGCAAAGCCCGACCCTCCCTCGGGGGCTAAAAGGGGGGAAACCCCCTCTGCGTCAAAATTTTCCTCGAAAAAAATCTCTTCTACCAGAATATCTTTCGTGCTTTTTGACTACTTCGAAAAGTGGGTCCTGGAAACGACGGAGTACACGTAAGCAGCCAAGGCTGACCGAGCCGAGGGACTCCTACGCCTCCGGGATACGGATACCTCACTCATCACCTTCTGCGATAAGTAACTCGCGTTCGGATAAAGTGACTCCGCGGATCGAACAAGTCTTTACGTTCGGAAGCCCTTCTGCCGAAGTAATCCTTCGAGCCTTCTCGACCAAGTCGGTGACAGGGCCTCATGGATGGGTGAAAGTACGCGTAAGCGGCAAGGCCGACCGAGCCGAGGGACTCCCACGCCTCCGGGATACGGATACCTCACTCATCACCTTCCGCGAGAAGCAACTCTCGCTCGCACAAACATCCCTGTTACCGACAAAAAGTCCAGATACTCGAAACGAGAGGAAAAGAGACACAGCTTTACAACGCAGCGAGGGTGTGTGTTCTGGCCTCGACGGCCGCACGAGGCGCACGCTACAAGACAATCTGATCCTGCAGGCTCGGGTCTTGACGTCGGAAGAGGGCAGCAACACCCTCGGCATCGACGGCACCTTCAGCAAGGCCCGACCTAGCCTCGGACGGCGACGTGGTCCGAGGTTCTCCGCTCCAAAGGACGACGTCATCACCACGCCCGGGCTATCGCTGCCAGGGACTTTTCCGGGAATCCGGCCCGAGCAGGCGGCTCAGCCGGTCACCGCCGGGGCCTCGGCCAACCATCTTCCAAGGGCTCCAGCCCGGTTCGAAGCCTCGGCTGATCAACTCCGACGTCGATCCTGCCAACGGACAACCCGGCTAGGCTCCGGCCAACTAGGTTTCATTTTCGAGCCAACTCCGCCTCTGTTCATGCTGATATCGCTACCCCTGGCCCCGGCTCGTCGAAGAGCGGCCGAGGGGTCTCTTTAACTAAGCTAGAGGAACCTCGGACAGCAAGGCCGACCGAGCCGTGGGACTCCTACGCCTCCGGGATACGGATACCTCACTCGTCACCTTGACACGGGGTGACTCATGCTTGGTGAAGCGGTTCAGATAGTCAACAGACGAGTCTTAGCGCTCAAAAATGAGGAAAAAACATGGCTCCATGCCGTAATTACATACATGTTCAGGCCCCGAAAGCCGAAATGCACGCAACCGCCCAGCGGTTACAAGTGACCCTCTACTTTTGCCCAGACCAACGGGCGAAAGGGGCGGGCAGCCATGCAGGCGGCATGCAACCGCGCCAAGTGGACGTGCCTCTCCGACTCCTGACACGCCAGCATGTAGACCTAGGCCCACGCGTCGCGCGACCGGCGCGCCGGATGCTGCATGCAAGCAACTGTGCCACTTGCGCCACCACCGCACCTCCTCGATTGAGGAACCGATACCGCGACCCGAGGCGACCCAGCGCGCGACCCAGCAGCGCCAGCCTGACGCAGCGGTCAAACGCGGTCAAAAGTGGGCCGGCAGTGATGACGGTGGCAGGCACGCGGGAGCAGCGGTCACGCCGTCAACCAAGCTTACGTCCCATCCGGAGGCAGCGAGAGAACCCCCTCTCACGGCGTGAAGACGACGCGCCCGTGACCCGTTCCTCGAACGGCTCGCGCACGCGCAACGGCAGCCCCGCCAACTACCCGCCCCGTCGCATTAACTCCGCAGCTGGACAGGCGGCACTTCTGGAGCAGCGGGCGACGCTTCGCCTTCGCCA
Source organism: Zea luxurians (assembly GCA_029449295.1). NCBI lineage: Eukaryota > Viridiplantae > Streptophyta > Magnoliopsida > Poales > Poaceae > Zea > Zea luxurians. Next base: position 3,488,320 of record JAOPSE010000066.1, read on the forward strand.
AAACAACCGCACCAAAAAAGGTACGCCGCGTCGTTCGGTTTCATATCCTTTTTCCTTTTTTTCCTCTTTCTCTATCTCTTGCAACAGGGACCGGGAAAGGGGGATACCCCGAAAGGAATCCTTCCCCATGAAGGAACTAGGCTTCGAGCCTCCTTACTGATCAAGGGTTCGAAGGCTGGCCCCCCGAAGGGTTCAACAGCCGCCTCAGGTCGCGTGGGCCCGACACCCACTACTGGTCAGAGGTTCGAAGGCCGGCCCCCCGAAAGGTTTCACGGCCGCCTCAGGCTACTCGGGCTCCGCGCCCATTACTGATCAGGGGTTCGAAGGCTGGCCCCCCGAAGGGTTCACAGTCGCCTCAGACACCGAGCGAGGGATGACCAGGGGTACGTTCGATACATAACCGAGGCTCGGGCTACGCTCTCGAGGTACCCTAGGACATTTCCGAGACCAGCGGGAGCGATCCTGTAACAGAATCCCATCGGAGGGAGGCATCGAGCCCTCGGACCCCGTCGCCAGGGGACCGGGTCCGGCAGATCACCCGCAGGTACTTTTGGGCGTGCCTCCGGGCCCCTAGCCGACCCCTAACGAACGGGGCACGGACGTCCACTCGGATTACCCGCTTGCAGCTCACCGGAGACACCATGTTCGGTGCCCATCGAGGGTAACATGGCGCTCTCCCCCCCTCCTCCTTGCGGAAAGGCGACGTAGGGGCGTATGTAAAAAAGCCGAGTCTGTCCCTGATCGCCCTCTCGCCCTGTGCGGAGGCTCGGGGGCTGCTCTCGCAAACCCGGCTCCGGCCAAACCGTTGACAGCGTCAACATACCAGCCCGAGAACTTGGGCCCCGATAGTGCACCCGGGCTACGGCCAGTTCGCATGAGGGAACCACCAGACCAGCCGAAGCATTACGCAAGGCATTAAGACCTCGAAGGAGTGAAACCACTCCTCCGAGGCCTCGGGGGCTACACCCGGCGGGTGCGCTCGCGCGCACCCACCGGAACAAAATGCAACCGAGAAAGGCTGGTCCCCTTGCAAAAAAGTGCGACGAAAGCCTCCAAGCGAGTACTAACACTCCCTTCGAGGCTCGGGGGCTACTGTCGGGGACCATAATTAGGGGTACCCTCAAGACGCCTAATTCTCAGCTGGTAACCCCCATCAGCATAAAGCTGCAGAGGCCTGATGGGTGCGATTAAGTCAGGGATCAGTCCATACGAGCGACTCGATCACGCCTAGCCCGAGCCTAGCCTCGGGCAAGGGCAGCCGACCCTGAGGTGTTTCCGTCTCGCCCGAGGCCCCCTTTTTTACGGCAGACGCATCTCCGGCTCGCCCGAGGCCTTGCCTTCGCCAAGAAGAAACCCTGACTAAATCGCCACACCAACCGACCGAGTCACGGGGGCATTTAACGCAAAGGTAGCCTGACACCTTTATCCTGATGCGCGCCCCCTGGCAGAGCCGAAGTGACCGCCGTCACTTCGCCGCTCCGCTGACCGGTCTGACAAAAGGACAGCGCCGCCTGCGCCATCCCGACTGCAGTGCCACTTGACAGAGTGAGACTGACAGGTAGCCAGACCTTGTCAAAGGCGCCATAGGAAGCTCCGCCCGACCCAGGGCTCGGACTCGGGCTAAGGCCCCGGAAGACGGCGAACTCCGCTCCGCCCGACCCAGGGCTCGGACTCAGGCTAAGGCCCCGGAAGACGGCGAACTCCGCTCCGCCCGACCCAGGGCTCGGACTCGGGCTAAGGCCCCGGAAGACGGCGAACTCCACTCTGCCCGACCCAGGGCTCGGACTCGGGCTAAGGCCCCGGAAGACGGCGAACTCCGCTCCGCCCGACCCAGGGCTCGGACTCGGGCTAAGGCCCCGGAAGACGGCGAACTCCGCTCCGCCCGACCCAGGGCTCGGACTCGGGCTAAGGCCCCGGAAGACGACGAACTCCGCTTCGCCCGACCCCAGGGGTCAGACTCCGCCCTGGCCTCTGCCGAACGACCTCCGCCTCGCCTGACCCAGGAGCTCAGGCTCGCCCTCGGCCATGGAAGACAGACTCGACCTCGGCTTCGGAGGAGCCTCCACGTCGCCCGACCTAGGGCACAAGTCCGCCACATCAACAGGAAGCGCCATCATCACCCTACCCCGAGCCGACTCGGGCCACATAGAACAAGACCGACGTCCCATCTGGCTAGCTCCACCGGATAGGCAATGATGGCGCCCCGCTAGACCCATGACGACGGCGGCTCTCAGCTCCCTTACGGAAGCAGGGGGACGTCAGCAAGGGCCCAACTGCTCCGATAGCTGTCCCTCCGCCAGGCTCCGTTTCTCCTCCGACAGCCACAACACCACACCAGCTGGGTGCCAAGATCTCTCCGGCTGCCACATTGGCATGTACCTAGGGCGCTAGCTCTCCCTCGCTAGACACGTAGCACTCTGCTGCACCCCCATTGTACACCTGGATCCTCTCCTTACGCCTATAAAAGGAAGGACCAGGGCCTTCTTAGAGAAGGTTGGCCGCGCGGGAACGAGGGCGGGGCAGGCGCTCTCTTGGGGCCGCTCGCTTCCCTCACCCGCGTGGACGCTTGTAACCCCCTACTGCAAGCGCACCCGACCTGGGCGCGGGACGAACACGAAGGCCGCGGGATCTCCACCTCCCTCACGACTCGGCTCCGGCCACCTCGCTTTCCCCCCTTCACGCTCGCCCACGCGCTCGACCCATCTGGGCTGGGGCACGCGGCACACTCACTCGTCGGCTTAGGGACCCCCCGGTCTCGAAACGCCGACAGATGTGGTTAAGCTCGAGCCCGTAGAACTTGTCTTCCAGGCGCCGAACCTCATCACAGTAGGCCTCCATCTTCGGGTCACGGCAGTGGGAGTTCTTCATGACCTGGTCGATGACGAGCTGCGAGTCGCCGCGAGCGTCGAGGCGTCGGACCCCTAGCTCGATGGCAATTCGCAATCCATTGATCAGAGCTTCATACTCAGCCACATTGTTGGACGCCGGGAAATGGAGGCGTAGCACGTAGCGCAGGTGTTTCCCGAGGGGCGAGACGAAGAGCAGGCCCGCGCCGGCTCCCGTCTTCATCAGCGACCCGTCGAAAAACATGGTCCAGAGCTCCAGTTGGATCGGAGCCGTCGGCAACTGGGTGTCGACCCATTCGGCTACGAAGTCCGCCAGTACCTGGGACTTGATGGCCTTCCGAGGGGCGAACGAGATTGTCTCGCCCATGATTTCCACCGCCCACTTTGCGATCCGGCCCGAGGCCTCTCGGCACTGGATGATCTCCCCCAGGGGGAAGGATGACACCACAGTTACCGGATGAGACTCGAAGTAATGTCGCAACTTTCGCCTCGTCAGGATCACTGCATACAGTAGCTTCTGAACTTGTGGGTAGCGGATCTTGGTTTCGGACAGCACCTCGCTGACGAAGTAAACTGGCCTCTGAATGGGCAATGCATGCCCCTCTTCTTGCCTTTCGACCACAATCGCGACGCTAACCACCGGAGTGGTCGCGGCGACGTAGACCAAGAGGGCTTCTCCATCAGCTGGGGGTACCAAGATAGGCGCCTGGGTGAGGAGCGCCTTCAGGTTCCCGAGAGCTTCCTCGGCCTCGGGGGTCCAAGTGAAGCACTCGGCCTTCCTTAAGAGGCGGTACAGAGGCAGGCCTCTTTCGCCGAGGCGTGAGATGAAACGGCTTAAGGCCGCGAGACATCCCATGACCCTCTGTACGCCTTTTAAGTCCTTGATGGGCCCCATGCTGGTGATGGCTGCAATCTTCTCCGGGTTGGCTTCGATGCCCCGCTCGGAGACGATGAACCCCAGGAGCATGCCTCGGGGCACCCCGAAGACACACTTCTCGGGATTGAGCTTGACATCCTTCGCCTTGAGACACCAGAATGTCACTTCAAGGTCGGAGAGGAACAGGGGGAGGTTGCGGATGATGAGGTTGTCGTCGTCCGTTCCACCCAGTTGACAGGCCAGGCGGTAGTCCGCGAGCCACAATTCCGGTCTCGTTTCCCCCGAGTACTTTGTGATAGTAGTCGGGGGTCGGAATCGGGCCGGAAACGGCGCCCGCCGAATGGCCCGGCTGAAGGCCTGCGGACCGGGTGGTTCGGGCGAGGGACTCCGATCCTCCCCGCTGTCGTAGCGTCCCCCACGCCTGGGGTGATAGCCTCGGCGCACCCTTTCGTCGAGGCGGGCCCGACGGTCGCGATGATGGTGCTCGTTGCCGAGGTGGCCCGGGGCCGCAGGCGCGGTGTTGCGCGTGCGCCCGGTGTAGACCGAGGCTTCCCGCATGAGTCGGGAAGTCACGGCATGAGGTTCCGAGGGGTACCCCTGCCTTCGGGAGGCAGAGCTCTCGGCCTGCTGGGCCGCAGCGCCTTCCAGGAGATCCTTGAGCTCTCCCTGGATTCGCCGACCCTCGGTGGTTGATGGCTCCGGCATCGCGCGGAGGAGCATCGCTGCGGCTGCCAGGTTCTGACCGATCCCGCTGGATGCGGGTGGCAGCCTGTCCCTGGCATCATTGGCGATGCGGTGCTGGAAACCCTGGGGCAGGTGACGTATTTCTCCGGCCGGGGGCTGGCCCGCCCATACCTGCCCGACGTCCCGGCAGATCGACTCGAGCGCTCCTGCTCCCTCGTCGAGCCCGGTCTGCGCCCCGCGGACTTGCTCGAGATGTGGGTCGTGACCCCCCGCCGGAACGGGGACCACAGCTAGCTCCCGCGGGATGTCGGTGCGAGGCACTGGCCTAGGGAGATCGCCATCCTCCGGCATGCCGAGACGGTTGCCTCCGGAGGGATCCCCTAGCTCGACGTGGAAACATTCGCGGCTCGGGCCGCAGTCCTTGTCGTCAAGGCTGCGGCTGCCGTCGGAACAGTCGGAGAGGCTATAGTTACATGCGGTCATGAAGTCCCGCATGGCACTGGGGTTGCCAGATCCAGAGAAATCCAGCAGATGCTGGGATCGTCATCTTCCTCGGACCCAGAGGGCCCGTAGGTCGAGACGTCCGTCAATCGGTCCCAAGGCGACCGCACACGAAACCCCAGAGGGGTTGCACTCGCCTCAACGTGAGCGCCCGCCAAAGCAAGGCCGCTAGGCGGGTTGAGGTCGAGTCGAAAGGACGTAGGATGGGAATCAGTCGGTACCTTTTGGTCGACGAGGAGCGACGAAGTCACATCGGGGACTGATCGCGCCGTCATCTTGGGTACGAGGGCGACGTCCTGCAGGCCCTCCGCGAGCGTGCTAGCGTCGTCCACTTGCTCGGGATTGGCGTGTTGCGGGGGGACGGCGCTCGCCTTCGCCTCAAACGCGAGGTTGACGCCCGACGCGTCCTCCGTTGGGGCACTGGGGATGTCGATTCGCTCGACAGCCGACGAAGCGCAGCCTCCCGCTCGGCCCTGGTTGCCCCGCCTCCTCCTCCGATGGCGAGGGAGAGGACGGGGCGAGCTCGAATGTTGTTCTTCCACCACGCGGGGAAGACGTCGTCGATTCCGCCGCCGGCGGGCGGGCTGTCGGCCGCCATTGTCGCCGTCGCGCGGCGGTGGAAGGAGTATCATGTCGTAGCTGCCGTCGAAAGATATGAACTCGAGACTCCCGAAACGGAGCACCGTCCCGGGTTGGAGAGGTCGTTGGAGACTGCCCATCTAGAGCTTGATGGGAAACTGCTCGTCAACACGCAGCAGGCCCCTACCTAGCGCGCCAACTGTCGGCGTTTCGAGACCGGGGGGTCCCTAAGCCGACGAGTGAGTGTGCCGCGTGCCCCAGCCTAGATGGGTCGAGCGTGTGGGCGAGCGCGAAGGGGGGAAAGCGAGGTGGCCGGAGCCGAGTCGTGAGGGAGGTGGAGATCCCGCGGCCTTCGTGTTCGTCCCGCGCCCAGGTCGGGTGCGCTTGCAGTAGGGGGTTACAAGCGTCCACGCGGGTGAGGGAAGCGAGCGGCCCCAAGAGAACGCCTGCCCCGCCCTCGTTCCCGCGCGGCCAACCTTCTCTAAGAAGGCCCTGGTCCTTCCTTTTATAGGCGTAAGGAGAGGATCCAGGTGTACAATGGGGGTGCAGCAGAGTGCTACGTGTCTAGCGGGGGAGAGCTAGCGCCCTAGGTACATGCCAATGTGGTAGCCGGAGAGATCTTGGCACCCAGCTGGTGTGGTGTCGTGGCTGTCGGAGGAGAAACGGAGCCTAGCGGAGGGACAGCTGTCGGAGCAGTTGGGCCCTTGCTGACGTCCCCCTGCTTCCGTAAGGGAGCTGAGAGCCGCCGTCATCATGGGTCTAGCGGGGCGCCATCATTGCCTATCTGGCGGAGCTAGCCAGATGGGACGTCGGTCTTGTTCTCTACGGCCCGAGTCGGCTCGGGGTAGGGTGATGATGGCGCTTCCTGTTGACGTGGTGGACTTGTGCCCTAGGTCGGGCGACGTGGAGGCTCCTCCGAGGCCGAGGTCGAGTCTGTCTTCCATGGCCGAGGCCGAGCCCTAGCTCCTGGGTCGGGCGAGGCGGAGGTCATTCGGCAGAGGCCAAGGCGGAGTCCGACCCCTGGGGTCGGGCGAAGCGGAGTTCGTCGTCTTCCGGGGCCTTAGCCCGAGTCCGAGCCCTGGGTCGGGCGGAGCGGAGTTCGCCGTCTTCCGGGGCCTTAGCCCGAGTCCGAGCCTTGGGTCGGGCGGAGCGGAGTTCACCGTCTTCCGGGGCCTTAGCCCGAGTCCGAGCCCTGGGTCGGGCGGAGCGGAGTTCGCCGTCTTCCGGGGCCTTAGCCCGAGTCCGAGCCCTGGGTCGGGCGGAGCGGAGTTCGCCGTCTTCCGGGGCCTTAGCCCGAGTCCGAGCCCTGGGTCGGGCGGAGCGGAGTTCGCCGTCTTCCGGGGCCTTAGCCCGAGTCTGAGCCCTGGGTCGGGCGGAGCTTCCTATGGCGCCTTTGACAAGGCCTGGCTACCTGTCAGTCTCACTCTGTCAAGTGGCACTGCAGTCGGGATGGCGCAGGCGGCGCTGTCCTTTTGTCAGACCGGTCAGTGGAGCGGCGAAGTGACGGTGGTCACTTCGGCTCTGCCAGGGGGCGCGCGTCAGGATAAAGGTGTCAGGCTACCTTTGCGTTAAATGCCCCCCGCGACTCGGTTGGTTGGTGCGGCGATTTAGTCAGGGTTGCTTCTTGGCGAAGGCAAGGCCTCGGGCGAGCCGGAGATGCGTCTGCCATAAAAAAGGGGGCCTCGGGCGAGACGGAAACACCTCAGGGTCGGCTGCCCTTGCCCGAGGCTAGGCTCGGGCTAGGCGTGATCGAGTCGCTCGTATGGACTGATCTCTGACTTAATCGCACCCATCAGGCCTCTGCAGCTTTATGCTAATGGGGGTTAGTAGCTGAGAATTAGGCGTCTTGAGGGTACCCCTAATTATGGTCCCCGACAGGCGCAGACCAGCCACGTCAACAGGAGGCGCCATCATCACCCTACCCCGAGCTGACTCGGGCCGCAGGGAACAAGACCGGCGTCCCATCTGGCTCGCTCCGCCAGATAGGCAATGATGGCGCTCCGCATGCTCTATGACGACGGTGGCTCTTAGCCCCCTTACGGAAGCAAGAGGACGTCAGCAAGGACTCAACCGCTCCGACAGCCGTCCCTCCGCCAAGCTCCATCGCTCCTCCGACGGCCACGACATCACACCAGCTGGGTGCCAAGATCTCTCCGGCTACCACAACGGCATATACCTAGGGTGCTAGCTCACCTCTGCTAGACACGTAGCACCCTGCTACACCCCTCATTGTACACCTGGATCCTCTCCTTATGCCTATAAAAGGGAGGACCAGGGCCCTCTTAGAGAGGGTTGGCCGCGCGGGGACGAGGACGAGAACAGGCGCTCGCCAGAGGCCGCTCGCTCCCTCTCCCGCGTGGACGCTTGTAACCCCCTACTGCAAGCGCACCCGATCTGGGCGCGGGACGAACACGAAGGCCGCGGGATTCCCACCTCTCTCACGCCGGTCTCCGGCCGCCTCGCTCTCCCCCCTTCGCGCTCGCCCTCACGCTCGACCCATCTGGGCTGGGGCACGCGGCGACATTCACTCGTCGGCCCAGGGACCCCCCGGTCTCGGAACGCCGACAGTTGGCGCGCCAGGTAGGGGCCTGCTGCGTGTTGACGAACAGCTTCCCGTCAAGCTCCAGATGGGCAGTCTCCAGCAACCTCTCCAACCCGGGACGGTGCTCCATTTCGGGAGTCTTGAGTTCATCTCCCTCGACGGCAGCTATGACATGATACTCCTTCCACCGCCGTGCGACAACAACAGTGGCGGCCGACAACCCGCCTGCCGGCGGTGGAATCGGCAACGTCTTCCCCGCATGGTGGAAGAGCAACCTTCGAGCTCACCCCGTCCTCTCCCCCGCTGACGGAGGAGGAGGCGGGGCAACCAAGGCCAAGTAGGAGACAGCGCCTCGTCGGCTGTCGAGCGAGTCGACGGCCCCAGCACCCCAACGGGGGGCGCACCGGGCGTCGACCTCGCGTTTGAGACGAAGGCGAGCGCCATCTCCCCGCGACACGCCAAACCCAAGCAAGCGGACGACGCCAGCACGCTCGCGAAAAGCTTGCTGGACGTCACCCTCGTACCTGAGACGACGGCGCAGTCAGTCCCCGACGCGACCTTATCGCTGCCCGTCGACCAAAAGGTACCGATCGATTCCCATCCCGCGTCTTTCGGATTCAGCCTCAACCCGTCTAGCGACTTCGCTTTGGCGGGCGCTCTCGTAGAGGCAAATCCAGACCCTCTGGGGTTTCGTGTGCGGTCACCTTGGGACCGGCTGACGGACGTCTCGACCTACGGGCCCTCTGGGTCCGAGGAAGACGACGAACCCAGCATCTGTTGGGATTTCTCTGGACTTGGCAACCCCGGTGCCATGCGGGACTTCATGACCTCATGCGACTACTGCCTTTCCGACTGTTCCGACGGTAGCCGTAGCCTCGGCGACGAGGACCGCGGCCCAAGTCGCGAATGCTTCCACGTCGATCTAGGGGGTCCCCCCGAAGGCAACCATCTCGGCATGCCGGAGGACGGTGACCTCCCTAGGCCGGTGCCTCGCATTGACATCCCACGGGAGCTAGCTGTGGTCCCCGTTCAGGTGGGGGGTCATGACCCACAGCTCGAGCAAATCCGCGGGGTGCAGGCCAGGCTCGACGAGGGAGCAGGAGCGCTTGAGCCGATCCATCGGGACGTCGGGCAGGCATGGGCGGGCCAACCTCCGGCCGGAGAAATACGTCATCTACCCCAGGGCTTCCAGCACCACATCACCGACGACGTCAGGCTCAGGCCACCACCCGCATCCAGTGGGGTCGGCCAGAACCTGGCGACAGCAGCAATGCTTCTTCGCGCGATGCCAGAGCCATCAACCACCGAGGGGCGGCGAATCCAGGGAGAGCTCAAGAATCTCCTGGAAGGCGCCGCGGTCCGACGGGCCGAGAGCTCTGCCTCCCGAAGGCAGGGGTACCCCTCGGAACCTCATGCCGCAACTTCCCGATTCATGCGGGAAGCCTCGGTCTACACCGGGCGCACGCGCAACACCGCGCCTGCGGCCCCGGGTCGCCTCGGCAACGAGCACCATCACCGCGACCGTCGGGCCCACCTCGATGAGAGGGTGCGTCGAGGCTACCACCCCAGGCGTGGGGGACGCTACGACAGCGGGGAGGATCGGAGTCCCTCGCCCGAACCACCCGGTCCGCAAGCCTTCAGCCGAGCCATCCGACGGGCGTCGTTCCCGACCCGGTTCCGACCTCCGACTACTATCACAAAGTACTCGGGGGAGACGAGACCGGAACTGTGGCTCGCGGACTACCGTCTGGCCTGCCAACTGGGTGGAACGGACGATGACAACCTCATCATCAGCAACCTCCCCCTGTTTCTCTCCGACTCCGCTCGCGCCTGGTTGGAGCACCTGCCTCCGGGGCAGATCTCCAACTGGGACGACCTAGTCCAAGCTTTCGCCGGCAATTTCCAGGGCACGTATGTGCGCCCCGGGAATTCCTGGGACCTCCGAAGCTGCCGACAGCAGCCAGGAGAGTCTCTCCGAGACTACATCCGGCGATTCTCGAAGCAGCTAACCGAGCTGCCCAACATCACCGACTCGGATGTCATCGGCGCGTTCCTCACTGGCACCACCTGCCGCGACCTGGTGAGCAAGCTGGGTCGCAAGACCCCCACCAGGGCGAGCGAGCTGATGGACATCGCCACCAAGTTCGCCTCCGGCCAGGAGGCGGTCGAGGCTATCTTCCGGAAGGACAAGCATCCCAGGGCCGCCCATCGGAAGGTACTCCCGAGGCGTCAACTCAGCGCGGCGCCAAGAAGAAGGGCAAGAAGAAGTCGCAAGCGAAACGCGATGCCGCCGACGCGGACCTTGTCGCCGCCGCCGAGTACAAGAACCCTCGGAAGCCCCCCGGAGGTGCCAACCTCTTCGACAAGATGCTCAAGGAGCCGTGCCCCTATCACCAGGGACCTGTCAAGCACACCCCTGAGGAATGCGTCATGCTTCGGCGCCACTTCCACAGGGCCGGGCCACCCGTGGAGGGTGGCAAGGCCCGCGACGACGACAAGAAGGAAGATCACCAGGCAGGAGAGTTCCCTGAGGTCCGCGACTGCTTCATGATCTATGGTGGGCAAGCGGCGAACACCTCGGCTCGGCACCGCAAGCAAGAGCGCCGGGAGGTCTGCTCGGTGAAGGTGGTGGCACCAGTCTATCTAGACTGGTCCGACAAGCCCATCACCTTCGACCGATACGATCACCCCGACCATGTGCCGAGCCCGGGGAAATACCCGCTCGTCGTCGACCCCATCATCGGCGACGTCAGGCTCACCAAGGTCCTCATGGACGGAGGCAGCAGCCTCAACATCATCTACGCCGAGACCCTTGGGCTCCTACGTGTCGATCTGTCCTCTGTCCGGGCAGGCGCTGCGCCCTTCCATGGGATCATCCCTAGGAAGCGCGTCCAACCCCTCAGACAGCTCGACCTTCCCGTCTGCTTCGGAACACCCTCCAACTTCCGAAGGGAGACCCTAACGTTCGAGGTGGTCGGGTTCCGAGGAACCTACCACGCGGTGCTGGGGAGGCCATGCTACGCGAAGTTCATGGCCGTCCCCAACTACACCTACCTGAAGCTCAAGATGCCGGGCCCCAACGGGGTCATCACCGTCGGCCCTACGTACAAACACGCGTTCGAATGCGACGTGGAGTGCGTGGAGTACACCGAGGCCATCGCCGAGTCCGAGGCCCTCATCGCCGACCTGGAGAGCCTCTCTAAGGAGGTGCCAGACGTGAAGCGTCATGCCGGCAACTTTGAGCCAGCGGAGACGGTTAAGTCCGTCCCCCTCGACCCCAGCGGCGACACCTCCAAGCAGATCCGGATCGGCTCCGGGTTCGATCCCAAATAGGAAGCAGTGCTCATCGACTTTCTCCGCGCGAACGCCGACCTCTTCGCGTGGAGTCCCTCGGACATGCCCGGCATACCGAGGGATGTCGCCGAGCACTCGCTGGACATCCGAGCCGGAGCCCGACCCGTCAAGCAGCCGCTGCGCCGATTCAACGAGGAGAAGCGCAGAGCCATAGGCGAGGAGATCCACAAGCTAATGGCGGCAGGGTTCATCAAAGAGGTATTCCATCCCGAATGGCTTGCCAACCCTGTGCTTGTGAGAAAGAAAGGGGGGAAATGGCGGATGTGTGTAGACTACACTGGTCTCAACAAAGCATGTCCGAAGGTTCCCTACCCTCTGCCTCGCATCGACCAAATCGTGGATTCCACTGCTGGGAGCGAAACCCTGTCTTTCCTCGATGCCTACTCAGGGTATCATCAAATCAGGATGAAAGAGTCCGACCAGCTCGCGACTTCTTTCATCACACCCTTCGGCATGTACTGCTATGTCACCATGCCGTTTGGCTTGAGGAATGCAGGCGCGACGTACCAGCGGTGCATGAACCATGTGTTCGGCGAACACATTGGCCGCACGGTCGAGGCCTACGTCGATGACATCGTAGTTAAGACGAGGAAAGCCTCCGACCTCCTTTCCGACCTTGGAGCGACATTCCGATGTCTCAAGGCGAAAGGCGTCAAGCTCAATCCCGAAAAGTGTGTCTTCGGGGTGCCCCGAGGCATGCTCTTCGGGTTCATCGTCTCCGAGCAGGGCATCGAAGCCAACCCGGAGAAGATCACAGCCATTACCAGCATGGGGCCCATCAAGGACTTGAAAGGTGTACAGAGGGTCATGGGATGCCTCGCGGCTCTGAGCCGCTTCATCTCACGCCTCGGTGAAAGAGGTCTACCTCTGTACCGCCTCTTAAGGAAGGCCGAGTGCTTCACTTGGACCCCTGAGGCCGAGGAAGCCCTCGGGAACCTGAAGGCGCTCCTCACAAAGGCGCCTATCTTGGTGCCCCCAGCTGCCGGAGAAGCCCTCCTGGTCTACGTCGCCGCGACCACTCAGGTGGTTAGCGCCGCGATTGTGGTCGAGAGGCAAGAAGAGGGGCATATGTTGCCCGTTCAAAGGCCAGTCTACTTCATCAGCGAGGTACTGTCCGAAACCAAGGTCCGCTACCCACAAGTTCAGAAGCTGCTGTACGCAGTGATCCTAACGCGATGGAAGCTGCGACACTACTTCGAGTCTCATCCGGTAACTGTGGTGTCATCCTTCCCCCTGGGAGAGATCATCCAGTGCCGAGAGGCCTCGGGTAGGATTGCAAAGTGGGCGGTGGAGATCATGGGCGAGACAATCTCGTTCGCTCCCCGGAAGGCCATTAAGTCCCAGGTCTTGGCGGACTTCGTGGCTGAATGGGTCGACATCCAGCTACCGATGGCTCCGATCCAACCGGAGCTCTGGACCATGTTCTTCGACGGGTCGCTGATGAAGACAGGAGCCGGCACAGGCCTACTCTTCATCTCACCCCTCGGAAAGCATCTACGCTATGTGCTACGCCTCCACTTCCCGGTGTCCAACAATGTGGCTGAATATGAGTCTCTGGTCAACGGGTTGCGGATCGCCATTGAGCTAGGGGTCCGACGCCTCGACGCTTGTGGTGACTCACAGCTCGTCATCGACCAAGTCATGAAGAACTCCCATTGCCGCGACCCGAAGATGGAGGCCTACTGCGATGAGGTTCGGCGCCTGGAAGACAAGTTCTACGGGCTCGAGCTCAACCACATCGCTCGGCGCTACAACGAGACTGCGGACGAGCTGGCTAAAATAGCCTCGGGGCGAACGACGGTTCCCCCGGACGTCTTCTCCCGAGACCTGCATCAACCCTCCGTCAAGATCGACGACACGTCCGAGCCCGAGGTACCCTCGGCCTAGTCCGAGGCACCCACGGCTCAACCCGAGGCGCCCTCGGCTCAGTCTGAGGCACCCTCGGCTCATCCCGAGGCACCCTCAGCTCGGCCCGAGGCGCCCTCGGTTCAGTCCGAGGTACCCTCAGCCCCCGAGGGTGAGGCACTGCGCGTCGAGGAGGAGCGAAGCGGGGTCGCGCCTAATCGAAAGTGGCAGACCCCGTACCTGCAATATCTCCACCGAGGAGAGCTACCCCTCGACCGAGCCGAGGCTCGGCGGGTGGCGCGGCGCGCCAAGTCATTCGTCTTGCTGGGAGATGAGAAGGAGCTCTACCACCACAGCCCCTCAGGCATCCTCCAGCGATGCATCTCCATCACCGAAGGTCAGGAACTCCTGCGAGAGATACACTCGGGGGCTTGCGGCCATCACGCAGCGCCTCGAGCCCTTGTCGGGAACGCTTTCCGGTAAGGCTTCTACTGGCGGACGGCGGTGGCCGACGCTACCAGAATCGTCCGCACCTGCGAAGGATGTCAATTCTACGCGAGGCAGACCCACCTGCCCACTTAGGCTCTGCAGACGATACCCATCACCTAGCCTTTTGCGGTGTGGGGTCTGGACCTCGTCGGCTCCTTGCAGAAGGCACCCAGGGGCTACACGCACCTGCTGGTCGCCATCGACAAATTCTCCAAGTGGATCGAGGTCCGACCCCTGAACAACATCAGGTCCGAGCAGGCGGTGGCGTTCTTCACCAACATCATCCATCGCTTCGGGGTCCCGAACTCCATCATCACCGACAATGGCACCCAGTTCGCCGGCAGAAAGTTCCTGGACTTCTGCGAGGATCACCACATCCGGGTGGACTGGGCCGCCGTGGCTCATCCCATGACGAATGGGCAGGTGGAGCGTGCCAATGGCATGATTCTACAAGGGCTCAAGCCTCGGATCTACAACGACCTCAACAAGTTTGGCAAGCGATAGATGAAGGAACTCCCCTCGGTGGTCTGGAGTCTGAGGACAACGCCGAGCCGAGCCACGGGCTTCACGCCGTTCTTTCTAGTCTATGGAGCCGAAGCCATCTTGCCCACAGACTTAGAATACGGTTCCCCGAGGACGAGGGCCTACACCGACCAAAGCAACCAAGTCAGCCGAGAAAACTTGCTGGACCAGCTGGAGGAGGCTCGGGACCAGGCCTTGCTACACTCGGCGCGGTACCAGCAGTCCCTGCGACGCTACCACGCCCGAGGGGTCCGGTCCCGAGACCTCCAGGTGGGCGACCTGGTGCTTCGGCTGCGACAAGACGCCCGAGGGCGGCACAAGCTCACGCCTCCCTGGGAGGGGCCATTCGTCATCGCCAAGGTTCTGAAGCCCGGAACATACAAGCTGGCCAACAGTCAAGGCGAGGTCTACGGCAACGCCTGGAACATCCAACAGCTACGTCGCTTCTACCCTTAAGATGTTTTCAAGTTGATCATATACCTCGCACCCACACAAAGTTTAGTCATCAAGGAAGGGTCGGCCTCGCCTCGGCAAAGCTCGACCCTCCCTCGGGGGCTAAAAGGGGGGAACCCCCTCTGCGTCAAAATTTTCCTCGAAAAAAGATCTTTTCTGCTAGAATGTCTTTCGCGCTTTTTGGCTACTTCGAAAGTGGATCCTGAAAATGATGGAGTACACGTAAGCAGCCAAGGCTGACCGAGCCGAGGGACTCCTACGCCTCCGGGATACAGATACCTCACTCATCACCTTCTGCGATAAGTAACTCACGTTCTGATAAGTGATTCTGCGGACCGAACAAGTTTTCACGCTCGAAAGCTCTTCTGCCGAAGCGATCCTTCGAGCCTTCTCGACTGCGTCGGTGACAGAGCCCCGTGGACGGGTAAGAGTGCGTGTAAGCGGCAAGGCCGACCGAGCCGAGGGACTCCTACGCCTCCGGGATACGGATACCTCACTCATCACCTTCCGCGAGAAGCAACTCTTGCTCGCACAAACATTTCTGTTACCGACAAAAAAGTCCAGATACTCGAAACGAAAGGAAAAGAGACGCAGCTTTACAACATGGCGAGGGTGTGTTTAGGCCTCGACGGCCGCAGGAAACACATGCTACAAGACAATCCGATCCTGCAGGCTCGGATCTTGACGGCTGAAGGGAGCAGCAGCACCCTTGGCATCGACGACACCTTCGGTGAGGGCCGACCTAGCCTTGGACGGCAACGCGGTCCGAGGATCTCCACTCTGGAGGACGACGTCATCACCACGCCTGGGCCATCACCGCCAGGGTCTACTCTGGGAATCCGGCCTGAGCAGGCGGCTCGGCCGGTCACCCCGGGGCCTCGGCCAGCTGCCCTTCAAGGACGTCAGCCCGACCCAAGGCCTCGGCTGGTCAATTCCGGCATCGGTCCCGCTAATGGACGACCCGGCCAGGCTCCGGCCAACCAGGTTCTTCTTTTCGAGCCAACTCTGCCTCTGTTCATGTTGACGCCGCTACCCCTGGCCTCAGCTCATCAAAGAGCGGCCGAGGGGTTCCTTTAACTAAGTGAGAGAAGCCTCGGACAACAAGGCCGACCGAGCCGAGGGACTCCTACGCCTCCTGGATACGGATACCTCACTCGTCACCTGTACATGGGGCGACTCTCGCTTGGTGAAGCGGTTCAGACAACCAACAGGCGAGTCTTAGTGCTCGAAAAGGAGGAAAAAAACACGGCTCCGTGCCGAAACTACATACATGTTCAGGCCCCGACAGCCACGATGAACAAAAACACTGGCACCCAAGGTGCCATTACAAACGGAACTCCGGTTCTGTCCCCGCGGGTACGAACAACCCCACAAGATTAGGGAACTCGCGGAGCGATCGCGGGCCGACGGGCGGCTCGCCGCCGCCCGATCCGGCAACAGCGACAACAACCCCCGTCCCGGGCGACGAAGCAGCTTCAGCAGCGGCTTCGGAGCGGGTGCTACGGCAGAAGGACTCTCACCCACCGAGGATGAGAGCCAGCCATTCAGGCCGGGAGACGGAGACCCAGGGCTACTGGCGGAGTTGGAAATCTCATCGGTAGAGAAGCCATCTCCGGCTGCCGACGCCTCGAAGCGCGCCGGCAGGTCTTCGCCCTCGCCAGAACCGCCCAGAACATGGGCGCCGCCCTCGCGGTACGCAGCGCAACCGTCGTCCGGACGGAGGACGTAATGCTGCGCCCTGGCTGAGTGGCGGCGGTCCGCCTTTCCCGGCATGGCTGGAGGAAGCCTCCGCGAGGCTGGAGGATGCCCTTCTCCCCCAGACGCCAGGGGAAGAAAAGGGTAACCGACCCACGCGGAGGCAGCCCCCCGACTCGCCTCATCCTCCACCTCAGTCTGGATGACGAAAATCCTTGAGGTTGAGGGAGGGGCAGAGGCCGCGGCCCGGCTCGCTTTCCCCCACCATCAAACTGGAGGTCACCATCTTGGGTGACCGCCGGTGGAGGGGTGCAGCTAGGCTGCATGATGAAAATCCTTGAAGCCGAACGATGGCTGAAAGGTACCAACTCCTCGCGGAGTTGCGTTCCCCCAACGACGAGGCGGAAAGACGGCGGATCTCCCCCATCCGGGGGCTTGGAAGGTGGAAAGACACGATGCATAAGGGAGCGCGAAGACATGGTCACCTTCCAAGGGGGTCACCCTCCTTTTAAGGGCGGTTCTCCCTACTCGCGTCCCCAGTCGTCACGGGCTGAGTCTTCTTCAACACACTCCAAGGTCCTCCCCTGCGGCGCGGGGGCTGGGTCCCACACGTCATAAAAGCCGGCTCAAAGCAGAAGAGGCCAAACCGCCGTGCGCGGTGCGCACAACCGCCCAGCGGTTACAAGCGACCCTCCACTTTTGCCCAGACCAGCGGGCGAAAGGGTGGGCGGCCATGCAGGCGGCATGCAACCGTGCCAAGTGGGCGCCCTTCTCCGACTCCCAACACGCCCGGCATGGAGGCCCAGGCCCACGCGTCATGCAACCGGCGCGCCAAATGCTTCGTGCATGCAACTGCACCACCACTTGCGCCACTACCGCGCCTCCTCGACTGTGGAACCAATACCGCGACTCGAGGTGACCCGGCGCGCGACCCAGCAGCACCAGCCTGGCGCGACGGTCAACGCGGCCAAAAGTGGGCCGGCAGTAATGGCGGTGGCAGGCGGGCAGGAGCAGCGGCCACGTCGTCAGCCAAGCTTACGTCCCATCCGGGGGCAGCGAGAGAACCCTCTCCCATGGCGTGAAGACAACGCGCCCGTGATCCATTCCTCGAACGGCTCGCGCACGCGCAACGGTCGCCCCTCCATCCACTCGCCCCGTCGCATTAACTCCGTGGCGGGACACGCGGCGCCTCTGGCAGGAGAAGCGGGCGACGCTTCGCCTTCGCCATAATGACCGCGTCCAAAAAGGTACGCCGCGTCGTTCGATTTCGTACCCTTTTCCGTTTTTCCTCTTTCTCTCTCTTGCAACAGGGACCGGGAAAGGGGGATACCCCGAAAAGGATCCTTCCCCGAGAAGGAACCAGGCTCCGAGCCCCCCCTACTGATCAGAGGTTCGAAGGCTGGCCCCCCGGAAGGGTTCAACAGCCGCCTCAGACCGCGTGGGCCCTACACCCACTACTGGTCAGAGGTTCGAAGGCCGGCCCCTCGAAAGGGTTCAACGACCACCTCAGGCTACTCGGGCTCCGCGCCCAATACTGATCAGGGGTTCGAAGGCTGTCCCCCGAAGGGTTCACAGCCGCCTCAGACGCCGAGCGAGGGATGACCATGGGTACGTTCGATACATAACCAAGGCTCGGGCTGCGCTCCCGAGGTACCCTAGGACATTTCCGAGACCAGCGGGAACGATCTTGTAACAGAATCCCATCAGAGGGAGGCATCGAGCCCTCGGACCCCGTCGCCAGGGGACCGGGTCTGGCAGATCACCCGCAGGTACTTTTGGGCGTGCCTCTGGGCCCCTAGCCGACCCCTAACGAACGGGGCACGGACGTCCACTCGGATCACCCGCTTGCAGCTCAACGGAGACACCATGTTCGATGCTCATCGAGGGCAACATGGCGCTTTCCCCCCCTCCTCCTTGCGGAAAGGCGACGCAGGGGCGTATGTAAAAAAGCCGAGTCTGTCCCTGATCGCCCTCTCGCCCTGTGCAGAGGCTCGGGGGCTGCTCTCGCAAACCCGACTCCGGTCGAACCGTTGACAGCGTCAACATACCAGCCCGAGAACTTGGGACCCGACCGTACACCCGGGCTACGGCCAGCTCGCATGAGGGAATGACCAGACCAGCCGAAGCATTACGCGAGGCATTAAGACCTCGAAGGAGTGAAACCACTCCTCCGAGGCCTCGGGGGCTACACCCGGCGGGTGCGCTCACGCGCACCCAACGGAACAAAACGCAACCGAGAAAGGCTGGTCCCCTTGCAAAAAAGTGCGACGAAAGCCTCCAAGCGAGTGCAAACACTCCCTTCGAGGCTCGGGGGCTACTGTCGGGGACCATAATTAGGGGTACCCTCAAGGCTCCTAATTCTCAGCTGGTAACCCCCATCAGCACAAAGCTGCAAAGGCCTGATGGGTGCGATTAAGTCAGGGATCAGTCCATTCGAGGGACACGATCACACCTCGCCCGAGCCTAGCCTCGGACAAGGGCAGCCGACCCCGGAGGATTTCCGCCTCGCCCGAGGCCCCCCTTCAGCGGCGAACATATTCCCGGCTCGCCCGAGGCCCTGCCTTCGCTAAGAAGCAACCCTGACCAAATCGTCGAACCGACCGACCAAGTCGCAGGAGCATTTAATGCAAAGGTGGCCTGACACCCTTATCCTGACGCGTGCCCCCCAGCCGGCAGAGCCGAAGTGACCGCCGTCACTTCGCCGCTCCACTGACCGGCCTGACAGAAGGACAGCGTCGCCTGCGCCACTCCGACTGCAGTGCCACTTGACAGAGTAAGACTGACAGGCAGTCAGGCCCTGCCGAAGGCACCATAGGAAGCTCCGCTTCGCCCGACCCAGGGCTCGGACTCGGGCTAAGTCCCGGAAGACGGCGAACTCCGCCCGACCCAGGGCTCGGACTCGGGCTAAGTCCCGGAAGACGGTGAACTCCGCTCCGCCCGACCCAGGGCTCGGACTCGGGCTAAGTCCCGGAAGACGGCGAACTCCGCCCGACCCAGGGCTCGGACTCGGGCTAAGTCCCGGAAGACGGCGAACTCCGCCCGACCCATGGCTCGGACTTGGGCTCGGCCCCAGAAGACGACGATCTCCGCCTCGCCCAGGGCTCGGACTTGGGCTCGGCCCTAGAAGACGACGATCTCCGTCTCGCCCGACCCAGGGCTCGGACTTGGGCTCGGCCCCAGAAGACGACGAACTCCGCTTCGCCCAACCCCAGGGCTCGGACTCCGCCCCGGCACCAGCCGACAATCTCCGCCTCGCCCGACCCGGGGGCTCGGACTCGACCTCGGCTTCGGAGGAGCTTCCACATCGCCCAACCTAGGGCGCAGACCAGCCACGTCAACAGGAGGCGCCATCATCACCCTACCCCGAGCTGACTCGGGCCGCAGGGAACAAGACCGGTATCCCATCTGCCTCGCTCCGCCAGATAGGCAATTATGGCGCTCCGCATGCTCTGTGACGACGGCGGCTCTCAGCCCCCTTACGGAAGCAAGAGGACGTCAGCAAGGACTCAACCGCTCCGACAGCTGTCCCTCCGCCAAGCTCCATCGCTCCTCCGACGGCCACGACATCACACCAGCTGGGTGCCAAGATCTCTCCGGCTGCCACAACGGCATATACCTAGGGTGCTAGCTCACCTCCGCTAGACACGTAGCACCCTGCTACACCCCTCATTGTACACCTGGATCCTCTCCTTACGCCTATAAAAGGGAGGACCAGGGCCCTCTTAGAGAGGGTTGGCCGCGCGGGGACGAGGACGAGAACAGGCGCTCGCCGGAGGCCGCTCGCTCCCTCTCCCGCGTGGACGCTTGTAACCCCCTACTGCAAGCGCACCCGATCTGGGCGCGGGACGAACACGAAGGCCGCGGGATTCCCACCTCTCCCACGCCGGTCTCCGGCCGCCTCGCTCTCCCCCCTTCGCGCTTGCCCTCACGCTCGACCCATCTGGGCTGGGACACGCGGCGACATTCACTCGTCGGTCCAGGGACCCCCGGTCTCGGAACACCGACACATTCTATCTTTTCCTGTATAACAAATAGGAGAAAACAATAATTAGTAGTTAGACACAGTAAAACTGGCTTCTACGTACGTACCTCCTATATATCTCTCAGATCAAATACGAACACGTTTGAGTTGCAAGCTAGCTCTTCCTCCTACCCACCCATGTCGTACCTCAACCTTGTCCACGGCAAGAAGAAACACTAACTTATATTAGCTGCTGCTACCTCTATCGCTAGCCCGCCCAGTTTGGCTAGCCAGCCGATTACGCCTACTGCATCGCCTCTGCCCGTGCTTGCTGCTGTTCGTCCACGTCGGCCCTCCGCGCACGCCGGCTCGTTCAGGTCCGCCAACGGCCGGCACATACAGGCCGCCTGCTGCTGCTTGATTAGATCCGATCGCCTCCCAGATTAAAGGGGACTAGCTAGCTAGGAGAGAAACGAACTAAGTTTTCCCTTAATCACTTTGGATCCGGGAGGGAATTTGAGTCTCCAAACTATCCTCCTCGCCGGGTGCTGGCCCGAGCTCGCCTGGTCTCGTGGCCGATCGGCGGCGTCCTTCGTCGGCGCGTCGTCCCCGCCGCTCTGCGGGTACGCGAGCGGAGTGTCAGCGCTAGGGACGGCGGCCGCGGCGCTTGCTTGCTTGCGCTCGCGCCGCCTCTCCCGCCGTTCCTGTCGCTCCCGCCGCGGGTCTCGCCGGTCCCGCGACCGCATGAGCCTTTTCATGTTGGTCAGAATGCCGGCCACCTCCAGCTCCACCGCATCCACCTCCACCACCGACGCCGGCATCGCATCCTCCTTGCCCTTGGGCGCGTGATCCACCTTCGACGTCGCCTCCTTGCCCTTGAGCGCGTGATCCACCTTCGACGCCGCCTCCTCCATGTGCGTGTGCTGCATCAAATGGACGAAGCCTCTGCTGCTGGTGGTGCTGCTGCGGCGGTGCGAAATGCCTACGAGCGAGCGAGCGGGCAGATTGCTTGATGGCTTCGTTCCTGCGTAGTAGGCTGGGCTCCAAGGAACGCAAGGTCGTGCCCGTGCGTGCGGTTTAATATAGGCTGGCAGGCGAGCGCCACGTGTCGCCGTCACGCTGACGATCGGTAGATTCATCCGGGAGTCGCATCATTGGTGTAGTGGAGGTATCTCGAGTCCGAACGCTGGTTTTCCGGGTATTCATCCGGCGATTATCATTTCCCGGCCCCTCCATGCTCGTGATAATATGAGAAGATATATGAGAAGGTATATGAGAAGATATATGATTATTATACGACACATCATGAAGATATATGAGAAGGTTAATTTAGACACATCTTAGAAACGTAGTATATATTCATGAAAATATGAGACACGACATGGGGAGATGTGAGCAGGTAAATTTAGGCACGTGTTAGAAAAATTGTAATATTCATTAAAATGCTTTCAGCTATATTTTTTCTCTCTCAATAGATTTCTCTTGTCGTGGCGTCTCCAGCGTTGACAAATTTTTGTACATTGAGAGATGTACAAGAGAAAATATGAACTTGTACATTGAGAAACAAAAAAGACAAATGACTCCCTAATAAGATTTGTCTTTTTCATTTTTCTCCATGTACAAGTTCAAAACTTGTAGTTCACATTTTTTTAGATGGTTGATGACATTATATCATGAAAAATATGTTAAGACCTTTTTCAACATTATTGTATATTCAGTTTTGTACCATTAAAGTTATTATCTTATCTCATTCATAACCTATCAAAATAATTATAAAAATCATAATATATTTTTTCTAGACTAAATTATGCTATTAGTTACTAACCAACAAAGAATTGAAAACTCGGTTTGTACACTAAGAAATAAAAAAGACTAATTTTGTTAACGAATAAATTGAACCAAGTCAAAGGAGTCGAGGGATAAAATAAACTAAAAAATATTTTACAGGGTTTTATGAATATTGTTCATAGGTGAGGGAAGTGATTTGGACTTTTTCCTTTTCTAATTATCTATATGGTATCTATATGTTTACACTGGTATTAATCTTCTGGTGTTTTGACAATATATACTACACGACGATTGATCTTTAGCGACCCTTATTTGTTATCAGCTGTTGGTTGCTAAAAGTTATGGATGGACGATTGGTCACTAAATCCGTTTGTAGCCATGCTCTGTTGGTTGGTTGCTAAAAGTATAGAAATTTAACAATTTATTGTTGGTCGCTATAGATATTGTTGGCGACTAATGGTAGGTCGCTATAGAGTAGGGTCGTGCATAAAGCGCAAAGCCCATGAGTTTGGCCCATTGCCGACTGTGGTAGCCCGCTAGCCGCTACCTACACGGACACGACACAAGTTCACAAGACATGAATCTTGAGTCCTAAGCTATTTTGGACTTTAGAGAACCTGTATGATAATTGTACCAAATAAGCTTAGTTGTTTTCATGTTCATTTTCCTAACGTAGCAATACTTTTAAAAAACATCATGAGGTTCTGGTATACCTTAGGCATCATTTGTAATCGTGCTTCCTGGCATCACTATTAATTTAAATGGTTTTCTTCATCCTTATGTTCTTGTATCTTATTTCTAGGTGAGAATCATTAACTTAACTATGTATGCACCATGTTCGGTTTTCTCAGAAGGTGCACGGTACCAATGCTTTTTGCAGAATCTGCTATGTCGAGAGCCCTTGAGGCTTGTTGATGGGGTCAGTCTCAGAGAACCTTTGTTTACATCAAGGATGCCATCAAAGTTGTGTTACCATCAAAATTGTATGTGTGTTTTTGCCAATGATTCGTGGATGAGATGATAGCAAAGTAACAAGTGTAATACAGATAGCAACAATAGCTTATGGGATACTAGGTGAGTGCCCATGCGTTGCAATAGAAACATATAATACTATTATATTGTATATAAAAATGTGTTATATTGTTATAAGAAAAGGTTTCGTAATACATTTATGTTCCTAACCATACATAAATTTTGTTATTTTAATCTAGTTATTTTACCACTATATTGCAAGTCCAACTTGCAGTCTGTCTAGGCGCACATTTTATTGAAGCATACACTCTATGCATCATCAAATAAAAAGACAGGTCATCAAGCTAGATCAGGTCTAAGACATACCACAAGAATAAGGCTCTACACAGGCGGTCCAGTTAGCCTCTACACAGGCGGTTCCAGGAACCGCTTGTGGTGCACCGCCTGTGATGTAAAACCGCTTGTGATAGACACACATCACAGGCGGTTCTATCTAAAGGAACCGCCCGTGATAGACACACATCACAGGCGGTTTCTAATCCTAGCCGCTTGTGTTAGCCACACATCACAGGCGGTTTCTAACCCTAGCCGCTTGTGTTAGACACATCACAGGCGGTTTTAAATATAGGTCCGACTGTATTTCAATATACAGATTCCAGATTCATATGCAGATTCCAGATTCATATACAGAATTAATAACAGATTCATACACAGATTCATACACATATATGTTGCATAACAAGTTCCATACATAGATTCATACACATATCAAGTTCCATACACAGATTCATACACATATCAAGTTCCATATACAACTCAACATCTCAAGTTCCATAGACAACTGAACATCTCAAGTTCTAAACTAAAGGTCTAAACACTGTGTGATATCGTGTACAAACTTAGTTCTGGGAAGTGTTGCAAATTTCCATTTGTATTGTAGAATAGCCCTTGTTGATGAAGAACTTCACGGCGCATAAAGTAAAACAAGTCTCTTACAACCTTAGCCACGCCGACGGAAACCATATCTCTTTCTAACCATTCAGCATTGATCTTGGATTTAGGAACTTGCAATGAAAGCAAAAAGCAAGCAGTGCTAAGAGTAATGTGATGAGCAACAATATAACATAAAAATTGCAACATAGACAACGATAGCGAACTTACATCCTCACGATTGACCATGTAATGGAAGGTGACACGACACCATTTGTATACATAATAACCGCACAGGACAGTACCCGGAGGTTGTTTGTCACCATATGGAAATAATGATATTGACAAATTAGGCTTGTTCTCTGGATGTTCGCCGCCAAGATCTTTCCAATAAAAACGGTATGCACTGCATATAAGAATAGCATTGTGAGATTAAGAATACATTTGTTAAGTTGTAATAAGTACAAGTGTGCAATAATAATCATACTTCTCTAAAATCTTCAAGAAGTCATTATACGCAGCCTTTTCCATTCTCAGTGAGTCGAAGACCATGACTTTACCATGCTTTGGAAAGATCATGATACAAATGTAGTGGTCACTATATGGACATAGACGAAAACACATGTTAAGATCATGATTGCCATAATTTGTAGTTCAAAACCATGTCGAGAACTTACTTAAAGTGGTGCGGAGCTATTATTAAGTCCTTGCCATGTTGTACATGATTATACATGGCTCGTCCAATGTATGCCGTCATTACCTTCATTTTCTTTCTCTGATTCTGTTTGACGGCTTTCTCAAATTCATCATCATCCAAGTCTTTGTATTCTTCTCCATGTCTCCGAGCAACTTCTTTGTAGCGAGCTTGGGATATCATCAACGGGTCAAGAAACCCTGTCTTAAGTTGTTTCTTCTTATCATCCATGTATTGCATCCTACGTGTAAAAAGTGTTAATCGTTAGACTCTCGTTTATGTGTGCGTGTACAAAACTAACAAATATGAAAGTTTAGAGGTACTTACAAGCAAAAGAGGGTTAAGTAGTTGGTTTCCATCCTTTGTCGGTGGTACAACGACCACAGATCGTCAAAGAATAAATGCCGCACAGGATCTATATTATCATTGCTCCAAAATGCATCTTCTAGCACAACAAATGTGAAGTCCTCGAGTTTGTATTTGTTGCTAGCCACCATGTACCACTCATGCATTCTAATCTCTGGAGTCGACAACTTAGAAAGTTGCACCGTCGACAAGAACGGCCTCCCATTCACAAATTTAGGAGGAACATCCTCGTTCTTGTATATCGGGATATTGATTTTAAGACGTAATGATTCTCGAGTATGAATCATTCCATCATCTTCCCATACTTCGAAATTGTCTATTTGGGACCGTGTGTGTACTCCACGAGATGCTGATTCCGCTTTTGATTGATCTGTCATAACTCTCTTCAATTTTTGTAGGTAGCGTGTCACTGATTCTGACGGTTTCTTGACATTGTCAGTGGTGATTCGCTGATGAATTTTCTTTGAAGTAGTTGGCCCTTCAACATTGGTGTCAACCTTTGCTTCCTTTTTGATGCTTGCATCGACATTCTGAGAAACAATTTTGTCTATGTCCCCCTCGTCGAGTTCCTTCTCAAGAGGTGATATGATTGTTTCAACGATTTTTTTGGAGGTCGATGCTATATTTTCCTGCACCATGGGGTATGGAATGATCGAACTATCTTTCTATTGCATTGGTGTTGAATTCAGCGTTGGTGACTTATGACGCGATAGACGGCTTAAGATTGGCTCATCACCCAACTTGATGTCGCGTCGATGCCAAAGGACCAACTCGTTCATTGCCTCCTGCAAAGTTATGATCCCCTCAACTGGAAAGTCTATCTCCCAATCTTCACAACCACTGTCTGTGATCTCTAGAACTTGGACCACAGCATAGTGTGGCGGGACAGGATTATCCTTGTAGTTAACAAGTCCTGGTTTTACCAAACTAGTAGCAGCTTGTTTTGTTTTTGTCCTAGATCAATTGATTGGAATATGAAGAAAGCAAGGCTTGTCCTCAACAATATCGTCTACAGGGTACTTGGTGCCCGATACGAAGTCTTGCACAGATCCTACGCTGCTAGGGACTATAGGTGGACTCATGTGGCCTGGCTTGAGTTCAAATGATATGCATTCTGTTTTCTTCATTTTGTTCATCGCGTCATTAATAGCCTTTTGTACCCTTTCATCAATAGTCTCTTCAAGGGTCCTTTTCGACTTCTCGTGTTTCCTATATGACGCCGCATACTCTGGAAACGCCTCTCTCCAGGAAATCTTAGAAGAGATTCCCCGAGCCCGTCCAGTGTGTTCAGGATTGCCTAGTGCTGCAGTTAATATGTCATTCTCCCTCCGAGGCTTAAATTCGCCCTTCTTTGTCTTTTCTGCATATTCTTGAATTTTTGTCGAAACTTCGCCTACCAATTCTGGATGCAAAAGTTTGTCGTCCTCACTCAAACCTGCCCGACCTAAGATCCAACGAATAGCTCGCTCATCGGTATCTTTTAATATTGGGTCCAAAGTGCCGTTAGCTATAGCTTCCTCGATTATCCTGTTCCACTGCACAACTTTATGGTGATATCTGGTTGACCCCAGGCGATGGGGGTGTTTGTTCATCTTCGCTCTCTGAGAATTAGTTTCGCCCAGTTCTTTGGCCTTCAGTTCGGTCTTCTGAAGAACAAATTCCTCCCACTGAGCTTGAGTGATTTTCCCCATTTTCTTGGTCGGAGGAACCTTATTCTTCTTAACAAAATCCCTATTCATCTTGGCCTTCCACCCACGAAACATCTTGGCCATAGCAGAGAGCATCGACTTCCTTACTGCATCCTCTGTGCCTTTTGGGACCTTGAATGACTCAGACAACTTAGCCCATAGCTTATTGCGGGTGTCTTCATCTAAATCCTTCCATTTCTGAAGTGCGATTGACACTATATCTCTAACAGTAGACCCGCAGGAATTTCGAAACTTTGTAACCACGTCAAGTGGTTCTTCAGGAAACCCCTCTACATTTAGTTTTGTTACGTACATAACTGCACCTTCTTTCATCTGATTGGGACCTCGTCGCCCTCGTTTCTGCTTATGTGAAACGAATGATTCAGGCATCAGAGCATCCTCCGTGTTTCGTGTAGAACATGCATCCTCTTTCTTCTCTTCATTTGAAATCTATATATTGAAACAATTAATGGCCTTTCATATATGAACATTATTTTAGAATATAGTCGGCATATTTCTATTTACCTCTTCATCGTTGGGAATATAGTCGGCATCAAGCTCATCTGATGTTTTTTTTCCTTGGAGGTATAGGAGGACAAGGATTGCCATTGAAAGGGAATTAGGCTTACACCTATTTCCTAAATTGATTTTGGTGGTTGAATTGCCCAACACAAATATTTGGACTAACTAGTTTGCTCTAGTTTATAAGTTCTACAGGTGCCAAAGGTTCACAATAAGCCAATAAAAAGACCAAGAAAAAGGGTTCAAACAAAATAGCAAAGGGACAACCGAAGTGTGTCCTGGTCTGGCGCACCGGACTGTCCGGTGCACCAGGGGACTCCGAGCTGAACTTCGCACCTTCGGGAAAACTCAGAGGCGCCGCACTATAATTCACCGACTATCCGGTGTACACCGGACAGTGTCCGGTGCTCCAAGGAGATGCGACTCTGAATTCGCCAGCTTCGGGAATTCGCTCCGCTATAATTCACCGGACATGTCCGGTGCACACCAGACTGTCCGGTGTAACGGCGGAGCAACGACTACTTCGGCGCAACGGTCACCTGCTACAGCATTAAATGCGCGCAAGCGCGCGCAGAGGAGCAGAGCACGCGCGGGTGGCACACCGGACAGCCTACAGGGCTTGTCCGGTGCACCACCGGACAGCCAGGCGGGCCCACACGTCAGAGCTCCAACGGTCAAACCCTAACGGCTGGGTGACGTGGCTGGCGCACCGGACACTGTCCGGTGGCGCACCGGACTGTCCGGTGCGCCCGTCGACAGCAGCCTTCACCAAACGGCTAGTTTGGTGGTTGGGGCTATAAATACCCCCAACCACCCCACATTCAAGTCATCCAAGTTTTCACACTTCCACACCTTACAAGAGCTCTAGCATTCAATTCTAGACAAACCCAAGTGATCAAATCCTGTCCAATTCCACACAAGGCCTTAGTGATTAGTGAGAGAGATTTGTTGTGTTCTTTTGAGCTCTTGCGCTTGGATTGCTTCTTTCTTTCTCATTTGTTCTTGTGATCAAAACTCAATTGTAACCAAGGCAAGAGACACCAATAGTGTGGTGGTCCTTGCGGGGAAGTTTTGTTCCCGGTTGATTTGAGAAGAGAAGCTCACTCGGTCCGAGGGACTGTTTGAGAGAGGGAAAGGGTTGAAAGAGACCCGGTCTTTGTGACCACCTCAACGGGGAGTACGTTTGCGAGAACCGAACCTCGGTAAAACAAATCCGCGTGTCACACTCTTTATTTACTCACGATTTGTTTTGCGCCCTCTCTCTCGGACTCGTTTCTATTTCTAACACTAACCCGGCTTGTAGTTGTGTTTAAGTTGTTAAATTTCAGATTCGCCCTATTCACCCCCCCTCTAGGCGACTTTCAATTGGTATCAGAGCCCGGTGCTTCATTAAGAGCCTAACCGCTCGAAGTGATGTCGGGAGATCACACCAAGAGGGAGATGGAGACCGGCGACAAACCCACTATAAGCCACGGGAAGACTTCATCGGAAGAGTCCCGCAACAAGGGGAAAGGGAAGGAGAAGAAATCTTCTTCCCACAAGTCGCATCGGAGTAGCGGCAAGCACAAGAAGATGAGGAAGGTGGTCTACTACGAGACCGACACTTCATCACCATCGACCTCCGGCTCCGACGCGCCGTCCGTAACTTCTAAGCGCCACGAGCGCAAGAAGTTTAGTAAGATCCCCCTACGCTATCCTCGCATTCCTAAACATACACCTTCACTTTCCGTCCCATTAGGCAAACCACCAACTTTTGATGGTGAAGATTATGCTAGGTGGAGTGATTTAATGCGATTTCATCTAACCTCACTCCACAAAAGTATATGGGATGTTGTTGAGTTTGGTGTTCAGGTACCATCCGTAGGGGATGAAGATTATGATGAGGACGAAGTAGCCCAAATCCAACACCTCAACTCCCAAGCCACAACTATACTCCTCGCCTCTCTAAGTCGAGAGGAGTATAATAAGGTGCAAGGGTTGAAGAGTGCTAAGGAAATTTGGGACGTACTCAAGACCGCGCACGAAGGAGACGAGGTGACCAAGATCACCAAGCGGGAGACGATCGAGGGGGAGCTCGGTCGCTTCTGTCTTCGCCAAGGAGAGGATCCACAAGATATGTACAACCGGCTCAAAACCTTGGTGAACCAAGTGCGCAACCTCGGGAGTAAGAAATGGGATGACCATGAGGTGGTTAAGGTTATTCTTAGATCACTTGTTTTCCTTAACCCTACTCAAGTTCAATTAATTCGTGGTAATCCTAGATATACACAAATGACCCCCGAGGAAGTTATAGGTAATTTTATGAGCTTTGAGTTGATGATCAAAGGCTCAAAGAAGATCAACGAGCTTGACGGCCCCTCCACGTCCGAAGCACAACCGGTCGCATTCAAGGCGACGGAGGAAAAGAAGGAAGAGTCTACATCAAGTAGACAACCCATAAATGCCTCCAAGCTCGACAATGAGGAAATGGCGCTTATCATCAAAAGCTTCTGCCAAATCCTCAAGCCAAGGAGGGGGAAAGACTACAAGTCCTGCTCCAAGAAAGTTTGCTACAAATGTGGTAAGCCCAGTCATTTCATTGCTAAATGTCCATTATCTAGTGATAGTGACAGGGGCGACGACAAGAAGGGGAGAAGAAAGGAGAAGAAGAGGCACTACAAGAAGAGGGGCGGCGATGCCCATGTGTGCCGCGAGTGGGATTCCGAGGAAAGCTCCTCCGACTCCTCCTCCAACGAGGACGCCGCCAACATCGCCGTCACCAAGGGACTTCTCTTCCCCAACGTCGGCCACAAGTGCCTCATGGCCAAGGACGGCAAAAGAAAGAAGGTAAAATCAAGATCCTCCACCAAATATGAAACCTCTAGTGATGAGGAAAATGCTAGTAATGAGGAGGATAACTTGCGCATCCTTTTTGCCAACCTAAACATGCAACAAAAGGAAAAACTAAATGAATTAATTAGTGCTATTCATGAAAAAGATGATCTCTTGGATTCCCAAGAGGACTTTCTTATTAAAGAAAACAAGAAGCATGTTAAGGTTAAGAATGCTTATGCTCTAGAAGTAGAAAAATGTGAAAAACTATCTAGTGAGCTAAGCACATGCCATGATGTTATCTACAACCTTAGAAATGAAAATGCAAGTTTAAATGCTAAGGTTGATTCTCATGTTTGTAATGTTTCAATTCCCAATCTTAAAGATGATAATGTTGATTTACATGCTAAGATTAAAGAATTGAATGATTCTCTTGCTAGCCTTAGGATTGAAAATGAAAAATTGCTTGCTAAGGCTAAAGATTTTGATGATTGCAATGTTATTATCTCTAACCTTAGAAGTGAAAATGATATATTACATGCTAAGGTTGTGGAATTAAAATCTTGCAAACCCTCTACATCTACCATTGAGCATGTTTCTATTTGCACTAGATGTAGAGATGTTGATATTAATGCTATTCATGATCATATGGTCTTAATTAAACAACAAAATGATCATATAGCAAAATTAGATGCTAAAATTGCCGAGCATGACTTAGAAAATGAAAAGTTTAAATTTGCTAGAAGCATGCTCTATAATGGGAGACGCCCTAGCATCAAGGATGGCATTGGCTTCCAAAAGGGAAACAATGTCAAACTTAATGCCCCTCCTAAGAAATTGTCTAACTTTGTTAAGGGCAAGGCTCCCATGCCTCAGGATAACGAAGGTTACATTTTGTACCCTGCCGGTTATACCGAGAGCAAAATTAGGAGAATTCATTCTAGGAAGTCTCACTCTGGCCCTAATCATGCTTTTATGTATAAGGGTGAGACATATAGCTCTAGGCAACCAACCCGTGCTAAGTTGCCTAAGAAGAAAACTCCTAGTGCATCAAATGATCATAGCATTTCATTCAAAACTCTTGATGCATCATATGTTTTAACTAACAAATCCGGCAAGGTAGTTGCCAAGTTTGTTGGGGGCAAACACAAGGGCTCCAAGACTTGTGTTTGGGTACCCAAAGTTCTTGTTTCTAATGCTAAAGGACCCAAGACCGTTTGGGTACCTAAAGTCAAGAACTAAATTTGTTTTGTAGGTTTATGCATCCGGGGGCACAAGTTGGATCATCGATAGCGGGTGCACAAACCACATGACAGGGGAGAAGAAGATGTTCTCCTACGAGAAAAACCAAGATCCCCAACGAGCTATCACATTCGGGGATGGAAACCAAGGTTTGGTCAAAGGTTTGGGTAAAATAGCTATATCTCCTGACCATTCCATTTCCAATGTTTTTCTTGTTGATTCATTAAATTACAATTTGCTTTCCGTATCTCAATTATGTCAAATGGGCTACAACTGTCTATTCACTGATGTAGGTGTCACTGTCTTTAGAAGAAGTGATGATTCAATAGCATTTAAGGGAGTGTTAGAGGGTCAGCTATACTTGGTAGATTTTGATAGAGCTGAACTCGACACTTGCTTAATTGCTAAGACTAACATGGGTTGGCTCTGGCACCGCCGACTAGCCCATGTTGGGATGAATAATCTTCATAAGCTTCTAAAGGGAGAACACATTTTAGGATTAACAAATGTTCATTTTGAGAAAGACAGGATTTGTAGCGCATGCCAAGCCGGGAAGCAAGTTGGTGTTCATCATCCACACAAGAACATCATGACGACTAACAGGCCACTGGAGCTCCTACACATGGATTTATTCGGCCCGATCGCTTACATAAGCATCGGCGGGAGTAAGTACTGTCTAGTTATTGTGGATGATTATTCTCGCTTCACTTGGGTGTTCTTTTTGCAGGAAAAATCACAAACCCAAGAGACTTTAAAGGGATTCTTGAGACGGGCTCAAAATGAGTTCGGCTTAAGGATCAAGAAAATTAGAAGCGACAACGGGACGGAGTTCAAGAATTCACAGATTGAAGGCTTCCTTGAGGAGGAGGGCATCAAGCATGAGTTCTCCTCTCCCTACACGCCACAACAAAATGGTGTAGTGGAGAGGAAGAATCAAACTCTATTGGACATGGCAAGAACCATGCTTGATGAGTATAAGACGCCAGATCGGTTTTGGGCCGAGGCGGTTAACACCGCTTGCTACGCCATCAACCGGTTATATCTACACCGAATCCTCAAGAAGACATCATACGAACTCCTAATCGGTAAAAAGCCCAACATTTCATATTTTAGAGTTTTTGGTAGCAAATGCTTTATTCTTGTTAAAAGAGGTAGAAAATCCAAATTTGCTCCTAAAACTGTAGAAGGCTTTTTACTAGGATATGATTCAAACACAAGGGCATATAGAGTCTTTAACAAGTCCTCAGGACTAGTTGAAGTTTCTTGTGACGTTGTGTTTGATGAGACTAACGGCTCTCAAGTAGAGCAAGTTGATCTTGATGAGATAGGTAATGAAGAGGCTCCGTGCATCGCGCTAAGGAACATGTCCATTGAGGATGTGTGTCCTAAGGAATCCGAAGAGCCTCCCAATACACAAGATCAACCATCCTCCTCCACGCAAGCATCTCCACCAACTCAAAATGAGGACGAGGCTCAAGTTGATGAAGGAGAAAATCAAAATGATGAGCCACCTCAAGATGACGGCAATGATCAAGGGGGAGATACAAATGATCAAGACAAGGAGGATGAAGAACCAAGACCGCCACACCCAAGAGTCCACCAAGCAATCCAACGAGATCACCCCGTCGACACCATCCTCGGCGACATTCATAAGGGGGTAACCACTAGATCTCGCGTTGCACATTTTTGTGAACATTACTCTTTTGTTTCCTCTATTGAGCCACACAAGGTAGAGGAAGCACTCCAAGATTCGGATTGGGTGATGGCGATGCAAGAGGAGCTCAACAACTTCACGAGGAATGAGGTATGGCATTTGGTTCCACATCCTAATCAAAATGTTGTAGGAACCAAGTGGGTGTTCTGCAATAAGCAAGATGAGCATGGTGTGGTGACAAGGAACAAAGCTCGACTTGTGGCCAAGGGATACTCCCAAGTCGAAGGTTTGGATTTCGGTGAAACCTATGCACCCGTAGCTAGGCTTGAGTCCATTCGTATACTATTAGCCTATGCTACTTACCATGGCTTCAAGCTTTATCAAATGGACGTGAAGAGTGCTTTCCTCAATGGACCAATCAAGGAAGAGGTCTATGTTGAGCAACCTCCCGGTTTTGAAGACAGTGAGTACCCTAACCATGTCTATAGGCTCTCTAAGGCGCTTTATGGGCTCAAGCAAGCCCCAAGAGCATGGTATGAATGCCTAAGAGATTTTCTTATTGCTAATGGCTTCAAAGTCGGCAAAGTCGATCCTACTTTATTTACTAAGACTCTTGCAAATGATTTGTTCGTATGCCAAATTTATGTTGATGATATTATATTTGGGTCTACTAACGAATCTACATATGAGGAATAGTAGGATCATGACTCAGAAATTCGAGATGTCGATGATGGGGGAGTTGAAATATTTCTTAGGATTCCAAGTGAAGCAACTCCAAGAGGGCACCTTCATCAGCCAAACAAAGTATACTCAAGACATTCTAAACAAGTTTGGGATGAAGGATGCCAAGCCCATCAAGACACCCATGAGAACCAATGGGCATCTCGACCTCGACACGGAAGGTAAATCCGTCGATCAAAAGGTATACCGGTCGATGATAGGTTCATTACTCTATTTATGTGCATCTCGACCGGACATTATGCTTTTCGTATGCATGTGTGCAAGATTCCAATCCGACCTTAAGGAATCTCACCTTACGGCCGTAAAACGAATCTTGAGATATTTGGCTTATACTCCTAAGTTTGGGCTTTGGTACCCTCAGGGATCCACATTTGATTTAATTGGTTATTCGGATGCCGATTGGGCGGGGTGTAAAATTAATAGAAAGAGCACATCGGGGACTTGCCAGTTCTTGGGAAGATCCTTGGTGTCTTGGGCTTCAAAGAAGCAAAATTTGGTCGCTCTTTCTACCGCCGAAGCCGAGTACATTGTCGCAGGTCACTGTTGCGCGCAATTGCATTGGATGAGGCAAACCCTGCGGGACTATGGTTACAAATTAACCAAAGTTCCTCTTCTATTTGATAATGAGAGTGCAATCCGCATGGCGGATAATCCAGTTGAGCATAGCCACACTAAACACATAGCCATTCGGTATCATTTTCTTAGGGATCACCAACAAAAGGGGGATATCGAGATTGCATATATTAACACTAAAGATCAATTAGCCGATATCTTTACCAAGCCACTAGATGAACAAACTTTTACCAAACTTAGGCATGAGCTAAATATTCTTGATTCTAGGAATTTCTTTTGATGTCTTGCATACATAGCCCATAAATATACCTTTGATCATATCTCATTCATATGATATGACTAATATGTTTTCAAGTGAATTTCAAACCAAGTCATAGGTGTATTGAAAGGGAATTGGAGTCTTCGGCGAAAACAAGGCTTCCACTCCACTCTATAACTCATCCTTCGCCGTCGCTCCTAGCAATTCTTCGTCTTTGGTATAATCTTCACTCATATGTTTTAATTGCCAAAGGAGAGAAAGTAGTTGAAAGGGCTCTAATGATTCCGTTTTTGGCGATTCATGCCAAAGGGGGAGAGAGTATGAGCCCAAAGCAAAAGGACCACACCACCACCCTAATTTTAAAACTAATGATTTTCAATTGGTGAATTTCAAGTTGGTATCTTATAGTGTTCAAAAGGGGAGAAAGTAGTATTTTCAAAATTGATACTTAAAACCCTCTTGAACACTAAGAGGAGAATTTAATTGAGGGGGAGTTTTGTTTAGTCAAAGGAAAAGCATTTGAAACAAGGAGAGAAAATTTCAAAACTTGAAAATGCTTCGCAAAATCTTATTCATTTACCTATGACTATTTTGCAAAAGGACTTTGAAAAGGATTTACAAAAAGAATTTGCAAAAACAAAACATGTGGTGCAAACGTGGTCCAAAATGTTAAAAATAAAGAAACAATCCATGCATATCTAGTAAGTAATATTTATTGGTTCAATTCTAAGTAACCTTTGCACTAACATTTTGCAAACTAGTTCAATTATGCACTTCTATATTTGCTTTGGTTTGTGTTGGCATCAATCACCAAAA
The DNA here is from genome assembly GCA_029449295.1 of Zea luxurians. Taxonomy (NCBI): domain Eukaryota; kingdom Viridiplantae; phylum Streptophyta; class Magnoliopsida; order Poales; family Poaceae; genus Zea; species Zea luxurians. The sequence goes on from JAOPSE010000066.1 coordinate 3,523,724, forward strand.
AGGGGGAGATTGAAAGGGAATTAGGCTTACACCTATTTCCTAAATTGATTTTGGTGGTTGAATTGCCCAACACAAATATTTGGACTAACTAGTTTGCTCTAGTTTATAAGTTCTACAGGTGCCAAAGGTTCACAATAAGCCAATAAAAAGACCAAGAAAAAGGGTTCAAACAAAAGAGCAAAGGGACAACCGAAGTGTGTCCTGGTCTTGCGCACCGGATTATCCGGTGCACCAGGGGACTCCGAGCTGAACTTCGCACCTTCGAGAAAACTCAGAGGCGCCGCGCTATAATTCACCAGACTGTCCGGTGTATACCGGACAGTGTCCGGTGCTCCAAGGAGATGCGACTCTGAACTCGCCAGCTTCGGGAATTCGCTCCGCTATAATTCATCGGACATGTCCGGTGCACACCGGACTGTCCGGTGTAACAGCGGAGCAACGACTACTTCAGCGCAACAGTCACCTGCTACAGCATTAAATGCGCGCCAGCGCGCGCAGAGGAGCAGAGCACGCGCGGGTGGCACACCGGACAGCCTATAGGGCTTGTCCGGTGCACCACCGGACAGCCAGGCGGGCCCACACGTCAGAGCTCCAACGGTCGAACCCTAACGGCCGGGTGACGTGGCTGGCGCACCGGACACTGTCCGGTGGCGCACCAGACTGTCCGGTGCGCCCGTCGACAGCAGCCTTCACCAAACGGCTAGTTTGGTGGTTGGGGCTATAAATACCCCCAACCACCCCACATTCAAGTCATCCAAGTTTTCACACTTCCACACCTTACAAGAGCTCTAGCATTCAATTCTAGACACACCCAAGTGATCAAATCCTCTCCAATTCCACACAAGGCCTTAGTGATTAGTGAGAGAGATTTGTTGTGTTCTTTTGAGCTCTTGCGCTTGGATTGCTTCTTTCTTTCTCATTTGTTCTTGTGATCAAAACTCAATTGTAACCAAGGCAAGAGACACCAATAGTGTGGTGGTCCTTGCGGGGAAGTTTTGTTCCCGGTTGATTTGAGAAGAGAAGCTCACTCGGTCCGAGGGATCGTTTGAGAGAGGGAAAGGGTTGAAAGAGACCCGGTCTTTGTGACCACCTCAACGGGGAGTAGGTTTGCGAGAAACGAACCTCGGTAAAACAAATCCGCGTGTCACACTCTTTATTTACTCACGATTTGTTTTGCGCCCTCTCTCTCGGACTCGTTTCTATTTCTAACACTAACCCGGCTTGTAGTTGTGTTTAAGTTGTTAAATTTCAGATTTGCCCTATTCACCCCCCTCTAGGCGAGTTTCAGCCATCACTAGAACTATCCTCCCCGCTCCCTTCACCGGAGCTGCTCGTTGTCTGCCATTCAAGTTTGGTCGTGTCTTCATCAACTCTATTAGACGCACCGGTGCAGACCACATCTATCCTAGTAGGTACCTAGTGCACATCTGGTTCCATCAATAAGGGGGTCGACCGAGGATATACTGTTAGTCTGATATACTAGTTCCATCAATAAGGGAACTTGGAGAAAAGGTGATTCAAAAGAAATCGAGCCCAAACACTAGCTGTACCCGGTCGCCGCCGGCGGCGGCCTCCCCATCTGCCAATGGCGGTGAAGGCGATGGCGGCGCCTCAAGGCCCTCCTCTGTGTCCCTCCTTTCCTCCCCAAATAGGAAGGCAGAATGTCTAGTAACTGTGAGGTCCCAGAGTCTTTATTGCCTATGAAGGACGAAATTCCGGAGCAGGATCGGGCAGGAAAGCACGGAGCAGACAGAAGTGCACTTTCCAATGCAGTTAGACAGAGAAGGCATGGATGTGATGTTATAATCTTGAAGGACCCCAAGAAGAGATTATGGCCTGTCGTTTACCACGACAGCCCGTTATTTGTGGGCTTCACCGAGGGCTGGAAACATTTGGTGGCAGCAAACGACCTTCGGGCTGGGGACGTCTGCGAGCTTGTTAAGGGGCCAGACAATGGTGAGCTGGTGTACTATGTCCGGATGTGTGGTCACAAAATTTAAAGCTGCACCGGCTTCATCTGTGCGCTTCTCTTCTCTTAGGTGGGCTGCTAAGCGCTCTTAGCAGCCCACCTAAGAGAAGAGAAGCGCACAGATGAAGCCGGGGCGGCTTTAAATTTTGTGACCACACATCCGGACAGAGTACATCGGCTCACCATCGTCTGGCCCCTTAACAAGCTCGCAGACGTCCCCAGCCCGAAGGTCGTTTGCTGCCACCAAATGTTCCAGCCCTCGGTGAAGCCCACAAATAACGGGCTGTCGTGGTAAACGATAGGCCATAATCTCTTCTTGGGGTCCTTCAGCATTATAACATCACAGCCATGCCTTCTCTATCTAACTGCATTAGAAAGTGCACTTCTGTCTGCTCCGTGCTTCCCGTCCCGATTCAAGCATTCAGCCGAAGCCATTCTCCATAAGTCCCATACAGATATGTGCATGCATGGTGGAGGTATAGTGTGCCAACAACATTTATAGGGATGGCAATGGGTGAGATGTCACAAATCGTGGCTGTTGTTTATGGAGTACGACACTAGAGAATAGGGATGAGGTAGTCAAGATTGTAGGCGCTAGTGCTCAACTACTAGCATCTATAGATATGGACACAAGTCCAAATTTCTTCTTGAGGGCACTAGTGCTCAACTACTAGCATATATAATAAGTAGGCATCAAAGACATAATTTAAACAACATAACTGTGATAAAGAACTTATCAACGACATGGTTTAAGTATCAAGTGTGTATGATAAAAGATTATTAGAGATGCACCTTTACAAATATGTGCCTATAATAAGCGATTACTAGAAAAGTAGATTTATCAATATGTGTTGCATGTCTATGATGATGTGTGACGTAGATTTTACACGTCTATTGCAAGCCCTCATCCAGTCAACCATCATGTTGTTCCCCAAAATTGCAAGTAGAAGGATGAAGAAAGCATACACAACTACTATAAGTGTTTCACTAAAATTTGCTCTACCATTGTGGACATCTTTGATACAGACGTTATCAACTACTTCGATGATAGCCTTAGGGATACGTTTCAATATGAACGTTTTGTTAGGAACATACAAAATACAATTATCAAGCTTTTGACATGATCGACAACTAGACTAATGCTAAAGATAGAGTATGAGAAAAGTCTCACAAACTTGTGCATACCAGTACTACAACCCTAGAGTGAAACCTACGATACTCATATCGTATTGTTTAGGACTAAACATCAACAACCCCTTGACTGGTCGCTATCATACTCAATTCCAAAATATTTTTCCAATATGTCGGCTTGATAAGGAGATCTGGGCTTGGGAGTTCCTCCAAATCATATGCAGCTTCATCATCTTCAGCATATTGCAGGGCTTCATCTTGAATAATTTTAGCCCTCTTGGAGTCAACATACTTTTTGATGGACAGAGCACACTTCTCAAGCATGTCGCATACATCTCCAATTTGAAACAAAGTGGTCTTAAGTGTGTACACTGATTCCAGTTCACTAGTATCCACAACCCCATCAGTCACTAGATTGCGAATGATGTCGACATGTGTCTCGATGACTCGAACTGAGCTCTCAACCATGTCAAGTGGCTCTTTTTCCATCTCTGAAACTGAAAATGACCAAGTCTCACAATCAAAATTGAGATCGCAACAAAGGCAGGGATCAGAGGGAAAACAAGGATGTGGCTTATAGGGCAAAAAGAGGGGTCCAAATAACACTTTCATGGCTATGAACAAGTCAAAGAAGGGAGATAAGAACAAGTCTTATAACATAGGGTTGGGAAGCACTGGGAATTCATGTGTGCCAACAATGCACTTCATTGCTCCACATAACTTTGGTTCTAGGCACTCTACCACAGGGATTTTGTCTTCATTGCTATCCATAGGGTACTAGTATGGACATGAAAATATATAGCTTCGTATAATGCACACAGATGCAGCTGGCGTCGTAGGTAAGAAGCATTTCATTCTAGTGTATGTGCTAAAGCCTCTAATCTATCTAGATGCGCAACTACAGTTTAGCTATATATATGTTTCTATCTGTCGCAAAAGAGTTATGCAACATATAGGTTCAAATCCTATCACTATACTATAGCAAACTAACAAAAGACATTACTTTAAAAGACATTACTATATCGAACCTTCTCTGTTTGTTTCAAAGGTTCTTCAATTCAAGGACGTTTGCCTAGTGGTCAGGGAATCGAAGAACATGGTGGTCAGGAAGGGCTTAGGGCAAGCACACAGGATAGTAAACACTGGCAGTGATCCCATTAAGGATAGCAGCAGCAGATTGCAACTTTCAGAATACCCTTATATCCAAGCAACGGTATATCAAAACGATGGATAGACTATGACCTATGGACCTTTCACAAATAAATTATCTACAACAACAAAAACAGGTAATAGGCCAATCACTTGATCTTCCGAATCTCGGATTTGCGAGAAAATGGCGTTGTGTTATTAACTCAGGGAATCGAAGAACATACACGGTGGTCAGGGAATCGAAGAACATGTAACGCAGCAACCACCACGAGTCGTCGGTTTCGGAGGCCACCACAAGCTGAAGAATCGTCAGAGAGAGTGGAGAGAAAGAGAGACAGAACATGCCGGGGTTAGGCTCGGGCTCAGGGACGACGGCGTTGGGCTAGGGGGACGGGGTGACCGACGCCTAGCTCGGAGACGGGGACGGGGACGGTGGCGCTTGGGCTCGGCGACAGCGTGGCGGGCGCTCACAGCTCGGAGACGGGGACGGGGACGGTGGCGCAGTATCAGCCTGGCAGCATGTCGGGCTCCGGGAGAGTTAGGGTTCCTGATGGAACCACCGAGCCTTTTATATTGTTTACACATCACAGGCGGATTTTTAGAAAAACCGCTTGTGATATATAACATCACAAGCGCTTTTTTATTTCGACCGCCTGTGATATGTAAACTTCATAGGCGGTCGGAATAAAAAAGCGCTTGTGATGTTATATATCACAAGCGGTTTTTCTAAAAATCCGTCTGTGATGTGTATACAGTATAAAAGGACTAGCCCACGGGTTCGAGAACCCTATCTCCCAGAAACAGTCACAGCGCACTGTAGCGGCGGCGGATTTTTTTGATCTACGGGGAGAATGTTTTGTTTTTGAGTTTATTGATTGATTTCAAGAGTTTATGCATATATATGATCTCCGTTTGTTTTCTTTCTCATTTTGATACGATTTTTTGCCTCAATTTTGTAATATAGACCGGAATTGAAGAAAAACTCAGGAATTCCAAGATTTGGACTTGTAGTTGATCTAATTTAAAGATTCTTCATAAAGAGTTGTCTCACCTCAAGGTACCTATATTGCTGCAATCTTGTTTCATTTTCATGCACATTAATTCGTTCATGATTTAGGGATTAAATTCAATTAATTAGGAATATTTTAAATATTTTTTGTAGTTCATGTGCTAGGTACATCTCGATATGATCTTGTTTCACTTTCATGTACATTTATTTTTTCATGGTACATCTCGATATTGACGTTAATCAATATAGGGATAGGTAATGGACCGAGGTTGGATGTACAATGTGCCAAGACCACATCCGTCGTACATTCGAAATTTGAGAAGCTTTATTGAAGCGGCCAACAAGCACGCGAATTTGCGAAAGAGTAAGGAGATATTATGTCCGTGCATCGATTGTGATAATAAGATAGCTTGGAGAGATACAGGAGTAATCCAATCACATCTGCTAAAAAGAGGGTTTAAAAACAATTACACGATATGGTCAGAACATGGTGAGTTGGATCTGTGTGAAGTGCCTGGTAATGACGAGAGAGTTGTCGGAATTTTAGATAAAGTTGATGGTAAAGTGGATTATGTGGATGCTAATCAAAATTTTGAAGAATTTGATTGCGAAGAGATGTTGCGCCATATGGAACCAGAAATGTTGAGTTCTGTGGGATCACAGAAAGGGCTATCTAAAATGGAGGGACTGGAAAGTGCCTCAAAAGAACCTTTATATGATGAATCAAAGGGTTGTGACAAAGAGTTTACTACACTGCGTACAGTTCTAGAACTTCTTAAGTTGAAGGCTAGCGCCGGATGGTCTAATACTAGCTTCACAGATCTTTTGAATTTTCTGTCCCAGTTACTACCAAAACCCAACAAACTACAAACAAGCACTTATAAAGCAAAGAAGCTTATATCTCCCATAGCTCTAGGTGTGCAAAAAATTCATGCATGTCCGAACCATTGTATTCTGTATCATGGCGATTTTGAGAACGCGGCAAGATGCCCAGTTTGCAATGTCAGTCGATACAAGAAGAGCTACAATCAAGACTGTGTAAAAAAATTCCCGAAGAAAAATAAAAACAAGAAATCCACTATTGGACCTGAAAGTGACGATGACACTTTTGATGACGTGGATGGAAAAAAGAAGTCAAAGATCCCAGCTTTGGTGATGTGGTATCTTCCAGTAATTGATCGCTTGAAACGTTTGTTCTCAAATCCTAGGGAGGCTGAGCTTATGCGTTGGCATGCTGAAAATCGCAAGCAGAATAACAAACAGATTCGACACCCTGCTGATGCATCACAATGAAAAAATTTCGATCTTATGTATCCGGAGTTTGCCAAAGAAACCAGAAATGTAAGATTTGCTTTGGGTACAGACGGAATGAATCCATTTAGTGAAAAAATAAGTGTACATAGCACCTGACCCGTGACTTTAACGATGTACAACCTTCCATCATGGTTGTGTCACAAAAGAAAGTACATTATGTTGACTATTCTTATTCAAGGTTCGAAATCAGCTGGTGTTGATATTGATGTGTTCCTAGAACCTCTTATGGAAGATATGACAAAGCTCTGGAATGAAGGAGTTCGAATATGGGATGAGTATTGCCATGAGTATTTCAACTTAAGAGCAATTATATTTGTTACCATCCATGATTCTCCCGGTGGCGCCACACTATCAGGGCAAAAGACTAAAGGAAAGAATGGTTGTGTAGTGTGCGTCGATGGAACTGCTTCCATGTACCTTAAATCATCCAAGAAGTTGGTGTTCATGGGACAGAGACGGTTCTTGATGAAGCAGCATAAGTACCGAAAGATGAAAGAGGAATTTAACAATGAACTAGAAAGTGAAGGTGCACCAAAGCCTTATAGTGGGAAACTTGTTTTTGAAATTGTAAAGAACATTCATGTTGTATTCGGAAAGGGAAAAAACAAAGGAGAAAATAGAAAGAGAACTGACCCTTCAACTTACACAACTTTCAAGAAGCAATCAATTTTTTTCAAGTACCTCCCATACTGGAAGGATATGGAAATTTGCCACAGCATTGATTTGATGCATGTAACAAAGAATGTTTTTGACAGCATCATTGGAACCTTGCTGGGCATGCCGAGTAAGACAAAGGACGGACTTAAATCACACAATGATATAGTAGATCTTCAAATCAGACCGGAACTTCATCCAGTGGATAGTGGCAAAGGGAAGCCTTACCTCCCCCCAGCTAGCTACAACTTGTCAGTTGAGGAGAGAACAAAGATTTGCAAATGTTTGCGTGGGGTCAAAGTGCGCACAGGTTTCTCATCCAATATCAGCAAACTAGTCAGGATGGACTTGTCTCTATTTGGCTACAACTCTCATGACTGCCATGTGATGATGACGGTGTTCCTCCCAATTGCGGTAAGAGCCCTCGAAACAGAGCATGTCAAAGTTGTCATCACACGCTTGTGTTACTTTTTCAATGCGGTTTCACAAAAAGTAATAGATTTAGAAGACTTGGACTATCTAAAGGCACACACCATCGAGACTATGTGCAAGCTTGAAATGTGTTTTCCTCCATCATTTTTTGATATGCAAGTACACCTAATCATACATCTCGTGGATCAGATAAAAATATTAGGGCCACTATATTTACATCATATGTTTCAGTTGGAGCGATACCTGGGAGTATTAAAAGGTTATGTGCGAAATCGCGCTCACCCAGAGGGTTCAATCATGGAGGGATACACTACACAAGAAGTGATTGAGAGCTGTATAGATTACATCAGTGACGGAACAATGATATGTGTGCCTGTACCTAAACATGAGGGTAAACTATGTGGGAGAGGGAGAATGGGCAGGAAAACTTTTCGCGTTGAAGATTATAAGCTAGTACATTGTGCTCATGGTAGTGTACTACAACATCTCACGATAGCCGAGCCTTACATAGAGGAACACCTGGATGAGCTTCGTAAAGAAAATCAGAACCGCACAGAGGACTGGATCACGAGGGAGCACAAACATCGTTTCAGCGAATGGTTAATGGACAAAAACATCCCATTCGGAGACTCTTTGGAAGAGAAAACAATGAAGAATTTGGCTTCTGGGCCATCGTGTTTTGTGACATCATGGCAAGCATATGACATCAATGGGTACACATTCTACACTAAATCAAAAGACATGAAAAGTGTTGCATAAAATAGCGGTGTTCGTATCGATGCTTTTGACCTACATGGACAGAAGACCACATATTTTGGATTCATAGAGGAAATATGGGAACTTGATTATGGCCCAAACATGAAAATACCCTTATTTAAGTGCCAATGGGTACAACATCCCGTGGGGGTGATAGTGGATAACTATGGACTCGCACTGGTAGACTTAAAGAAAGTAGGATATAAAGATGACCCGTAGGTTCTCGCCGAATGTGTTGCACAAGTGTTCTATGTACTCGATCCAGTAGATGAGAAGATGCATGTAGTTATTTCTAGAAAGCAAAAAATTGTTGGAGTTAAGAATGTGGGAGACGGAGATGAGAGAATACAATAAGTATGAAGAGATGTTCGTCTTTAACGGTCCAGAGAGAATCAAGCGTGTGGAAAAGAAAATTGATAAGAACTTAAAGCCATACATGCAGAAAAATGGTAGTTCATGAAAAATTGTATGAATCAAATTGTATTTGTTAGCATGTATGATCGACTATGCATTGTGGTTGCCAATTAATTTAAAATCTCTCTAGTTATCTATGTGTGCTATTAAAATTCATTTAAATTGTATTTGCATATCTCTGTTAAAAATTAAAATATTAATTTATTTAAATTGTATTTGCATATTTCTGTTAAAAAATAAAATATTAATTCATTTAAATTGTATTTGCATATTTCAATTAAAAATTAAAATATTAATATGGTAATCAAATCACAATCATAGGCGGTTTTTCATTACAGTCCGTTTGTGAAAAGAATAGAGCACCACAAGCGGTCCGAAACAAAAACCGCTTGTGATACTAATACATCACAGGCGGTCCGAATAGCCTGGGACATCCGAACCGACTGTGATGTAAAAAGTCTACCGCTTGTATAGATGCACAATACTTGTTCTGGATGTATCTACTTGCCCTTTATCAAAAGTGCCATGTTCATTTTGATTTATGTGCCAAATGGATTTAGTTTTGAATGAGCTGATAATAGTGGTGTAGATTATGCTCTCGACAGGCAAGTATAAACTCAACTAATTTTTCATAAACTACAGTGTTATAGCACACTAACACTATTTATTCCACCTTTCCGTCATTTGTATTTTAGGGTCATAACCACATTTTTTGATTCTCACGACCGATTCAACTCCCTTAGCAAGAGGATAATGGAGCGATATTTGGTCATGGAGCAGACCTGCACTAGACTACATGGAGTTGTACCATTCTGCTCGCAAAGAGCTAATACCTTTTACCCCAAGGGAAAATCATTCTTTTATATAAATAATAATTTTTGTGTGTGTCCATTTTTCTTTTTGTGTTAGTGTGAGCAAGATTGTAGGCGTACCAGCAACTTAGTAATGTAAGTTTGTTAATGTTATTTTCTAATTTATTATTTTGGAATTGGTGTCGGTAGTATCTGCAAGTCCAGTAACCAATATTTTCTTAGATGAAGTGACAAAAGAATATGAGGGTTGTTAACCTAAGATCGTTGTTTCCATGGTTTAGTGTTATTGCTATACACATGTTTTCTTTATTGCATATTTTATTTATGTATTAGTATTTTATCGAATAATTTGTGTGCCGTCGCATTGCACGGACACGTACCTAATAGATATATACTGTATCAAACAGAATGTATCTAGAAAAGTATTAAAATTTGGAACGGAGGGGATAGTTTGCGTGATGAGAGACATATATGCACCACGCTGTTTGCAACAACGAACGATGCCACTCCCGGATGAATCTACCGACCGTCAGCGTGAGTTCGTTCCAGTGGGGTGGGGCGGCGACACGTGGATGTGAGACTCAAACCCCGAAAAAAAGATGCATGCGAGACTCAAACTAACCCCCGAAAAACACGATGCTCGCTGCCCGCCTCTATTATTAAAGCGCGGGCAGGGCCTTAGAGCAACTCCAATAGTTATGTAAATTTTAGCTCTCTAAATCACAGATTTAAGAAGTTGCTAAATGACTTTTGGAGTAAAAAAATGTGAGTTCTCCAATAGTTCTCTAAATATAGGTTGTAATTTTGTTTTGTATTTATCCACATAAAAAATAAGTCACAAAAACTATATAATGCAGTCAACATTTTTGTTTAGGGAGTTGTTAAATGGTTGCCAAATGTAGAGAGAAAATGAGGTTAGATGACAAGTTGTTAAATTTAGAAAGTTCATTTAGAGAACTGTTGGAGAATAGTTTTTATGTTAACTACCTAAATTATTGATTTAGGAAGTCTTTTAGAGAACTACTGAAGTTGCTCTTAGGGGCTTTGAAAATTGGAACAGCAATCCGCCCACTCCCATTGCGCCGCCGCAGCAATCCCCAAAGGCCACAGCACGCGCACATGGAGGCTGCGGCGTCGGATGTGGATCACGCGCCCATGGAAGAGGATACAGCGCCGGCGTCGATGGTGGAGATGGATGCGGAGGAGCTGGAGGTGGCCGGCATTCTGAGCGACCTGAGCAGGCTCATCCGCTCACGGGACCGGCAGGAGCGGCGTCGGGAACGGAGGGAGAGGCACCGCCGGCGGCCGGTGCAGCGGGACGACAATCCCTCCCCGAAACCAGCTCCCGCGGCCGCGTCGTCCGCCGTCCCTAGCCCCGACACACCGCTCGCGTACCCGCAGAGCGGCGAGGACGACGACGCGCCGCCCAAGGACAAGGGCGAGGCCGCCGCCGCCGTTCACCCACGGGACCAGGTGCCGCGCGCGAGGGACCGGCCATCTGCAAGCGCGCCTCTGGTGCCGCCGCCACGACCTAAGAAAGAAAGAACGAACAAAAGAAAGAGATCGTGTGCTGGTCTCGGACGACAACTAATATTTCCTTTCACCGTTCGCAGAGCGCGAAGCAGCAGCACGGCGAGGAGGCGGCGACGAGCTCGGGGCAGGCCCCGGAAAACGCGCGTCCACTAACGGCAACGGTCAGCGCCGCCTACTCCTCAACCCCTCTTCCTCCTCTAGAGATTAGATTTTTGTTTTCCCCCTGCTGTGCGTGTCGACTAGCGACCTCGAGCAATTGCTTAGAGATTCAACATTCAAGCGGTACTGCTGGAGGAGCTAGCAACCAAAATCAATCAAGGCAGCATGCAGAGCTGGAGGGGCACGAATGGACGAGAGGCTCCATGAACCAGTTGCACCCGCACACGCACGCACGAGGTCCTGGGCAGATTTAATAGAGCCATGTTTAATAAGGTAGTGTTTGGTTGAAGAGCTAAGTAGAACGGAGCCGTTCTGTTCTAGTTTTATTGCTGTTTGGTTACAAAGTAACTAGAACGGAATGACTCCAATTAGGGATTATTCTCCTCAGATCCAGAACCATTCTGCTCCAAAAAATCAACCGAACAGAGCGGCTCCGTTCCCATCCCGCTCTCACAGTCACGCTCCGTTCCGTTCACTCTGCAACCAAACAAAAAACAGAGCCGCTCCGTTCTAGATTACCAAACATAGAACAGAGCGGCTATACTCGGTGGATATTTCATGGTGAAGCGCATCGTATGAGAGAGGAGGTGCTGAGACAACGTGTCGAGGATTATGACGCGGATGCGGGGGTAGCGGATATGTTGAACGACTATCAGGAGGCACAGTACACAGGAGGATGTATGGATGACGAGCCAGAGCCGACTGCAAAGGCGTTCTACGACATGTTCGACGCGGCACAGAAGCCCCTTCACGGCCAGACAAAGGTTTCTCAACTGGATGCCATTGGGCGTGTAATGGCAATTAAGTCGCAGTACAGCATGTAGAACTGAATGTTGCCGAGGCACTGTGGGCAACAATTATGGACATTCCTGATAAGTCAAAAGATAATGTGAAGGCAAGAGTGGATCTGGCAGCGTTATGTGATAGACCAAAACTAGAGATGAAGCCGCCAAGTGGCGGAAAGACGTGGAGAAGGCCTAAGGCCGATTTCGTCCTAAGCAGGGCCCAGAGGAAGGAAGTACTTCAGTGGATCAAGATGTTGATGTTCCCTGATGGGTATGCAGCTAACCTGAGTAGGGGGGTGAACTTATCTACTATGCGAGTCTTAGGGATGAAGAGTCATGACTTCCACATATGGATTGAACGGATTGTTCCTGCGATGGTTCGAGGCTATGTCCCTGAGCATGTCTGGCTAGCGCTTTCAGAGTTGAGCTATTTCTTCCGTCAGCTTTGTGCAAAAGAGTTATCTCAGACCATGGTTGCAGACTTGGTAAGATTGGCACCCGTGTTACTGTGTAAGCTTGAGAAGATATTTCCATCCAGCTTCTTCAATCCAATGCAGCATTTGATTCTTCATCTCCCCTATGAGGCACGAATGGGGGGCCCGTGCAGGGACGTTGGTGCTATCCAATTGAGAGATGTCTAAAGACTATTCGAAAGAAATGTAGAAATAAATGCAAAATCGAGGCTTCCATTGCAGAGGCATACATTCTAGAGGAGGTCTCAAACTTCACAACAACTTATTATGGTGACAAACTGCCGAACGTGCATAATCCACCCCCTCGTTAAAATGATTGTGACAATGAATCGAACCTTAGCATATTTCGAGGCCAACTCGGAAGCGCAAGTGGCTCGACCACCAAGACCCTGACACATGAAGAGTGGCGGCATATCATGCTATATGTATTGACCAACCTTGAAGAGGTGACGCCATACATGGAACAATTCCTTCATGAATTCTGGCGTCGATCAAGGGACCCCACTCCACAGGAATATGACACTCTTCTTAGAAAGGGTGTGAGAAATGGGTTGCCCGATTTCATTTCCTGGTTCAAACTTAAGGTACATGCTTAGTTTGTAAAAGACATACGTCTTTGAACTCAATTTAGCGTCTTTTAACTTGCGAATACTTGCAGGGCCAAAGAGATCCGTCTATGAGTGCCGAGTTGAGACAAGTAGCCAATGACTTTGCTTATAGCAGGGTCAAGAAATATTCTAGGTATGACGTCAATGGATACCGTTTTCGCACAACAAACTACGACAAAAGTCGGCCCAATCGGAAAACAACGTGTTTTGGAGTCTTTACGCCCGACCTTGACAATGTCGATTATTTTGGATGAATCGAAGAAATATATGAGCTCAAATTTTATGGTTCCAAACCTCTTACTCCAGTGATATTCAAATGTCATTAGTTTGACCCTCAAGTGATGAGACGGACACATTCTAATCTTGGGATAGTCGAAATTCGACAAGATTCCACCTTAGCAGGAGACGATGTCTATATCATGGCCCAACAGGCCACACAAGTGTATTATCTCCCATATGCGTGCCAAACGAAAGAACATCTTAAGGGTTGGGATGTTGTGTATAAGATATCGCCGCATGGGAGGTTACCTGTTCCTAACGATGAAGATTACAACTTAGACCCGGACACATATGATGGAGAGTTCTTCCAAGAAGATGGGCTAGAAGGGCGATTTGAGATAGACTTAACTGAAGCTATGGGAATGGACGTAGATATTGAAATGGTTGTTGATGAGGAGGATGATGAGGTGCAAAATGATAATGACTTAGTAATCCTTGAAGGCAATGACATTAATGACGAACTTGCGTCTTCCGATGGTGTTGAGATTGAAATGGTTGATAGTGATGATGAGAGTTATGATCCGGCTAACCCCGACACATATGAAGATTATTTTTAATCGATGTAATGCTATATGACTTTTTATTTCGCACCTGTTTTTAAATACATCTTTTTATATGTGCTTATTTGTTTACTCTTAATTGCAGGTTGTTGGACAAATATGGTGGGCGGTTGGCTAAGGTGGAGGAGGGGGAGGAGGAGTAGGACGGCGGACGAGGCAGAGCAGGTCGAGGCACAACAGGCGGCGCAGCAGGACGACCTTGTCCAGCAGCAGGCAAAGCCTCAGGTCGACGACGACCAGCAGCAGGATGACGACGACCAGCAGCATTACGCCTCAGGTTCTGGTGGCTCAAGTTCGAGGAGCATCTACCTGCGAGGCTGAGAGCACCTAGAGGGGGGGGGGTGAATAGGTGATCCTGTAACACTTCAAAAACTTAAGCCACAAAACTTGGTTACTTGTTAGCACAGTAATATGCCAAGTGGCTAGAGAAGGATCTCAACACAACACAATAACCAAGAGATATCAATCACAGAGATGGCACAGTGGTTATTCCGTGGTTCGGCCAAGACCAACGCTTGCCTACTCCACGTTGTGGCGTCCCAACGGACGAGGGTTGCAATCAACCCCTCTCAAGCGGTCCAAAGACCAACTTGAATACCACGGTGTTGCTTTGCTTCTCTTAATCCCGTTTGCGAGGAATCTCCACAGCTTGGAGCCTCTCGCCCTTACACAAGATGTTCACGAAGAATCACAGAGCAAGGGAGGGATTAGCAACTCATGCACGACACAAAGATCACAGCGAATACGCACACGCAAAACCCAGACTTGAGCTCAAGAGACTAGCACACTAGAACGGAGCTCAAATCACTAAAATGTCGAACAAGTGCGCGAGAATGAAGTGTGAGTGATCAATGATGCTCAAAGGATGCTTGGTATACTCCTTCATGCGCCTAGGGGTCCCTTTTATAGCCCCAAGGCAGCTAGGAGCCGTTGAGCACAATCTTGGAAAGCCATTCTTGCCTTCTGTCATCGGGGGCACCGGACAGTCCGGTGCACACCGGACACTGTCCGGTGCCCGATTTCCTTCCTTAAATAGCGAAGCCGACCGTTGGCAGCCTGAGAGCCGTTGACGCACCGGACATGTCCGGTGCACACCGGACAGTCCGGTGCCGTCTTCTAGCCGTTGGCTCGGCCACGTGTCCTGCGCAGATTGCGCGGCCAACCGTTGGCCCGGTCGACCGTTGGCTCACCGGACAGTCCGGTGCACACCGGACAGTCCGGTGAATTTTAGCCGTACGTCGCCGGTGAATTCCCGAGAGGAGCCACTTCGCTCGAGCCAGCCTGGCGCACCGGACACTGTCCGGTGCACCACCGGACAGTCCGGTGCTTGCAGACTCAGCAGATTCTTGGCTGCTTGAGCCAAGACATTTCCAATTGGATTTTTCCTGTTTCCAGCACTTAGACACAATACATTAGTCCATAAAACAATGTACTAAGTCTGAGAAACATACCTTAATTCTTGATTTGTACTTTGTCCACCTTTTTACACTTAGGCACTTGTGTTGGACACTAAATCACCAAAATACTTAGAAATGGCCCAAGGGCTCATTTCCCTTTCAATCTCCCCCTTTTTGGTGATTTATGCCAACACAACATAAAGCAAGTAGAACAAGTACAAAATCAAATCAAATAAGAACTCAAAATTGTTTTGATTCAATTTTGACATATATGGATCACTCTATGCCACCACTTGGTTTGTTTTTGCAAATCAAACTCAAATTTCTATCTCTAAGTCAAACACACATGTTAAGACATAAAGAGAGTCATTCTAAGAGAAATTGATTTAAGATTTCAAAAACTCCCCCTTTTTCCCATAATCAATACTTCTCCCCACAAGAAGCCAACTTTTGACAAGAGAGACAACAAAAGAGTTTTGACACACCAAAAGCTCTATTCTACTATTTTCAAAATCTCTCAAGTGGTAGCTGATCCATTTATCGCTTTGGCCTTTATTTTCTCCCCCTTTGGCATCAAGCACCAAAACGGGATCAATCTTGGCCCTTTAACCCCATTGCCTCACCAAAATCTCCAACTAAGAGCAAATAGGCAATAAGAGTATAACGATGAACTTGGAAGAGTTACTCTTTTCATCGGAGTGCAGTGGAAGTCTCGCATGGTCCAAGTCCACCTTTTCCCTTTCAATTTTCCTTGGAGACTAAAACAACCAAACTCAAATACATGGTTAGCCACAAAGGGTCAAGTTGTAGCACAGCTCCCCCTAAATATGTGCATCACTTGCAAACAGGACTTGTGAGGTCCAGGGAGTGTTTGTACAACTTGAGCACCACAATAAGCAACAATATGCAGAATGAACATAATCAAAAGCATAAACACATGTATGCTACATTTCAATCCAAATTCCGCGAATCTAAGATATTGAGCTCACTATGCAGCCTGCAAAAGGTCTTCTCATCTAGAGGCTTGGTAAAGATATCGGCTAGCTGGTTCTCGGTGCTAACATGAAACACTTCGATATCCCCCTTTTGCTGGTGGTCTCTCAAAAAGTGATGCCGGATGTCAATGTGCTTTGTGCGGCTGTGCTCAACAGGATTTTCCGCTATTCGAATAGCACTCTCATTATCACATAGGAGTGGGACTTTGCTCAGATTGTAGCCAAAGTCCCTGAGGGTTTGCCTCATCCAAAGTAGTTGCGCGCAACACTGTCCTGCGGCAACATACTCGGCCTCAGCGGTGGATAGGGCAACGGAGGTTTGTTTCTTAGAATTCCATGACACCAGGGACCTTCCTAAGAATTGGCACGTCCCCGATGTACTCTTCCTATCGACCTTACATCCAGCATAGTCAGAATCTGAGTACCCAATCAAGTCAAAGTTAGACCCCTTTGGATACCAGATCCCGAAGCAAGGCGTAGCGACTAAATATCGAAGAATTCGCTTCACAGCCACTAAGTGACACTCCTTCGGATCGGATTGAAATCTAGCACACATGCATACGCTAAGCATAATATCCGGTCTACTAGCACATAAATAAAGCAAAGAACCTATCATGGACCGGTATGCTTTTTGATCAACGGACTTACCTCCTTTGTTGAGGTCGATGTGTCCGTCGGTTCCCATCGGCGTCTTTGCGGGCTTGGCGTCCTTCATTCCAAACCTCTTTAGCAAATCTTGTGTGTACTTCGTTTGGGAGATGAAGGTGCCGTCCTTGAGTTGCTTCACTTGGAACCCAAGGAAGTAGGTCAACTCGCCCATCATCGACATCTCGAATTTCTGCGTCATCACCCTGCTAAACTCTTCACAAGACTTTTGGTTAGTAGAACCAAATATTATGTCGTCGACATAAATTTGGCACACAAAAAGATCACCATCGCAAGTCTTAGTAAAAAGAGTTGGATCGGCTTTCCCAACCTTGAAAGCATTAGCAATTAAAAAGTCTCTAAGGCATTCATACCATGCTCTTGGGGCTTGCTTAAGTCCATAGAGCGCCTTAGAGAGCTTACACACGTGGTTGGGGTACCGTTCATCCTCGAAGCCAGGGGGCTGCTCCACGTACACCTCCTCCTTGATCGGCCCGTTAAGGAAAGCACTCTTCACATCCATTTGGTACAACCTGAAAGAATGGTGAGCGGCATATGCTAGCAAGATACGAATTGATTCTAGCCTAGCCACAGGAGCAAAAGTCTCCTCAAAGTCCAAACCTGCGACTTGGGCATAACCTTTTGCCACAAGTCGAGCCTTGTTCCTCGTCACCACCCCGTGCTCGTCCTGTTTGTTGCGGAACACCCACTTGGTTCCTACAACATTTTGCTTGGGACGAGGCACCAGTGTCCAAACTTCGTTGCGCTTGAAGTTGTTGAGTTCCTCCTACATGGCCAACACCCAGTCCGGATCTAGTAAGGCCTCTTCTACCCTGAAAGGCTCAATAGAAGAGACAAAAGAGTAATGCTGACAAAAATTAACTAATCTTGAGCGAGTAGTTACTCCCTTGCTAATATCACCCAATATCTGGTCGACGGGATGATCCCTTTGAATTGTCGCTCGAACTTGGGTTGGAGGTGCCTGAGGTGCTTCTTCCTCTTGAACATCTTGTGCTCCCCCTTGATCATGTGCCTCCACTTGAGGTACCTGTTCGTCATCTTGGGTTGGGGGATGCACCATAGTTGAGGAAGACGGTTGATCTTGCTCCTAATGTTCCTGAGGCCGTACATCTCCAATCGCCATGGTGCGTATTGCGGCCGTTGGAACGTCTTCTTCATCTACATCATCAAGATCAACAACTTGCTCTCTTGGAGAGCCATTAGTCTCATCAAATACAACGTCGCTAGAGACTTCAACCAAACCCGATGATTTGTTGAAGACCCTATACGCCTTTGTATTTGAATCATAACCTAATAAAAATCCTTCTACGGCTTTGGGAGCAAATTTGGAATTCCTACCCTTCTTCACTAGAATGTAGCATTTACTCCCAAAAACACGAAAATACGATACATTAGGTTTGTTACCGGTTAGCAGCTCATACGACGTCTTCTTGAGGAGGCGGTGAAGGTAGACCCTGTTGATGGCGTGGCAAGCCGTGTTCACGGCTTCCGACCAAAAGCACTCGAGGGTCTTGAATTCTCCAAGCATAGTCCTCGCCATATCTATGAGCGTCCTGTTCTTCCTCTCTACCACACCATTTTGCTAAGGTGTGTAGGGAGCGGAGAACTCGTGCTTGATCCCCTCCTCCTCAAGAAACTCCTCCACTTGAAGGTTCTTGAATTCGGACCCGTTGTCGCTCCTTATCTTCTTCACCTTGAGCTCAAACTCATTTTGAGCTCTCCTTAGGAAGCGCTTGAGGGTCCCTTGGGTTTCATACTTATCCTGCAAAAAGAACACCCAAGTGAAGCGGGAAAAGTCATCAACGATAACTAGACCATACTTACTTCCTCCTATGCTCAGATAGGCGACGGGTCCGAAGAGGTCCATATGTAGCAGCTCCAGGGGTCTTGATGTTGTCATCACATTTTTGGTGTGATGAGAGCCTCCCACCTGTTTCCCTGCTTGACAAGCTGCACAAGGTCTATCTTTTTCGAAATGAACATTGGTTAGACCTATCACGTGTTCTCCCTTTAGAAGCTTGTGGAGGTTCTTCATCCCCACATGTGCTAAGCGGCGATGCCACAGCCAGCCCATGCAAGTCTTAGCCATTAAGCATGCATCTAGACCGGCCTCTTCTTTTGCAAAATCAACTAAGTAAAGCTTGCCGTTTAGTACACCCTTAAAAGCTAGTGAACCATCACATCTTCTAAAGACAGACACATCTATATTTGTAAACAAACAGTTATATCCCATATTGCATAATTGACTGACAGATAGCAAATTATATCCAAGAGACTCTACTAAAAACACATTAGAGATAGAGTGCTCATTTGAGATTGCAATTTTACCTAACCCTTTTACCTTGCCTTGATTCCCATCACCGAAAATTATTGAATCTTGGGAATCTTTATTCTTGACGTAGGAGGTGAACATCTTCTTCTCCCCCGTCATATGGTTTGTGCATCCGCTGTCAATAATCCAGCTTGAACCCCCGGATGCATAAACCTGCAAGGCAAATTTAGGCTTGGGTCTTAGGTACCCAACTCATGTTGGGTCCTGCAAGGTTAGGACAAATATCCTTAGGGACCCAAATGCAAGTTTTGTCTCCCTTGCATCTTGCCCCTAATTTTCTAGCAACTATCTTCCTATCCTTTCTACAAATAGCAAAAGAAGCATTTAAAGCATGATATATTGTAGAAGGTTCATTTACTTTCCTAGGAACATTAACAACATTTCTCCTACCAACATTTCTATCATGCATATAAGAAGAACTAGAAGCAAACATGGCATGAGAATCAAAGGCATTATATGCATTACAACTCCTATAAGCATTTCTAGATTGTCTCCTATCATGGTACATAAAGGCATGGTTCTTTTGCACACTACTAGCCATAGGGGCCTTCCCTTTCTCCTTGGCGGAGATGGGAGCCTTATGGCTTGTCAAGTTCTTGGCTTCCCTCTTGTAGCCAAGTCCATCCTTAATTGAGGGGTGTCTACCAATCGTGTAGGCATCCCTTGCAAATTTTAGCTTGTCAAATTCATTCTTGCTAGTCTTAAGTTGGGCATTAAGACTAGCTAATTCCTCATTTAATTTGGAAATTGAAACTAAATGATCACTACAAGCATCAATGTCAAAATCTTTACACCTATTACAAGTTTTAACAATTTCTACACAAGAATTAGATTTGCTAGCTACTTCTAGTTTAGCATTTAAATCATCATTAACACTGTTTAAAGTAGCAATGGTTTCATGACAAGAAGATAATTCACTAGAGATCATTTCATTCCTTTTGATTTCAAGAGCAAGAGATTTTTGTGCACTAACAAATTTATCATGCTCCTCATATAAAAGATCCTCTTGTTTTTCTAGTAACCTATTCTTGTCATTCAAAGCATCAATCAACTCATTAATCTTATCAATTTTAGATCTATCTAATCCCTTGAATAAGCATGAGTAATCTAT
Organism: Zea luxurians; assembly: GCA_029449295.1. Taxonomy (NCBI): domain Eukaryota; kingdom Viridiplantae; phylum Streptophyta; class Magnoliopsida; order Poales; family Poaceae; genus Zea; species Zea luxurians. The sequence goes on from JAOPSE010000066.1 coordinate 3,544,262, forward strand.
CTCATCATCATCACTAGACTCATCCTCACTTGAAGAAGCATAAGTACTAGTATCATGAGTGCTTACTTTCTTCTCTCTTGCCATGAGGCAAGTGTGACGCTCGTTAGGGAAGAGGGTCGATTTGTTGAAGGCGGTGGCGGCGAGTCCCTCATTGTCAGAGTCGGAGGAGGAGCAATCCGAATCCCACTCCTTGCCTAGATGTGCCTCGCCCTTTGCCTTCTTGTATGCCTTCTTCTTCTCCCTCTTGCTTCCTTGGTCCTGTTCACTATCATTGTCGGGACAGTTAGCAATAAAATGACCAAGCTTACCGCATTTGAAGCATGAGTGCTTCCCCTTGGCTTTGGTCTTGCTTGGCTGCCCCTTGCGACCTTTAAGCGCCGTCTTGAAGCGCTTAATGATGAGGGCCATCTCCTCATCATTCAGTCCGACCGCCTCAACTTGTGCCACCTTGCTTGGTAGCGCCTCCTTGCTCCTTGTTGCCTTGAGAGCAATGGGTTGAGGCTCATGACTAGGACCGTTCAACGCGTCGTCCACGTATCTTGCCTCCTTGATCATCATTCGCCCGCTTACGAACTTCCCAAGAACTTCTTCGGGCGACATCTTGGTGTACCTGGGATTTTCACGTATATTGTTCACCAAATGAGGATCAAGAATGGTAAATGACCTTAGCATTAGGCGGACGACGTCGTGGTCCGTCCATCGCGTGCTCCCGTAGCTCCTTATTTTGTTGATAAGGGTCTTGAGCCGGTTGTATGTTTGTGTCGGCTCCTCGCCCCTTATCATCACGAACCGTCCAAGCTCGCCCTCCACCAACTCCATTTTGGTGAGCAAGGTGACGTCGTTTCCCTCATGAGAGATCTTGAGGGTGTCCCAGATCTGCTTGGCATTGTCCAAGCCGCTCACCTTGTGATACTCGTCCCTGCACAAAGAGGCTAGCAACACAGTAGTAGCTTGTGCATTTTTGTGAATCTGTTCATTAATAAACACAGGGCTATCCGAGCTATCAAATTTCATTCCACTTTCCACAATCTCCCAAATGCTTGGATGGAGAGAAAACAGGTGAGTACGCATTTTGTGGCTCCAAAATCCGTAATCCTCTCCATCAAAGTGAGGGGGCTTGCCAAGTGGAATGGGGAGCAATTGAGTATTTGAACTATGCGGGATGCGCGAATAATCGAAAGAAAAGTTTGAGTTAACCGTCTTTCGTCTATCATAGTCGTCGTCGTCCTTTTGGGAGGAGGAAGATTCGTCGCTGTCGTAGTAGACAATTTCCTTGATGCGCCTTGTCTTCTTCTTCCTCCCGTCTTTTCTTTTGTGGCCCGAGCCTGAGTCGGTGGGCCTGTCATCATTGGGCTCGTTGACGAAGGACTCCTTCTCCTTGTCGTTGATCACCATCCCCTTGCCTTTAGGATCCATCTCTTCAGGCGGTTAGTCCCTTTCTTGAAGAGAATGGCTCCGATACCAATTGAGAGCACCTAGAGGGGGGGTGAATAGGTGATCCTGTAACACTTCAAAAACTTAAGCCACAAAACTTGGTTACTTGTTAGCACAGTAATATGCCAAGTGGCTAGAGAAGGATCTCAACACAACACAATAACCAAGAGATATCAATCACAGAGATGGCACAGTGGTTATCCCGTGGTTCGGCCAAGACCAACGCTTGCCTACTCCACGTTGTGGCGTCCCAACGGACGTGGGTTGCAATCAACCCCTCTCAAGCGGTCCAAAGACCAACTTGAATACCACGGTGTTGCTTTGCTTCTCTTAATCCCGTTTGCGAGGAATCTCCACAGCTTGGAGCCTCTCGCCCTTACACAAGATGTTCACGAAGAATCACAGAGCAAGGGAGGGATTAGCAACTCACACACGACACAAAGATCACAGCGAATACGCACACGCAAAACCCAGACTTGAGCTCAAGAGACTAGCACACTAGAACGGAGCTCAAATCACTAAAATGTCGAACAAGTGCGCGAGAATGAAGTGTGAGTGATCAATGATGCTCAAAGGATGCTTGGTATACTCCTTCATGCGCCTAGGGGTCCCTTTTATAGCCCCAAGGCAGCTAGGAGCCGTTGAGCACAATCTTGGAAAGCCATTCTTGCCTTCTGTCATCGGGGGCACCGGACAGTCCGGTGCACACCGGACACTGTCCGGTGCCCGATTTCCTTCCTTAAATAGCGAAGCCGACCGTTGGCAGCCTGAGAGCCGTTGACGCACCGGACATGTCCGGTGCACACCGGACAGTCCGGTGCCGTCTTCTAGCCGTTGGCTCGGCCACGTGTCCTGCGCAGATTGCGCGGCCAACCGTTGGCCCGGTCGACCGTTGGCTCACCGGACAGTCCGGTGCACACCGGACAGTCCGGTGAATTTTAGTCGTACGTTGCCGGTGAATTCCCGAGAGCAGCCACTTCGCTCGAGCCAGCCTGGCGCACCGGACACTGTCCGGTGCACCACCGGACAGTCTGGTGCTTGCAGACTCAGCAGATTCTTGGCTGCTCGAGCCAAGACATTTCCAATTGGATTTTTCCTGTTTCCAGCACTTAGACACAATACATTAGTCCATAAAACAATGTACTAAGTCTGAGAAACATACCTTAATTCTTGATTTGTACTTTGTCCACCTTTTTACACTTAGGCACTTGTGTTGGACACTAAATCACCAAAATACTTAGAAATGGCCCAAGGGCACATTTCCCTTTCAGAGGCCCCGCGAGTCTCCCTCCTCGTCCCATACTTCGGGACAGGCGACCGCTGATTCGGTCGGATGGGGAGAGGTATGTAACTTTATGTTCTTCATTCTATTATGTGTTCAAAATCATAATATAAACTAATACTTTTTATTTATCACTTGGACAGGTCTTGGACGATTCTGGATTATGCTGGGGCTCATCGTCGCCCCCCCAATGGCATCCTCGGCCTGCTGTGCAGGGAACACTTCCCTGGACTGGTGGAGTACGCCGGAGTGACGGGCCCAGCTTTCACCTTCGACCACTACGCCGTCGCCCCCGATGTAGTAGACCGGGACGGCCGGGAATTCGCAAACAAGGCGGAGCAGGTGAAGCAAGAGCTGTGGGTAAGTCTTAGTATAATGTAAAATATGTCGCATTCGTTGCAAATTATTAAAATAATGTATGGATACATCGTTTTTTATGCAGGATTTCTTCAGATGCGAGGCTGGATACGAGGCTAGGGCAGATGTGGTGGCAACCACGAGCTGTAAGAAGCTCGTCGTGGACATGCACTATGAGGCCCGAATCCAAGCCATCGTCACCTACACAAGCCCGAACCATGTCGTTGACCAGGGACTAGTACCTGTAGGTAAAGTCATGCATGTTTGGTACCAGTACTCCATGCATGAATTTTATTTTATCTTCTGATATGCACTTTACGTGTTTACTTTGTAGATAATTCCACATTGGTGCGCCGCACATCCTCTGTGCTGGGAGCAGATGGTGGATAGGTGGTGTTCGGCTGAGTGGGAGGAGGCACACACCGCTAGCCAAGAACGGCGTATGATGATGCAAGGTCCCTCCCACCACCAAGGCAGCCGGAGCCTGGGGCAATATGCCGAAGCATGGGTACACACTCTTTTTTATTTAGGTATATAGCATTGGATTAGGTATTGTTTCTAACTATCTCATTGGTTTTCTTGCAGTCGGCGTCACATGGTGGCCGGCCTTGCTCCACCTTCTCAGCCTATGCTATGGCCCATAAGGGCAAGGCGACGTCAGACGTCACCTACAACCCGGACGACAGGCCCGAGGCCTACACCAACCCCGCCGTCTACAGCCACCTTCATGACTACACCGCCATGGCGCAAGAGGTCTATGGCCCAGACTATGATCCAAGCACCGAGCCGATCGACCCCGATGTGCTCATGAGGGTCGGAGGAGGCAAGAGACATGGGCACTACTGGATTGCCGACTCGGCAATCGACTCGTCCTCCACTCCCACTCTGTCTCAGGTGAGAGCAAGGAGCACGGGCTCGAGTCCAGCCATACGACCTCGGCACGACAGCTCACAGCTTCGCATACAGCAACTCGAGGTTAGTGCTTCTGTAACTCGTCCTTCCTTGAGTTATATACCTTTTCTTTGAGTTACTATAACGTTGGCTTGTAATATTACAGACTCAACTAGAAGAAGAGAGGAGGGAACGTCACGAGATGGAGGCGAGGATTATGGCAGAGCGGGAGGCTCGCCTGGCGGCTGATCAGAGGATGGCGAAGATGTTCCAGTACATGCAGAGCCTTGGCGCCGCACAGGGCATCGCTCTGCCACCTCCATTGTTCCCTCCAGTTGACCCTGCTCTCTTCCATACTCCTATGAGTATCAAAATTGTAGTTAGATGTTGGTAATGCATCTGGCATAACACATACAATCTCTTCTCTGTGCAGGAACAATCTGCGGCCGCATCCAACAACCCTCCTGAAGGATTCAGCCCAACGTAGCACCAGACCAACCGCCCACCTCCATGAGTTTTATGTTTTCAGTGTTGAATACTTATGTCTGTGTGTTTGAAGAATTTAAAACTTGTGTTAGTCACTTATGTTTGTGTTGGATACTTATGTCAGAGCTTGAGACGTATGAGATATGTTTGTGTTGGGATTGAAATGTTAAACACTTATGTTTGTGATGTATATTTATGTTTGTGTTGGCTATTTATGTTTGTGATGATATCTGTGATGTATATATGTGATATATATGTGATATCTTTTGTTTGTGTGGATGGAATACAAAAAACAAATAAAAAAGGTGCATACTGGTCACTTTGCCGAGTGTAACACTCGGCAAAGAGGTTCTTTGCCGAGTGTCAAGGCCATAACACTCGGCAAAGAACCAAGACCTGGGCACCGGTATAGGTTCTTTGCCGAGTGCAATGTCTCCGACACTCGGCAAAGAAGCACGCTTTGCCGAGTGCCGGACCCAGCACTCGGCAAAGAACCTGACATGGGGACCCTCTCTGACGGGTTCTTTACCGAGTGTCTTAGGTGGCACTCAGCAAAGATGGATCCTTTGCCGAGTGTTGCCGAGCAGACACTCGGCAAAGATAACTCCTTTGCCGAGTGTCACTAGGGACACTCGACAAAGCCGCCGTCTCCGTCACCCGGCGCCGTAACGGCTGCTTTTCTTTGCCGAGTGCTCTCACCTCTTTGTCGAGTGCCCGAGAAAAAACACTCGGCAAAGAAGGCTTTGCCGATGCACTGTGTGCCGAGCCTTCTTTGCTGAGTGCGACACTCGGCAAAGCCTTTGCCGAGTGTTTTTGGGGCTTTGCCGAATGCTTCGGGCACTCGGCAAAGCCTGCGATTCCGGTAGTGAGACACAACATAGAGATACCAGGAGATAGATTTAGACATATATTAGGGCATGTACAATGGGTGTCTTGAGTTGTGTCTTTAAGTGTGTCTAGGTGGTGAATGTAAAAAACTCAAGACATGTATCTTGACGAAGACATACCGCATGATTGATTGATTGGTCGGTGGCGTCCAGGCCCACGGTGTCGCGTTGACCGCACTGAGCTCGTGTTTGGATGGTTGTGGTGTACGGCGATTGCTTGCACCTGCGCATGCAGTATAGAGCTTTTTTTGCTCGCTCGTCTCCACGAGCAGAAACGTAGGAGAGCTACGTTCCCAGCGGTCCAGGCTAGCGTGAGACGGGCCCTTGACGTCCCACAGAAACGTAGGAGAGCTACGTTCCCAACGGTCCAGGCTAGCGTGAGACGGGCCCTTGACGTCCCAGTAACCAATCACGCAGATTTCTAGACAGAACTAGACTGCGAAAGAGCAAACAACCAAATCACGTCAAAAGGGTGGTACGATCGACTACTTTCTACATGAGCCTTGGTATGATGACCACCTAATTACCATGGCATGCTAGCATGACGTGGTCCTCTTTATATTATTACGTCTTTCTTACCTGATCTCTAACTTTAGAGTATATACCCATATATTTATTTCTTAAGAGCTAGATAGATCACTAGCGATAATCATCTAAGATAATAATTTGTGGAGATTCACCTTAACAATTGTGTTTGAGTTCGCCCAGATTCTATTGCTTTGCATAAAAGTCCAAGTAAAATACGTCTCCATTATTGTGGCTAGCGAACGAATTACATGAAAATAATATTAGAAAATAATACATATTTCTTATGATATTATAGTTAAATTTATGGATCAAGGTTACCATGAACCACAGCACCAGTCACAGCTAACAGAATCGTCACAATGTAGTGCGCTCAAATAAGGACTTGTTCGGTTAGCTCTCAATCCATGTGGATTGAGTGAGATTAGATGAGTTTGAATCCCAAACAAATCAAATTTCTTCTTAATTTTTTCCAATCTCATCTAATCCATGGGTATTGGGAATAACCGAACAAGGCCTAAATGAGACGTCCTTATCCTTACTAATACTCAGAGGCAGATCTCTGTTATGGGCCACTGGGGCATGGCTGTGCTCGTGAGAAAAAAAATATTAGTACCCTACTTAATTATTCCGGCCCATTATTCTACCTGTTTGCCCTGCCCCTGCCCTGCTGATCGCGATTAGTTGCCGCCTGCCGGCGACGCCGCCGCATTGTAAAGCAAACGACGAAGCAGAAGACGAAATGAGTTGCTGCCAGCCTGCCCATCGGCCAGTGGCCAGTCACTACACGACGGTTGATCTTTAGCGACCCTTATTTGGGACCAACGGTTGGTCGCTAAAAGTTACGGACCGACGGTTGGTCGCTAAATGCGTTTATAGCGACGGTCTGTGGGTCGCTAAAAGTCTAGAAATTTAACGACTTATGGTCGGTCGCTATAGAGGTAAGTGTGTGACTGATGGTGGGTCGCTATAGGGGTACGTGATTTTTGTGTTTCTTATTTACTCACCAAAGCCCATCTAAATGCCTACTAAACAAACAAACGAAACCCTAGCTTCCATGCGACCCGCGACCGTTTCCCACTTCCGCCGCCGTCGCTCGCCCGCAGGCACGCCGCACGCCGCGCGCTCGGCTCCATGGCCGTGCCTCCCTCCGCGCCGTCCGCGGACTGCGCCGCGGACCCCGCAGGCCTGCATCCCTGCTCCGCGCCCTGCAGACTGCAGTGCTCCCAGAGTCTCCGTGCGGCCGTGCGCCCGTGCCCCATTTCCGCTTGCTGCCGGCCGCTCGCTCCGTCGCTCGCAGGCCGCAGCGTGCTGCCTGCTCCGGTGCCGGTGCTCCCTGCTGGCTGCTGCTGCTTGCTTCCACACGGACGAGTGGACGAGGACGACCAGCCAGCCACGCGCCCATCTGCTGCTTGCTTGCTTCCACGCGGACGAGTGGACGAGGACGACGCAGCCAGTCGGCCACGCGCCCATCTGCTGCTGCTGCTCGGCTTCCTCCAGCCAGCAACAACAGATCAGCTTTCTCGGTTCCTCCCGGTAACTTGTTCCTGACTTCGTGCTGATTCAGATTTCAGTGATTCCATAGTAGCAGTGTAGCACAGATCAGTGATTCAGTGATTCCATATTTATTTGTAGTTGGTCTTGAGGACTTGAGATAATGTCAAAGCTTTGAGCACACAGGCAGTCTGTAAATAATAGAATCTGAATATTTATACCAGATCAGATTATCGGTGTCTGAATATTTCTGTAGCTTCATATACAGTAGACTAGAGGAATGCTGATTGATACACTTCTGCAGCACCTGCAAATGGTTGTTTATGGTTCATTTGGTCCACATTTGCAGTACAACAAGTATGCTTCCAAGTTTCTGAAAGGATTTTGTATTTTTTATTTGAAAACTTCTTTTGTTGCTGATAAATTACATGTTATATCTATAATTATGGATTTGGCTTTGCCGAAGGCTAAGAGGGAGATAGTACTGCCTGTTATTCAAAGAAGTGTCACTACAGAAAGCCGAACATTTGCCTGAAGTCTGGCCTTAGATGGTATTCCTGCTTGAGGCCTCTCAGACAATGTTAATGCAATGTTATACCTGCTTGTGATGATCAAGGTGCCCTGGTGCACATAGGTAGCACATTAACCAATATTGTGAAGCTTATAAAATAGGGTATGTGACGTGAATGAACTATCCAATTTCTAAAATCACATAAAGCTAAGTTAATGTGTTTTCCTCTTTTATTTGCAGGCATTGGATAAAAGGAATGGAGTATTGTCTGATAGATAATTCTTTGCCAACATTTGATAGGAAGCTCTTGAGAATTATTTTGCTCCTAGACATTATTATTTTTGTACAACTTGAGTCGGTAGTGTAACCTGAACTTGCCCTTAAATGGTTTCATATTACAGCTTATAAGTTTTAAACTGTGGTTTGTCTATATCCGAGAGTTCCTTCATCATGATATTACAGCTTATAAGTATTTATCATGACCCATGTTATTTTCTAACTATAAGAAATTTGTTTTATGCAGAAACATTGATGATATGAGCCACTGGTTTCAGATGTACAGGTCAGTTACCTCAATAATTTTGTTCGGATCTTGCAAATTCACAAATTGTTGGCACTTAACCCTATTTGATTGTTTAGCTGTCCTCAAGGCCATGAAGGCTTCCATCTAATGCAGTACAACGGTAGAGATTGTCTGAAGTACATTGTTCAATTTTCAGATATTACCTAGTGGTATTAAGTGTTAACTGATTTGTAGTTACACTTTTATTGTTATATTTTCAGTTGGAGCTGCATCGAAGTTACGGGGAAAATGACATGCCCTTGTATGAACTAAAGGGTCTAGAAACTTTATGCTCAACATTGCACATAGTTGTTCACGACTATGCCTCTGTAGATTTCTGGAACAGTTCAATCCAGTGGTTTCGCATACAGCCTGAAGGAAGCAAGAAAGAAATTATTTGAGGTTGAACAATTCTCATCCTACAAAGTACTAATATTTTCTGGAGATGAAGATATATTTCTGACATTTTCTGCTACTAAAACTTTTAGGCGCCACAAAACCAGCATATGCTCCAGAACCACATGATGTGGGCCGGTACACCCAAGCTGAAGTCAAATCTGGTGACCAAACCTCAATCACAAAAACTGCTGGTTCAGTAGATCCTGGTATGGTTTCCTGATGGATGGATTGTCCAACACATAAAACTATTGTTTAATTGTTTTGGATTTGTGACATGGCTGACAGTTCTTCAGTTTCGTAGCTGCAGGATTGGTTCATTATGTAGAGGCTCTTGTAAGGCGAAGAGAAATTGGTTATAATGTATGATCACGTGGCAAAAAAAATTACCATGTTTTTGTTTTAAAGAAGGCACACCTTTCATCTCTTTCATTATCATTTCCCCCTTGCTGTAGGTAGTCATTCTTCAAGTGAATGGAGTTGCTCAGGCTGCAAACTCTGTTCACATTCTTTGCATCGGGAGCGGAAGTGAGCAGCGACGGCAAGATGCTAAGATCCAGTAGGCTGCCCATTTTCATGGCTGGAGTTCCATGGCAGCGAGTGGGGCGGCAGGGTAGCGACAGGACCACAAAAGAGAGAGAGAGTGGATTCTGGAGTAGCAGAGTCATCTAGCGAGAGGGGAAGCAGGGAGAAGGGCATACCAGGTTTATTACAGGATGTAGATAGTTAGTGGATATTTAGTTCATGAATGTATATTTGACAATATGTGTTTCTTTTCATTTTGCTCTTGCAGATTCACTAAGTTATACATCCATAATATATGTTGCTTTGACAGTTGTATTCATTATTATTATTGTAGAAATTGCTATCATCAAGTTGATAGGTGGACAAATTCCAATGCTATCATCTATGATTGTGGTATAATGATTAACTGTGTATGTCTTTATGATTTGTGTATAAAAATCTGTGATTTGTGGTGCTTAATTAAATGTATATTATTATTAATAACAACTGTAAAAAGGACGACTTTCTGTTGGTTGCTAAATGTATAGTATGACGACTTACGGTTGGTTGCTAAATGTATAGTACAGCAACCCACATTTGGTCGCTAAATGTACAATATTAGCAATGGACGTTCGATCGCTAAAAAGATGTCGGTCGCTAAAGCCTTTAGCGACGGCACTTACAGCGACCATCCTTATGGGTCGCTAAAAGTTTTTAGCGACCAACCGTAGGTCGCTGAAGGCCGTTTTAGCAACCAACCGTAAGTCGCTATAAGTGAACCGTTGTGTAGTGAGTGCCCAGCGACCAGAGATCCACGCATCCACCGACTCCAAGAGGCAAGAGGCCACCTGCTGCTGCACTGCACGCCATTCAGGTCAGGATCAACTGATCAAGCAAAGTTGGCTTATTTTATTGTCTCTCAATTCTACACTCATTTTATTTATTTGTTGTGGTTGTAGAAAATGAAGAGAAGTAGAACAATATCATCATATTTTACTCAACCGATCACTCTGATAATACAATCCAGTCAACCTCCTCATGGAATAAATTTGGAACCGATAGTAGAGAAGGTAGAAACTAAAGCTCAACCTAGTAATGTGCAACAAACTATTCGTGGTGTTATACCTAATCAGAATGGAGTTATAGTTGATCCTGGCCTTCGAGTTCCAATTGAGGATTTGGATCCAAATATTAGGGATGCTATAAAAAGATAGTATATTTTGATGGGTCCATGTCAACCAAAAGGTCATAGTTATCCACAAAGAATAATATGTGGGCGCAATCGGCGATTTCAGGAAGATTGGTTTAATAATCATGCATGGTTGGAGTACAGTATTGCCAAGGATGCATCCTTTTGTTTTTATTGATACCTCTTTAAGCAACCAAGAGCTGAAAATTATGGTGTTGATTCCTTCACAAATGTTGGGTTCCGTGGATGGAAGGATGGTCGCAAATTAATTGAGGGACATGATAAAGGAGTTGCTCATAATAATGCTAGAAGGCATTATGAAGATTACAAAAATCAGAGGCAAAGTGTGCCATATGCTACGACATTCGGTGCCAATAAGGTGGACAATGAATATAAAAGTCGTATGATTGTTATACTTGAAGTTATCAGATTTCTTTTGCTTCAAGCTCTTTCATTTCGCAGACATGATGAGTCCTCTTCCTCAAGCAACAAGGTAAATTTTTTAGAGATGATAGAATGGTATAAGAGCAAGGATAAAAATGTTGCACATTTGCTCCATACTAATCAAATGACTTCACCGTCAATTCAAAAAGACTTGTGCAAAGCTTGTGATGATTTGACCAGCAAAGCTATTATTGAAGATATTGGAGATAGAAACTTTTCAGTTCTTGTTGATGAGGCCCGAGATGCATCTATAAAGGAACAAATGGCTGTTATATTGAGGTATGTTAATGCACGAGGTCAAGTTATTGAAAGATTTCTTGGTATTGAAGGGGTTGCTGACACGACCTCATATTCTCTAAAGCAAGCTTTGGATTCTATGCTTGCTTTTCATAGGTTGTCAATATCCAGATTGCGTGGACAAGGGTATGATGGGGCATCAAATATGAGAGTAGAATTTCATGGACTGCAAAGAAGAATATTAGATGAGAATCCATATGCTTTTTACATACATTGTTTTGCCCATCAATTGCAACTAGTTATTGTTTTAGTTGCCAAGTGTTGTTCCTCAGTGTTTGATTTTTTTCATACATCTACTCTAATTGTGAACACTGCCAATGCATCCTGTAAGCGAATGGATCAATTGGCCCAACAACACCATGAAAATTTAGTGAACATGTTGGATAGAGGTGAACTTGTTTCCGGGAGAGGGAAAAATCAAGAAACCAACCTTGTGCGATCTGGGGATACTCGATGGGGTTCACATCATAAGACCTTATGTCGTATTCTTCACATGTGGGATGTAGTTCTAGAGGTGTTAGAGATTGTATCCGATGATGCCTCTAGTGGGGGAAAGAAATACATAGAAGCTGGATTGTTAAAACAAATGGAGAGTTTTGAGTTTGTTCTTGTATTGCATCTTATGATCAGACTATTGGGCAAAGCTAATGATTTGTCACAGTGTTTGCAAAGGAAGGATCAAAATATTGTTCGTGCTATAGGGTTGATTGGGACAACACTGAAGAAAATGAATGACATACGGGAGAATGGTTGGGACGAGTTATTTGCAAAGGTAGAAAACTTTTGTCTTCTACATCACATCATTGTGCCAAAGATGGATGATACATTAACTGTTCGAGGTCGCTCAAGAGGTCGTGGTGGACAGTTGATAACATATTTTCATCACTTCAAAAATGAAATCTTTAATGTTGTCCATGACCAAATAATTGTGGAATTAAATAATAGTTTTCCTGAAAGGTCCACTCAACTATTGAGATGCATTGCTTGTTTAGACCCACGGAATTCTTTTGCAAACTTTGATGTAGTGCGCCCAAATAAATGAGCCGTCCTTATCCTTACAATAGTAATACTAGCGTATAGTCTATGCTAACATAATAACACTACTATTTGTGTTAGTAGTACTTGTAGCAGTAATACTAGCATATAGGCGACGTACTTGTAGCAGCAATACTACACTACTACTACATTAACTAGTAAGATGCATGTACTAACGATACAACGAACCTAAAAGGCAATAAAATTAATTAGGATAATAAGATGTGCAAAAAAACATGAATATTTGTTTATTATTATTAATAAGCGCTGAAATCTTGGTAAGACGACAAATTAAAATGAAGTGAATATACATTAAGGACAATAATTTTCTGTAAAAGTTGAGTATCATTACAAATAAAATCATATCTATCTGATGTGCCTAATAATTTCTTGTATTTCTTCTAGAATGTTGTCTTTGGATTCATTGTCCTTATACTTCAATAATTCTACTAAGAATTTGGTCCTCAGGACGTTCCCATTCTGCACATTCATTATTACATATCATTGAACTTGATTAATAATCAATTATAGAAGAACGATATTGACAAATTATTAGAACAAATAGGGTACTCACGGTGCAAATGCAGGGTAACCTTATACCATTCCAAGCGTGCATAAAGTTGATAACAAGAAAGCCAGATAAATCCCTACAAATTAAAATAATACGTTGTTACATATATGCAGACAAAATTAATAAGTTGTTCGTGTTAAAAAAATTTACCAGTTTAATGTTCTTGGAACCCATGTTGGTACTATACGACGCCACATATAAATATCGTCTTTCCATGCAGGATTGGCCAATTCTATGGCATCATTCATATTATTGGCAATATAATGCATTTTATGGATACAATGCATGCTAGGATGATCACCCTTAAATCATGATGGTATAGGCATGGAGTCCATTATATAGATGCTTCTATTGTCCATGTTAAGTACATATAAGGTGAAGTGACCCAAGAAAGAATCAGACAATAGAATCTGTAAGTAAAAAAATAGTTCAAGTAAGAGAAAAAAACAAGATTACAAAAATGATGAAGGAGTATAGCTTACTTGTTTGCAATCCGAAACATCGTACTCCATGGCAGGCCAACATTCTAATAATTTTGCCAACATGTTGATATCTGGCTTTGCACGAAGGCGAGGGTCTCGACCAAATTTAGTTGTGGACTACTTTTTGTTAGTAAAATAATGATATAATGAACACACTTATATGAATAGACTAATTACTTCAACTTACAAAGAACTGTAGATCCATGTAGTGGTATTTGTCTTCCAACAAGAACAAGGCATCATTGCATGCGATCATCCGAACAGCCATGTTAAAACAATATGTATCCATCGGCTTATTTACATCCAATATATCTTTAAGTTTTTGAAGACTTAAAGAAATTGGATAAGGTTTAGTGCTCTGAATCCAATGTTTCCTATTAAATGAACATTTGTTTTTATAGTTAAAGCAAGAACATATGTGTTGAATATTTACCATGCATATACTGTATTAAATGAGAATTAACTTACTTTAAATATTTGGCATTGTCTATCCCCATGATATATGTGCATAATATAAATATCGATTCTTGTGTGTTTGTTGATGTTACTTTAGGAGGCAGAACATATGGAGATATATATGGTTCAATCTGATGTGATGTATTTGACGATTTAGATAACTCACATGGAGTATCGATTATTTGAACATCACTTGAACTCTCTCCATCTTCATCCACATTGTAGTCAAGATTTTGATGTCTTTTTTTGTGTTTAATCTCAAGTCCCATAATATTGCAGGTAGCTTAAACCTAAACATTGTTATATCATCATGCAAGTATATAAATTAGAACAAAAGAAACATTGTTCCTATAAATATATGTCCTCTACCTGAGTTACGTTATCAGATAGGGAAGATCCTGTCTAGTATTCCATATAGTTTATCATCCATAGCCCGCAAGATACCCTAATATGAAATTTAACAGATCAGGTGAGTTTCTATGTATACATGAAAATAAATACAACCAATTTTGTAGAGTTGTGGTCACATGAATTTTACCCATCGGTTTGCATTTGTGTTGTGATCTTCTCTATAACTGGCCATGATGCAACATCAAGGTTAGACCACTTGCCTTGGTAAAGCTCTTTATGTTCTGCTGCAAGTTTAATCTGTCTTTCTAGACCTTTTAACTATGTGTATATATAAAACATATCAAGATTTATAGATAACAAATAATGTAATGATGAAATAATCATAATATAAAAGAAATAATTACTCACTGTAGTATAAAGGTCTCGGCGATCCGTTATTTGTTGTCCCATAGAATCGAGTACATGTACCTCACTTTTTTTTGCATTCAGAACTGCCAGGTACCAGTGAAAATTTTCTATATTTATTGGAATGAACACCTTCATAGAACATACATTAACATTAATTTGTAAGTATTGTGCACCAATATATTACATATTACATATATTAAAAATGAGCTGAGTTTTAGGTCAATCATGTCAGACTGTAAATATTTGTCCACCCTTTTTTCAATTGTGTCTTCCTTACAATTTAAGAGCACCTTAGGGTCGCCATCACGCTTAAGCAGACTGGAAATGAATGTGTTCTCCAAGAAGACCTTTCCACCTTCTCTATGAAGTAAATGCTCTTCATCCCTAATACAGTGTATATATGCACTGAGGACCTGTACACCAAAAGAATACAATTAGCAGATCAAATATACATGCTAGCTTTAAATTTGTATACCATACTGTATAATAGGATAATTATAAATATATATACTTTATTACTGTATATAATATGGACATACAGATGTACTTACTTCGTCAGACAATTGGATGTCACCATGAAAAAGACATTCCATATCATTTCTGTTTAACCATGCACTGTCGATGTTCACCACAACTTGTTTCCCCGGTAATGTGTTAATGTATTCAATAAGCTGAACATCTTCTGAGGTGCACTTATAATCTGTTGGGGACTTGTTCTCAAATGCTATGAGTCAAGAACAAGGCAACACGAAGTATTAAATGTTAAAGTCATTCGTCCTTCGAAGCATTATTTCCCTTAGGATATAACGATCTTCGGACGAAGGTCATGAAGGACGTACCTTCATGATCACGGTTGTAAAATAATGAAAGATGAAACATATAAGATTATACAAACAAACATGTAATGTCATTCATATGTTATCATTATGTAAACTTGAATATTTAAATATAACATTTAATTACATTTATACCTTCGGCTTGACAGAAGGCAAAAAACAAGTGTTGCGCGTGAGCAATTACAGGATAGCGTGAACAGTACAGGGGTACTGTTCATCTATTTATAGGCATGGGACGCAGCCCGATCGAAATTACAATCATGCCCTCGACAAATAACTATAAACATGACACAAACTATCATGGACGGATTGGTCTTTTCCTCTTTAGGTCGGTGCAGCCCTTCGTCTCAATGCATGTCATTATGCCGAAGCTTCTTGGATCGTAGCTTCGGCCTGTACCTTCGTGTTGTGTCTGCTTATGTGTTAACTTGCTTAGAGGACCTTCGGCTACGAAGCAGACCCCCAACATAATCTATACAATGCAAAATATTATACTTAATAAGCAAATGATATATGCGAAAACCAATAAGATGCAATAAGGCAAGAACAAAAAATTACCTTCAGAGACAACTCGAGCTACATTCAATTTCTTTGGTTTTTTATGTTGTGATATTCTAATAAGTGTGTCCAAAGCATCTTGTTTGTTCTGCTCTACCATATCCGCATCAGAACTTATTTGACTTGATTCATTTTGAACATCCAAAGATGTCAGGTGTATCACATCTATATGAGGAGTGAATGAAACATAAGTCTCTTGACAAAAGCATTTTTAGGAGTACCCATAAGACAATATTTACATTTATGAGTGTAGATAAGAGAGCCTACCCGGTTGTGGTCCAAGATCGGCTTCAGTTGACACTTTAACAGGATTGAAAATACAGTCAATGTCTAATCCCACAACAACGTGCGATTGTTTTGCATCATTACCAACACTGACCTTACTATCCTCGCTCTCTATATCTATGGCACACAAGAGAAGAATTAAGTGTCAAACAAATATTTATTATTACAGACCTTAGTTTTTTTGTAATTGATAATTGTGTTGAACAACCACTGCTAGCCACAACCTCATATGATGGTTCAGCAGTATTGCCAACATCGACATTTCCTTCCTCCACCTCTATATCCATTGTGATTTGGTCTGTATCCATCAGATTGAAAGTGTCAAACATAATTTTATTGACAGTATTTAGGTATATAAAGTACAAGGCTAATGGTCAAACATCATATTTCATGGATTGCTGTTCATAGATCAGAAAATCAGCAGGGGCCTCTGCGCGAAAAACTCTAAGACTCAGAGTGTTACTGCGTGGACTGTGGGTTCTATTTCACAATTTATGAGGGGTTCATATACAATTATACCCGAGCGAAAAGGTATCTATTGCCCAGAGCCGTCCGATAAGGGACGATCGGTTTGGATTAAAATCTGAAGCGCACACAACGCTGACCTACGGATCAGGAATCAACGGTAGAGAGTCCCTAGAGCGATCTGACCGCCCATCACCAGATCAACCGCACGGATTCAATCACGCATAAAGGGGATCCCATGATTTCATCAGAACTGTCCAACATCTATCTCGCGGTTCAAAACATTTAACAACTCTCTGAATCCTGGCCGCTCATCCAGACATCAACGACACACGGGTCGTCTTCCTCCTAGAACACCGAGCTACGGCGGTAGCGCAAACCCGACGAGCGGCGAGCAGGCGGTACTCGGCCACAGTATGAAGTATGCACTAATCTAGCGCGGTACAGGAACAATGGCTAATTACAAGTTCGCAACCATACCGGTGTCAGTCGCGTGTGCAGAGACGTCCACGGAAGATCGGTGCGACGGAGCACCCAGGTTCGGCAAGGTTGATGCGTCGGCGCACCTACACGGCGATGCTCAGCTGACCACCGTCGTACGTGAACTGTCGCGGAGCGCTTCTCCCACCCAAGTCTGCCCTCGACGACAGATCCAACCCACCGGTGGCCACAACCTATATTTTTCTCTCTCTCTCCCTCTCTCCAGTCGGCTGTTTCAGTGGCGGCTAATATCGTATGGTGTAAACCTTCCAAGCTTCGTGCGAGGGAAGGCAGCGGTCGGTTGTTGTATCCTGGCGCCCACGATCCCATACACACACGACCTGTGGAACGATCCGCGCAACGGCGCGCGATTTTCCCGGAGAAGAGAAACAGTAGCGCGCGTGGTAGGCGGTTGGCAGTGGACCCCCCAGTCGGCGCAGGGTGCAATCCGAGGTATGGGCTGCGCGATTAAGGGAGAGTGAAGGTGGTATTGGGCCGAAACTGTGTAGTGAGCCACGTTATCTTCTATTTCCCTTTTCTTTTTCTGATTTTGCCTTTTCCTTTATATTTTTCTTTCAAATTTAAATTTCAAATTTCAATTTACTGAAAACTGTGTTTTTTTAAACTGTCTGTTCTCCACTCTGCAAATTCTCCACTTCGTAATAGCACTTACAATCCCTTTTTGATCTTACGTCTTATTCTCTCAATCGATCTGTAGCCTCAAAAAGTTTAGCCAAGCGCAGACGCTACAATACAGCGAAATGTGGAAACCATTTGACCGAGCTCCCCGCCTCACCCCCTAACGCTTCGTTTGTTTGACACTGATGGGTGATTCTGCTCGCTGCTCAGGGCCGCCCAGCTTAATCTATGATTAGCACATGTTTAACAACTCGTGTCAAGAAAAAATTGGAGAAATACACCGTACATACAATTTTATAGACAACAATACCAGTAGTTACCTCAAGGTACGAGATGAACAAGTGCAATAAGAAAGCGTTATATCCTAAACACATAGGAATCATCGCAAGATAGCTTCTCGGCATCAAGAGAAGCCATATAACTCAAAACTTCAAGGTTTATATATCTCCTCTATCTGGACAAAATAATAATAATAATAATCTCAGAACGATAATCGATATCAAATTACCATAGATCTCACCGTGACATTGGCACTCTACACATTTTCCACACTAAACGTATCAAAAAGAGTAGAACCATCATGCGTATAACTCAGCCAGATCGTTCTGGTACGTCTTCCTGATCACCTCCCTCTTGAGTTTGAGGGCAGCAGTGACAAGTCCCGACTCGGGGGTCCATGGCTTTGGTATCAGCTTGATTTTGACTGGTATTTCAAACTTCTCAAGTCGCGCTTGCTTCGCAGCCTGGAAAATAACAAGTGCATCGAGTGCAATCAAAATTGTTGTCTTAACGGTGCACAGGATTTGTCTCGCTTGACATGCTTGCAGCTTTCAGCACACACGTGGAAAAAGGAAGAGAGAACTTCCCAAGGATATCAACGTATATGAGACAACATAATCCTGGTTTACCTTATTTCACCACCACTGCTTATGAAACACACTCGGCAGTGTTAATGGCCTTTGTGAAATTGAAACTAATAAAAACTCTCTGGATGAGTATGTTTTATGCTGTGCTAGGTGACTGTTTATTCCTTTCAGAAACACTACAAAATAGTTTCCTATTGCCATATTTATATTGTTGCTAAAATTACCGGGAAAAACACTTCTAGGAGACCAGCTGTAATAGTGTCGGCGTTTCGAGACCGGGGGTCCCTAAGCCGACGAGTGAGTGTACCGCGTGCCCTAGCCCAGATGGGTCGAGCGCGTGGGCGAGCGCGAAGGGGGGAAAGCGAGGTGGCCGGAGACGGGTCGTGAGAGAGGTGGAAATCCCGCGGCCTTCGTGTTCGTCCCGCGCCCAGGTCGGGTGCGCTTGCAGTAGGGGGTTACAAGCGTTCACGCGGGTGAGGGAAGCGAGCGGCCTCAAGAGAGCGCCTGCCCCGTCCTTGTCCCCGCGCGGCCAACCTTCTCTAAGAAGGCCCTGGTCCTTCCTTTTATATGCGTAAGGAGAGGATCCAGGTGTACAATGGAGGTGTAGCAGAGTGCTACGTGTCCAGCGGGGGAGAGCTAGCGCCCTAAGTACATGCCAATGTGGTAGCCGGAGAGATCTTGGCACCCAGCTGGTGTGGTGTCGTGGCTGTCGGAGGAGCAACGGAGCCTGGCGGAGGGACAGCTGTCGGAGCGGTTGGGTCCTTGCTGACGTCCCCCCGCTTCCGTAAGGGAGCTGAGAGCCGCCGTCGTCACGGGGCTAGCGGGGCGCCATCATTGCCTATCTGGCGGAGCTAGCCAGATGGGACACCGGTCTTGTTCTCTGCGACCCGAGTCGGCTCGGGGTAGGGTGATGATGGCGCTTCCTGTTGACGTGGCGGGCTTGTGCCCTAGGTCGGGCGACGTGGAGGCTCCTCAGAAGCCGAGGTCGAGTCTGTCTTTCATGGCCGAGGCCGAGCCCGAGCTCCTGGGTCGGGCGAGGCGGAGGCCGTTCGGCAGAGGCCAGGGCGGAGTCCGACCCCTGGGGTCGGGCGAAGCGGAGTTCTTCGTCTTCTGGGGCCTAGCCCGAGTCCGAGCCCTGGGTCGGGCGGAGCGGAGTTCGCCGTCTTCCGGGGCCTTAGCCCGAGTCCGAGCCCTGGGTCCGGCGGAGCGGAGTTCGCCGTCTTCCGGGGCCTTAGCCCGAGTCCGAGCCCTGGGTCGGGCGGAGCGGAGTTCGCCGTCTTCCGGGGTCTCAGCCCGAGTCCGAGCCCTGGGTCGGGCGGAGCGGAGTTCGCCGTCTTCCGGGGCCTTAGCCCGAGTCCGAGCCCTGGGTCGGGCGGAGCTTCCTATGGCGCCTTTGGCAAGGCCTGACTGCCTGTCAGTCTCACTCTGTCAAGTGGCACTTTGCGTTAAATGCTCCTGCGACTCGGTCGGTCGGCGCGGCGATTTAGTCAGGGTTGCTTCTTAGCGAAGGCAAGGCCTCGGGCGAGCCGGAGATGTGTCTGCCGTTAAAAGGGGGCCTCGGGCGAGACGGAAACCCCTCGGGGTCGGCTGCCCTTGCCCGAGGCTAGGCTCGGGCGAGGCGTGATCGAGTCGCTCGTATGGACTGATCCCTGACTTAATCGCACCCATCAGGCCTCTGCAGCTTTATGCTGATGGGGGTTACCAGCTGAGAATTTGGTGTCTTGAGGGTACCCCTAATTATGGTCCCCGACAGTAGCCCCCGAGCCTCGAAGGGAGTGTTAGCACTCGCTTGGAGGCTTTCGTCGCACTTTTTTGCAAGGGGACCAGCCTTTCTCGGTTGCATTTTGTTCCGGTGGGTGCGCGCGAGCGCACCCGCCGGGTGTAGCCCCCGAGGCCTCGGAGGAGTGGTTTCACTCCTTCGAGGTCTTAATGCCTTGCGTAATGCTTCGGCTAGTCTGGTGGTTCCCTCATGCGAACTGGCCGTAGCCCGGGTGCACGGTCGGGGCCCAAGTTCTCGGGCTGGTATGTTGACGCTGTCAACGGTTCGGCCGGAGCCGGGTTTGTGAGAGCAGCCCCCGAGCCTCCGCACAGGGCGAGAGGGCGATCAGGGACAGACTCGGCTTTTTTACATACGCCCCTACGTCGCCTTTCCGCAAGGAGGAGGGGGGAGAGCGCCATGTTACCCTCGATGGGCACCGAACATGGTGTCTCCGGTGAGCTGCAAGCGGGTAATCCGAGTGGACATCCGTGCCCCGTTCGTTGGGGGTCGGCTAGGGGCCCAGAGGCATGCCCAAAAGTACCTACGGGTGATCTGCCGGACCCGGTCCCCTGGCGACGGGGTCCGAGGGCTCGATGCCTCCCTCCGATGGGATTCCGTTACAAGATCGCTCCCGCTAGTCCCGGAAATGTCCTAGGGTACCTCGGGAGCGCAGCCCGAGCCTTGGTTATGTATCGAACGTACCCCTGGTCATCCCTCGCTCGGTGTCTGAGGCGACTGTGAACCCTTCGGGGGCCAGCCTTCGAACCCCTGATCAGTAATGGGCACGGAGCCCGAGTAGCCTGAGGCGGCCGTGGAACCCTTCGGGGGGCCGGCCTTCGAACCTCTGACCAGTAGTGGGTGTAGGGCCCACGCGATCTGAGGCGGCTGTTGAACCCTTCGGGGGGCCAGCCTTCGAACCTCTGATCAGTAAGAAGGCTCGGAGCCTAGTTCCTTCACGGGGAAGGATCCCTTTCGGGGTATCCCCCTTTCCCGGTCCCTGTCGCAAGAGATAGAGAAAGAGGAAAAAAGGAAAAAGGATACGAAACCGAACGACGCGGCGTACCTTTTTTGGTGCGGTTGTTTTGGCGAAGGCGAAGCGTCGTCCGCTGCTCCTGCCAGAAACGCCGCCTGTCCAGCCGCGGAGTAGATGCGACGGGGCGAGTAGTTGGCGGGGCTGCCGTTGCACGTGCGTGAGCCATTCGAGGAACGGATCTCGGGCGCGTTGTCTTCACGCCGTGAGAGGGGGTTCTCTCGCTGCCTCCGGATGGGACATGAGCTTGGCTGACGACGTGACCGCTGCTCCCGCGCGCCTGCCACCGTCATTACTGCCGGCCCGCTTTTGACCGCGTTGACCGCTGCGTCAGGCTGGCGCTGCTTGGTCGCGCGCTGGGTCGCCTCGAGTCGCGGTATTGGTTCCGCAATCGAGGAGGCGCGGTGGTGGCGCAAGTGGTACAGTTGCTTGCATGCAGCATCCGGCGCGCCGGTCACGCGACGCGTGGGCCTGGGCCTCCATGCTGGCGTGTCGGGAGTCGGAGAGGCGCGTCCACTTGGCGCGGTTGCATGCCGCCTGCATGGCTGCCCGCCCCTTTCGCCCGTTGGTCTGGGCAAAAGTGGAGGGTCACTTGTAACCGCTGGGCGGTTGCGTGCACCACGCGCGGCGGTTTGGCTTCTTCTGCTCGGAGCCGGTCTGCATGACATGCGGGACCTAGCCCCCGCGCCGCAGGGGAGGGCTTTGGAGCGTGTTGGAGAAGACTCAGCCCGTGACGGTTGGGGGTGCAAGCAGGGAGAGTCGCCTTTTAAAAGGAGGGCGACCCCTTTCGTAAGGCGACCATGTCTTCTTCCTCCCTTATGCACCGTGTTTTTCCACCTTTCAAGCCCCCGGATGGGGGAAACCGCCGTCTTTTCGCCCCATCGTTGGAGGAACGCAACTCCGTGGGAGTTGGTACCTTTCAGCCATCGTTCGGCGTCAAGGATTTTCATCACACAGCCCGGTTGCTCCCCTCCGCTGGTGGTCACCCAAGACGGTGACCTCCAGCTCCTGGATGGGGAGAGGCAAACCGGGCTGTGATCCCGGTCCCGCCCTCAGTGTTGAGGGTGTTCGTCATCCTCGCTGGGGCGGGGAGCGAGGCGAGCCGGGGCTCCACCTCCTGCGCGGGTCGGCGGACCACCTCTTCTTCCAGCTTCTGGTGGTGGCAATCGCCCTTTAGCCCTACGGCGGAGACGTCCTCCAGCCATGCCGGGGAAGGCGAATTGTTGCTGCCCAGCTAGGATGCAACATTCCGTCCTCTTCCTCGCATTCGCGGCGAGGACGGCTGCGAGGATCTGCCAGGATGCTTGGGGGCGTCCCGCGTTTTGCTGGTGATTCGCCCAGAGCTTGTCGCTCCACGGGCTTCCCCGGCGGGGAGGTTGTCCATACCCGTGGAGACGGAACCGGAGTTCCGTTTGTAATGGCACTTCGAGTGCCAGTGTTTTTGTTCATTACGGCTTTCGGGGCCTGAACATGTATGTAACTTCGGCACGGAGCCGTGTTTTTTCCTCATTTTTGAGCACTAAGACTCGTCTGTTGATTATCTGAACCGCTTCACCAAGCATGAGTCGCCCCGTGTCAAGGTGACGAGTGAGGTATCTGTATCCCAGAGGCGTAGGAGTCCCTCGGCTCGGTCGGCCTTGCTGTCTGAGGTTCCTCTAGTTAGTTAAAGAGACCCCTCGGCCGCTCTTCGACGAGCCGAGGCCAGGGGTAGCGATATCAGTATGAACAGAGGCGGAGTTGGCTCGAAAATGAAACCTGGTTGGCCGGAGCCTAGCCGGGTTGTCCGTTGGCAGGATCGACGTCGGAGTTGATCAGCCGAGGCTTCGGACCAGGCTGGCGCCCTCGGAAGATGGTTGGCCGAGGCCCTAGGGGTAACCGGCCGAGCCGCCTGCTTGGGCCGGATTCCCGGAGAAGTCCCTGGCAGCGATTGCCCGGGCGTGGTGATGACGTTTTCCTTCAGAGCGGAGACCCTCGGACCGCGTCGCCGTCCGAGGCTAGGTCGGGCCTCGCCGAAGTTGCCGTCGATGCCGAGGGTGTTGCTGCCCCCTTCCAGCGTCAAGACTCGAGCCTGCAGGATCAGATTGTCTTGTAGCGTGTGCCTTGTGCGGCCGTCGAGGCCAGAACACACACCCTCGCTGCGTTGTAAAGCTGCGTCTCTTTTCCTCTTGTTTCGAGTATCTGGACTTTTTGTCGGTAACAGGGATGTTAGTGCGAGCGAGAGTTGCTTCTCGCGGAAGGTGATGAGTGAGGTATCCGTATCCCGGAGGCGTGGGAGTCCCTTGGCTCGGTCGGCCTTGCCGCTTACGCGTACTTTCACCCGTCCATGAGGCCCTGTCACCGACTCGGTCGAGAAGGCTCGAAGGATCGATTCGGCAGAAGGGCTTCCGAACGTAAAGACTTGTTCGATCCGCGGAGCCACTTTATCCGAACGCGAGTTACTTATCGCAGAAGGTGATGAGTGAGGTATCCGTATCCCGGAGGCGTAGGAGTCCCTCGGCTCAGTCAGCCTTGGCTGCTTACGTGTACTCCGTCGTTTCCAGGACCCACTTTTCGAAGTAGTCAAAAAGCACGAAAGATATTCTGGTAAAAGAGATTTTTTTTTCGAGGAAAATTTTGACGCAGAGGGGGTTTCCCCCCTTTTAGCCCCCGAGGGAGGGCCGGGCTTTGCCGAGGCGAGGCCGACCCTTCCTTGTTGACTAAACTTTGCGTGGGTGCGAGGTATATGAACAACTTGGAAACATCTTAAGGGTAGAAGCGACGTAGTTGTTGGATGTTCCAAGCGTTGCCGTAGACCTCGCCTTGACTGTTGGCCAGCTTGTACGTTCCAGGCTTCAGAACTTTGGCGATGACGAATGGCCCCTCCCAGGGGGGCGTGAGCTTGTGCCTCCCTCGGGCGTCTTGCCGCAGCCGAAGCACCAGGTCGCCCACCTGGAGGTCTCGGGGTCGGACCCCTCGGGCGTGGTAGCGTCGCAGGGACTGCTGATACCGCGCCGAGTGTAGTAAGGCCCTGTCCCGAGCCTCTTCCAGCTGGTCCAGCGAGTCTTCTCGGCTAGCTTGGTTGCTTTGATCGTCGTAGGCCCTCGTCCTCGGGGAGCCGTATTCCAGGTCAGTGGGCAAGACGGCCTCGGCCCCGTAGACCAGGAAGAACGACGTGAAACCCGTGGCTCGGCTCGGCGTGTCCTCAGGCTCCAGACCACCGAGGGGAGTTCCTTCATCCATCGCTTGCCGAACTTGTTGAGGTCGTTGTAAATCCGAGGCTTGAGCCCTTGTAGAATCATGCCGTTGGCACGCTCTACTTGCCCATTCGACATGGGATGAGCTACGGCAGCCCAGTCCACCCGGATGTGGTGATCCTCGCAAAAATCCAAGAATTTTCTGCCGGTGAACTGGGTGCCGTTGTCGGTGATGATGGAGTTTGGGACCCCGAAGCGATGGATGATGTTGGTGAAGAACGCCATCGTCTGCTCGGACCTGATGCTGTTCAGGGGTCGGACCTCGATCCACTTGGAGAATTTGTCGACGGCGACCAGCAGGTGCGTGTAGCCCCCGGGCGCCTTCTGCAGAGGGCCGACGAGGTCCAGACCCCACACAGCGAAGGGCCAGGTGATGGGTATCGTCTGCAGAGCCTGAGCGGGCAGGTGGGTCTGCTTCGCATAGAATTGACACCCTTCGCAGGTGCGGACAATTCTAGTGGCGTCAGCCACCGCCGTCGGCCAGTAGAAGCCTTGCCGGAAAGCGTTCTCGACGAGGGCTCGAGGCGCTGCATGATGGCCGCAAGCCCCCGAGTGTATCTCTTGCAGGAGTTCCTGACCTTCGGCGATGGAGATGCATCGCTGGAGGATGCCCGAGGGGCTGCGGTGGTAGAGCTCCTTCTCATCGCCCAGCAAGACGAACGACTTGGCGCGTCGCGCTACCCGCCGAGCCTCGGCTTGGTCGAGGGGTAGCTCTCCTTGGCGGAGATATTGTAGGTACGGGGTCTGCCAATCTCGATTAGGCGTGACCCCGCTCCGCTCCTCCTCGATGCGCAGCGCCTCACCCTCGGGGGCCAAGGGTACCTTGGGCTGAACCGAGGACGCCTCGGGCTGGGCCGAGGGTACCTCGGACTCGGGCGTGTCGTTGATCTTGACGGAGGGTTGGTGCAGATCTCGGGAGAAGACGTCCGGGGGAACCGTCGTTCGCCCCGAGGCTATTTTTGCCAGCTCGTCCGCAGTCTCGTTGTAGCGCCGGGCGATGTGGTTAAGCTCGAGCCCATAGAACTTGTCTTCCAGGCGCCGAACCTCATCGCAGTAGGCCTCCATCTTCGCGTCGCGGCAGTGGGAGTTCTTCATGACTTGGTCGATGACGAGTTGCGAGTCGCCGCGAGCGTCGAGGCGTCGGACCCCTAGCTCGATGGCGATTCGCAATCCGTTGATCAGAGCTTCGTACTCAGCCACATTGTTGGACGCCGGGAAATGGAGGCGCAACACGTAGCGTAGGTGTTTCTCGAGGGGTGAGATGAAGAGCAGGCCCGTGCCGGCTCCCGTCTTCATCAGCGACCCGTCGAAAAACATGGTCCAGAGCTCCGGTTGGATCGGAGCCGTCGGCAGCTGGGTGTCGACCCATTCGGCTACGAAGTCCGCCAATACCTGGGACTTGATGGCCTTCCGAGGGGCGAACGAGATTGTCTCGCCCATGATTTCCACCGCCCACTTTGCGATCCTGCCCGAGGCCTCTCGGCACTGGATGATCTCCCCCAGGGGGAAGGATGACACCACAGTTACCTGATGAGACTCGAAGTAATGTCGCAACTTTCGCCTCGTCAGGATCACTGCATACAGTAGCTTCTGAACTTGTGGGTAGCGGATCTTGGTTTCGGACAGCACCTCGCTGACGAAGTAAACTGGCCTCTGAACGGGCAATGCATGCCCCTCTTCTTGCCTTTCGACCACAATCGCGGCGCTAACCACCTGAGTGGTCGCGGCGACGTAGACCAAGAGGGCTTCTCCATCAGCTGGGGGTACCAAGATAGGCGCCTTGGTGAGGAGCGCCTTCAGGTTCCCGAGAGCTTCCTCGGCCTCAGGGGTCCAAGTGAAGCACTCGGCCTTCCTTAAGAGGCGGTACAGAGGCAGGCCTCTTTCGCCGAGGCGTGAGATGAAACGGCTCAAGGCCGCGAGACATCCCATGACCCTCTGTACACCTTTTTAGTCCTTGATGGGCCCCATGCTGGTGATGGCTGCGATCTTCTCCGGGTTGGCTTTGATGCCCCGCTCGGAGACGATGAACCCCAGGAGCATGCCTCGGGGCACCCCGAAGACACACTTCTCGGGATTGAGCTTGACGTCCTTTGCCTTGAGACACCGGAATGTCACTTCAAGGTCGGAGAGGAGGTCGGAGGCTTTCCTTGTCTTGACTACGATGTCATCGACGTAGGCCTCGACCGCCTCCTGGCTAGAGGCAAACTTGGTGGCGATGTCCATCAGCTCGTTCGCCCTGGTGGGGGTCTTGCGACCCAACTTGCTCACCAGGTCGCGGCAGGTGGTGCCGGCAAGGAACGCGCCGATGACATCTGAGTCGGTGATGTTGGGCAGCTCGGTGCGCTGCTTCGAGAATTCCCGGGTGTTGCCGGCAGCTTCGGAGGTCCCAGGAATTCCCGAGGCGCACGTACGTGCCCTGGAAATTGCCGGCGAAGGCTTGGACCAAATCATCCCAGTTGGAGATCTGCCCCGGAGGCAGGTGCTCCAACCAGGCACGAGCAGTGTCGGAGAGGAACAGGGGGAGGTTGCGGATGATGAGGTTGTCGTCGTCCGTTCCACCCAGTTGGCAGGCCAGGCGGTAGTCTGCGAGCCACAATTCCGGCCTCGTTTCCCCCGAGTACTTTGTGATGGTAGTCGGGGGTCGGAACCGGGCCGGAAATGGCGCCCGCCGGATGGCCTGGCTGAAGGCCTGCGGACCGAGTGGTTCGGGCGAGGGACTCCGATCCTCCCCGCTGTCGTAGCGTCCCCCATGCCTGGGGTGGTAGCCTCGGCGCACCCTTTCGTCGAGGCGGGCCCGACGGTCGCGACGATGGTGCTCGTTGCCGAGGTGGCCCGGGGCCGCAGGCGCGGTGTTGCGCGTGCGCCCGGTGTAGACCGAGGCTTCCTGCATGAATCGGGAAGTCGCGGCATGAGGTTCCGAGGGGTACCCCTGCCTTTGGGAGGCAGAGCTCTCGGCCCGCCGGGCCGCAGCGCCTTCCAGGAGATTCTTGAGCTCTCCCTGGATTCGCCGACCCTCGGTGGTTGATGGTTCTGGCATCGCGCGGAGGAGCATCGCTGCGGCTGCCAGGTTCTGACCGACCCCGCTGGATGCGGGTGGCGGCCTGTCCCTGACATCGTTGGCGACGCGGTGCTGGAAACCCTGGGGTAGGTGACGTATTTCTCCGGTCGGGGGTTGGCCCGCCCATACCTGCCCGACGTCCCGGCGGATCGACTCGAGCGCTCCTGCTCCCTCGTCGAGCCTGGCCTGCGCCCCGCGGACTTGCTCGAGCTGTGGGTCGTGACCCCCCGCCGGAACGGGGACCACAGCTAGCTCCCGCGGGATGTCGGCGCGAGGCACCGGCCTAGGGAGATCACCGTCCTCCGGCATGCCGAGATGGTTGCCTTCGGAGGGATCCCCTAGCTCGACGTGGAAACATTCGCGGCTTGGGCCGCAGTCCTTGTCGTCAAGGCTGCGGCTGCCGTCGGAACAGTCGGAGAGGCAGTAGTCACATGCGGTCATAAAGTCCCGCATGGCACTGGGGTTGCCAAATCCAGAGAAATCCCAACAGACGCTGGGATCGTCATCTTCCTCGGACCCAGAGGGCCCGTAGGTCGAGACGTCCGTCAATCGGTCCCAAGGCGACCGCATACGAAACCCCAGAGGGGTTGCACTCGCCTCAACGTGAGCGCCCGCCAAAGCGAGTTCGCTAGGCGGGTTGAGGCCGAGTCGAAATGACGTAGGATGGGAATCAGTCGGTACCTTTTGGTCGACGAGGAGCGACATAGTCACGTCGGGGACTGATTGCACCGTCGTCTTGGGTACGAGGGTGACGTCCTGCAGGCCCTCCTCGAGCGTGCTGGCGTCGTCAAATTGCTCGGGATTGGCGTGTCGCGGGGGGACGGCGCTCGCCTTCGTCTCGAACGCGAGGTCGACGCCCGACGCGCCCTCCGTTGGGGCGCTGGGGACGTCGATTCTCTCGACAGCCGACGGAGCGCGGCCTCCCGCTCGGCCTTGGTTGCCCCGCCTCCTCCTCCGATGGCGGGGGAGAGGACGGGGCGAGCTCGAATGTTATTCTTCCACCACGCGGGGAAGACGTCGTCGATTCCGCCACCGGTGGGCGGGCTGTCGGCCGCCATTGTCGTCGTCGTCGCGCGGCGGTGGAAGGAGTATCATGTCGTAGCTGCCGTCGAGAGACATGAACTCGAGACCCCCGAAACGGAGCACCGTCCCGGGTTGGAGAGGTCGTTGGAGGCTGCCCATCTGGAGCTTGACGGGAAACTGCTCATCAACACGCAGCAGGCCCCTACCTGGCGCGCCAACTGTCGGCGTTTCGAGACCGAGGGGTCCCTAAGCCGACGAGTGAGTGTGCCACGTGCCCCAGCCTAGATGGGTCGAGCGCATGGGCGAGCGCGAAGGGGGGAAAGCGAGGTGGCCGGAGACGGGTCGTGAGAGAGGTGGAAATCTCGCGGCCTTCGTGTTCGTCCCGCGCCCAGGTCGGGTGCGCTTGCAGTAGGGGGTTACAAGCGTCCACGCGGGTGAGGGAAGCGAGCGGCCTCAAGAGAGCGCCTGCCCCATCCTCGTCCCCGCGCGGCCAACCTTCTCTAAGAAGGCCCTGGTCCTTCCTTTTATAGGCGTAAGGAGAGGATCCAGGTGTACAATGGGGGTGTAGCAGAGTGCTACGTGTCCAGCGGGGGAGAGCTAGCGCCCTAAGTACATGCCAATGTGGCAGCCGGAGAGATCTTGGCACCCAGCTGGTGTGGTGTCGTGGCTGTCGGAGGAGCAACGGAGCCTGGCGGAGGGACAGCTGTCGGAGCGGTTGGGTCCTTGCTGACGTCCCCCCGCTTCCGTAAGGGAGCTGAGAGCCGCCGTCGTCACGGGGCTAGCGGGGCGCCATCATTGCCTATCTGACGGAGCTAGCCAGATGGGACACCGGTCTTGTTCTCTGCGGCCCGAGTCGGCTCGGGGTAGGGTGATGATGGCGCTTCCTGTTGACGTGGCGGGCTTGTGCCCTAGGTCGGGCGACGTGGAGGCTCCTCCGAAGCCGAGGTCGAGTCTGTCTTTCATGGCTGAGGCCGAGCCCGAGCTCCTGGGTCGGGCGAGGCGGAGGCCGTTCGGCAGAGGCCAGGGCGGAGTTCGACCCCTGGGGTCGGGCGAAGCGGAGTTCGTCGTCTTCTGGGGCCTAGCCCGAGTCCGAGCCCTGGGTCGGGCGGAGCGGAGTTCGCCGTCTTTCGGGGCCTTAGCCCGAGTCCGAGCCCTGGGTCGGGCAGAGCGGAGTTCGCCGTCTTCCGGGGCCTTAGCCCGAGTCCGAGCCCTGGGTCGGGCGGAGCGGAGTTCGCCGTCTTCCGGGGTCTCAGCCCGAGTCCGAGCCCTGGGTCGGGCGGAGCGGAGTTCGCCGTCTTCTGGGGCCTTAGCCCGAGTCCGAGCCCTGGGTCGGGCGGAGCTTCCTATGGCGCCTTTGGCAAGGCCTGACTGCCTGTCAGTCTCACTCTGTCAAGTGGCACTTTGCATTAAATGCTCCTGCGACTCGGTCGGTCGGCGCGGCGATTTAGTCAGGGTTGCTTCTTAGCGAAGGCAAGGCCTCGGGCGAGCCGGAGATGTGTCTGCCGTTAAAAGGGGGCCTCGGGCGAGACGGAAACCCCTCGGGGTCGGCTGCCCTTGCCCGAGGCTAGGCTCGGACGAGGCGTGATCGAGTCGCTCGTATGGACTGATCCCTGACTTAATCGCACCCATCAGGCCTCTATAGCTTTATGCTGATGGGGGTTACCAGCTGAGAATTAGGTGTCTTGAGGGTACCCCTAATTATGGTCCCCGACAAATAGTGAATCAAGCCAAAAATATAATGATAGGTTCCTGGAAAAAATCAAAGCATGGATGAGTGGAAGATCAATGGATGCTAAACCCTTTTCTTTCATACAAATCCACTTCCAATAAGTGTGGAGTCAGGTATGAACGTGTGGTGATCCAACATAGTAAAGAAAACAGATGCTGACAGGTGAACAGAAAACACGAACCTTTGCTAAAGATCCAAGCACTTATTTAACAGCCTCTTGCTTCTGGCACAAATCTGAGAAATCGCAGTATTTGGTTCCTTGCTGTGAAGCCTAGCTTTCCAGCTCAATGTATGCAGCCACCACGAGAGCAACACAGTAATTGTGGAAAGGATCAGCATGGATCATAATGTTCTCCACATATGGGCTCACAATCAAAGCAGCCTCTACATGTCATCACCTAACAAGTTAAGCAGTGCAATTCAGCCAGTTGGACCAGAATAAGAATATTGCATACCTTCCCAAGAGATACATATTCGCCATGTTGAAGCTTCATGATATCTTTCTTACGGTCAATGATTTCAAGGCAGCCATCTGGATGGAACCGTCCGATATCGCCAGAATAGAACCATCTGCATACCTTTCTCATCATCCTTCACATAATATATGTGGTGTGTGGTTATTGTTACAGAAAGTGTGAAGAAGTTAAAGTTCAATGCCTGAAACAATCTATGAATATATTGGTAGGAGAACACCATACCTTGTAGACTTCATTTGTTTTAGCTTCATTCTTGAAATAGCCTTTAGTTATATTTGGACCTCCGATGACAATTTCTTCCCGAGGCATTGGCAAATCAGCAGTCAAGTATCCACCCTCAGGCCAGTCAATCAACTAAAAATACAGTGGCTGATATGTTAGGAAGTCAAGAACTGTGGGAGGTCAACAGTAAGAACTCATTCACTGTCACGAGAATAGATAAGATATCCCAGTGACCCAGTAAGGAAAGAAGTTCAACAAGACCAAAAAAATCTAAGCAGGTGCATGTAAATAATCTTGAAGCTAAGAACAACCAATAACTAAGGATGATTTCAACATACAAACATTGTTAGGCATAAAAAATACAAAATAGATCCGCACAGATAACATCGTGATAAAAATAGCTTTGCTACAAAAATTGTATCCGTCTCATTGGTACGTAGTTAAGAAATGAAGCTGACCTTAATATACGAACAAGGTAGTGGAGAACCAACACGACCGACAGATGTGTCATCATACTCTAAAAATGTCCCTCCAGCACAAGTTTCAGTCAGACCATAACCTTGCCCTATTGGAGCCCTGAAATTACATAAACCTTATCAATGTCAGACTGCAAACACAGTGAGGCAGTCAAAATATATTTATCGTATTAAATGCATGCGATGGGAACATAGGATTTCAAGATAATTGCCATCAAACAACAGAAATGAGGCATACATAATCTTACCCAAGGCATATATTGATAAATCTCTGAGTATCTCCAGATAGAGGTGCTCCACCTGAAAGTACAAACCGAATCTTTCCTCCCAAAATAGCATGCACCTTTCCAAACACAAGCGTATCCCACAAGAGTTTCTCCAGTCCCCAGGCACCAAGCCAACTTCCATTGATTGCAGCAAGCCGACGGTTATAGGCAATGTCAAACAATTGTTTTTCTATACCACCCTTTGTATCCACCTGAAGACATCTCAACACAAAAGGTAGTTGTCAATAATCGGCAAGGTACACTGGACCAGAACAATGTGAAGGACATTACCTTTTTCCTGACACCATCACGAATACGGTCAAGTATAGCAGGTACAACAGTCATCAATGTTGGCTTTAGTGCAGAAGCATCACCTAGAATTCCCTTTTTTATTTTATTGGATGTATCAATCAGGGTCAAAGGTGATCCATATCCTATTGAGGCCCCAACAGCAGCCATTAGTGCCTAAAAAGTATTTGCCAGCTGATCTTGGTATGGACATTGTAATCTGCACTACAGAGAGGAAAAGGAGCACCAATTAGACTCTGCAGCTGGAGCTCCACAAGAAAAGGCTAAATAACATGCAAAAATGGTGCCATGATAAAGGTACCTGATAAATGGCAATGTAGATGACAATATGTTTGTAATGTGTAAATTCTTGGTGCAACATAAACAACACAAAAGATATCTCTAAGAATGTCATAAACAAGAGTGCACACATAGCGCAGTGGTGAGAGCTATCTCACTGCATAGACATGATGCAGCTAACACGTGTTGGCACCATGAAAGTACTATTGTCAGTATTGGCAGGAACACACAAATATTCATCGAAAAATAAAACATGTGGATTATTCAAACATAGGAAACATATGTGCTATTTGCATGGACTTACCAATTGTCAGCAGTTGAGGACATCTTTATACACAATATTCTTGGTGCTCTTCCCTGTGGGATCTAATTCCTTCTTTGGCCTAGCCAGAATTCTAGTTGTTTGTCTTGACACACCCCTCGACAATGCCACATAAAGCTGTCCATGCGAGAACACAGGCTCTGGCAGGTAGATGCCAACATTTGGGATGGTTTGCCCCTGTGCTTTATTTATGGTCATAGCAAAACTCAAACGGATAGGGAATTGTTTCCTCTTCAACTTAAACGGAAGAGAAATATCATCTGATGGACACATTGGAATCCGAGGAATGAACACCCTTGTACCTGCATTGTGACCGCCAACAATTTCAGCATCAATTGAATTGTATTGCAATGATCTAACCATGAGTCTTGTTCCATTGCACAAGCCATTATTAGGATCAAGATTGCGGAGAAGAATCACTGGACTATTGATTTTTACTTTGAGCACATGTGGGGGCAAACCATTTGGAGTCATGGAGTTCAAAAACTCAATAGGATAGTTATTTCTAGAATCATCATTGACACTGTCAAAGCTATGATAAACTTTTCCATTGCCCGGAAATTTATCAATCATCTTTGCATTGAGTTGGTCCACATGCTAATTTTTGGTTGAAAGGATGGCACGCGTGCTCATATAAGCTATTGATCTTGCATTTTCCTCAAGTGATGGGAAGACATCTACAATGAGCTTGTTTATTGAATCTTCAGTGTCTGTATAGCCAATCACAATTTCTTCTGGAAGACACACATAATCAGATCCAATAGTCTCCTCAGTTCCATTACCAATTCTAAGGAGGTATTTTGAAAACCATTTATTAGATTGAGCCCTCATGTTCCTAGTCAAACGTATCTTCCTTATACTATCCCACAAATAAGATCTCTGCAATGTGGCATCCGTTATTTGTGCTCTTGTACCACGTGTCACTACAGGAAGCACCTGGCGAAAATCTCCACCAAATACTATAACCTTTCCACCAAATGGCAAAGAACATGTCATAATATCTTGTAGGGACCTATCAAGGCACTCAACTGCTTGACGCTTTGTCATCGCAACTTCATCCCAGATAATTAGGGACGCTGTGCGAAGTAACTCCATAGTGCCACTTTGCTTTGTGAAGTTGCATGTGCTATTGTCAGCGAGTTTAATAGGGATTTTGAATCTTGAGTGTGTTGTGTGTCCTCCGGGCAATATGGACGCTGCTATACCCGAAGTTGCAGTAGCAATTGCTATTAATCCCTCTGAACGTACTCTAGCAAGTAGTGCCTTATATAGGAAGGTCTTACCCGTTCCTCCTGGACCATCCAGAAAAAACAACTGGTTTTTTTATTAAGTACGTGATCTATGATTTCATCAAATCCTGCACGTTGTCCATTGTTAAGACATGTATATATATCCAAATGTTCTTGATCCACACTAACAACAAGTTCCTCTCTGAGCTCTCTCATTATATCATTGCAAAATTCACCTAATTATCACAAAGGAAAAGGTACTCATAATAAAACTTAATGGTTAATTGAAAAAAATTATATGAATATTGATCTATATAGCCCACCAAGTTGAACTTTGCTAAAGGCACCAAGTTCAGAAACAATTATTTATATACCCCTTAATTTGCAATAAGTACAATCATTTGCTTACAATGGAGGAAAGTACCTATATCATTAATCTCAGGAAGATCATAATATTTGATATCCTTCCCCATCGACCGAACCAACTCTCGAATGTCTTTAAGGACCATTTGTTGTACGCATGTCTATTTAGAATTGTCTCGGTTATAATCTTTAGACATTGACTCATTGTGTTTGTCCCACAGTCCACGTACATTAGTGGCCTCACAAAATACAAGAATTGTTGCAAATAACCTTCGCAGAGCAGGTGGCATCTCAAAGGTTGCAGCCTCACTCAAGCAGTCATCAAGTGACATGTCAGCCTCTATGAGTCCTCTTTTTTCGCATGCTTCTCTAAAAGTTGAGCATGTGATGGCACCCAATGTTCTTAAATCCTCAAATGAGTATGCACCTCTAACATGATTTAGAAGTACTCTAAAAAAATATCTCTCCCCTTCAGCAGGGTGTGCATACACAATTCGACAAATCTGTCCCCTTTGTTTTTGTCTCTGCCAGCGCTTGCTACCATGAATCCACCTGTAGTATTCTGGAAAATCTTTATACAATAATGTCCTTGCAAAACTATCAGCATGATTCTTAGTGAAGTACTCTGTGAGTGTTGTCATAGAAGAAGATGGCTCATTGACAATGTCTTGTAGTTTAGCTGTCTCGTCAATAATAACAGACTGCATACCTGGTAAATGCATTGGAGTTGCAAAACAGATGGATTGACACCAAACAATGGAAAACCAAGAATCCTATGTACAGCTTCAGGTGGGGATATGTATCTGGCATCCCTATACTGTCGAATCTCATTGATTACTCCATCTTTCTTATGAGCAGGGTCAACTGAGAATGATGCACGATCGTGTCCTTTGTAAACATATTTGCACATGTACTTAATGGCTTTGATGCTTGAGCAAGCTTCAACATTTATGTGGCAGTTATACCTCATAAGCAATCTAGGATTGTATGGAACCACCCACCTGTTATCTAACACACATCCTCTTACCTTTACATGACGCCCATCATCTTTCCTCCTATACAAAGGGTATGAATCCTTTCCTTGTTGTGTTGCAGCACAGAATTGTCGAGGATAGCGAAAACGACCATACAAGGACACTTTTTATTTAAAACTCCACAAGGTCCATGTAGCATATGCTTGATGACCAGATTATGCCATCTCTGGTATCTCTGCACAAATCATTTTGCCATATGCATCTGGGCTTGTCAACTTATTATCTAGGTTCATTATCAATAGAATATGTTCATGTGGCAATCCCCTTTTCTGAAACTCGGTAACATGCACATAGCCCGCAACTTGGCCAAAATATGTTTTTTTGATCAATAGATCTTTCATGTCTCGTAATTTCGCCCTGTATACCCTTGTAACCAGCTTTGGTCTATCTTGTGGTGTCTGGCCAGGTAGAAGATTGTTTGTAATCTCCTCCTAGTATGGATTGCAAGTCATTATGATGAAGTAATCTGGTTTCCCAAGACGTTGGACAATAGCCATTGCATTAAAAAATGTTTGCTGCATATCGTGATCACCCCCTTGGAATGTACGAGGCAAAATAATTATCTTGCCAACCTCTGAAGCTCTATTCTCCCTGGCAGAAATTACATCCACAAGACCCTATGAGGGTGCAACACAATATAAAATTATAATAAAGCAGAAACAAAAAATACGTGGTATAGTTTAGCTCGTATAATTTTCTGGTTAACAGGGTTAGAGTACCAGTCAAGCCTCATAGACTCAATCTTGATATACATGTCAACAACCCATTGTTGGAAAAGTCGCCCTCCAAATAACAAGATATTAAAAACCCCCTCTCTAGCTTGTAGCAAGAAACAGTAGTACTCCCTTGCTGTCACAAACCTTGCAGATTGAACCACTCCTCCATTGGAAATGTCGTAGTCATCTTGTTGGTTGTCTTCATCCAAATAATAATGAGCTGCATGATTGTAAATTATATTAACCATTATCCAAATAATCCATGAACATTTATAGACTGCTATATACTTCCTCCCTGATCCATGACATGTGCAAAAACAATTATTCGCGTACCTATATGTTCATTATTAACAGATCGAGTGTCATTGTGGTCAGGAGCATTGAATGTAGCATTTACTGTAGGGGTTTCATTGTATGGCATAAACCGATTCCAGCCAGTTTGGCCTCGATGAAAAAAATGGATATGCCAATGGGTCGTAACAACCATGGTATGCTTTGATACATGTAGGTCTATCTCCTGTAGCATATATGATCACACTTCTATCGAAACTTCTTTGTGGGTCATTTCCTTCGAACCAAATAGCAGCAACTTGTGAGGCAGTGGGCGCATTGTACCTTGTTTATGCAGAAAAACATGTTAAAATCATGTATTACAAAAAGAAATGTGCTGCAAGTAAAAAACAAAGAAATGTGATGCATAGTCAAGTACCTTCGTTGGTCAGGCATTACATTACTGTTGAGTTCAATAACATAGTCATCTAGATTTGGAATGGATCCAAGTCTATTAAAAGTTTGTACATATGGATTTCCCTCTAATATTGTCAAGATATTTTTAATGATATTAATATCAAGGTCTGGTGATCTCCGTGCCCTGTGGGCTAATGTAGCATCTTCTGTATCATAGAAGTAAAGTTGCAAATGACGAGGGCCTTGAGAACCTGGCACTAAATGGTCAAGACGATGATACAAGGCACCTTGGACACGAAATGTATATTTACCTGTATTAGCTGCTGTGCTAACTCGCCGGTCCAATGTAACTCCAAGACTGGTGAAGGAGAAATGAGAGTTGAAGTACCATATGTTTTTTCTA
Source organism: Zea luxurians (assembly GCA_029449295.1). Taxonomy (NCBI): domain Eukaryota; kingdom Viridiplantae; phylum Streptophyta; class Magnoliopsida; order Poales; family Poaceae; genus Zea; species Zea luxurians. The sequence goes on from JAOPSE010000066.1 coordinate 3,581,567, forward strand.
AAATATTTTGCATCGTCATCTCCCTGACTGGTGAACAACCTTTTCAACTCAGTAGGAACATCAGGTATGTGCACTTTAATCTTTCCCTTTTTGCAACACATTCTGTGTGGCTCAAACTGAAATTTCATGGCTCCGCAATAACAACAGTCAGGTATTTTTCGCAGAACATGGTGTCTATCTGGCAACTTATGGTAGACATAGTCATATGGATCTTCGGTATGACTGCAGTACCCAAGCAGACGATATGATTCAAATGCATCATTTGTGTTAAAAAACAAATGCACTATTTGCAGTTATTAAAAACAGAAATGAACATTTCTGGGTAAAATAATATAAATCATAATTTATGGTTACCTTCTCCATGAAATTCCCGACTTCTAGTATATTCATTATGTTGAGCAATATTGAAATCATGTGGTGTTATTGGATGCTCTGATGTGTAAACCAGACATTAGAAATGTGTTAATGATGTAAAGGTAAATAATGAGATTATATACAGGTATATTATAGCATAAAAGTATATACCCATATGTCCTTCCAGGCTTGGTTGTGTAGGCTCAATTAATACAGTATCATACTCTCTCAATTCAGGTTCATGGGTAGGTGTGTCATGGACAATATGTTGTTGTGTCTGGATTGATAATGGAGCACCTGATAGATTGTCTGGCAGCGTAGAAAGACATGGTAAGCCTTAAGAGGAGACACATTATTTTTTTGAATGATTCACTTGTACTCACCAGTTATTGTGTCGTCTTGTCCACATTGTCTCAACTTTTTGTATTCACGTCGCTTATGTAGTAAAATTTCTCTATCTGCATCATCCATATTGATGTACCTCGCTGGGTTCATTATGAGGTTGCCCATGGTAGATGCAGTAGTTGCTGAAGACAAAAGGAAATCAAATTAATAAATTATGTAAGTAGTAATTAAGTAGTAATTATAACAACGAATACCTACCATATTGATTATAGGTTAAAGGTTGAGAAATGGTTGAAAATGGTTCCACTGATGTTGGCAGTTGGTGCAAAGAGCCCCTCGCAACAACAGGCGTTACCGGCTCTGCCACCTGTGTGTTGGTTTGTATTACGATCAAAGATCCAGTAGCATAAGCCTGTGTCTGTCTGGGCGAGTATAGTACTACAACAGGAAGAATGAGTATTAGTAACTAAAAAATAGGACAATGTTAATTATGGGCAGGAAGTACCTGTGTCAGCCTTCTTCCTCGCTAGGTAATCACGCATACTTTTATTTCTCGCCTCCCTTTCTTCGTTGGTTTCTTTAGCCTTTCTTCTTGCACGGTATTCTCGTTGTTTTCTATTCCTCTCCTCTCGATGACGCTCATGTTCATCGGACGGACCTGGTTGTGGGGACATATATGTATTTCAAAAAGGTTCGACTTCAGTAATAATAATAATAAATAATAAAATGAAAACATTGTGCTACTTGGTTTGATTATGCATGAACATGTGATAATTTGGTTAGATATATCAGTAAGCGCTGTCTGTCGTCTTGTTCCCATTGTGTTTGGTGTACTACATATTTCGTCATCGTATTCAATGTATGTGTGTTGATAATGTCGAACGTAGTAATCATTGGTATGTAACCACTCCATGGGATCACTTGGACCAGTTGAGTACATGTATTGCAATCCGGATGCCTGAGAAATCGTTGAACATGGTGTCTGCAACAAGAATCTCGTACCATACGGCGTCTCAGCCCGTGCCACATGTGTGTTGTCCCCTCCAGGAGCTTGCATTACGATCGAAGATCCAAAACCATAAAGTTGGGACTGTCCGGGCGAGCAAAAAAAGCAATAGAATATATGAATCATAGGGGATACTGTTGGTGACTTGTTCTCAAATGCTATGAATCGAGAACAAGGCAACACAAAGAATGTTAAATGTAAAAGTCCTTCGTCCTTCGAAGCATTATATCCCTTTGACAGATAATGATTTTCGGACGACGGTTGTGAAGGACGTACCTTCGTCAAAGCAACATATAAGCGAGGAAAGAAACATATGGGATATAAAAGACAATACCAACAATTATTTATTATCATCAAATCATTTCTATTTTATTATTAAGGAAAAATAAAAATAATAACAAGTTACAAAAGTACCTTCGGCTTGAAGGAAGGTAAAAGTACAAGCGTGGCGCAAAAACAGATGCTTCGTTAGCGTGATCAGTATGGGAGTACTGTTCATCTATTTATAGGCATGGGACGCAGCCCATTTAAAATTACATCCAGGCCCTTTACATTTGCTAATAATTCTATAGTAACTCATCGGGGTCTAGATAGCCTTTTCCCCTTTAAGTTGGTTTCCTTTTTTCTGTCATCATGCCGAAGCTCCATTGCGCACAGCTTCGGCTCCGTTCCATCCTTCGTTTCCCTTGTGCTTCTTCACACTGTGATTTTAACTCAAGTCCGAAAGGTCCAAATCCGAAGGTACCTGCTCATGTATTATACTCCAGAAACATCGTTAAATCACGTTTTTGAGGACCTTCGGAAGCCGAAGACCCCCAACAGTAGCCCCTCGCAATATTAATTTGTTAGAATGATAAATTCAGATTGCGATATGGACGAAGGCCTTAAGCCGAAGGTCCAAAAAAACACCTTCTCTTTGCTAGAATAGTAACAGTCAATGACAAGCGGGGCCCTCCCACTTGCCACGCACTTGGGCGTATAAATAAGAGCGCACCGCGAGCACATTTGGCACGCTTTCTTGCCGTCTGCTCTTGCTTTCCCAATTTTTAGCTCTTGCACACCAACACTTGCCTGGCTTTTTATATTTTTTAGCTTCGGCCTTAAGAGCACGTTTTCAACATTTCTGAAGATGTCTCAAGATAACAAAGTTGTCGCCGAAACAAAGCTGAGCCTTTCTAAAGAGAAGAATCTTGGGTTTCTTGAATCGATAGCAAAGACGAACACAGAGAAGATCACTAGGGAGATTTTAGAAGGTTTATCTGAAGACACTGGTGAAAGTGACAGTTATGATATAGAAAGTGGAGGTGAGGACTCCGAAGATCGACCGTGGCGACCTAGTCACACAGTCTTCGGAAAATCGAGTATTAAACAGAGTCATCTCGATAACATGAGGGGAAGATATTTTCGAGACATGTCTACTGTGAGGGCCGATGAGAATGAAGTTGTGATCTTCCGAAGCTTTTTTAAAGCTGGGCTTCGGTTCCCCTTAAGCAAATTTGTGGTTGAGGTTTTAAAGATCTATCAGGTTTACCTTCATCAAATTACTCCCGAAGCAATTATAAGAATGGGAATCTTCGTCTAGGCCGTGAGGAGCCAGGGTTTGGAGCCAAATGCAAAAAGTTTCTGCAGTATGCATGAACTGCTTTATGAGACGAAACCTTAGGGCAAAGAGCAATATCATAACAACTTTGGCTGCTATAGCTTCATCGCTCGTTCTGGCTCGAGCTGCCCCGTGCCAACCTTCTGAAAAAGATGGCCTGGGGACTGGATGAAGGAATGGTTTTACGTGAAAATGATTTAAAGGCACGAGAAGACATTAAAGATATTATCATGCGTCCTATCTGGCAGCGCTTCGGCCTTTGGAAACCGAAGGTGGAAATTGATGAAGCAGCCGAAGAATGCCAAAAGGCCTTCGGCATAGTCTGTTGTTTCATCGGGACGAGGGATTTAGTCCAGGAGCACATAGCCTTCACAGTGTGGCCGCTTGTAGAGCAATGGGAAATGCCAAAGGAAACTATCAGTAAGTCTAACGAAGGCAGACTGGTTAGGTTGAAATACACCTTCAGATACGAGGGTAAGTTTATTGAGCCAGATGATGATTGGCTGAAGTGCATCGAAGCTACAAGCGATGAACTGCTTGGACCATATTCAAAGACAGAAGATAACGCGTTGTCTGTGTCAGTGTTTCGGGTCCGACCGCGCACCCAGGGTTACCCCCCAAGGTGCTTTTTAGGAGTAGGACGGTGTTACCGACTGTAGCTCGATGGTTCGTGCTGAGCGCACGAGAAATAGTAGACAAGGATGTACAGGTTCGGGCCGCTTTGAGATGCGTAACACCCTACGTCCTGGCTGGAGTTCTTTATGCGATGAGTTACAAGGGAGCTCTCTAGTTCCGGAAAACGTAGAGAGCGGGGTGGATGGCTAAGTGACGAATGATGTCTCTCTCAATCGATCGTCTTGAAGGGGTGCCCCCTAGGCCTTATATACTCGACCGTGGGGCATTACATGTGGATATGATAACGATGTGAGCCAGGATAATAGTGAACTAACTGAGTTTGTCTCCCTATAATTCAGCCGACTCATCCTCGCCCAGTTCCGATGTGCGGGGCTCCTATGCGGGAAGGTCGGGTCACTGCTATGATTATTGCTCGGGCGCTGTTGGGCCGTCTGGGCTTGCTCCGACCCGGCCTTGTGCTGATCTGTCTTACTGGTCGTTTCTCCCAGGCCCACGAGGGGGATGACCTTACGAATTATGGGGCCTTTGGGCCTTTCGTGAGGTCTTTTATCCTTCTAGTGGACCCGGGGGATATCTGTCCCCCACAAGCCCCCGATCTTTGGGCAGATTTTGAAATAAACGGCCTAAAGAACCCAGGTCCAGCTTGTGGTATTTGATTTTACCAGGGAATGCTTTTTGGAAATAAGTCTGCCGGGCCACTGCTTCAGAATTCTGAGCGATCCGGTTAACACGTTGTTGGGGGCCTTCGTCCTCCGAAGGTCCTCAAAAACATGATTTGACAATGTTTTCCAAGTGGATTATATGAACAGGTATTTTCGGATTCAGAATTATGGATATGGAGCATGACCAGGACGAAGCCTGAACCAGACGAAGGTCGAGGGCAGCCGAAGCTGTGCGCAGGGAAGCTTCGGCGCGATGGCATAAAGGGGAACCGACTTAAAGATGAAAAGACTTCGGGGGCCTCGACAGATTTCCATAAACCGTTAACAAATGTAATGGACATGGATGTAATTTTACGTGGGCTGCGTCCCACGTCTATAAATAGATGAACAGTACTCTCGTACTGTTCATGCTGACTTGGCATTGGCTTTTGCGTTACGTTTGTACTTCTACCTTCTCTCAGGACCGGAGGTACATTTGTAATTTGAAATCATTTCTATTTATCCATGTTAATAAAATAGAAGTGATCCTATGTTGATATTTATATTTCACGCTTTATATGAATCCTTCGGCATTATTTATTATATTTACGAAGGTATGTCACTTGTGACCTTCGTCCTAAAGCATTATTTCCCGAAGGGGCGTAATGTTTCGAAGGACGAAGGACCTCAATGTTTAACATCTTCTATGTTGCCTTGTTCTTAACTCGAAGCATTTGAGAACAAGTCCCCAACATTGGCGCCCACCTCCGGTGAACTCACTTCCACTTCGAGTTTTTGTGAACACCTTCGGAAGCTATAGACCTTCGCTATGGCACCGAAGAAAGCTTCAGCGACTGGGGCAGGAGCACTACAACCGCTGGACCACAACTAGGAGACCGTCTCTCTTCGGGAGGCCCGAAGCCAGAAGAGAAAAGCCGTCAGCCCGACGCTTGAGGAAGAAGAGCTAGACCAAGAAATCAGAGAGATGGAGATGCTACATCAACAAGTGCAGAGGAAGAAGGAGAAGATGGCCCGCCTAGCTGAGTTGCAAAGGCAAATAGACGAAGCCTCTGAGGAAGTTCGCCATCTCACTCACGATGAGCAGAACAGAAGGCCTCATCAGAAAGACCTTCATCAGGAGGGCTTCGTCAACGAAGATGACTGGTATGATAATTTCCATCAGGGAAATTTTGTTTTCGATGATGCTTCTCCTCTGTCTGCTGAGCTGCAGGCTACACCTTGGCCTCCATCCTATAAGCCACCCCAGCTTCCCATGTTTGACGGCCACTCCGACCCGAAGCAATTCTTGATGAGCTACGAAGCAACAGTGTCTTCGTACGGGGGCAATGCTGCAGTCATGGCGAAGTCTTTCGTTATGGCCGTCAGGAATGTTGCTCAGACTTGGTATTCCTCTCTTCGGCCAGGAACAATCACTTCATGGCAGAAGCTGAAGGATATGTTACTGACCAGCTTTCAAGGATTTCAAACGAAGCCGGTCACAGCTCAAGCCCTCTTCCAGTGTATTCAGGATCACGAAGAATACCTTCAGGCGTATGTCCGAAGGTTCTTACGATTGAGGGCGCAGGCACCAACGGTGCCCAATGAAATCGTTATCGAAGCCATGATCAAGGGGCTTCGTCCTGGACCTGCAGCTCAATACTTTGCTCGGAAGCCTCCTCAGACCCTGGAGAAATTGCTCCAAAAGATGGATGAGTACATTCGTGCTGACAATGACTTTCGCCAAAGAAGGGAGGAGGCCTTCAGATTTTCTGAAATGACCAGGGGCTTCGGAGGAAGATACTACCCGAGGCATGTCCGTTCCATCCACAACACTCAGAATGATGATAAGGGGAGTCAGCAAAACAGGCCGCAGTGCTCCTCACAGGCTTCGGGGCAACAACAAACCTCCTTCCGGCCACCAGCTCCAAGAGGCAGAGGCGCCAGGGGCTTCGGCGGAAGATTCGGAGATCAGCCAAGGAGACTGTTTTGCTTGTTCTGTGGAGAAGGCAAGGGCCATACCACTAGGACGTGCCACGTTACAATCCAGAAGCAAAAGGAAATAGCCGAAGCTGCATCTCAACAAGCTCAGCCGAAGCAGGTCATGCATACTGCTTCGTATCATCCGCCTTATATCCCACAATACATAGACAACCACCCTGCAGCTTCTGTAGCTTCGGCAAGTCAACCTCAAGCTTCCTGGCAGCAGCCTCCGCCTCCACCTCCATTGCAGCAAGGTCAACAGCCAGAAGGGAGTCAATACGCCCCACATCAGAGGGACTTCAGAGAACAGTCCGAAGCTCGCACAGTCAATAGCACTGTGCCAGAATCGAAGCACATTTATTGACATATCCTACCTTTGACAGCAGTCTTTTCTATTCAGTTTTATTTTCTGTGAGGCAAAAAAACATTGATAGTTTTCATGTAATAATTTCGTTGTTTCCTACGAGGAAAATCTATTTGCTCCACAAGCCTAAGTTGCTGAAGCCTAAAACTTTTTCCGTTACCAAGGAGGACCTTCGGATCAAAAATCCTTCGGAGTAGCAGAAAGTCGTTCTAAGGAACGCAGAGTAAGTTTATGAAGTCACAAAAAGCCGTTCCAAAGGGAGCGCAGTGTAAGTTTTCTGCTCAGAAGTCGTTCCTAAAGGAATGCAGAGCCTACAGCGAAAAGTCAACGCTGATACCGCCTAAGTAAAAGGCGAAGAAGCTCCTAAGGGAGGCTTACAGCGAAAAGTCAACGCTGAAACCGTCTAAGTAAAAGACGAAGAAGCTCCAAAGACGTTCCTAAGGGAATGCAGAGCTTACGAATATATTTTATGTGTATCTTCGGAACAAATGACACATGCATAACATAACATCATCACATCATTTTGCATAGCATAAGCATCATACATCATATTGCATTTGGCAAGAGAAGGGGATACTCTCAACCTTCGAAAGGATGCTTTGAGAAAGTGACATCGAAGTTGTATAGCTTCGGAATACACTTTTGAAGAATATTTTTACGAAACGTGGGCGAATTTTATCAGATCAATATCAAAGTTGTATAGCTTCGGAATATAGCTTCGGAGAATGTTTTCACGAAGCATGGATATCATTCATCAGAGTAATTTTAACGAAGAATGTCTTCTTCACGAAGCATGAAAAGAAGGGAAGGTGTTTTTTCGCCGAAGGCTCAAAAATGGTACGTATTTAAAGTTTCATGCATCGTAAAGAATTCAATAATGAAAAGAGACTTGTATATTACATTCAAATGTACAAAGTGCTGCATAGATTACACTTTAAATGTTTTTTCCAAAATAGCATCTAATCTTCTCTTAATACTGCTTCGGCGGCTTCATTCAGAAGTTGGTCAACAACCTTGTCCATGATAGTTTCGGCCATCTGTTTAATTTCTTCATCCCCTTTTGTGTGGGGGTCGGCAGTTGGTTCAACAGTTTCTGAGCGAAGAGAACACTTCTTCATTACTTTTACAAATCGCGAGCAAAGTTTAAAATGAAAATTACAACGCAACAAGAACGACTAATTGGTACCTAATTGTCTTTCGGGCTCCGTACTCCTTTCGGCAGCTTCTGCTACTTTTCTAGCATCATGAACGCCTTTCTCGCTTCTTTGGATGATCTCTTGCGCCATTCCTCGGCCGCCGTCGTTCCAGATATCAGTAAAAAATTTGCCACCAACCACGCTTGCTTCGGCCGAGGGGTCCTTGATATCTTCGGAAGATAAGGAAGCTTCGGACTGAGCTAAAAATTTTATATGCCCGCAACCTTTCTTCTCTAAGACAGAAGCAATTCCTCTGGCGCCCGAAAAAGCGCATATGTCGCCACGACTATTCAGAATCTCTTCGAAGGCCTCTGCTTCGTGGCTAATCCATTCCAGCGGATCTTCGGGATTGCCTCGAGAAAAATTCTCTTCGCTGGAAAAGGCGCCGACGCTAGCAAAGCTGGTTTTAATTTTATTCACGCATTCTATAGATTTAACATAGCATTTCCCCTGAGATGTGCGAAGCTCCTTAACTCTTGATTCCAATTTGCTGACCATAAAATCACTAAGTTCTCGTTTCGTTTCCTCAAGCGCGCGCTCCTCTTTAGCTCTAGCCAGCTGTTTCTGAAGATCTTTAATCTCGCGTTTTGAGCTTCGGTTTGGGCCTTTGAAGCAGCTTCGTCTTTTTTCACTTTATCTACCAGTGTAAGCAGAATTTTATCTTTTTCCAAAGCTTCGTTTCTCAGTTTGATAACTTCGGAGCGTAAATTATTAAACGCAATTTCATAACTTTTATCTTCGGCGCTCTTTTGCGCTCTTAGCGCGTTGCTTAGGATCAGGCCCTATACGAAAAAGAATTCATATAAGAAAAAAGGAATGACTTGCGTAAAAAAAATAATAATAAGGGGGTTTTTTCAAGCGTTTAATTCCCACACCTTCAGGCTGTTGTACGCAAGACTGTCTGCGAGATCTTCTTTCGTCATGGCGCTTAATCCAGATTCAAGCTTCGGGAAACCAATACTCCTGGCCATCTCTCGGCAGACAGATAGCTCTTTGTTGTCAGGCAGGCAGTATAAGAAATCATCTTCATTTGTCCCATTGAATATTACTGCCCCCTTTGGATATTTTAGCTCCTTTGCATAATGGTTAGCTTCATGACTTTCTTCTTCAGATAGTTTTTTCCCCGAAGCATGTCGTATGATGTAATCACACATGCTGGCAGGCGCTTCGGGGATGGCAGTGTCAGTTTCTTCAACTAAAATTGGTTCTGGTATTTTTATTGCTTCGGCTTCCAAAGTTTGCTCCTTGAAGGGCTCTGAACGCCCAGCCTCAGCTTCAGCTCGTTGCGTCGGAGCTTCAGAAGAAGCTTCAGCAATTTCAACACTCTTTTTTGGAGTTGTGCTTGAAGACTTAATTGTCTCCAAGACATCTAGTACATTTACCATTCTCTTCCTTTTTGGGGTCACCATTGTACCCTTTTGGATTTTTGCTGCTTCGACATTTGCTACAGGACTCAAAATTTCTGATGCTTTTTCCTTAGTCGGATTTTTCGTTTCTTCCATTTTTTCTGTGGATGGCGCTTCGGCCATCTCTGCAATTTCTGGCAGCAAGGTTGGCTGTTCAGCTTCGGCGGCCGAAGAAGTTTCTCCGGTAAACTCAGGCACCGAAGCTGGTTCAATATGGCGTGGTCGGTGTGTGAGGACCTTCAACCTTTTTCCTTTCGGTTCTGGCTCACTAGGAGCAGTTGCAGCTTCTTCTTTGTCAGAGGTTATGTTTTTCCTTTTTTGCCTTCGGATGGGATAACGATAATCAGGGTAGAAGAACCCGACTGCATCAAACACTCGGTTGAGTCTCTTCTTTTTTCGGCCTCCGAAGGCTGCTGATAGTGCAGTATTTTCAGCCTTCGAATATGCCCCAAGTAATTCATCACTTAATGTTTCAATGCTTTTCAGCCAATCATCATCAGGTTCAACAAATTTATCTGCATATTTGAATGAGTACTTTAATCTGACTAGTCCGCCTTCGTCGGACTCTTTGATGGTTTCCTTCGGCATTTCCCACTTTTCTGCAAGTGGCCATACCCTGAAGGCAATGTGTTCTTGGACCAAGTCCCTTGTCCCAATAAACGAGCAGACTACCCCGAAGGCTCTTTGGCATTCTTCGGCGGCTTCGTCCATTTCGACCTTCGGCCTTCGAAGACCGAAGCGTTGCCAGATTGGGTGCATAATGATACTCTTCACATTCTCTTGAGTTGTTAGATCATTCTTTACATAAAACCATTCAGTCATCCAGGCTCCGGGCCACCTCTTCCGAAAGGTCGGCACAGGGCAACTTGACCCGGAGCGGGCGCCGAAGCTGTAGCACCCAAAGTTGTTGTGGTATTGCTCCTTTCCCCAGGGCTTCGTCTCGTATAATAACTCATGAATATTGCAGAAGCTTTTAGCGTTCGGTTCCAAACCTTGGCTCCTCGCAGCCCAGACAAACACTCCCATTCTTATGATGGCTTCGGGAGTGATTTGATGCAGATGGACTTGAAATGTCTTTAGTACCTCAACAACAAAGTTGCTCAGGGGGAATCGAAGCCCAGCCTTGAGGAAGCTTCGGAAAATCACAACTTCATCTTCTTCGGGGGTGGGAGAAGTTTTTTCCCCGGCATCAGCTCTCACAATAGATATGTCTCGGAAATATCGCCCCCTCATATTATCAATGTGACTCTGCTTGATGGTCGTTTTCCCAAAAACTGTGTGGCTTGGTCGCCACGGTCGATCTTCGGCCTCTTCCCCACCACTTTCCACATCATAGCTGTCGCTGTCATCAGTATCTTCGGACAAACCTTCGAGAATCTCCTTCGTGATTTTCTCTGTATTGGTCTCTGCCATCGCTATCAGGAACCCCAGATTTTTCTCCTCCTCGAGACTCAGCTTCGTCTCAGCAGGGATCTTCAGCTTCGTCTCAGCAGGGATCTTCTTGCCTTCAGACATCTTCGGGAGCGCTAAAAAATTGTTCCCGAGGTCGAAGCTTCGAAATCAAAAAGACCAGCAAATCTTAACGAACAAGAGCTAAAAATTTTAGTGGGCCGAAGCAAAAGGCAAGTGTGCGTACCAAATGAGTTCGCGATGTGATCTTATTTATACGCCTAGGGCGTTGAAAATTGAAAGGCCCCGCTTGTCAGTGAATGTTGCTATTCTAGCAAAGGGAAGGTGTTTTTTTCGGACCTTCGGCTCAAGGCCTTCGTCCATATCGCAATCTGAATTTACTATTTACAAATTAATATTGCGAGGGGCTACTGTTGGGGGCCTTCGTCCTCCGAAGGTCCTCAAAAACATGATTTGACAATGTTTTCCAAGTGGATTATATGAACAGGTATTTTCGGATTCAGAATTATGGATATGGAGCATGACCAGGACGAAGCCTGAACCAGACGAAGGTCGAGGGCAGCCGAAGCTGTGCGCAGGGAAGCTTCGGCGCGATGGCATAAAGGGGAACCGACTTAAAGATGAAAAGACTTCGGGGGCCTCGACAGATTTCCATAAACCGTTAACAAATGTAATGGACATGGATGTAATTTTACGTGGGCTGCGTCCCGCGTCTATAAATAGATGAACAGTACTCCCGTACTGTTCATGCTGACTTGGCATTGGCTTTTGCGTTACGTTTGTACTTCTACCTTCTCTCAGGACCGGAGGTACATTTGTAATTTGAAATCATTTCTATTTATCCATGTTAATAAAATAGAAGTGATCCTATGTTGATATTTATATTTCACGCTTTATATGAATCCTTCGGCATTATTTATTATATTTACGAAGGTATGTCACTTGTGACCTTCGTCCTAAAGCATTATTTCCCGAAGGGGCGTAATGTTTCGAAGGACGAAGGACCTCAATGTTTAACATCTTCTATGTTGCCTTGTTCTTAACTCGAAGCATTTGAGAACAAGTCCCCAACACACGTCTTCTTTTTATTGTTTTCTTCTGCTATTATTCCTCAAAATTTGGTGTTCTGTCTCGGGTTTGTGCTTCGAAGGTTAGCATTTTGCACTGTCGAACTGTGAAGTCCATTGGGTGCACCGAAGGTCGGTGCACCCAATGGGTGTAGCCCCCGAGCTTCGAGTGGATTTTTGCAGACAATCCACTCGAAGGTCTTCACTTCAGGTATTATCAGAAATCACTTTCATCTTCCACTCGTGTTTTTTCAGAGGTCAGCCTTGCCTTAACTTTGCTTTGTGCTTTAGAGGTTAGCATTTTGCTTCTTCAGGGATGATGATTCATTGGGTGCACCGAAGGTGTACCCAATGGGTGTAGCCCCCGAGCTTCGAGTGGATTTTTGAAAATAATCCACTCGAAGGTCTTCATTTCGTGCTTTTTTCTGAGAATCATCCTTTTCTTTTTTTCGAATGCCTTAGAGGTCAGCATTATGTCATCAACGTTATGCTTTAGAGGTCAGCATACTTTTTTGTTTTTGAAGCCGAGTACACAATCTGCCCATATCTTGCTAGGTCTGGCAATTAATTTGATCTGCGACTGATTGGACGTTCGATAGATGGCACTTGACTAGTCTTCATGTCACTTCGTGCTTTGATGCTTCTGTTGATTAGACTTGTACCTTATCGGCTATATTTGGCTTTCCTTTGATCCTTGCTGGTATCTCTTTTCTGTCTTGGAGTATTCATTGCATATACTGCACGGATGTGACAGTTTTGGAAAATATACTGATAATTCCTGGGCGTCCCCCCCAATGGGTGTAGGCAAGGGACGGCTTGGTACGCTGAGCGTTTAGCAAACCGCTTCTGAGTAGTAACTTGATGTGACCGCGGGTGTAATCATATCACCCGCGCAGTTGACTGGAGTCCCAATGGGTGTCGTGTTACGCGAAACGGCGTCAGCCGCCTGACGTGTCTTCAGACGATTTGAATTGCATATTGAATTTTTGTGACTGTTCGGTGGCCGTGGTAGGAGGTGAACGGTTGCCTTCTTCTTCTATAAATAGTGCTCTTGCTTCTCCAGCGTTTTCACGCTTCTTGCTACTGCTTGCTGTTTCATCTCCTCTCCTTCCTTCCACTTCCGCCATGGGCAAGAGCAAGAAAGGTGGCAGCTCTTCACATCACTCGGGCGACAAGCGCAAGCGCGAGCCGACTCCTCCCTCGGAGGACTTCGGCGACTCGGAATACTCGGAGGAGGAGTTCTCCTGCGAGTCCGAGGGCTCTCCGGCTCCTGCCTCTCCCCCGGCTTCGTCTGATGATTCAGACGACTCCCAGGGGATCGCTGCGGAGGTATGGACCTACATCCGGGCCGTCAAGCGTGTCGGGCTCGAGGGCTCGGATGCGTCGGAGTACTCCTCGGACGAGGAGGGCAGCGGCAGCGACGGTGGTGACGGCGACGACGACGGAGGCGACGGTGACGGTGGCAGCGGCAAGGGCGGTGACAGCAGCGGCAAGGGCGGTGACGGCAGCGGCAAGGGCGGCAGCGGCGATGGCGGCAGCGGCAGCAAGGGCAGCAACAAGGGCAGCAACAAGGCTAGTGGCTAGACGCCACTGGTTTTAGATGTTAGTGTAGATTAGTAGTAGAAATAGTATTAGCGAAATAATGTAGTAGTAGCTAGTAGTATAGTTAGTTAAATGTAATATAGTAGAAGGGAAAGCATCAGCTCATAATGAGTTGATTTGTAAGTTCGGTAGTACTTCCTGTATAATGAAGAATGATTTTGATCCCTCTTGTGCGTATCATTCCGCCTTCTTGTTGATCATCGTTTGTATTGATGCCTACTGCAGAGGTTGTTTCTGAACGTAATGCTTGAGTAGCAACTTAGAATCATTGAGCCGTGCCCCAGACTGCCTTCTTCACGATGCCAGCGCTTTAGTAGTGGTGGCCGAGTGATTATCAGCGGTGTCGGGCCTTTTAGAGGTGATGGCCGAGTGATAACGGGTCGCGTCGGTGTTTTAGAAATAACGACCGAGTGGTTTCTGGCGACGTCAGCGTTTTAGAGGTAACAGCCGAACGATTACTGGCGACGTCGGTGTTTTAGAGGTAACAGCCGAGTCAATTTGAGCCGCGTCGGCCGTTTTGGAAATAACGGCCGAGTGATGACATGGCATGCCAGCATTTTAGAAATAACGGCTGAGTGATGACATGGCACGCCAGCATTTTGGAAATAACCGCAGGGTGATGACATGGCACGCCAGCGTTTTAGAAATAACCGCTGGGTGATGACTGGGCACTTTTTAGAAACGGCATCTGGCCCGGGAAAACCCCATATGTACTGCACTGTCGCATGCCTCCACGCTCTGTGCCCTAGTTTTTGCTTAGCTTTTTGCATCAAGGCTTTCTCTGCTTTCCTGCAACATCGCTTCTGCTCCGCTCGCCAGCGAGGTTGAGATGGCGCCCAAGCGGAAGGCTTCGAGTTCATCCGTCGCAATCATTCCCCCCATCGATCCCTACAGTCAGTTGCCCTTCGCAGGTAACCATATATCTGTTGTCTCCGAATCTGACCTTCTTCATCTCGTTTCCATCGGGGTTCTTCCTTCGAAGGAGCTCTGCTCGTGGCGGATTTGTCGTGGGGTCACTGTTCTGACAAAAGACACCCATGAATCCATCATTTACGTTCCTTTTCTTATCCGTGGACTTGCTCTGCCCATTTCTCCTTTCTTCCGCGGTCTCCTTGATTTCTATCGCCTGAATCTAACCCATCTAAATCCCAATTCCATTCTGCAAGTTTCTATTTTTGTTCATTTATGCGAAGCCTTTCTTGGAGTTTTGCCCCACTTTGGCCTTTGGAAGTATCTGTACCACTGTCGGCCTAGGATGGCCGGGGGGCAGCACCAGCTGGTGGGGGGCGCGAGCTTGGAGATGCGCCATGGAAGGAAGACTGATTACCTCGACATCCCACTCAAGGACAGCATCAAGGGATGGCGCCTGGAATGGTTCATCGTGGAGAATCATGGGAATTCCCTCCCCCCACGGTCAGGGAGACAGCCGGATGTTCGCACTCCGAGCTGGACTGAATCCCCCACGGATCAGGAAGTGGCTGAGGCAGGGGTTTTGTTAGCAGAAGTTGGATTGTTGAAAGAAAGGGGTCTGACTGCAGAAGTTGTGGTCGCTGACTTTGTTTTCAAGAACATTCAGCCACTGAAAGACAGAGCATATCCGGCTTATCTGTACCGAGGCTTGGCTGACTCAACCCGGGTAACCAACAGAAGAATTCCTGCTGTGGACTTGGTGAGCCGGCTCGAGATGATACTTAGAGACAAGGTGTCGAACGTCGGCGCTCCTGTTGCATACTCGGCCTGGAATTTTCCTCCTTCCGAGGCTTTTACTAGTTTCGTGTCGAATCCTCCTACTGGTGATAGCGGTTTGGGTCTTAGAGTGCGACCCTCTCCCGAAGAAGTTAGTACTTTGGTTGCCTCGCTCGGAGAAATTCCTGACGACGAGAGGCAGGTTCATTTTGAGGTGCCTTTGAATCCAAGTGATGCAGAGATAAGTGTCATGCTGGATATGTTAGCTGAGGATTCTTCTGATGTCGCTTCTGCTGAAACATTGGTGGTGGCGCCCATCCCTGAGGCTGACAAAGTTTTGGACGCTCAGAGGTCTGTCAATGTTCGCCCGAAACGTTCTCGCCGAGCCGATCAAGCCTCTTTTCCTGCTGAGGGGGAGAAAAAGAAGAAGAGACGTCTTCGTCGAGTGTCCAGCTTGGATCAGGGTGCCAGTCCTTCTGCTCCTGTTGCTGAGGAAGTGCCAGTGCCTGATTTTACTGAAGCTGGCCCCAATGGGTGTGACCCGTCTGATGCTGACCCTAATGGGTGTGCTGTCCATGTTGTTGATGAGGATGATGAAGAAGAGGACGAAATTCCTCTGATTCGGAAGAACAGCTGGCGTTACATAGCTAGTGGGGAAAGTAGTGGTGTTCCTTCTCCTGCCTTGTCTGCCATCATTGGTCTGCAAGAATTATCTCTGGCGAACTTTGATCAAACTCTTGAAGACATGGTTCCAGAAGATTTGTTGTCAGAACCGGCAGATGGTGGCGCGATGGATGTTTGTGCTGATGTGCTCGATGCCGGGTTGGGGTCATCCCAAGCAGCTTCCCGCGCCTCATCGACCTTGGAGCGCGGTCTTAAGGGTCAGGAAGCTGGTCTGGATTGCACTGCTCCCATGGAAGTGACTGAGGGACCTTCAGCCTTAGAAGTGGCTGCTCTAGAGAACTCGGCCCTCAAGGATGGTGCTGGCGCTTACCCAGCCCCCGAGGGTGTTGTCGGAGATGATTTGGCTCGGATGGGTAGCGCAATCTATGACCCAACCCCCGAGGGTGTCGCTGGAGATGATCCGGCTCGGATGGGTAGCGCAAGCTGCGACCCAGCCCCCGAGGGTGTCCGAGTGGGTTCTCCCTCCCGCACTTCCATGGATGTTCACGTAGGGTCTTCTCCTCCACACTCTGGTTGCATGGTGATAGCCCAAGCCTTCGGTCAAGGAGTCGCTTTAGAGGCCAACGCACCCGTCGACAGAGTTTTGGGTTCTGCTGATGACACTGAATTGGTTCCTGCTGATTCGTTGCAAGTTGCTCCGGTTGGTGATCCTTCGCCGAGCCAACAGTTGATCTCTCACGACTTGGGGGTCCCCTCATTCTTCTCCAACCTCCAGGTATTTTGGTTTCTTCTGGTCTGACTTTACCCAGGCAGATAATTGTTCTCATGCTTGTCTGCTTTTAATGCTAGGCGTTGGTCGATGAGATGTCTAGCCGGCTGAAGTTACAGGGTGCTTCTGTCCTAGAAGGAGCTTTGTCTCTAGCGCGTTGGAATCCAGTGCTGCTTCAGCGGCGTGTATCTGACTTAGAGGCGGCAAATGCTGGTCAGTGCTTTTTTGCTTCTTTTTGGCTACCTGATTAAACTGCTTCTTATTTTAACACCTTTGCTTGACTGTTTCTTGACAGATATGGCTCGACAGTATTCTGTTCTTGAAGAAAAACATTCTCAAGATCGAGCTGAACTGGCCCGGCGGTGCTCTGATCTTGAAGAAAAGTATTCTCAAGGTCAGACTAAACTGGCCCAGGTTTCTGCTTCTCTGAATGATGCTAAGACGCTGAACTCTACTCTCCGCGCTCAGCTCAACTCTGAAAAGGTGACCTGTGAATCTTGGCTTTGTTTGCTGTGTTCTTATTGCATGCTTGACGTTTGAAGAAACTGATTCTTGTCTGCAGGAAGAAAAACATGCCCTCGTTACTTCTCGTGACAACCTCGACAGGCTATACCGCGACGCCAGCAACTCGTTGACCATCTTGGAGAGGAGTCATCGCTTCACCAGGGAGGAGTTAGACAATCATCGTTATTGAAAGTCGCCTAGAGGGGGGGTGAATAGGGCGAAACTGAAATTTACAAAGTTAATCACAACTACAAGTCGGGTTAGCGTTAGAAATATAATGCGAGTCTGAGAGGGCGTAAAAACAAATCGCAAGCGAATAAAGAAGTGAGACACAAGGATTTGTTTTACCGAGGTTCGGTTCTCTCAAACCTACTCCCCGTTGAGGTGGTCACAAAGACCGGGTCTCTTTCAACCCTTTCCCTCTCTCAAGCGGTCCCTCGGACCGAGTGAGCTTCTCTTCTCAATCAACCGGGAACCAAACTTCCCCGCAAGGACCACCACACAATTGGTGTCTCTTGCCTTGATTACAATTGAGATTGATCACAAGAAAGAATGAGAAAAAGAAGCAATCCAAGCGCAAGAGCTCAAATGAACACAACAATCACTCTCTCTAATCATCAAGGCTTTGAGTGGAATTTGGAGAGGATTTAATCTCTTTGGTGTGTTTAGAATTGAATGCTAGAGCTCTTGTAAGTAGTTAGAAGGTGGAAAACTTGGATGCCTTGAATGTGGGGTGGTTGGGTATTTATAGCCCCAACCACCACAAAGTGACCGTTGGAAGGCTGCAGTCGCATGGCGCACCGGACACTGTCCGGTGCGCCAGCCACGTCAGCAGACCGTTGGGGTTCGACCGTTGGAGCTCTGTCTTGTGGGCCCGCCTGGCTGTCCGGTGGTGCACCGGACAGGCCCTGTAGGCTGTCCGGTGTGCCACCCGCGCGTGCTCTGCTCCTCTACGCGCGCTGGCGCGCATTTAATGCATTGCAGACGACCGTTGCGCTCGAAGTAGTCGTTGCTCCGCTGTCACACCGGACAATCCGGTGTGCACCGGACAGTCTGGTGAATTATAGCGGAGCGGATTCCCGAAGCTGGCGAGTTCAGAGTTGCTCTCCCCTGGAGCACCGGACACTGTCCGGTGGTGCACCGGACAGTCCGGTGAATTATAGCGGAGCTCCTCTGAAAATTCCCGAAGGTGAAGAGTTGGACGTAGAGTTCCCTGTTGCACCGGACACTGTCCGGTGGTGCACCGGACAGTCCGGTGCGCCAGACCAGGGCACACTTCGGTTGTCCCTTACTCTCTTTGTTTGAACCCATTCTTGGTCTTCTTATTGACTTTTTGTGAACCTTTGGCACCTGTAGAACTTATAGACTAGAGCAAACTAGTTAGTTCAACTATTTGTGTTGGGCAATTCAACCACCAAAATCAATTAGGAAATAGGTGTAAGCCTAATTCCCTTTCAATCTCCCCCTTTTTGGTGATTGATGCCAACACAAACCAAAGCAAGTATATAAGTGCATATTTGAACTAGTTTGCATATTTGTAAGTGCAAAGGTTACTTAGAATTTAGCCAATATAACTACTCATAAGATATGCATGGATTGTTTCTTTATTTTTAACATTTTGGACCACGCTTGCACCACATGTTTTGTTTTTGCAAATTCTTTTGTAAATCCTTTTCAAAGTCCTTTTGCAAATAGTCAAAGGTAAATGAATAAGATTTAGAGAAGCATTTATGAGATTTGAAATTTTCTCCCCTTGTTTCAAATGCTTTTTCTTTGACTAAACAAAACTCCCCCTTAATAAAATCCTCCTCTTAGTGTTCAAGAGGGTTTTAAGATATCAATTTTGAAAATACTACTTTCTCCCCCTTTTGAACACAATGAGATACCAATTTAAAAATCATAAGTTTTAAAATTTGGTGGTGGTGCGATCCTTTTGCTTTGGGCTAATACTTTCTTCCCTTTGGCATGAATCGCCAAAAATGGATACTTGACTGAAATATAAGCCCTTTTAACTACTTTTCTCCCCCTTTGGTAAATAACATATGAGTGAAGATTATACCAAAGACGAAGAATTGCTCGGAGCGACGGTGAAGGATGAGTGATGGAGTGGAAGCCTTTGTATTCGCCGAAGACTCCAATTCCCTTTCAATACACCTATGACTTGGTTTGAAATTCACTTGAAAACACATTAGTCATAGCATATATAAAAGAGACATGATCAAATGTATATTTATGAGCAATGTGTGCAAGACATCAAAAGAAATTGCTAGAATCAAGAATATTTAGCTCATGCCTAAGTTTGGTAAAAGTTTGTTCATCTAATGGCTTGGTAAAGATATCGGCTAATTGATCTTTAGTATTAATGTATGCAATCTCGATATCTCCCTTTTGTTGGTGATCCCTTAAGAAGTGATACCGAATGGCTATGTGTTTAGTGCGGCTATGCTCAACGGGATTATCCGCCATGCGAATTGCACTCTCATTATCACATAGAAGAGGAACTTTGGTTAATTTGTAACCATAGTCCCTAAGGGTTTGCCTCATCCAAAGTAATTGCGCGCAACAATGGCCTGCGGCAATGTACTCGGCTTCGACGGTAGAAAGAGCTACGGAATTTTGCTTCTTTGAAGCCCAAGACACCAAGGATCTTCCCAAGAACTGGCAAGTCCCCGATGTGCTCTTTCTATTAATCTTACACCCCGCCCAATCGGCATCCGAATAACCAATCAAATCAAATGTGGATCCCCTAGGATACCAAAGCCCAAACTTAGGAGTATAAGCCAAATATCTCAAGATTCGTTTTACGGCTGTAAGGTGAGCTTCCTTAGGGTCGGCTTGGAATCTTGCACACATGCATACAAAAAGCATAATGTCCGGTCGAGATGCAATAAATAGAGTAATGAACCTATCATCGACCGGTATACCTTTTGATCTACGGATTTACCTTCCGTGTCGAGGTCGAGATGCCCATTGGTTCCCATGGGAGTCTTGATGGGCTTGGCATCCTTCATTCCAAACTTGTTTAGAATGTCTTGAGTATACTTCGTTTGGCTAATGAAGGTGCCCTCTTGGAGTTGCTTCACTTGAAATCCTAAGAAATACTTCAACTCCCCCATCATTGACATCTCGAATTTCTGTGTCATGATCCTACTAAATTCTTCACATGTAGATTCGTTAGTAGACCCAAATATAATATCATCAACATAACTTTGGCATACAAACAAATCATTGTCAAGAGTTTTAGTGAATAGAGTAGGATCGACCTTTCCGACTTTGAAGCCATTAGCAATAAGGAAATCTCTTAGGCATTCATACCATGCTCTTGGGGCTTGCTTGAGCCCATAAAGCGCCTTAGAGAGCCTATAGACATGGTTAGGGTACTCACTGTCTTCAAAGCCGGGAGGTTGCTCAACCTAGACCTCTTCCTTGATTGGTCCATTGAGGAAGGCACTCTTCACGTCCATTTGGTAAAGCTTGAAGCCATGGTAAGTAGCATAGGCTAATAATATACGAATTGACTCAAGCCTAGCTACGGGTGCATAGGTTTCACCAAAATCCAAACCTTTGACTTGGGAGTATCCCTTGGCCACAAGTCGAGCTTTGTTCCTTGTCACCACACCATGCTCATCTTGTTTGTTGTGGAAGACCCACTTGGTTCCTACAACATTTTGGTTAGGACGTGGAACTAAGTGCCATACCTCATTCCTAGTGAAGTTGTTGAGCTCCTCTTGCATCGCCACCACCCAATCCAAATCTTAGAGTGCTTCCTCTACCCTGTGTGGCTCAATAGAGGAAACAAAAGAGTAATGCTCACAAAAATGTGCAACACAAGATCTAGTGGTTACCCCCTTATGAATGTCGCCGAGGATGGTGTCGACGGGGTGATCTCGTTGGATTGCTTGGTGGACTCTTGGGTGTGGCGGTCTCGGTTCTTCATCCTCCTTGTCTTGATCATTTGCATCTCCCCCTTGATCATTGCCGTCATCTTGAGGTGGCTCATCTTTTTGATCTTCTCCTTCATCAACTTGAGCCTCATCCTCATCTTGAGTTGGTGGAGATGCTTGCATTGAGGAGGATGGTTGATCTTGTTCATTTGGAGGCTTCAGATTCCTTAGGACACACATCCCCAATGGACATGTTCCTTAGCGCGATGCACGGAGCCACTTCTTCACCTATCTCATCAAGATCAACTTGCTCTACTTGAGAGCTGTTAGTCTCATCAAACACAACGTCACAAGAAACTTCAACTAGTCCTGAGGACTTGTTAAAGACTCTATATGCCCTTATGTTTGAATCATATCCTAGTAAAAAGCCTTCTACTGTCTTAGAGGATTTCTTTTTGTCACCGCTCCGATGCGACTTGTGTGAAGAGGATTTCTTTTCCTTCCCCTTCCCCTTGTTGCGGGACTCTTCCGATGAAGCCTTCCCGTGGCTTGTAGTGGGCTTGTCGCCGGTCTCCATCTCCCTCTTGGCGTGATCTCCCGACATCACTTTGAGCGGTTAGGCTGTAATGAAGCACCAGGCTCTGATACCAATTGAAAGTCGCCTAGAGGGGGGTGAATAGGGCAAAACTGAAATTTACAAAGTTAATCACAACTACAAGCCGGGTTAGCGTTAGAAATATAATGCGAGTCCGAGAGGGCGTAAAAACAAATCGCAAGCGAATAAAGAAGTGAGACACAAGGATTTGTTTTACCGAGGTTCGGTTCTCTCAAACCTACTCCCCGTTGAGGTGGTCACAAAGACCGGGTCTCTTTCAACCCTTTCCCTCTCTCAAACGGTCCCTCGGACTGAGTGAGCTTCTCTTCTCAATCAACCGGGAACCAAACTTCCCCGCAAGGACCACCACACAATTGGTGTCTCTTGCCTTGATTACAATTGAGATTGATCACAAGAAAGAATGAGAAAAAGAAGCAATCCAAGCGCAAGAGCTCAAATGAACACAACAATCACTCTCTCTAATCACCAAGGCTTTGAGTGTAATTTGGAGAGGATTTAATCTCTTTGGTGTGTCTAGAATTGAATGCTAGAGCTCTTATAAGTAGTTAGAAGGTGGAAAACTTGGATGCCTTGAATGTGGGGTGGTTGGGGTATTTATAGCCCCAACCACCACAAAGTGGCCGTTGGAAGGCTACAGTTGCATGGCGCACCGGACAGTCCGGTGCGCCACCGGACACTGTCCGGTGCGCCAGCCACGTCAGCAGACCGTTGGGGTTCGACCATTGGAGCTCTGTCTTGTGGGCCTGCCTGGCTGTCCGGTGGTGCACCGGACAGGCCCTATAGGCTGTCCGGTGTGCCACCTGCGCGTGCTCTGCTCCTCTGCACGCGCTGGCGCACATTTAATGTGTTGCAGACGACCATTGCGCTCGAAGTAGTCGTTGCTCCGCTGTCACACCGGACAATCCGGTGTGCACCGGACACTGTCCGATGACTCACCGGATAGTCCGGTGAATTATAGCGGAGCGGATTCCCGAAGCTGGCGAGTTCAGAGTTGCTCTCCCCTGGAGCACCGGACACTGTCCGGTGTTGCACCGGACAGTCCGGTGAATTATAGCGGAGCTCCTCTGAAAATTCCCGAAGGTGAAGAGTTGGACGTAGAGTTCCCTGTTGCACCGGACACTGTCCGGTGGTGCACCGGACAGTCCGGTGCGCCAGACCAGGGCACACTTCGGTTGTCCCTTGCTCTCTTTGTTTGAACCCATTCTTGGTCTTCTTATTGACTTTTTGTGAACCTTTGGCACCTGTAGAACTTATAGACTAGAGCAAACTAGTTAGTTCAATTATTTGTGTTGGGCAATTCAACCACCAAAATCAATTAGGAAATAGGTGTAAGCCTAATTCGCTTTCAGTTATAAGCTGCAGGAATCCTTGGATGACATGATTTGCCTCAGGCAGTTGATGTCGACCAAAGATGCTGTCATCAAGGATCTGCGTGCTTCCAAGAAATCCGTCGCCCAGGAGCTAGAAACCGCTCGGTTGGCTGTCAAGGTTGCTGAAGAGACTTCTGCTACTCTGAGGGCCCAGCGCGATAAAGCTATGGATAAAGCTATTCGCGCGGGGCGGATTCTGATGAGGAGACCTGGTGTGGTTGTTCCTAACGACATAAGGGCTGATGTGAACGCTGCTCCTGATTCCTCAAGTCGCCCCTCTTCGTCGGTTGCTCCTGAGAAGAATATTGCAAAATAGAAAAACATTGCATGCTTTGAACGCGTGGTTAACATGCTTGGATGTTTTGTTAGAGGACACCTTTGAGTGCTGAATGATATTATTGTTTTCCTATTGTTTAGAATTCAACAGTATCTACATTTGTAGAAGTAAAATGCAGTGTGATGGTTTTTGAAATTTCATCATGGGGAACAGAAGTTGCCCTAAGATGGGTGATTGCGAATGTGCCAAGCGTGCAGTGCCAATTTAAATTAGCGACAATTTAAACCGACTACTCCGCTAGTAGGGCGTAGTGGTCACCCGAATGTGCCCGCAGTCAAGCGTGCAGTGCCAATCCAGGCCTTCCGATGATGGCGTTGTACCCGCAGTCAAAGTTCGCCACTTCGAACCTCATCAACTCGGTTCTGTAGTTCTCCGGAGTTCCGAAGGTGACCGGCATGTAGATGTGGCCCAGCGGGTATTCTCCTTCAGTCGGCACGATGCCTAAGAAAGGAGTGTCTCACTCGTGGAGTTCTTTGAGGTGAACTCCCAAGCCTTGGAGTGTTCGGGGGAAGGTGATGTTGATGCTACTCCCCCCGTCCACTAATACCTTCTTCACCCTGCTCTCTCGAATCACTGGATCGACGAGGAGCGGGTATTTGCCTGGTGGTCGAAGTTGAGCCATTGATCCGCCCGAGTGAAGGTGATTGGGTGCTCCGACCATCGGTATGGGGCGAGAGGGCCAGTAGTTGCCACCAGTATCTGGCGATCGTTGAGCTTTTGTTGTCTCTTATTCTCCTGTGATCTGTGTCCGCCGAAGATGACATTGACCTCTCTGTCGACACGCGGGAAGGCTCCACCTCCTCCCTCCTGCTGCTGCTGGGGTTGTCGCGGTTCTCCCGGTCCTCCTCGCGGCGGAGGAGGAGGTAGAGGCTGGAAGGGTCAGCCGTGCCCGACGGAGTTCTTGAAGTCTCTGCAGTTCCGAAGGGTGTGGCGCATGTCCTTGTGGCACGGGCACTGGGCGTCGAGGATGTCGTCCAGCGTGCGTTCACCTCCACGAGGTCCTCCCCGGGCGCGAGAGGCAGGTGGTCCGGCGGCGTGGACTTCTTCGCGAGGTCTCTTCTCCCAACGCTTGTCGGGCTGCTGATTCGTGTCACGTCGCGGTGCTGCTGGTGCTGGCTTCACTCCTCCGATGAGGTCCCACTACTACAGCAAACCTCTGTACAGGCGGTTTGGTTCGCCTCTTCACAGGCGGTTCCAGGAACCGCTTGTGGTGCACCGCCTGTGATGTAAAACAACATCACAAGCTGTCAATCAAAAACCACCTGTGAAAGACACACATTACAGGCGGTCCAGTTCAAAGGAACCGCTTGTGATAGACACACATCACAGGCGGTTTCTTATCCTAGCCGCTTGTGTTAGCCACACATCACAGGCGGTTTTTTATATAAGTCTGACTGCATACAATATAAATCACAGATGGTTTTCAATATACAGATTCATATACAGAATTTTCAAACACAGAATATACACAGATTTCATACACAGATTATACACAGATTCACACAGATTGCATACACAGATTTATAAATATCAAGTTCCATAACAGGTTCCATACACAGATTCATCCACATATCAAGTTCCATCGTCATACACAGATTTATACACATATCAAGTTCCATAGACAACTAAACATCTCAAAGTTCCATAGACAACTAAACATCTAAAGTTCCTAACTAAAGACCTAAACACTGTGTGATATCGTGTACAAACTTAGTTCTAGGAATTTTTGCAAATTTCCATTTGTATTGTAGAATAGCCCTTGTTGATGAAGAACTTCACGGCGCATAAAGTAAAGCAAGTCTCTTACAACCTTAGCCACGCCGACGGAAACCATATCTCTTTCTAACCATTCAGCATTGATCTTGGATTTAGGAACCTGCAATGAAAGCAAAAAGCAAGCAGTGCTAAGAGTAATGTGATGAGCAACAATATAACATAAAAATTGCAACATAGACAATGATAGCGAACTTACATCCTCACGATTGACCATGTAATGGAAGGTGACACGACACCATTCGCATACATAATAACCGCACAGGACAGTACCCGGAGGTTGTTTGTCACCATATGGAAATAATGATATTGACAAATTAGGCTTGTCCTCTGGATGTTCGCCGCCAAGATCTTTCCAATAAAAACGGTATGCACTGCATATAAGAATAGCTTTGTCAGATTAAGAATACATTTGTTAAGTTGTAATAAGTACAAGTGTGCAATAATAATCATACTTCTCTAAAATCTTCAAGAAGTCATTACACGTAGCCTTTTCCATTCTCAGTGAGTCGAAGACCACGACTTTACCATCCTTTGGAAAGATCATGATACAAATGTAGTGGTCACTATATAGACATAGACGAAAACACATGTTAAGATCACGATTGCCATAATTTATAGTTCAAAATTAAACCATGTCGATAACTTACTTAAAGTGGTGCGGAGCTATTATTAAGTCCTTGCCATGTTGTACATGATTATACATGGCTCGTCCAATGTATGCCGCCATTACCTTCATTTTCTTTCTCTGATTCTGTTTGACGGCTTTCTCAAATTCAGCTTCGTCCAAGTCTTTGTATTCTTCTCCATGCCTCCGAGCAACTACTTTGTAGCGAGCTTGGGATATCATCAACGGGTCAAGAAACCCTGTCTTAAGTTGTTTCTTCTTATCATCCATGTATTGCATCCTACGTGTAATAGTGTTAATCGTTAGACTCTCGTTTATGTGTGCGTGTACAAAACTAACAAATATGAAAGTTTAGAGGTACTTACAAGCAAAAGAGGGTTAAGTAGTTGGTTTCCATCCTTTGTCAGTGGTACAACGACCAGAGATCGTCAAAGAATAAATGCCGCACAGGATCTATATGATCATTGCTCCAAAATGCATCTTCTGGCACAACAAATGTGAAGTCCTCGAGTTTGTATTTGTTGCTAGCCACCATGTACCACTCATGCATTCTAATCTCTGGAGTCGACAACTTAGAAAGTTGCACCGTCGTCAAGAACGGCCTCCCATTCACAAATTTTGGAGGAACATCCTCCTTCTTGTATACCGAGATATTGGTTTTAAGACGTAATGATTCTCGAGTATGAATCATTCCATCTTCTTCCCATACTTCGAAATTGTCTATTTAGGACCGTGTGCCTACTCCATGAGATGCTGATTCCGCTTTTGATTGATTTGTCATAACTCTCTACAATTTATGCAGGTAGCATGCCACTGATTCTGACGTTTCTTGACATCGTCAGTGGCGATTCGCTTATGAATTTTCTTTGAAATAGTTGGTCCTTCAACATTGGTGCCAACCTTTGGTTCCTTTTTTATGTTGACGTCGACATTCTAAGGAACAATTTTGTCTACGTCCCCCTCGTCGAGTTCCTTCGCAAGAGGCAATATGATTGTTTCAACGATTTTTTTGGAGGTCGGTGTCATATTTTCCTGCACCATGGGGTCTGGAATGATCGAACTATCTTTTTGTTGCATTGGTGTTGAATTCGGCTCATCACCCAACTTGATGTCGCGTCGATGCCAAAGGACCAACTCGTTCATTGCCTCCTGCAAAGTTATTGTTGGGGGCTTGTTCTCAAATGCTAAAAGTTAAGAACAAGGCAACACAGAGAATGTTAAATATTAAGGTCCTTCGTCCTCCACTTCGTTACATCCCTTCGGGACATAAGGAATTTCAGACGAAGGTTACGAAGGACGCACCTTCGTAAGCATAATAACATAGGGTGGAGCATTCATATAAACCATGAGATATAAAATGGACATTTAAATGTTAACATAGAATCATTTCCATTTCAATTAATACAAATGAATATGAATGACAAATGTACCTTCGGTCCTGAGGAAGGCAGGAATACAAGTGTAATGCGAAGGCAAATGACAGGTTCGCGTGAACAGTACAGAGGTACTGCTCATCTATTTATAGGCACAGGTCGCAGCCTGTGACAAATTACAATCATGCCCCTTACAAATGTTTACAACATTGACTCAGACCTATATGAATAAAAAGGTCATTCTATCTCTATGTCGGTTTAAAACGCCGAAGCTCCATGAAAAGGAACCTTCGGCCATCTCTTGAAGACGACTCCAGCCGAAGCTGCTTCTTCGTGTGAGACCTTCGGCGCACCGAAGCACGACCCCAACAGTAGCCCCTTTCGCGGTGCTAGATCGTTTTTCGTAACGAGCTTGACCCGTGAAAAAAGAGCCTCTTCAGCTTCGGGAAGCCGAAGGTCCAAAAAACACCTTCCCTGAGCTCGTTGCGGAGAAACGATCCGGATTCCGGGCACGTGCCAGGCCCACCTTGCAGAGTTACTGTTTGATCTTTGCGGTCCACTGCTCAGCGAGTACAAGTGACCGCCCGTCTGGTGTAAAAATCTTGCCGCTTCGCCTTCTTATCTGCAGCACTATATAAACAAGCGGGTAGGTGTGAAGTTACCACAGCATTCATTGCTATTTGCACTGTTTTTCTGCCAAAATTTTCCACCATAGCCGAAGCTTGACACTCATAATCGAACGAAGGTCCGTCTCGACGCTTACTTCGTCAGAAAGGAGAGCTTCGGAGAAAAGAAAAAAGAAAAAAGTTTCTAACTTCCCCAAACTAGGAATTACATGGCACGAGTGCGATCTACTGCCAAAGTTGTGCGCGAGGGAGACGAAGCCGAAGGTTCAGACACTGTGCCCATCTCCGAAGCGATGCAGCGCTCCGGTCTAGTTACTGCGGAAGAGAGGCCTGCTGCCGAAGCAAACCCGACAACAGCCGAAGAAGAAGAAGAAAACATTGATGGGACTGACTCCGAAGATGACTACCACATTGCTACGCCCAGCAAGCCCAGTCACCTGGATTTTGGAAAATCAACTGTTTCAAAAGCTGAACTGTCGAAGATGGTGAAAGCGGGTTATTTCACTGAAGATCAGAAGAAGCTACTCCGCTTCGGGGGAGAAGAAACCACCCCGAAGCCAGGGAAGGATGAGATTGTTATTTTTAAAAGCTTTTTAAAGGCTGGGCTGAGATTTCCTCTGCACAATATTATTGCAGAGATATTGAGGAGGTTTGGTATCTTTTTTCATCAATTGACTCCTAACGCCATCGTTAGGCTCAATGTTTATATCTGGGCCCTTCGGAGCCAAGCTGTGGAACCTTTTGCCGACAGCTTCTGCCGGGTTCACGAATTACACTACCAGACAAAGGCCAGAAAAGATGGACTTCATGAAAATTTTGGCTGCTATAATTTTGCCTACCGAAAGACAACAAAGTGCCCTGTCATCAGCTACCGAAGCAAATGGCCAGCAGGCTGGAAATCTGAATGGTTTTATGTGAAAGTTGACGAAGACAGGGAAAAATTGGTACAAAGCCCTCTGGAGTTAATCTTCGGAGAGACGAGGCCACGCTGCCGCATCGGCGACTTAAAGGGTCCTACCTGGGCTGCTCTGGGTGAGTTTGAAATCATTTCAAAACATATTGGCACCAGGGATCTAGTTCAGGAATTTTTGGCATTCAGAGTCTTCCCTACTCTAAAAGAGTGGGAAATGCCGAAGCTGAAGGGAGAAAAGAAGAAGGGGGAGCTGGTCCGTCTGCCCTATCACTTTAAATTCAAGAAATACTTTAAGAAGCCCTGCAAAGAGTGGTTAGAAACAGTTGAGACAATGTGCAATGAAATCTTGGGGAATTATTCCAAAAAGGAGGATCAATTAATGACAGCGGCCTTCGGCACCCGACCGAAGCGAAGGCTGAACCGAGTATTTGATGCCCTGGGCTTCGAGTACCCAGACTATGAGCAGTTGAACAAGGGTGCCGAGGGCCTCAAAAGAAAAAGAGTAACTGAAATTCTGACAAAGGATGAAGAGCAACCAGCAGCAGAGAAGAAAATCCCGAAGAAAAGGAAAATATCGAGTCCGAAACGGAAAATATCCGAAGAAGAGAGGACCCCCACACCGCCTTCTACCAGCGACGTGGAAGAAATTTTAAAGGTAATGACTGAACCTATGCCCACGAAGCTAAGTCCATTAGGGCTCCGACTGACGAAGCT
This sequence comes from Zea luxurians, assembly GCA_029449295.1. Taxonomy (NCBI): domain Eukaryota; kingdom Viridiplantae; phylum Streptophyta; class Magnoliopsida; order Poales; family Poaceae; genus Zea; species Zea luxurians. The sequence goes on from JAOPSE010000066.1 coordinate 3,610,991, forward strand.
TTTTCAAAAGGTGGACGAGCCGGATCAGGCGAAGATGAGCAAACACAAACGGCAAAGAATCATTGCGGTAACTGAAGTTATCGATAAGACACCTCCAAGAGCTTCTGTTCAGAAAACAGCAGCTGCCGAAGGCACCAAGAACATTGAAGTCGCCCCTTCGGAGGTCGCGGCTGGCGAAGCCGCTACAGCCGAAGAGGTTAATTTAGAAACAACCGTTGAGAATATTAACAAAATTTTGGAAGACATAGATGCAGAAGAAGCCGGTGCTGCTACTGAAAAATCCATGGCCACAGTGCCTGAAAAAGGAAAAGAAATAGCCGAAGATACTTCGGATGACGAAGCTTACTCCTTTCAGAATTTGATTGGGCAGAAGCTGACAAAGGACGAAATAGAAGAACTTAAAGAATATGCCAAATCCTGCGGCTACAAGCCAGGTGCCCTCCTATTTGGAGGTGTAGATGATGAAAAACTAGGCTGCATTCGAGACCAGACCGGTGCTAAGGTAATCGGTACTCTATCAAAGAGTATCGGTTTTCCGAAGCTAGAATCAGACATCAGCCGCTACCGACGACAACATGTCGTTGGTAGTTTATTTTACTCCAACTTCAAGGTGAACAACTTGCCACCTAATCTTTGTTGCTTCTAATAAAAACATGTCTGACGAAGGTTGTGTTCGTGCAGAGTATGCTGCTGAGCAAGGCCTTGCAAATGCAACAAGATCTTGAAGATAAAAAGCATGAAGTTATAATTGGAAATTTGGAAAACAAAATAAAGGAGCAATCAGATGCTTTCGAGAAAAAGAACTTTGAGCTCCAGGCAACCGAAGGTTTATTGGCGGAAGCTGAAGCAAAGATATCAGAACTGAATACGAAGCTTCTCCGCCAGTCTGAGCAGTTCGAACGAGAAAAATCCACAGCTACTATAACATATTTTAGGTTGCCTTGGGCCGGTGGCAATGGACCCAACAAGTCAAGACCCCACCTTTGCAATGGCCAGATGGGTTGTATCAGCTGTGTTAATGACGAAGGTTGTTTTTGATCTCTTGCACATTTTTGACAACCTTCGCACTTTTGGACTAACTCCGCTGCATCCGAAGCTGCCTTCGGCCAATAAAATCCTTGGCGGAACACTTTTCCAAGTAACGGCCTGGATCCAATGTGGGATCCGCATAAGCCTGCATGTATCTCCTTCATCAATTCTATACCTTCGGCCCTAGACAAGCATTTGAGCAGCGGGGCACAAACTCCATGTTTGTATAACTCCCCTTCTATCATGACATAAGGACGAGCTCTTGCCTCTATCCTCTTATTATAAGCTTCGTCATCTGATAGAAAGTTTCCCTGAAGGTAAGAGATTATTTCTGTTCTCCAATCTTCACTGTAGACAGGAGAAATGTTAAGGACTGCTCTTTCAAGTAGCTCCACTGAAGGTGCCTTTATTGTTTCAAAGAACACGTCCGAAGGTAGCGGCAGCCTCTGTGCTGCAGACTTGGCCAACAAATCAGCATGCTCATTCTGCCCTCGAGGGATATTCTTAACAGAAAATCCTTCGAAGGAAGCTTCGATCCTTCGGACCGTGTCTAGGTACTTTTCAAGCTTCGGGTCTTTAGCCTTGCAACTTTTGTCAATGTGACCCGAAACAACCTGAGAATCAGTTTTAAGGATCGCCCTTCTGACCCCCATTGCCTTTAGTTTCCGAAGACCCAGGAGCAAAGCTTCGTACTCAGCAATATTATTTGTGCAGCTGAAGTCAAGTCTTGCTGCATAGCAGGTTTTGACCTTGGACGGAGAGACCAACACAGCAGCTGCACCTGCTCCGAAGGTTCCCCAGGAGCCATCACAAAACACTGTCCATGCTTCGGCATCTTTATTTGCTTCTTCGTCCTGAGCTCCTGGCGTCCAGTCGGCAATGAAATCTGCCAATGCTTGAGACTGAATTGAGGATCTATGCACATAATCAATGTAAAATTCATTGAGTTCCGCAACCCATTTTCCAATACGCCCAGTAGCTTCTCTGTTCCTCATGATGTCCTTCAACGGCTGCGAAGAGGGAACAATAATGTTGAATGCCTGAAAGTAATGCCGAAGCTTTCTGGATGCCATTAAAACGGCATACAATATCTTCTCCAGCTCTGTATAATTTTTCTTTGAGACACTGAGGACCTCAGACACAAAATATACTGGGACCTGCTTCTTAGCTTGTCCATCAAACTTCTCCTGGACAAGCGCCGCACTTACTGCTGAGTGCGAAGCTGCCACGTACAACAACAGAGGAGCCCCTGGCGTTGGTGGAGTTAATGTTGTGAGATCTATTAAGTATTGCTTCAGCTCTTCGAAGGCTTTTTGCTGGGTTGGGCCCCATTGAAAGACTTCAGCTGACTTCAGCACCTCGAAGAATGGTAAGTTTCTTTCTGCTGATCTAGATATAAATCTGTTGAGGGATGCCAGCCTTCCTGTCAATCTTTGGGCCCCTTTTCTTGTGGTTGGTGGCTCCATTCGAAGTATAGCTTCGATTTTATTTGGGTTAGCTTCGATTCCCTTCGTTGAAACCAAACACCCAAGAAATTTGCCCTTCTTCACTCCGAAGACGCATTTTTCTGGATTCAGCTTCAGACCAGCCTGTCTGAAGCTGGCGAAGGTCTCCTGCAAATCAGCAATATGATTTTCTTGCTTCGTGCTCTTTACGATAATGTCATCAACATAGGTCAACACATTTCTGCCTATCTGAGTTTGGAGGACCTTCGCAGTCATTCTGCTGAAGCTCCCTCCAGCATTCTTGAGCCCCTCAGGCATCCGAAGATAGCAATATGTACCACTTGGGGTTATGAAGCTAGTCTTCGGCTCATCTTCCTTCTTCATCCAGATTTGATGATAGCCTGAGTAGCAGTCTAGGAGACTCATGAGCTCCGAAGAAGCTGCTGCATCAACTAAAGAATCTATCCTTGGCAGCGGAAATTCATCCTTCGGACAAGCCTTGTTGAGATCTGTGAAATCAATACACATTCTCCACTTGCCATTGGCCTTCTTCACCATAACAGTGTTAGCTAGCCACTCTGGGTACTTCACCTCTCTGATAACTCCTGCACTGAGGAGTCTTTTTACTTCATTACGAGCCCCTTCGGCCTTATCATCAGACATTTTCCGAAGCCTCTGCTTTCGGGGTCTGAAGGATGGATCAACATTAAGCGAATGTTCAATAACATCCCGATTTACTCCACAGAGATCATTAGCTGACCATGCAAAGACATCTTTGTTGTTGAATAAAAACCTTATCAAGGTTTTCTCCTGATCTTCAGATAATTGGGAGCCCAACAACACCTTCTGCTCTGCTATATCTTCGCACAATAACATGGGCTTTGGCTGATCTGCTGAAGCTGCCTTCTCCCTCCTGAATTTATACTGTTCACAAGCTTCAGTTCCATCTATATTATGGATTGCCTTAGAATCAGTCCAGCTTCCTTCGGCCCTTCTAGCAGCTTCCTGGCTTCCATGAATAGCAATGGGTCCTTGGTCCGAAGGTATCTTCATGCAGAGATAAGCTGGGTGAAGAATTGCTTCGAAAGCATTAAGAGTTCCACGACCAATGATAGCATTATAAGGATACTCCATGTCAACGATGTCAAACACAATTTGCTCAGTCCTTGTGTTGTTGACAAATCCGAAGGTTACCGGCATGGTAATTTTCCCAAGGGCCACAATCTGCCGCCCCCCGAAGCCACAAAGAGGGTGCGTAGCATCATGGATCTTGTCTTCGGGCTCTTGCATTTGTCTGAAGGCTTTAGCAAATATAATGTCAGCTGCACTGCCTGTATCAACTAGGACATTGTGGACCAGAAATCCTTTGATCACGCAAGAAATAACCATAGCATCATTGTGAGGATAATCCTTAAGCTGAAGGTCTTCCTGAGAGAAGGTAATTGGAATATGGGACCATTTTGACTTGATGAAGGGTCCCTGCACTCCAACATGCTGCACCCTTCTCTGAGCCTCCTTCTTCTGCTTCTTGTTAGCCGGCTCTGAGCAAGAACCGCCTGTTATTGGGAGCACCAGCTTCGAAGCCGAAGCACCTTCAGCTTGATTGTTGAACGAAGCCATCAGCTCAGAAAAGTGGAAGTGAGTTCACCGGAGGTGGGCGCCAATGTTGGGGGCTTGTTCTCAAATGCTAAAAGTTAAGAACAAGGCAACACAGAGAATGTTAAATATTAAGGTCCTTCGTCCTCCACTTCGTTACATCCCTTCGGGACATAAGGAATTTCAGACGAAGGTTACGAAGGACGCACCTTCGTAAGCATAATAACATAGGGTGGAGCATTCATATAAACCATGAGATATAAAATGGACATTTAAATGTTAACATAGAATCATTTCCATTTCAATTAATACAAATGAATATGAATGACAAATGTACCTTCGGTCCTGAGGAAGGCAGGAATACAAGTGTAATGCGAAGGCAAATGACAGGTTCGCGTGAACAGTACAGAGGTACTGCTCATCTATTTATAGGCACAGGTCGCAGCCTGTGACAAATTACAATCATGCCCCTTACAAATGTTTACAACATTGACTCAGACCTATATGAATAAAAAGGTCATTCTATCTCTATGTCGGTTTAAAACGCCGAAGCTCCATGAAAAGGAACCTTCGGCCATCTCTTGAAGACGACTCCAGCCGAAGCTGCTTCTTCGTGTGAGACCTTCGGCGCACCGAAGCACGACCCCAACAGTTATGATCCCCTCAACTGGAAAATCTATCTCCCAATCTTCACAACCACTGTCTATGATTTCTAGAACTTGGACCACAGCATAGTGTGGCGGGACAGGATTATCCTTGTAGTTAACAAGTCCTGGTTTTACCAAACCAGTAGCAGCTTGCTTTGTTTTTGTCCTAGATCGATTGATTGGAATATGAAGAAAGCAAGGCTTGTCCTCAACAATATCGTCTACAGGGTACTTGGTCAAGTCTTGCACAGATCCTACGCTGCTAGGGAATATAGGTGGACTCATGTGGCTTGGCTTGAGTTCAAATGATATGCATTCTGTTTTCTTCATTTTGTTCATCACGTCATTAATAGCCTTTTGTACCCTTTCATCAATAGTCTCTTCAAGGGTCCTTTTCGACTTCTCATGTTTCCTATATGATGACGCATACTCCGGAAATTCCTCTCTCCAGGAAATCTTAGAAGAGATTCCCCGAGCTCGTCCAGTGTGTTCAGGATTGCCTAGTGCTGCAGTTAGTATGTCATTCTCCCTCCGAGGCTTAAATTCTCCTTTTTTTTCTCTTATCTGCATATTCTTGAATTTTTGTCGAAACTTCGCCTACCAATTCTGGATGCAAAAGTTTGCCGTCCTCACTCAAACCTGCCCGACCTAAGATCCAACGAATAGCTCGCTCATCGATATCTTTTAATATTGGGTCCAAAGTGCCGTTAGCTAATGCTTCCTCGATTATCCTGTTCCACTGCACAACTTTATGGTGATATCCGGTTGACCCCAGGCGATGGGGGTGTTTGTTCATCTTCGCCCTCTGAGAATTAGTTTCGCCCAGTTCTTTGGCCTTCAGTTCGGTCTTCTGACGAACAAATTCCTCCCACTGAGCTTGAGTGATTTTCCCCATTTTCTTGGGCGGAGGAACCTTATTCTTCTTAACAAATTCCCTATTCATCTCGGCCTTCCACCCACAAAACATCTTGGCCATAGCAGAGAGCATCGACTTCCTTACTGCATCCTCTGTGCCTTTTGGCAACTTGAATGACTCAGACAACTTAGTCCATAGCTTATTGCGGGTGTCTTCATCTAAATCCTTCCATTTTTGAAGTGTGATTGGCACTATATCTCTAACAGTAGACCCGCAGGAATTTTGAAACTTTGTAACCACGTCAAGTGGTTCTTCAGGAAACCCCTCTGCATTTAGTTTTGTTACGTACATAACTGCACCTTCTTTCATCTGATTCGGACCTCGTCGCCCTCGTTTCCGCTTATGTGAAATAGATGATTCAGGCATCGGAGCATCCTCCGTGTTTCGTGTAGAACATGCATCCTCTTTCTTCTCTTCATTTGAAATCTATATAGTGAAACAATTAATGGCCTTTCATATATGAACATTATTTTAGAATATAGTCGGCATATTTCTATTTACCTCTTCATCGTTGGGAATATAGTCGGCATGAAGCTCATCTGATGTTTTTTTCTTCCTTGGAGGTATAGGAGTACAAGGATTGTCGTCACTAGAACTATCCTCCCCGCTCCCTTCACCGGAGCTACTCGTTGTCTGCCATTCAAGTTTGTTCGCGTCTTCATCAACTTTGTTAGACGCACCGGTGCAGACCACATCCATACTAGGCTGCTCGTTGTCTGCCATTCAAGCTGGTTCCATCGATAAAGGGATATACTGTTAGTCTGATATACTGGTTCCATCAATAAGGGAACTTGGAGAAAAGGTGATTCAAAAGAAATCGAGCCCAAACCCGCCTCCGGGGCAGGATCGGGTCGGGAAGCAAGCTCGCAGATAGAAGTGCACTTTCCAATGCAGTTAGACAGAGAAGGCATGGCTATGATATTATAATGCTGAAGGACCCCAAGAAGAGATTATGCCCTGTAGTCTACCACTTCCCGTTATTTGTGGGCTTCACCGAGGGCGGGAAACATTTGGTGACATCAAACGACCTTCGGGCTGGGGACGTCTGCGAGCTTGTTAAGGGGCCAGACGATGGTGAGCCGGTGTACTCTGTCCGGATGTGTGGTCACAAAATTTATAGCCGCCCCGGCTTCATCTGTGCGCTTCTCTTCTCTTATGTCGGCTACTAAGATCACTTAGCACCCCACCTAAGAGAAGAGAAGCACACACATGAAGCCGGGGCGGCTTTAAATTTTGTGACCACACATCCGGACATAGTACACCAGCTCACCATTGTCTGGCCCCTTAACAAGCTCGCAGACGTCTTCAGCCCGAAGGTCGTTTGCTATCACCAAATGTTTCCAGCCATCGGTGAAGCCCACAAATAACGGGAAGTGGTAGACTACAGGGCTTAATCTCTTCTTGGGGTCCTTCAGCATTATAACATCACAGCCATGCCTTCTCTGTCTAACTGCATTGGAAAGTGCACTTCTATCTGCGAGCTTGCTTCCCGACCCGATTCAGGCATTCCACCGATGCCATTCTCCATATAAGTCCCAAATAGAGAATAGGGATGAGGTAGTCAAGATTGTAGGCGCTAGTGCTCAACTACTAGCATCTATAGATATGGACACAAGTCCAAATTTGGTGCTACTCGGCACCATCGATATCACTAGAAAAAAAATACATCAAAGAGATCCACTTCCCAATAGTACTCGAAGATAGTTCATTGACTTGACACTCTCTAAGAGGTTCATACAAAATACATTATCTCTAAGAGTGAAACCTACGATACTCATATCATGTTGTTTAGGACTAAACATCAACAACCCCTTGACTGGTCGCTATCATACTCAATTCCAAAATATTTTTCCAATATGTCGGCTTGAGTAAGGAGATCTGGGCTTGGGAGTTCCTCCAAATCATCTGCAGCTTCGTCATCTTCAGCATAATGCAGGGCTTCATCTTGAATTTTTGTAGCCCTCTTGGAGTCAACATACTTTTTGATGGACAGAGCACACTTCTCAAGCATGTCGCATACATCTCCAATTTGAAACAAAGTGGTCTTAAGTGTGTACACTGATTCCGGTTCACTAGTATCCACAACCCCATCAGTCACTAGACTGCGAATGATGTCAACATGTGTCTCGATGACTCGAACTGAGGTCTCAACCATGTCAAGTGGCTCTTTTTCCATCTCTGAAACTAAAAATGACCAAGTCTCACAATCAAAAGAACAAAGGCAACAAAGGCAGGGATCAGAGGGAAAACAAGGATGTGGCTTATAGGGCAAAAAGAAGGGTCCAAATAACATTGTCATGGCTATGAACAAGTCAAAGATGGGAGATAAGAACAAGTCTTATAACATAGGGTTGGGAAGCAAAGATAGGTATTCAAAAAACTTAGAAGGGAGATAAGAACAAGTCTTATAACATAGGGAGATAATAACATTGTCATGGCTATGTACTTCCATGATGTATGTGGCCATAAGCACATTTGGCCTAATGATTATCAAACAAAGATAGGTAGTCAAAAAACACTAAAAATAGACTTCATATAAGAAGTAATTGACAACCAAACAATAAGCAATAAGCATATTGACAATATATGTAAGTGAAAATATGCACTTATGAATATGCAAACAATAAGCAATAACCAAACAATAAGCAATAAGCATATTGACAAACATTTAATCTAAGCACTGATAATCAGGGATAGCCATCGATTGGGCAGAATGCATATACACAATTTGTCAATATGCACTTATGAAATATACACAATAAAATACTCCAAGTACTTGAACTGAAATATACACAATGAAATACACAATTCTGCTTGGCATATACACAATTTGTAGAACATTGCTTGCTTGTAGAATATACACAATGAAATACACAATAAGAATGCATATACACAATTTGTAGAACATTGCTTGCTTGTAGCCAATGGAACCTGAACTGAATTAAGAGCTCGGGGAAGAAGAAATGGAACCTGAACTTCGACCTTATCGAGAGGAAGAAGACAGAGCTCGTGGACGGCGGCGCTTCGGGCTCGGGGACCGTGACGACGGCGCTTGGGCTCGGGGACTCGGCGCTCGGGCTTGGGGACGGCGGGCGCTCGGGCTCGGTGAAGGGGACAGCGGCGCTCGGGCTCGGTCTCGGGGACGGCGTTGCTCGGGCGCTCAGGGACGGCGGCGCTCGGGCTCAGGGACGAGGACGGCGGGGCTCGAGCTCGGTGAAGGGGACGGCGTCGCTCGGGCTTGGTGAAGGGGACGGCGTTGCTCGGGCGCTCGGGGACGGCGGCGCTCGGGCTCGGGGACGGGGACGGCGGCGCTCGGGCTCGGGGACGGGGACGGCGGCGCTCGAGCTCGGGGACGGGGACGGCGGCGCTCGGATTCGTGCTCGGGGACAGGGACACGGCGGCAGCCTGGCGGCGCTCGGGTTCGTGCTCGGGCGGGAAGAGTTAGGGTTCCTGCCGACCAACGAGCCTTTTATATTGTAAAGAATCCCAGGCGGATATTTAGCAAAACCGCCTGTGATAGACAACATCACAGGCGGTTGTTAATTCCGACCGCCTGTGATAAATTAACTTCACAGGCGGTCGACGTAAAAAAACCGCCTGTGATGTTATCTATCACAAGCGGTTTTGCTAAATATCCGCATGTGATGTGTGTACACTATAAAAGGGCTAGCCCCCGACGGGTTCCAGAACCCTAACTCGCAGAACCCTAATTCACAGCAGCGGTGGCGGGTTTTTTTTAGATCTACAGGGAGAAGGTTTTGTTTTTGAGTTTATTGATTGATTTCAATAGTTTATGCATATATATGATCTCCATTTGTTTTCTTTCTCATTTTGATGCGATTTTTTGCCTCAATTTTGTAATATAGAACGGATTTGAAGAAAAGCTTTGGAATTCAAGATTTGGACTTATAATAGTTGATCTAGTTTAAAGATTCTTTAAAAACACAATTGTCTCACCTCAAGGTATCTATTGTTGCAATGTTTGTTTTATTTTCATACATATCAATTCGTTTCATGTTTTATGGATGAATTCAATTAATTAATGATTTTATTGATGTTAATCAATATAAGGATAGGTAATGGACCGAGGTTGGATGTACAATGTGCCAAGACCACATCCGTTGTATATTCAAAATTTGAGAAGCTTTATTGAAGCGGCCAAAAAGCACGCGAATTTGCGAAAGAGCAAGGAGATATTATGTCCGTGCATCGACTGTGATAATAAGATAGCTTGGAGAGATTGTCACACCCGGCTTTAAGGAACAAAGCCAGGTGCATCTCATACATGCGCCAAGAAGACAACATATATAATAACAGAGTGTATAGAGATAAATGTCATAAAACATCAGAGTATTTATTACATAGCGGAAGACTTATTACAAAATAAAATAATAAAGATAAAACGAACTAAGGATCGTCGGCGCCAATGTCGACTGAGAAACGCCACCTAGATCAGATCATACTCCTCGCCTTGTGGCTCCTCCTGAACCACCTGATCTTCTCCTGTGGGGGGTGTGAGACAGCAAGGGTGAGCTCACACATGATCATAGCTCAACAAGTTGTGGGGAACCAGTGGTCATAAACTCACAAAGGTGTGAGTTCATGTGATGTGTAAGGCTAATCAATGATAGGGGTTAAAACTGAGCATTGCTTTTAAGTAGTTGGTCAAAATTTTATTAGCAATTACTAAGTGTAAGTAAGTACCAAACCTTAAATAAAGTAATAGAACAAATTAATAATAAGCCCATGCAATGCAAATGACAAAATTGAATTTAAGTTCCATAATTTAAACATCAGAGAGTCCTGAGCTGCTCATGACCGCGAGCACGGCTAGTATACCAGTTTTACACTCTGCAGAGGTTGTACCCTTTACCCACAAGTCATGTTACCCATCTGCCAAGGGGTCGCGAATCCCATACACCTCTACCTAGGAAGCGCGGCAGGGCAACACTACGAGGCCTTTACAAAGTTCCACTAGCTTCCGAAAACCCGCTACAGTTTATAGGAAGTTCCAATGCAGGGTTCCTGGCTGACCGCCATCACAGCAAAATCAACCAGGGACCTCCCTACACTGACCACTCCCCTACTGCCCTTGCCCCTTTCGGGTAAGGTAGTCTTCCACTAGCTTTCCTAATTAGTCAGCCAAGGGCGTCCCATTAAACCCTTGTGGTGGCACGTGGTTCTCAAGTTAAGCTCTATGTTCCAATTAACATTAATGAACTTGACATGAACATAAACAGAATAACAAGAATAATTGGAACATAGATATGATAAATGATTATCCCAAAACCATGTAAGCAATAGCAAACTACCCAGTGATTCAGGGGTAAACAAGGTAATGAGATAAACAAATCTAGGGTGACCTATCGGGTCCATCAAAATTAACCTATGCATGGATAAATGGTATTAAAGAACATTATTGGGTAAAAAGTGGTCAAGGGCACAACTTGCCTTCAATGAGCTCCTGCTTAGCTACTTCAACCTGCTGCTCACCAGGATCCTCAGTCACGGGCTCTTCTACTCGCCACAATACAAACAAGCACAATATGCAGGGAAAAATTAACATCACACCAAGCATGTGAACAAAATACACAGAAATATTCTACATATTAAAATAAAATCCTAGGAACAGGAATCATAATTTTTGGAGTTATAGATTTTAAGTTATGGATTTTCAAAGGTTTTATGTTTTTAAAATAGATTAAGTGAGGAATTAAATTTCTTACTGTGCTCATGACAAAACAGAGGCACTAAGTGCTAGGGAATAAAATTACAAAATTTTAGGAACTGGAATGGGGTAATTTGGAGTTCATATGCATTTTCTATGAATTATTGAAGTTCTAGCAATTATTTTCCTGTTAAAAATCTATTTTCTATTTCATTTATTCGATTTAAACGATCTCTGGACTGGGCCTCAAATTTAGAGAAACCCAGGGGGCTCATGGTAAGAATCTGTAGACACAGAGCACAACCCTAGAGGATGGCGGGTTGAATCGCTAAAAGGTGAGGGGCTCTTTTACAATTTCGGCTAGGCGAAAGGGTACAGTGCGATCTGAACCGTTGGATCGCAAGCCGAGCACCCAGATTAGATTGACAAGTCAATGAACCGGTATAATCCGCCATACGTTGGATTGAAGATCTACGGTCAGTATTACCCGGACGCGCGCTCTAATCCAAGCCGCTAGATCTCGATCAAACGCTCCTCTGCTCTTCCACCCAATCGGTATGCTATGCTCTAATCTGTACCGTCGTCCACGGATCCGACGGTCACGGACCCGTCGTCCTCCTTCGTGCCCAGGTAGCGGCGGCGCGCTCGCGCCCCGCGGCGGAGCATGGCCGAAGACACCCGGCCCGATTATCCTGTACCTCACGCGCCTAACCCAGTGATCCTACGCAATGCCAGGGCCGAAGCAAACCTATGGAGGGAAGACTCACCGAGAATTGTGAAGCTGAATCTTGTGACCGCAGCGCACGGCGGAAGTCATCCCCGGCGAGCAATTGACCGACGCCATGGTTCTCCACCGAGCCCGAATACTCCGCGTCCAAAGTCTGCATGATCTAGCGAATCCCCCTGACCCATCAGCACTAGTGTGACGGCCACGAGGGCGTGAATCGGTCGCGGCGGCTGCGAGTGGCTAGAGAGGGGCGCGTGGCAGCAGTGATTCCGGCGAACAGGCCTAGCGCGAGCGAGGACGAGGAGGTCGCGAGTGTAGGAAGGAGCACGACGCAGCTTTTATCTACGAAGTCACGGACTCCCGAGTCTACGGGCGGCCTTCACGCGCGCGGCGTAACGAAAGGTCGTCCGCGAGGTGCGCAAGCTACGGAGGTGACGAGTCTGACTGTGAGGGCCCGCATGACAGAGAGCACGGAAGTGTACCAGCGACTGCAGCCGATGCCTGAGTCAAGCGAAGAAGAACAGGGAGGCTGACGGGATGGGTCCGGTTGTCGGCGCCGTGGTGATGGAGTTGGGGCCGCGCGACTCAGTGAATGACAGCACGGGCCCACTGGTCGAAGACTGAAACTGAGTGCGCGCGGGATGGGATGGTTGGGCTGCGCGGAGGTGTTTTTCCTGGTGGGCCGAATTCATGTAAGTTGGCCCGCGAGATGGAGTTCTCCTTTATCCTTTTTCTGGTTTATCTTTTCCTTTACTTTCATTTTCTAGAATTCAAATTTGAATTAAACTTTAACTATGAATTTATATTCATCTTAATTGTACAAGTTGAACTCAATTAGGGAAGTTTAACTAATTTATCTATATTTATTTTCTTGATCTTTGTTTAGCATTCTTTCTTCTCTTTCTCAAATTCTTGAATTCCCTTTAGATCTTAAATTCCTATTTGGGAATTTAATATATTCCTTTTCACATTATTTTATGTTGCCACAAAATGCACAAAATAAAATCCAGCATGATGCATGATTTAATTGAGTGTCTTTTGTTAATTTTTTTTATTGGTGTAAGTAATGTGTCCACATGAAATGATAAACATTGGTAGTACATATAGATGTAGAGTGATATAATTTCTCTTTTAGATCTTTCTGACAAAGCGGGTATTACAAATCCTACCCCCCTTAACAAGAATCTCGTCCTCGAGATTTAGGAGGAACGAGGGAAAAGATGGGGAAAGTCTATACGAAGCTCTTCTTCTCTTTCCCACGTTGCTTCATCTTCGCCATGGTGACTCCATTGCACTTTGCACATCTTTATCACCTTATTCCTTGTAACTCGAGTCAAGGTATCCAAAATCTTGATCGGGTATTCCGCATAAGTCAAATCACCCTGAACACTGAGCTCTTCCATTGGTAACTGTTCCTCGGGAACACGGAGACACTTCTTAAGTTGAGATACGTGGAACACATTATGCACATCCGATAGACTATCCGGTAACTCGAGTTGGTATGCCATCTCCCCAACTCTTCTAAAGATCAAGAATGGTCCAATGTAGCGAGGGGACAATTTGCCCTTAACTTTGAATCTCCTCATTCCACGAAGGGGTGATACCTTGAGATACACATAATCTCCTTCTTCGAATTCCAGTGGCCTCCTTCTATTATCAGCATAGCTCTTTTGCCTGGTTTGAGCCACTCTCAAATTCTCTCGAATTATACGAACTTGTTCTTCTGCTTCTTGAATCAGTTCAGGCCCAAAGATCTGTCTTTCTCCAGTCTGATCCCAATACAAAGGAGTCCTGCACTTCCTCCCATATAAAGCTTCAAAAGGTGACATTTTCAGACTGGCCTGATAACTATTGTTGTATAAGAACTCAGCATACGGTAGACTCTTATCCCAACTTCCTCCATGCTGAAGGGCACATGCTCTCAACATATCTTCCAATACTTGATTAGTCCTTTCAGTCTGTCCATCAGTCTGAGGGTGATAAGCTGTACTAAAATTCAACTTTGTACTCATGTTCTCATGAAAGCTTCTCCAAAACCTTGAGGTAAACTGCGAACCTCGATCAGACACGATCTTCTTTGGTACTCCATGTAAACACACAATCCGAGCCATATATAACTCTGCTAGCTGAGAGCCTTTATAAGTAGTCTTCACCGGAATAAATTGAGCCACTTTAGTCTATCTATCCACAATCACCCATATAGCATCATATCCTTTCTGGGTGCGAGGCAACCCAGTAATGAAACCCATACCAATCTCTTCCCATTTCCACTCGGGTATCTTCAGTGGGTGCAGTAGTCCAGCTGGCCTCTGGTGTTCAGCCTTAACTCTTTGACATACATCGCATATAGCCACATGTGCAGCCACATCTCTTTTCAATCCATACCACCAATACTTCCGTTTCAAATCCTGATACATCTTGGTACTACCAGGATGAATAGAATAATCCGAGTCGTGGGCCTCTTTCAATATAGTCTCTCGAAGGCTTTTAATATCAGGAACACACATCCTGTCCTTGAACCATACGGTGCCCTGCTCGTCTTCCGTAAATTCCGGAACTCGGCCTTCAGTAATCAGATCCTTGATCTCTTTTATTTTAGCATCACCAATTTGTCCTTTGCGGATCTCTTTCTCCAAAGTGGGTTCCACATCAATAGTAACTCCTTCAGTATGAGCAACTATCCCCAGGTTAAGTCTCCTGAAATCCTCAACAATCTCATCGGGTAGCTGGGTAACAATAGCTGAATGAACATGCTCCTTTCGACTCAAGGCATCTGCAACCAAATTTACCTTGCCCGGGTGATAGTGAATCTCCAAATCATAATCCTTAATAAGCTCCAACCAACGGCGTTGCCTAAGGTTGAGATCCTTCTAAGCGAATATATACTTCAAACTCTTATGATCCGTATATACTTGGCACTTGGTCCTCATGATATAATGTCTCCAAATCTTAAGTGCATGCACAACGGCTGCCAATTCCAAGTCATGGGTGGGGTAGTTCAATTCATGTTTCCGCAACTGACGAGACGCATAGGCAATCACATGTCCTTCCTGCATGAGCACACATCCTAAACCTTGGCCGCATGCATCACAATAGATATCAAATCCTTTCTGTAGGTCTGGCATAATCAACACTGGTGGCGACATCAATCTTTTCTTTAATTGATCAAAGCTGTCTTGGCACTTCTCATCCCATTTAAATTCTCTTCCTTTCTCCAAAAGCGAAGTCATAGGTTTAGCAATCTTAGAAAATCCTTCGATAAACCTCCGATAATATCCAGCAAGTCCCAAGAAACTCCGAATCTCAGTAACTGTAGTGGGTACTCTCCACTCCATTATCTCCTTAACCTTAGCAGGATCCACTGCTATTCCTCCATTAGAAATAATATGTCCAAGGAATGGTACCTTGTCAATCCAAAACTCGCATTTGCTGAATTTGGCATATAGCTGGTTATCTCGTAGCTTCTGTAGCACCAATCTCAGATGTTCCTCGTGATCACTATCACTCTTAGAATAGATAAGAATATCGTCGATGAACACCACGACGAATCTGTCCAAATACTCCATAAACACCTTATTCATCAAGTTCATAAAATAAGCTGGTGCATTGGTTAATCCAAATGACATAACAGTGAACTCATATAATCCATATCGAGTCGAGAATGCTGTCTTAGGAATATCTGATGGTCTAATCCTCATCTGATGGTAACCCGATCGAAGATCAATCTTCGAAAATACTCTAGCACCTCTCATTTGATCAAACAAATCCTCAATACGGGGCAACGGATACTTGTTCTTCACCGTAACATCATTAAGAGATCTATAATCCACACACATCCGCTGCGATCCATCCTTCTTCTGTACAAACAAGACCGGTGCTCCCCAAGGTGAGGAACTCGGACGAATGTACCCAGCCTCTTGTAACTCAGTTAACTGC
Source organism: Zea luxurians (assembly GCA_029449295.1). Taxonomy (NCBI): domain Eukaryota; kingdom Viridiplantae; phylum Streptophyta; class Magnoliopsida; order Poales; family Poaceae; genus Zea; species Zea luxurians. Next base: position 3,626,955 of record JAOPSE010000066.1, read on the forward strand.
TTCTTAAGTTCCTTCAACTCCTCTACGGACATCCTATATGGCCGTTTAGAAATAGGGGCGGTTCCAGGTAAGAGGTCAATAACAAACTCAACTTCTCTATCAGGTGGCATCCCTGGTAACTCCTCTGGAAAGACATCCGGAAAATCTCTAACCACCCGGATGTTGTCACCAACAAACTCCTCAGGTATAAAGAACATTGCACGCATGGGTGAGGAGGTTACTGCAATATTAACTTGAAACCTTTCTCCTTTAGTGGTAGTGAGTTCTACGGTACCTCTACCACATGCTATAACGGCCTTTGCCTTTCTTAGCCATGACATACCAAGGATCAAATCTATAGTGCTCCCTTCTAACACTATAGGGGTAGCCCATCGGGGTTAGAAATACAGGGTAAGAAAGGAAGAATTGTAGACAAGGCGAGTAATTACGAGGAATGTTACTGCGGAAGATTTATTAGCTAAGTAGATTAGTGTGTTATCCACTAAAGCTAATACCTTACCTTATGGTGGTACATGCTAAGATGCCCGTCTATACTATTTCAATCAATCAAAGAAGCAAATCAGACATTGATCATCAGAATAATCAACCAACATTTTTAATAGAGAAAATAATTTTAATTTCGTCTTAGGTTCCCTATCTCTGAAAAAGTTCATAGTTGTAGGATTCCAAAGTGTGAAATCCATCTTGTCTTGAAGTAGAAAAGATAAGAATAATAAGAGTAAAACAGTAGAAGGTGAGACAGGATCAAGATAAGTATAGAGAGAATCAGAGTAAGGTAAGTATAGAATGAATCAGAAGAAGGTAAGTAGGGAGGGGTTTTGTCCATTTTTATCTAGGTCTCGTCCTACAGTCAACATTCCTCTGATACCACTTCTGTCACACCCGGCTTTAAGGAACAAAGCCAGGTGCATCTCATACATGCGCCAAGAAGACAACATATATAATAAAAGAGTGTATAGAGATAAATGTCATAAAACATCAGAGTATTTATTACATAGCGGAAGACTTATTACAAAATAAAATAATAAAGATAAAACGAACTAAGGATCGTCGGCGCCAATGTCGACTGAGAAACGCCACCTAGATCAGATCATACTCCTCGCCTTGTGGCTCCTCCTGAACCACCTGATCTTCTCCTGTGGGGGGGTGTGAGACAGCAAGGGTGAGCTCACACATGATCATAGCTCAACAAGTTGTGGGGAACCAGTGGTCATAAACTCACAAAGGTGTGAGTTCATGTGATGTGTAAGGCTAATCAATGATAGGGGTTAAAACTGAGCATTGCTTTTAAGTAGTTGGTCAAAATTTTATTAGCAATTACTAAGTGTAAGTAAGTACCAAACCTTAAATAAAGTAATAGAACAAATTAATAATAAGCCCATGCAATGCAAATGACAAAATTGAATTTAAGTTCCATAATTTAAACATCAGAGAGTCCTGAGCTGCTCATGACCGCGAGCACGGCTAGTATACCAGTTTTACACTCTGCAGAGGTTGTACCCTTTACCCACAAGTCATGTTACCCATCTGCCAAGGGGTCGCGAATCCCATACACCTCTACCTAGGAAGCGCGGTAGGGCAACACTACGAGGCCTTTACAAAGTTCCACTAGCTTCCGAAAACCCGCTACAGTTTATAGGAAGTTCCAATGCAGGGTTCCTGGCTGACCGCCATCGCAGCAAAATCAACCAGGGACCTCCCTACACTGACCACTCCCCTACTGCCCTTGCCCCTTTCGGGTAAGGTAGTCTTCCACTAGCTTTCCTAATTAGTCAGCCAAGGGCGTCCCATTAAACCCTTGTGGTGGCACGTGGTTCTCAAGTTAAGCTCTATGTTCCAATTAACATTAATGAACTTGACATGAACATAAACAGAATAACAAGAATAATTGGAACATAGATATGATAAATGATTATCCCAAAACCATGTAAGCAATAGCAAACTACCCAGTGATTCAGGGGTAAACAAGGTAATGAGATAAACAAATCTAGGGTGACCTATCGGGTCCCATCAAAATTAACCTATGCATGGATAAATGGTATTAAAGAACATTATTGGGTAAAAAGTGGTCAAGGGCACAACTTGCCTTCAATGAGCTCCTGCTCAGCTACTTCAACCTGCTGCTCACCAGGATCCTCAGTCACGGGCTCTTCTACTCGCCACAATACAAACAAGCACAATATGCAGGGAAAAATTAACATCACACCAAGCATGTGAACAAAATACACAAAAATATTCTACATATTAAAGTAAAATCCTAGGAACAGGAATCATAATTTTTGGAGTTATAGATTTTAAGTTATGGATTTTCAAAGGTTTTATGTGTTTAAAATAGATTAAGTGAGGAATTAAATTTCTTACTGTGCTCATGACAAAACAGAGGCACTAAGTGCTAGGGAATAAAATTACAAAATTTTAGGAACTGGAATGGGGTAATTTGGAGTTCATATGCATTTTCTATGAATTATTGAAGTTCTAGCAATTATTTTCCTGTTAAAAATCTATTTTCTATTTCATTTATTCGATTTAAACGATCTCTGGACTGGGCCTCAAATTTAGAGAAACCCAGGGGGCTCATGGTAAGAATCTGCAGACACAGAGCACAACCCCAGAGGATGGCGGGTTGAATCGCTAAAAGGTGAGGGGCTCTTTTACAATTTCGGCTAGGCAAAAGGGTACAGTGCGATCTGAACCGTTGGATCGCAAGCCGAGCACCCAGATTAGATTGACAAGTCAATGAACCGGTATAATCCGCCATACGTTGGATTGAAGATCTACGGTCAGTATTACCCGGACGCGCGCTCTAATCCAAGCCGCTAGATCTCGATCAAACGCTCCTCTGCTCTTCCACCCAATCGGTATGCTATGCTCTAATCTGTACCGTCGTGCACGGATCCGACGGTCACGGACCCGTCATCCTCCTTCGTGCCCAGGTAGCGGCGGCGCGCTCGCGCCCCGCGGCGGAGCATGGCCGAAGACACCCGGCCCGATTATCCTGTAGCTCGCGCGCCTAACCCAGTGATCCTACGCAATGCCGGGGCCGAAGCAAACCTATGGAGGGAAGACTCACCGAGAATTGTGAAGCTGAATCTTGTGACCGCAGCGCACGGCGGAAGTCATCCCCGGCGAGCAATTGACCGACGCCATGGTTCTCCACCGAGCCCGAATACTCCGCGTCCAAAGTCTACATGATCTAGCGAATCCCCCTGACCCATCAGCACTAGTGTGACGGCCACGAGGGCGTGAATCGGTCGCGGCGGCTGCGAGTGGCTAGAGAGGGGCGCGTGGCAGCAGTGATTCCGGCGAACAGGCCTGGCGCGAGCGAGGACGAGGAGGTCGCGAGTGTAGGAAGGAGCACGACGCAGCTTTTATCTACGAAGTCACGGACTCCCGAGTCTACCGGCGGCCTTCACGCGCGCGGCGTAACGGAAGGTCGTCCGCGAGGTGCGCAAGCTACGGAGGTGACGAGTCTGACTGTGAGGGCCCGCATGACAGAGAGCACGGAAGTGTACCAGCGACTGCAGCCGATGCCTGAGTCAAGCGAAGAAGAACAGGGAGGCTGACGGGATGGGTCCGGTTGTCGGCGCCGCGGTGATGGAGTTGGGGCCGCGCGACTCAGTGAATGACAGCACGGGCCCACTGGTCGGAGACTGAAACTGAGTGCGCACGGGATGGGATGGTTGGGCTGCGCGGAGGTGTTTTTCCTGGTGGGCCGAATTCATGTAAGTTGGCCCGCGAGATGGAGTTCTCCTTTATCCTTTTTCTGGTTTATCTTTTCCTTTACTTTCATTTTCTAGAATTCAAATTTGAATTAAACTTTAACTGTGAATTTATATTCATCTTAATTGTACAAGTTGAACTCAATTAGGGAAGTTTAACTAATTTATCTATATTTATTTTCTTGATCTTTGTTTAGCATTCTTTCTTCTCTTTCTCAAATTCTTGAATTCCCTTTAGATCTTAAATTCCTATTTGGGAATTTAATATATTCCTTTTCACATTATTTTATGCTGCCACAAAATGCACAAAATAAAATCCAGCATGATGCATGATTTAATTGAGTGTCTTTTGTTAATTTTTTTTATTGGTGTAAGTAATGTGTCCACATGAAATGATAAACATTGGTAGTACATATAGATGTAGAGTGATATAATTTCTCTTTTAGATCTTTCTGACAAAGCGGGTATTACAGAGATACAGGAGTAATCCAATCACATCTGCTAAAAAGAGGGTTTAAAAACAATTACACGATATGGTCAGAACATGGTGAGTTGGATCCGTGTGAAGTGCCTGGTAATGACGAGAGAGTTGTCGGAATTTTAGATCTTAAAGTTGATGGTAAAGTGGATAATGTGGATGCTAATCAAGATTTTGAAGAATTTGATTGCGAAGAGATGTTGCGCCATATGGAACCAGAAATGTTGAGTTCTGTGGGATCGCAGAAAGGGCTATCTAAAATGGAGGGACTGGAAAGTGCTTCAAAAGAACCTTTATATGATGAATCAAAGGGTTGTGACAAAGAGTTTACTACACTGGGTACAGTTCTAGAACTTCTGAAGTTGAAGGCTAGTGCCGGATGGTCTGATACTAGCTTCACAGATCTTTTGAATTTTCTGTCCCAATTACTACCAAAACCCAACAAACTACCAACAAGCACTTATAAAGCGAAGAAGCTTATATCTCCCATAGCTCTGGGTGTGCAAAAAATTCATGCATGTCCGAACCATTGTATTCTGTATCGTGGCGATTTTGAGAAAGCATCAAGATGCCCAGTTTGTAATGTCAGTCGATACAAGAAGAGCTACAATCAAGACTGTGTAAAAAAATTCCCGAAGAAAAATAAAAACAAGAAATCCACTATTGGACCTGAAAGTGACGATGACACTTTTGATGACATGGATGGGAAAAAGAAGTCAAAGAACCCAGCTTTGGTGATGTGGTATCTTCCAGTAATTGATCGCTTAAAACGTTTGTTCTCAAATCCTAGGGAGGCTGAGCTTATGCGTTGGCATGCTGAAAATCGCAAGCAGAATAACAAACAGATTCGACACCCTGCTGATGCATCACAATGGAAAAATTTCGATCTTATGTATCCTGAGTTTGCCAAAGAAACTAGAAATGTAAGATTTGCTTTGGGTACAGACCGAATGAATCCATTTGGTGAAAAAAGAAGTGTACATAGCACCTGGCCCGTGACTTTAACGATGTACAACCTTCCATCATGGCTGTGTCACAAAAGAAAGTACATTATGTTGACTATTCTTATTCAAGGTCCGAAATCAGCTGGTGTTGATATTGATGTGTTCCTAGAACCTCTTATGGAAGATATGACAAAGCTCTGGAATTAAGGAGTTAGAATATGGGATGAGTATTGCCATGAGTATTTCAACTTAAGAGCAATTATATTTGTTACCATCCATGATTCTCCCGGTGGCGCCACACTATCAGGGCAAAAGACTAAAGGAAAGAATGATTGTGTAGTGTGCGTCGATGGAACTGCTTCCATGTACCTTAAATCATCCAAGAAGCTGGTGTTCATGGGACACAGACGGTTCTTGATGAAGCAGCATAAGTACCGAAAGATGAAAGCGAAATTTAACAATCAACTGGAAAGTGAAGGTGCACCAAAGCCTTATAGTGGGAAACTTGTTTTTGAAATTGTAAAGAACATTCATGTTGTATTCGGAAAGGGAAAAAACAAAGGAGAAAAGAGAAAGAGAACTGACCCTTCAACTTACACAACTTTCAAGAAGCAATCAATTTTTTCAAGTACCTCCCATACTGGAAGGATATGGAAATTTGCCACAGCATTGATTTGATGCATGTAACAAAAAATGTTTTTGACAGCATCATTGGAACCTTGCTGGGCATGCCGAGTAAGACAAAAGATGGACTCAAATCACGCAATGATCTAGTAGATCTTCAAATCAGACCGGAACTTCATCCAGTGGATATTGGCAAAGGGAAGCCATACCTCCCCCCAGCTAGCTACAACTTGTCAGTTGAGGAGAGAACAAAGATTTGCAAATGTTTGCGTGGGGTCAAAGTGCCCACAGGTTTCTCATCCAATATCAGCAGAAGTCAGGATGAAGGACTTGTCTCTATTTGGCTACAACTCTCATGACTGCCATGTGATGATGACGGTGTTCCTCCCAATTGCGGTAAGAGCCCTCGAAACAGAGCATGTCAAAGTTGTCATCACACGCTTGTGTTACTTTTTCAATGCGGTTTCACAAAAAGTAATAGCTTTAGAAGACTTGGACTATCTAAAGGCATACATCATCGAGACTATGTGCAAGCTTGAAATGTGTTTTCCTCCATCATTTTTTGATATGCAAGTACACCTAATCATACATCTCGTGGATCAGATAAAAATATTAGGGCCACTATATTTACATCATATGTTTCAGTTGGAGCGATACCTGGGAGTATTAAAAGGTTATGTGCGAAATCGCGCTCACCCAGAGGGTTCAATCATGGAGGGATACACTACAGAAGAAGTGATTGAGAGCTGTATAGATTACATCAGTGACGGAACAATGATGGGTGTGCCTGTACCTAAACATGAGGGTTAACTATGTGGGAGAGGGAGAATGGGCAAGAAAACTTTTCGCGTTGAGGATTACAAGCTAGTACATTGTGCTCATGGTAGTGTACTACAACATCTCACGATAGCCGAGCCTTACATAGAGGAACACCTGGATGAGCTTCGTAAAGAAAATCAGAACCGCACAGAGGACTAAATCATGAGGGAGCACAAACATCGTTTCAGCGAATGGTTAATGGACAAAAACATCCCATTCGGAGACTCTTTGGAAGAGAAAACAATGAAGAATTTGGCTTCTGGGCCATCGTGTTTTGTGACATCATGGCAAGCATATGACATCAATGGGTACACATTCTACACTAAATCAAAAGACATGAAAAGTGTTGCACAAAATAGCGGTGTTCGTATCGATGCTTTTGACCTACATGGACAGAAGACCACATATTTTGGATTCATAGAGGAAATATGGGAACTTGATTATGGCCCAAGCATGAAAATACCCTTATTTAAGTGCCAATGGGTACAACATCCCGTGGGGGTGATAGTGGATAACTACGGACTCACACTGGTAGACTTAAAGAAAGTAGGATATAAAGATGACCCGTGGGTTCTCGCCGAATGTGTTGCACAAGTGTTCTATGTACTCGATCTAGCAGATGAGAAGATGCATGTAGTTATTTCTGGAAAGCAAAAAATTGTTGGAGTTGAGAATGTGGGAGACCAAGATGAGGAATACAATAAGTATGAAGAGATGTTCGTCTTTAACGGTCCAGAGAGAATCAAGCGTGTGGAAAAGAAAATTGATAAGAACTTAAAGCCATACATGCGGAAAAATGGTAGTTCATGAAAAATTGTATGAATCAAATTGTATTTGTTATCATGTATGATCGACTATGAATTGTGGTTGCCAATTAATTTAAAATCTATCTAGTTATCTATGTGTGATATTATAATTCATTTAAATTGTATTTGCATATTATTGTTAAAAATTAAATATTAATTCATTTAAATTGTATTTGCATATTTCTGTTAAAAATTAAATATTAATTCATTTAAATTGTATTTGCATATTTCTGTTAAAAATTAAAATTATTTTCATATTTAAATTGTATTTTCATATTTTTACAATCACATGCGGTTTTTTCTTAGGGTCTGTTTGTGAAAAGGATAGAGCACCACAGGCGGTCCTAAACAAAAACCGCTTGTGATACTATTACATCACAGGCGTACTGAACCGCCTGGGACATCACAGGCGGTTTTCTAACCGAACCGCCTGTGATGTAAAAAGCCTACCGCTTGTATAGAGCCAAATTGTACTAGTGTCCTGAGATCGTTCGTCGGCGGTGATGTAGAGGTCGGCTTCCTGGAACAGTTGCTCGGAGGTAGTCGGCGCCTTCTGCAATGTGGTTTGGACGAAGGCCGAGTTATTGGATCCTCTGTAGAAGTCCTCGATCACTGTCGCCTCCGCGACCTCGGGGATACGATTTCTCATGGTCTAGAACCTTTTGAGGTATGACCGGAGAGTTCCGTCCCCCGGCGCTTGATGGATTTAAGGTCCCATGGTTGCGCCGGTTTGTCGGAGAGGGACTGAAAGTTGGCGGTGAAGCGCCGACTGAAGTCGCTCCAGTCGTCAATGCAGTGTCGGGGTAGGTGTCGCAGCCATTGCAGCGCGTCTTGCCAGAGGACAATAGGTAAGTACGCGGTCATTACGTCCTCGGTCGCCCTAGCAGCTCGGGCAGCGGTGGTGTAGATGGCCAGCCAGCCTCCTGGATCTTGCTTAGGTTCATATTTGTCGATGTTGGATACCTTGAAGTTAGGGGGCCATTGAATGGCCCTGAGGCGTGGAGTAAGTGCTGATACTCCACACGTGTCCTACTGTCGTCGATGATGTTGTCTGTCCCGGGGAGGGGAGTGATCGTCGTGGTGCCTCGCCCGTCCCTGGGTGGTGCCTCCAGTTGAAGCCGTGGCCGACTCGGTCCTGGTAGCCTGACTCCATGCTGGGATGCCATGGTCCCGGTCGTACTCTTCCCGGCGGCGGATTTTGTTCTCGTGTTGTCGTTCACGCGAAGCATTGATGGAGCTCCGCGCATCCCGGCGACTGTTGATGGCCTATCGTAGATCGTTCGGCGGGTGAGCGAGGGGTAGAAGGTGATTGGCTGCTTGAGTGAACAGCCGCCGATAGCCCTCGGCGTCAGGAGTCCGAGGGAGGCCATCAGCTATCCGAGCCAACACCCCTCCAACTTCACTCGGCGTGTTCATGGCTCGGGCGAAGTCGGGGTTCAAGTTGTGCCCGAAGAGTGGATTTTCCCGACGCTGCCTTGTCTCCTACTCGGCCTGTTCTTGAGCCCATCGACGATCGCGTCGTCGGGAATTCCTTCGTTCCCTGAAGACACGTTCCTCCGGAGTTTCTCCTATCTCCAAGACCTCGTCTCGTGATACGGGTTGCGCCGGGTCCTGCTCCCCGGCCTCGTGATGTCGCCAGAAATTTCGGCGTCGGTTCCTCCGTCTGCGGGATTCCCGCTGAGGAGGTTCCTCTCCGGGTGCAGTCGGCTCGTCGTCGGAGATGGGGGGTGACTCCACTCTCCCGATGAAGAGGACATCGGGGTAGAATGGAGCAGCTGTCACGGCGATCTTCTTTTCGTTCTCCTTTGAGGGCGGAGGCACAGAAAGATCAGCTCGATGATCCTTTGCTTCCTTTTTCCTTGTGATTCGTGTCCATTCCTTCGTCGGAGAGGTGGACAGCGGAGTTCTCCGGGTTGAGGGACCCTCAGCTCCTATCTTGCTGGAGGTGATCTTTTTTAGGAGCGCTGGAGGTTGCGCTTTTTCCTGCCTCGCTCCGATTTTCTCGGAGATTCCTGAGGAAGGCTTTTTCTCTGGCGGATCCGCGAGGCGATGCAGAGTACCCTCCTCATCCGCTATAGATGAGATAGTGCCGAAGCAGAATATGGATCCGGGGCGAAGGATGATCTTGTGCTAGAAGGTGACGGCCATTGAGCTAGCTTGGATCGATGACACACCCCCTACCTAGCGCGCCAGCTATCGGTGTTTCGGGTCCGACCGCGCACCTAGGGTTACCCCCCAAGGTGTTTTTTAGGAGTAGGACGGTGTTACCGACTGTAGCTCGATGGTTCGTGCTGAGTGCACGAGAAATAGTAGACAAGGATGTACAGGTTCGGGTCGCTTTGAGATGCGTAACACCCTACGTCCTGGCTGGAGTGCTTTATGCGATGAGTTACAAGGGAGCTCTCTAGTTCCGGAAAACGTAGAGAGCGGGGTGGATGGCTAAGTGACGAATGATGTCTCTCTCGATCGATCGTCTTGAAGGGGTGCCCCCTAGGCCTTATATACTCGACCGTGGGGCATTACATGTGGATATGATAACGATGTGAGCCAGGATAATAGTGAACTAACTGAGTTTGTCTCCCTATAATTCATCCGACTCATCCTCGCCCAGTTCCGATGTGCGGGGCTCCTGTGCGGGAAGGTCGGGTCACTGCTGTGATTACTGCTCGGGCGCTGTTGGGCCGTCTGGGCTTGCTCCGACCCGGCCTTGTGCTGATCTGTCTTACTGGTCATTTCTCCTAGGCCCACGAGGGGGATGACCTTACGAATTATGGGGCCTATGGGCCTTTCGTGAGGTCTTTTATCCTTCTAGTGGACCCGGGGGATATCTGTCCCCCACAGTCTGCGACCTTCGGAGGCCGGAAGAAGAAGAGGTTGAATAGAGTTTTCGATGCTATTGGGTTTATGTACCCTGATTACCGCTACCCACTGAAAGGGAAAAAGAGAAAAGCGCAACTTCTAGAAAAGGTGATGCTTCAGTTGCTCTAAGTGAGGCCGCGCCAAAGAGGAAAAGGGTGAAGGTCCTTACTCATCGACCGCGCTTCATCGAACCGGCCTCAGTGCCTGAATTTGGTGGTGAGACCTCTATGGCTACTGAAGCCAAAGGACCTGCTCTTACACAGAAGAATGAAGAGCCGGCTGCAACGCCGAAAGCTGAAAAAATTGGAGAGCCGAGAGCTGAAGGGACAAAAACATCAGAAATTTTAAGTCCTTCGGCAGAAGTTGAAGTGCCAAAAACCCAAAAAGGTCCAGCAATGACCCCCAAAAGAAAAAGGATGGTTAATGTTCTGGATGTATTGGAGACAATAAAGTCTTCAAGCACTACTCCGAAGAAAATTGCCGAAGTTCCCAAAGCGCAAATTGAGACAACAGCCTCTGAGGCCGAAGCTACAAAGCACCAAGCTGAGACTGAAGCTGGGCCTTCAGAGCCCACCAAGGGGAAATCCTTGGAAACCAAAGAAAAAGAAACAGAAGCGACAGAACAAATTTTGACTGAAGAAACTGCCACTGCCACCCCCGAAGCATTTTCCGAAGCTCTCAATTATATTTTACGACATGCTTCAGGGAAAAAGTTGACTGAAAAAGAAAAGCAAGAGGCTCAGTTCTATGCCCAAAAATTGAAATATCCGAAGGGGGCATTGATTTTCAATGGCAGCGGAGAAGAAGACTTCTTATATTGTCTCCTAGACAGCAAGGAGATCTATGTTTGCTGGGAGATGGGAGGAAGCTTCGGATTCCCGATGCTAGAAGACGGGCTCTCAGTGTTATCAAAAGATGAATTGGCCGACAGCTTAGCGTACAACAGCTTAAAGGTGAGAGAATAAGATTTTTGTGCTTAAAAACAAGATTTTTTCGTTTGCTTATACTTAATACCACACTTCTTTTGCATGGCCTTATTCTTAGCAACGCCCTCAGGGCGCAAAAAAGCGCTGAAGACGAGGGATATATCATGGCCTTGAATAACCTTCGTTCCGAAGTAATTGAGCTAAGGAACGAAGGTCTTGAAAAAGACAAAATATTAAACTCATTGATAAACAAGATAAAAGAAGACGAGGCTACTTCGAAAGCCCAAGCTGAGACCCAGAAGTGCGAAATTGAAGATCTTCGGAAACAGCTGGTAGAAGAAAAATTAAAATGTGCAGTTGCCGAAGCTGACCGAGACGCTAGTGAATACTGGAAAAATCACTGGGAAAAACAGTTGTGGAGCTTCGTTCTTCAAAAGAAAGATGCTATGAAAAATCTATGGCATGTGTACAAAAGATAAAAACCAGTTTCGCCAATATTGGCGCATACTCAAATGAGGACAACTTGTAGTAGGCGATCCCGAAGGTCCAATCGAATGGATCAAGGGCGAAGCTGAAGCCTTTGAGGAAGTTTTGAGTGGCCGCGGAGATGTCTGCGCCTTCTCAGGTGCCAGGGGAATTGCAGCTATCTTAGAGAAGGCAGGATGCGAACATGTGAAGATTCTGGCCCAAGCCGAAGCTGCGTTTTCTATTGAAGATACAAAAGACCCTTCGGCTGAGGCAAGCTTGATTGGCAGAAAGTTTTTTACTGACATCTGGGAAAATGGTGGTCGAGAGATGGCTCACGAAATTATAAAGAAAAGTGAAAAAGATACCCACGATGCTAGAGAAGCAGCAAAGGCAGTTGAAAAAACTGCAGAACTTGAAAGGCGGATAGGTATTGTCTAATTGCTTTTGACTTTATGTTTTATTCTTGTGACTTCGAACTTATTCATGTTTTATATCGCAACCGAATTATCTCCTCCCCCGAAGCCCTTCGAGTCACAAGCTGACCCCGAAGCAAAAAATGAAGATGAAATTATTAAGATGGCCGAAGCTATTATGGACAAAGTTGTAACTCAACTACTAAACGAAGCTGCGGAAGTAGTTTTAAAAGGAGAATAGCTATTGTTGTAAAAACATTCGGAATACTGATGTAATATTTGCTGAACAAAGTGTGTAATATTCTATAATTTTGAAAGTAATATATAAGTTGTATGTAATTCAGTTCTTTACGATGCATGAAACTTTACATACATACCGTTTTTGAGCCTTTGGCGAAAAAACACCTTCCCTTCTTTTCATGCTTCGTGAAGAATATCCATATTCATGAAAATATTATGCTTCATAAGCAATAGATCTCCTCTGATACTAAAGTTGACGAAACTGCACTTCTTCAAACTTTATTTTGTGCCTTGGCACAATTTCTTCGAAACAATTTCCGAAGGTTAACATTGTATTCCCTTCTTGTGTCATTGATGCGATATGATGTATGATGTCATGTTATGCGAATGATGTGATGATGCTATGATATGCAAAATGATATTTGTGCCAAAGATACACACACATTCCCACAGTAGAACACAGTCTCTTTGTCATTTATTTTTCGGCTTCACCGCTTATTTTTCGGTGTATCAGCGTTGACTTTTCGCTGTAAGCCTCCCTTAGGAGCTTCTTCGCCTTTTACTTCGTCGGTATCAGCATTTATTTTTGCTGTAAGCCTCCCTTAGGAGCTTCTTCGCCTTTTACTTTGGCGGTATCAGCGTTTATTTTTCGCTGTAAGCTCTACATTCCCTTTGGAACGACTTTTGAGCAGAAAACTTACGCTGCGTTCCCTTAAGAATGACTTTTGAGCAGAAAACTTACGCTGAGTTCCTTAAAATGACTTTTTGTAGCTTCGAAGATACTTTCTGTATCCACGAGCTCTTAAGAACGAGTTTTCATGCTTCGGCAACTTTTTGGATTCCGTATATCTGTGTATAAGATATATTTTCACTATGACAAAAATGAAGCTGTTACAAGAAATTGAAAACGACAAGAAAAACATAGGCTTTCAATGATTGTTCCTTATTAAAAGGAAAAATGGTAACAAATGCAAGAACTATTTCAGCAGCAGGATATCTTCTAGTAGATGTGCTTCGACTCTGGTACAGTATTGTTTATTGTGCGAGCTTCGGACTCCTCTCTAAAGTCTCGTTGCTGATGAGTGTGCTGGCTCCCTTCTGGCTGCTGGCCTCCTTGTATTGGTGGTGGAGGTGGAAGATGTTGCTAAGATGCCTGAGGTTGGCTTGCCGAAGCAACAGAAGCTGCAGAATGGTTACCCACATATTCTAGAATGTACGGTGAGTGGTACGAAGCAGTATGCATAACTTGCTTCGGCTGGCTCTGCTGTGCTGCAGCTTCTGCTATCTCTTTCTATTTCTGGATGGTGACATGGCACATCCTGGTAGTATGGCCCTTGTCCTCACCGCAGAATAGACAATAAATTTTTCTGGGCTGATCCCCAAACCTTCCTCCGAAGCCCCTGGCGCCTCTGCCCCTTGGAGCTGTGGGCTGAGGATAGCTCTGTTGCTGCCCCGAAGCCTGGGAGGAATATTGTGGCCTCTGTTGCTGGCTTCCTCTATCGTCATTCTGAGTGGAATGAATTGATCTGACGTGCCTAGGATGGACTCTCCCTCCGAAGCCCCTGGTCATTTCGAAAAATCTGTAAGCTTCCTCCCTTCTCTGTCGAAAGTCATTATCAGCTCGGATGTATTCATCCATCTTCTGAAGCAGTTTCTCCAGGGTCTGAGGGGGTTTCCTAGCGAAGTATTGGGCTGTAGGTCCTGGCCGAAGCCCCTTAATCATGGCCTCAATGACAATTTCATTGGGCACCGTTGGCGCCTGTGCCCTCAGTCGTAAGAACCTTCGAACATACGCCTGAAGGTATTCTTCGTGATCCTGGGTGCACTGGAACAAAGCTTGAGCAGTGACTGGCTTCGTCTGAAACCCTTGGAAACTGGTGATAAGCATGTCCTTCAACTTTTGCCATGATGTGATTGTTCCTGGCCGAAGAGAGGAGTACCAGGTTTGTGCAACATTTTTGACTCCCATGACGAAGGATTTCGCCATGACTGCAGTATTGCCACCATATGAAGATATGGTTGCTTCGTAGCTCATCAGAAATTGCTTCGGATCTGAGTGTCCATCATACATGGGGAGTTGAGGTGGTTTGTAAGACGGAGGCCAAGGTGTAGCCTGCAGTTCAGCTGACAGAGGAGAAGCATCGTCAAAGGCAAAATTTCCATGGTGGAAGTCCTCATACCAGTCATCCTCGTTGACGAAGCCCTCTTGGTGAAGCTCTCTGTGCTGGGGCCTTCGGTTTTGCTCATCCTGAGCAAGATGACGAACTTCTTCAGAGGCTTCGTCTATCTGCCTTTGCAGGTCAGCTAGCCAAGCCATCTTTTCCTTCTTCTATTGCACTTGCTGATGAAGCATCTCCATATTCCTGATTTCTTGGTCCAAGTCGTCCTCCTGAGGCGTTGGACTGGTGGCCTTCCTCTTCTGGCTTCGGGCCTCCCGAAGAGAAAGGGTCTCCTGGTTCGGGTCCAGCGGCTGCAGAGCGGTAGCCCCTATTGCTGAAGCTTTCTTTGGCGGCATGACGAAGGTCGATGCTTGCCGAAAGTGGTCGGAAAGGGTTCACCGGAGGTGGGCGCCAATGTTGGTGACTTGTTCTCAAATGCTATGAATCGAGAACAAGGCAACACAAAGAATGTTAAATGTAAAAGTCCTTCGTCCTTCGAAGCATTATATCCCTTTGACAGATAATGATTTTTGGAAGAAGGTTGTGAAGGATGTACCTTCGTCAAAGCAACATATAAGCGAGGAAAGAAACATATGGGATATAAAAGACAATACCAACAATTATTTATTATCATCAAATCATTTCTATTTTATTGTTAAGGAAAAATAAAAATAATAACAAGTTACAAAAGTACCTTCGGCTTGAAGGAAGGTAAAAGTACAAGCGTGACGCAAAAACAGATGCTTAATCAGCGTGATCAGTACGGGAGTACTGTTCATCTATTTATAGGCATGGGACGCATCCCATGTAAAATTACATCTAGGCCCTTTACATTTGCTAATAACTCTATAGTAACTCATCGGGGTCTAGATAGCATTTTCCCCTTTAAGTCGGTTTCCTTTTTCTGTCATCATGCTGAAGCTCCCTTGCGCACAGCTTCGGCTCCGTTCCATCCTTCGTTTCCCTTGTGCTTCTTCACACTGTGATTTTAACTCAAGTCCAAAAGGTCCAAATCCGAAGGTACCTGCTCATGTATTATACTCCAGAAACATCGTTAAATCACGTTTTTGAGGACCTTCGGAAGCCGAAGACCCCCAACAGATACCTGTCTCGGCCTTCTTCCTCACGCGATAATCACGCATCCTTTTATTTCTTGCCTCCCTTTCTTCTATGGTTTCATCAGCCTTTCTTCGTGCATAGTATTCTCTTTGTTTTATGTTCCTCTCCTCCCTCTTACGTTCTTCGTCATCAGATCGCACTGGTTGTGGGGGCAGATTTCATAATTAAATAGCTCGATATTATCAGTATTAAACGAAAACATGGAAACATATCAGTATGAACCTTTGTTATTCTCATTAGTTATATTTGTAAGCACACTCCGTCCCATTTTGTTTGGCGATCACAATTATTTGGAACCTTACAACAGGTAAGTCGTTAGAAATTCTGAATCACGATCAACAGATCCCATTTTGTTTGGCGATCAACAGCAATAATATGAACTATCCCTGTAACCTGAAAAGCTGTGTTAAAAACAAATGCATCCCAGATCTACTATTACCTCGCCGTGGAGAGTGGAGAGAGGAGAGAGGTTCGCGGAGAGCAGGTCGCCGCGGCGCGACAGTGGGCCCAGCTGCGCCGCCAACTGCCACGTCGAGTCCGGCCCAGGGTGTCGGCGTCGGGCGCGCGTCGTAGCCTGGGCGTGCGGAGCATCGGCGTATGATCGGCAGAGATTGACGTATGGGCGCGCGGAGCGTGGGCAGAGGCCGGCAGCAGGTCGCCGTGGCACGACAGCGGGCCCAGCTGCGCCGCCAACTGCCACGTCGAGTCCAGCCCAGGGTGTTGGCGTCGGGCACGCGTTGTAGCCTGGGCGCGCGGCGTATGGGTGCGCGGAGCGTCGACGGAGATCAGCGGATGATCGGCGGAGATCGATGTATGGGCGCGTGGAGTGTGGGCAGAGGCTGGCGATCGTGTGTGTTCGTGCATGAGATGAAGTGATCCAAATAATTTTGGTCATAAGATGCGTTTTAGTACAAGAGAGTTGATCTGGGACGTTGGTTTTGAGATTGGGATTTGTCCGGAGGTAATAAGCTAGGTGGAGTTAGCTTAGTTTGTGAGAGTGTGGAATATTTTGTAGGGTGTACTTAGGCACTTAGCTTAGTTCTAACTGGTGGATTTAAGGGGTAGAGATTATATATATGCAACTGCAGAAAAAAAAACTGCTAATTTACAGTTGAGCCCTCCTTCTTCAGTCCCCTCTGGTACCATGCATATATGCAACATTATCTCTCTCTCTCTCTCTCCAACATCCGATTTTCTTTACTGTTATATATACTCTACTTTGAATTAGTGCTATGTCTGAATATGTAGTGGGAGTAAGGAGCTGATCAGCGGCGGAAGGGACGCCAGCTACATCATCCTCAGCTGCTGCGGCTGCCTGCCACCTTGGTACGGCGCGCAGAAGAGCTCCATGTGCAGCGGCCGTGGTGGCGATGTCGTCATCGCCGGGAAGCAAGCATATGCCCATCGGCCGCAGCGACGGAGAGGTGCCATGCCACGCTGCCGCCGAAGGCGTGGCATCTGGCCTCGACTGCTGGTACTGCGAGACATGGTACTACTGCCACATCTGTTGCTGCTGCGTCGGCATCAGCTGCTGTAGCTGCTTCAACATCACGGCCGACGAGCTCGCGGGGCGCGGACCGTACCTCGGGGCCCAAGCTGCACACGTAATGCGGCATCTACGAGTCCACCCCGGCCAGAGACAAGATGGCGATCCATCAGACGCCATTTGAGCCGGTGATGTGTTAGCAGAGGAAGGAGAAGAGAGGTTTCGTGGGCAAGAAGGGAGATAGTGGAGAAGCAGGTGAGTAGTATTGTGTGTTCTAATGAATGTCTCCGATAGTGTTCTGCTTATTACATATTTATATCTCTCACTACTGCCTCAGCCATTCTGGCCCACACACACGCACATTGGGCTTGCGAACTCGTCTTGCCACTCATGGCCCATTCACAGAAGGCATCTTCTCAGCAGCGCCTTCATCAGCCACCGGCGTCGCCTTCTGCATCGTGTCTTCTTCAGTCACACCTTCCACTGAAGAGCCCGTGGGTGGAGTCCTGACATTCCCCCCTTGTAAAGAACCTGCTTGTCCCCAAGCAGGCGCGCGAGGAAAGGCTTGCCGCAGAGTAGTAGCATCCTCCCATGTTGCCAGAGATGCCGGCAAACCGGACCACTGAACCAACACTTGAGTCTGACCATCAGATGCCAGGCGACATCGCAACACACGCTGGGGTACCTGAAAAATGTCCAAGGAATCAGGTAACTGAGCAATGGAAGTAGCATCCGGCACCGCGCGCTTCAGCTGGGAAACGTGAAAGACAGGATGAATAGTGGAGGACGCCGGGAATTCCAATTTGTAGGCCACAGATCCCACTGTTGACAACACCTTGAAGGGCCCAAAGAAACGGAAGGCCAACTTCTGGTGAGCGCGATGAGCGAGCGAAGACTGCACATAAGGTTGAAGCCGGACATAGACCATATCACCAATTTGAAAGGAACGCTCGGACCTCTTCTTATCAGCCTGCACCTTCATGCGAAGTTGGACACGAGCCAAATGCTGTTTGACTAAATCCATCATGACTTTCTTCTCCTCTATCCATTCCTACAGGGAGGGAATCGGACAGACAGCAGAAGACTCTACTCCAAAGTGACGAGGAGCATAACCATACAAGACCTCAAAGGGAGAAAAACCCAAGGCTGAGTGCCAACTGGAATTATACCAAAACTCAGCTAAATAGAACCAATCCACCCATTTGCTGGGGCAAGCATTCACAAAGCACCTCAAATATGTTTCAATGCACTGATTCACACGTTCAGTCTGCCCGTCTGATTGTGGATGATACGCAGAACTCATGTTGAGAGAAACCCCTACTAATGAAAAGAGTGTCTTCCACAACTGACTGGTGAAAATACGATCCCTGTCAGATATAATTGCAATAGGCAAACCATGCAACATGTAAATGTTCTGCATGAAGACATGAGCAACTGAAGCTGTTGTGAATGGATGTCATAAGGGAATAAAGTGGCTAAACTTGGAAAATTTATCCACCACCACTAAGACACAATTCTTGCCATGAGAAAGAGGAAGTCCTTCCACAAAATCAAGGCTCATTGTTCGCCAGGCGCCGTCGGGTATAGCCAAAGGCTGGAGCAGTCCTGGGTACCTGCTCCTGTCGGGCTTGGCCTGTAAACAAATAGAGCATGCCGAAACAAAGTCTTGTACACTCTTCTTGAGACCTGACCATGCAAATAACTGCTTGATGCGCCTGTAAGTGACTGGAATACCAGAATGACCACTGAGAGGAGAGCTATGCATAGCAGCCAAAATGGAACGCTGAAGAGAATCATTCCGGCCAACCCAGAGCCGACCATTAAAATGAAGCAGACCATCAGAGAGGGAAAATTTGGGAACAGTAGTGTTGTCAACAGCCAGCTTGGTGAGAATGTCCTTGGATTCTGGATCACTCAAATATCCATCCTGTAACGCTTGACACCATTGTGGAGTTGATACTGAAACAGCATACAAGGAAACCAGTGGGTGAGCTCTTCTGGACAACGCATCGGCTACACCATTTTCAGGACCCTGCTTGTACACAATACGATATTGCAAACCCATCAGCTTTGTGAAGACTTTTTGTTGCCAGGGAGTGTTCAAACGCTGTTCATTGAGATGCACCAGACTTTTTTGATCAGTGAAGATAGTAAATTCTCCTTGTAAAAAATAGGATCTCCACTGTTCCACGGCTACCAAAATAGCCAAATATTCCTTTTTCATATGTTGAGAGACCCTGTGTCTTTATTCCCAAAGGTTTACTAATAAACGCCAATGGGTGACCGTCCTGAAGTAACACAGCCCCTACACCTGTCTGGCAAGCGTCTGTTTCAATACAGAAGGGCTTAGAAAAATCAGGCAAGCTTAACACTGGAGCTGAACTAAGCAGCTGTTTGAGTGTTGAAAATGCCAGCTCATGATCAGATGTCCATATATATAATGTCCCTTTTTTGAGTAAGTCAGTCAATGGCTTGGCAATGACTACAAAATGGCGCACAAATCTTCTATAGTAACCAGCAAGACCGAGAAAACTCCTTAATTCCTTAACATTAGTTGGACTCGGCCAGTGCAAAATGGCGTCAACCTTGGAAGGGTCAGTGGCCACCCCTTTTTTACTAATAATATGCCCCAAGTAGGATATGGATCGAGCTGCAAAGGTACATTTGGAACGTTTGACAAACCATGAGTCTTTTTTTAACAGAGAAAGGACTTGTTCTAAATGTGTCAGGTGCTCCTCGAATGTGGAACTGAACACCAAAATGTCATCAAAGAAGACAATAACACATTTGCGCAGGAGAGGACGCAATGTGGTGTTCATAGCACCCTGAAATGTAGCAGGGGCACCAGATAATCCAAAAGCCATGACCAGAAATTCAAACTATCCATGATGAGTCTGGAATGTTGTTTTATATTCCTCACCAGCTTTCAATCGCACCTGATGATATCCTGATAACAAGTCCAACGTGGAAAAACCAATTGGCGCCAGATAATTCATCAATGAGCTGCTCAAAAATAGGTATAGGAAACCTAGTTTTGACTGTCAAGGCATTTAAGTAGCGATAATCCACGCAAAAACGAAATGATCCATCCTTTTTGCGAACCAACAACATTGGAGAGGAAAATGAAGATGAGCTGGGCTGTATTATACCTTTCTGTAACATGTCGGCCACTTGAGCCTCAATCTCATCTTTTAGAGCAGGAGGATAACGGTAGGGGCAAACACACACAGGTCAGGCTCCAGCAACCAAGGGAATAGAGTGATCACACTACCGGACAGGAGGTAATGAAGCTGGCACAGAGAACAATTGCAAGTAGGTGTCGAGCAGGGTGGCAACTGCAGGATGCACCATCGTTTCCTATGACGGTTTAACCACTACTACATGAAGGAACAGATCATCCGGCATACCATGTCCGCTGCCTTGCAAAAGCACTAGAGTCCCCTGGAACTGAATGATCATCCATTTAGCTTTCCAATCCACTCTCATCGGGCTAAATTTCTCTAGCCAGTCCATTCCAAGAATTAAATCATAGGAAGGCAGAGACAACACCTTGAGATCTTGAATGAAAGTGCACTGTTGAATTGTCCATTCAGTTTGAGGTCAGACAGCCATACACTGTAACACATTACCATCAGCAACCTTAACTGAACATTGGTAGGCACCAACTGAAGAGAACCTATTTTGTCCACCATGTGCTGGCTCAGAAATGAATGGGTACTTCCAGAGTCTACCAAAATATGGAGAGGATACTGATGCATTGACCCCATAAATTGTAAGGCTCTCTTAGCTGACTGTCCAGACAAGGGTGCAGGTGAAAGAGCCAAAAATAATTGTTCATTACCCAACATGTCCATTGCAATTTCTTGTTCATCTGAGTCTGCCACCTGAAATAGTTCAAGGACTTCTTGCATGACATGAAGTTGAACTGAAGTAGCACAGGTATGACCCTTAGACCACTTTTCAGCACAGCAATCACACAACCCTTTAGCATGCCTATACGCTCGGAGAGCCTTGAACTTGTCATCAGTGGATGGCACATGTTGATTTGAAGGTTTGCTCAGTCCTTGTTGCTCTTGAATTGGCTTTCCCGAATGAGACTGAACAGCCATAGAAGGGCCTCAGTATCCTGGTTTGGCAGTGTTGCTGCGATCGAGTGTTGTAATGGTGAGCAATAGACTGCGCCAGAGTGACGACTCCTGGGACTGACGAATCTGATACCAGAATGTTAGCAGAGGAAGGAGAAGAGAGGTTTCGTGGGCAAGAAGAAGGGAGATAGTGGAGAAGCAGGTGAGTAGTATTGTGTTTTCTGATGAATGTATCCGATAGTGTTCTGCTTATTACATATTTATATCTCTCACTACTGCCTCAGCCATTCTGGCCCACACACACACACATTGGGCTTACGAACTCATCTTGCCACTCGCGGCCCATTCACAGAAGGCGTCTTCTCAGCAGCGCCTTCATCAGCCACCGGTGTCGCCTTCTGCATCGCGTCTTCTTCAGCCACACCTTCCACTGGAGAGCCTGTGGGTGGAGTCCTGACATGATGCAATGCGAGTATGCGACACGAAATCCATAGAAGAACCTAGCTAGCTAGCCAACCTGCTGAAGCACCGTGGTGGGTGCCAGACTACCCCTGCCACCGGTAAGCGAAGTGCGGGAATGGGTACAGCACCGGCGGCCGCGCCATCTGAGGGTGCAGGTACTGGACATGCTGTGCCGCCGCCGCTGCCGCCGATATGGCCGACAGGCTTTGCCACGAACTACCGCCGACCTGAAACACGCAGCGCCACAGCAACGGCCTCGGTTAGACAAGAGTTATTCGTTACTGGTGGTAGCAGCAGCTATCGTTCAAGCCGCTGTATAGCTGCCAAAAGTGCCAGCGTCAGTCGCGCTCACCTGTTAGAACCTCGCCGGAGAGACACCACACGGGATGTCGGCGCACTAGTACAATTTGGCTCTATACAAGAGGTAGGCTTTTTACATCACAGGCGGTTTGGATAGAAAACCGTCTAGGATGTCCCAGGCTTTCGGACCGCCTGTGTTGTATTAGTATCACAAGCGGTTTTTGTTTCGGACCGCTTGTGGTGCTCGATTCATTTCATAAACGGTCCGTAATGAGAAAACCGCCTGTGATGCACGATTCGTATCACAGGCGGTTTTTGTTTCGGACCGCTTGTGGTTTGATTACCATATTAATATTTTCTTTTTAACAAAAAATATGCATTGAGCTTGAATTAATATTTTAATTTTTAACAAAAATATGCAAATACAATTTAAATGAATTTTAATAGCACACATAGATAACTAGCGAGATTTTAAATTAATTGGCAACCACAATGCATAGTCGATCATACATGCTAATAAATACAATTTGATTCATACAATTTTTCATCAACTACCATTTTTCCGCATGTATGGCTTCAAGTTCTTATCAATTTTCTTTTCCACACGCTTGATTCTCTCTGGACCGTTAAAGACGAACATCTCTTCATACTTATTGTATTCCTCATCTCCGTCTCCCACATTCTCAACTCCAACAATTTTTTGCTTTCCAGAAATAACTACATGCATATTCTCATCTACTGGATCGAGTACATAGAACACTTGTGCAACACATTCGGCGAGAACCCACGGGTCATCTTTATATCCTACTTTCTTTAAGTCTACCAGTGTGAGTCCGTAGTTATCCACTGTCACCCCCACGGGATGTTGTACCCATTGGCACTTAAATAAGGGTATTTTCATGCTTGGGCCATAATCAAGTTCCAATATTTCCTCTATGAATCCAAAATATGTGGTCTTCTGTCCCTGTAGGTCAAAAGCATCGATACGAACACCGCTATTTTGTGCAACACTTTTCATGTCTTTTGATTTAGTGTAGAATGTGTACCCATTGATGTCATATGCTTGCCATGATGTCACAAAACACGATGGCCCAGAAGCCAAATTCTTCATTGTTTTCTCTTCCAAAGAGTCTCCGAATGGGATGTTTTTGTCCATTAACCATTCGCTGAAACGATGTTTGTGCTCCCTCATGATCCAGTCCTCTGTGCGGTTCTGATTTTCTTTACGAAGCTCATCCAGGTGTTCCTCTATGTAAGGCTCGGCTATCGTGAGATGTTGTAGTACACTACCATGAGCACAATGTACTAGCTTGTAATCCTCAACGCGAAAAGTTTTCCTGCCCATTCTCCCTCTCCCACATAGTTTACCCTCATGTTTAGGTACAGGCACACCTATCATTGTTCCGTCACCGATGTAATCTATATAGCTCTCAATCACTTCTTCTGTAGTGTATCCCTCCATGATTGAACCCTCTGGGTGAGCGCGATTTCGCACATAACCTTTTAATACTCCTAGGTATCACTCCAACTGAAACATATGATGTAAATATAGTGGCCCTAATATTTTTATCTGATCCACGAGATGTATGATTAGGTGTACTTGCATATCAAAAAATGATGGAGGAAAACACATTTCAAGCTTGCACATAGTCTCGATGATGTATGCCTTTAGATAGTCCAATTCTTCTAAAGCTATTACTTTTTGTGAAACCGTATTGAAAAAGTAACACAAGCGTGTGATGACAACTTTAACATGCTCTGTTTCGAGGGATCTTACCACAATTGGGAGGAACACCATCATCATCACATGGCAGTCATGAGAGTTGTAGCCAAATAGAGACAAGTCCTTCATCCTAACTAGTTTGCTGATATTGGATGAGAAACCTGTGGGCACTTTGACCCCACGCAAACATTTGCAAATCTTTGTTCTCTCCTCAACTGACAAGTTGTAGCTAGCTAGACCACAAGCGGTTCCTGGAACCGCCTATGTAGAGGCTAACTGGACCGCCTGTATAGAGGTTTACTGTAGTAGTGGCAAGATCACGACCAACACAACACTCACACAAAAACTCACGCAAAACACAGTGGACACGCTCTTGTTTTTTTGGTGTTGTCAAATGACTGCTTTTCCATTGATATCTCTTGGTTTATATAGACTGTTACATGGAAAGAAACTACCTTAATAAGGAAAACTAAATAACGGCCCTCAATCAGCCTTATTCCAATCATACGCCTAATTTAAGCTAATCAAGATAAACTGCTAAAACATGGCACCCAAGGATTACCATCTACATTCTACTCCTAAACCTTGAGGTGCCAGCTACTATACATTAATCAGGCCAATCTTTGATCTTAGCTCCAGGAACTTGGTTTTACCCAGCGACTTTGTCAGAATGTCGCTAAGTTGTTCTTTGCTCCTGATGAACTTCACATTGATTAGGCCCTCATCTTCAGACTCCCGGACAAAATGGTATTTAACCTGAATGTGCTTGCTTTGTCCATGGTGTACTAGATTTCTGATCAAAGCAATAGCAAACTGATTGTCCACCCTTAACATTGGCGCCTTTGATGTTGTCCCCTGCACCTCTGCCAGTACCCGAGCCAGCCACACAGCTTGGCAAGCGGTGTTTGAAGCAGCTATGTATTCCGCTTCACAGCTCGATTGTGCCATGACCTTTTGCTTCATGGATTGCCATGTTATTGGGCTGCTGTTGAGGAAGAAGATTACCCCTGTTGTGCTTTTCCTAGCATCAACATCACCAACAAAATCATTGTCGCTGAAACCTATCAGTTTTGATTCCTCTTTCTTCCTCCACTTAAACCATAACCCCCAAGTTTTGGTTCCCGCCGGGTAGCGTAGAATATGTTTTACCGCAGCCAAGTGATCCTTACGTGGATCTTCCAGAAAACGACTAACATAGCCAACAACAAATATAATGCTATATCAGTACGGGTGTTAACCAAGTACCTTAGGCTCCCGACGACGCTCCTGTATGCCGTGGCGTCCACCGGTGGTTCGGTGTTGAACTTGCTTAGCTTCAAGCGTGCCTCCATGGGCACGTGGCAGGGATTACAGACCGCCATGCCATTCTTCTCTAGAATCTTCCTTGCATAGGCACCTTGACTAAGTGAAATTTGAAAGGGAAATATGCCCTTGGGCAATTTCTATTATGTTTTGGTGATTAAATGCCCAACACATTTAAATAAGTTCTAATGTGCTAAATGAAGAGAGAAGTGCAAATCAAAGAGAAGGTATGTTTCTAGACTTAGTACATAGTTTTTAAGTACTAATATGTTTTATCTAAGTGCTAGAAACAGTGAGAAGAAAAGAAGAAAATAATTGCAAATGACTCGGCTTGGTGCAGCCGAAGTCCATCTCGGTCTGGCACACCGGATTGTCCGGTGGTGCACCGGACAGTGTCCGGTGGTGCAGGCTGGCTTCCGGTGAACAGGCCACTCTTGGGAAAAATCGGTAGCGTATGGCTATAATTCACCGAACTGTCCGGTGGTGCACCGGATTGTCCGGTGAGCCAACAGCCGTCAGCGCAACGGTCGGTCGCGCAATCCGCGGGCGACGCGTGGCCCGCGCCAATGGTCGGCAAGGGGCACCGCACTGTCAGGTGTGCACCGGACAGTGTCCGGTGCGCCATCCAGCCCGGAGATGCAATGGTCGTCTACGCTAGAATAGGAAGGAGATCGGCACCGGATCGTCTACAGTGACTGTCCGGTGGTGCATCGGACTGTCCAGTGCGCCACCCGATAGAAGGCAAGGATGGCCTTCCTTGTTGGTCTCCAACGGCTCCTAGCTGCCTTAGGGCTATAAAAGGGACCCCTAGGCACATGGAGGAGTCACTCAAGCATTCAAGAAACATTCTAAGCCTCCAAGACTCCAACTTCGCGCATTTGATTCTTCGAGATAGTGACTTGAGCTCCATTTGAGTTGTGAACTCCGCGGGTTGTGTTTTGAGCTCAAGTTGTGACTTGTGTGCGTGATTGTGCTATGATTTGAGTCTTGTGTGTGTTGTTCTCCCCTCCCTTACTTTCGTGCTTCTTTTGTGATCATCATTGTAAGGGCGAGAGGCTCCAAGTTGTGGAGATTCCTCACAAACGGGAGAAAGTCAAAGAAAGGAAAAACCGTGGTATTCAAGTTGATCATTGGATCACTTGAAAGGGGTTGAGTGCAACCCTCGTCCATTGGGATGCCACAACGTGGAAGTAGGTAAGTATTACTTGGCCGAACCACGGGATAAAAATCGTGTGTCTCTTGTGTGCTTTACCTTTGATTATTTGTGTTCAAGAACTCGCTTCAAGCACTTAGCTGTTCTAACCTTCATAATCAAGTTTTGTGGCTATTAGTGTTAAATTTTACAGGATCGCCTATTCACCCCCCCTCTAGGTGCTCTCAATTGGTATCGAAGCTGTTCTCTTCATCGAAGGGACTAATCGCCCGAAGAGATGGATCCTAAAGGAAAGGGGATGGTGGTCAACGACAAGGAGAAGGAGTCCCTCTTCAACGAGCCAAGGGATGACAAGCCCACTGACTCAGGATCGAGTCACAAGAAGAGGGACAGGAAGAAGAAGAGGCGGATCAAGAAGATCATTTACTACGACAGCGACGCCTCCTCTTCTTCACCAAGAGACGACGACGACGATGACTCGTCTAAAAGGAAACCGGTTAATCAAAACTATTCATTTGATTATTCTCGCATTTCGTTCAATTCCAATGCTCATTTGCTTTCAATTCCTCTTGGTAAACCTCCACACTTTGATGGAGAAGACTACTCTTTTTGGAGTCACAAAATGTGTAGTCACTTATTTTCTCTCCATCCTAGTATTTGGGAGATAGTTGAAAATGGAATGCATTTCGACAGTACGGATAACCCTGTGTTTATTAATGAGTAAATTCATAAGAATGCACAAGCTACCACTATTTTGCTAGCATCTTTGTGTAGGGATGAATACAATAAGGTGAGCGGCTTGGACAACGCCAAGCAAATTTGGGATACCCTCAAGATATCACATGAGGGAAACGACGCCACCATGATCACCAAAATGGAGTTGGTGAAAGCCGAGCTAGGAAGGTTCGCGATGATCAGGGGAGAGGAGCCAACACAAACATACAACAGGCTCAAGACCCTGGTCAACAAGATTAGGAGCTATGGAAGCACAAGATGGACGGACCACGACGTCGTCCGACTAATGCTAAGGTCATTTATGGTAATTGACCCCCATCTTGTCAACCTTATTCGTGAGAATCCCAGGTACACCAAGATGACGCCCGAGGAGATCCTTGGGAAGTTTGTGAGCGGGCGCATGATGGTGAAAGAGGCTCGATATGTGGACGATGCTCTAAACGGACCACTACCCGTCCACGAGCCTCAAACCATTGCCCTCAAAGACACCAGCAGCAGGGAGACGCTACCAAGCAAGGTGGCACAAGTGTAGGCCGCTGGCCTCAATGAAGATGAGATGGCGCTTATCATCAAGCGCTTCAAGACCGCTCTTAAAGGATGCAAGGAGTACCCCAACAAGAACAAAACAAGGGGAAAGCGCTCCTGCTTCAAATGCGGTAAGACTGGTCACTTTATAGCAAATTGTCCCGATAATGATAGTGACCAGGGACAAGAAAAAAGTGGGAAGAAGGAGAAGAAAAAGAGCTACAGAAAGGCAAAGGGCGAGGATCACCTCGAAAAGGAATGGGACTCGGACTGCTCTTCCTCCGACTCCGACGACGAAGGACTCGCTGCCTCGGCCTTCAACAAGTCCTCTCTCTTCCCCAACGAACGCCACACTTGTCTCATGGCCAAGGAGAAGAAGGTAAGTGTTTGAGATACCCCTAAGTACACTACTTCTAGCGATGATGAATCTAGTGATGATGAAGTAGATTATACTGATTTATTTAAGGGTTTAGATAGAACTAAAGTAGATAAAATCAATGAGTTAATTGATGCTTTAAATGAAAAAGATAGATTGCTAGAGAAGCAAGAGGATATTTTATATGAGGAGCATGATAAGTTTGTTAGCGTGCAAAAATCTCTTGCTTTAGAAACTAAGAGAAATGAAATGCTATCTTTTGAGCTATCTGCCTGCCATGAATCTATCTCTAGTTTAAAGATTTTGAATGATGATCTAAATGCTAAGCTAGAGGTAGCTAATAAATCTAGTTCTTGTGTAGAACATGTTGTAATTTGCAATAGATGCAAGGATTTTGATATTGATGCTTGTGATGAACATCTTGCGTCTATTACCAAATTAAATGATGAGGTGGCAAGTCTTAATGCTCAACTTAAGACTTGGAAGGTTGATTTTGATAAGTTAAAATTTGCTAGGGATGCCTACATCGTTGGTAGACACCCCTCAATTAAGGATGGACTTGGCTTTCGAAAGGAAGCCAAGAACTTAACAAGCCAAAGGGCTCCCATTCCCACAAGGAGAAAGGAAAGGCCCCTATGGCTAGTAGTACTCAAAGGAATCGTGCTTTCATTTATAATGATAGAAAATTTTCTAGGAATGCTCATTATACTAGGAGTTATGATGCATTTAATTCACATGCTATGTTTGCTTCTAGCTCTACTTTTGTGCATGGTAGAAGTAAGCCTAGGAGAAATCATGTTGTGCATCATGTGCCTAGGAGAGTATGTAATGAACCTTCTACTATTTACCATGCTTGCAATACTTCTTTTGCAATTTTTTGTAAGAATGAAAAAGTAGTTGCTAGGAAGTTGGGATCCAAATGCAAGGGAGATAAGACTTGTATTTGGGTTCCAAAGGCTATTGTGACTAACCTTGTAGGACCCAACAAGAGTTGGGTACCTAAAACCCAAGTGTAAATTACCTTGCAGGTTTATGCATCCGGGGGCTCAAGCTGGATTATCGACAGCGGATGCACAAACCACATGACGGGGGAGAAGAAGATGTTCACCTCCTACGTCAAGAACAAGGATTCCTAGGACTCGATCATCTTTGGAGATGGGAACCAAGGCAAGGTTAAAGGATTGGGAAAGATAGTCATTACATCCGAGCATTCTATCTCCAATGTGTTCTTAGTTGAATCGCTCAGGTACAACTTATTGTCTGTGAGTCAATTATGTAACATGGGTTACAACTGTCTATTTACAAATATAGATGTTTCTATCTTTAGAAGGAGTGATGGTTCATTAGCGTTTAAGGGTGTATTAGACGGCAAACTCTACTTAGTTGATTTTTTGAAAGAGGAGGCCGATCTAGATGCATGCTTAATAGCTAAGACTAGCATGGGCTGGTTGTGGCATCACCGTCTAGCACATGTTGGGATGAAGAACCTTCATAAACTTCTAAAGGGAGAACATGTGTTAGGACTAACCAATGTATGTTTCGAGAAAGATAGACCTTGTGTAGCTTGTCAGGCAGGGAAACAGGTGGGAAGCACTCGTCATAGCAAGAATGTGATGACAACATCAAGACCACTGGAGCTTCTTCACATGGACCTCTTCGGACCTGTCGCCTACCTTAGCATCAGGGGAAGTAAGTATGGTCTTGTAATTGTAGATGACTTTTCCCGCTTCACTTGGGTGTTCTTTTTGCAGGATAAATCAGAAACCCAAGGGACCCTAAAGCGCTTTCTAAGGAGGGCTCAAAACGAATTTGAGCTCAAGGTGAAAAAGATAAGGAGCGACAACGGGTCCGAGTTCAAGAACTTAAAAGTTGAGGAGTATCTTGAGGAAGAAGGTGTCAAGCATGAGTTCTCTGCTCCCTACACACCACAGCAAAACGGTGTGGTAGAGAGGAAGAACAGGACGCTTATCGACATGGCAAGGAGGATGCTTGGAGAGTTCAAGACGCCCGAGCGGTTTTGGTCGGAAGCTGTGAACACAGCTTGCCACGCCATAAACCGGCTCTATCTGCATCGTCTCCTCAAGAAGACCTCCTACGAACTCCTTACCGGTAACAAACCAAATGTCTCTTACTTTCGTGTATTTGGGAGCAAATGCTACATTTTGGTGAAGAAAGGTAGACATTCCAAATTTGCTCCCAAAGCTGTAGAAGGTTTTTTACTAGGGTATGACTCAAATACAAAGGCGTATAGAGTCTTCAACAAATTATCAGGTTTGGTTGAAGTCTCTAGCGATGTTGTATTTGATGAGACTAATGGCTCTCCAAGAGAGCAAGTTGATCTTGATGACATAGATGAAGATGATGTTCCAACGGTCACAATACGCACCATGGCGATTGGAGATGTGCGACCACAGGAACAACAAGAGCAAGATCAACCTTCTTCCTCAACAATGGTGCACCCCCCTTCTCAAGATGATGAACAGGTTTCTCAAGAAGAGGCGCGTAATCAAGGGGGAGCACAAGAAGAACAAGTTATGGAGGAAGAAGCACCACTGGCCCCTCCAACTCAAGTTCGAGCGACGATTCAAAGAAATCACCCCGTCGATCAGATTCTGGGTGACATAAGTAAGGGAGTAACAACTCGCTCACGTTTATCTAATTTTTGTGAGTATTACTCGTTTGTCTCTTCTATTGAGCCTTTAAGGGTAGAAGAGGCCATGCAAGATCCGGACTGGGTGTTGGCCATGCAGGAAGAACTCAACAACTTCAAGAGGAATGAAGTTTGGAGCCTGGTGCCACGTCTAAAGCAAAACGTTGTGGGAACCAAGTGGGTGTTCCACAACAAGCAAGATGAGCACGGGGTGGTGACAAGAAACAAGGCTCGACTTGTGGCAAAAGGTTATGCCCAAGTCGCAGGTTTGGATGTCGAGGAGAATTTTGCTCCTGTGGCTAGGCTAGAGTCTATTAGAATATTATTAGCCTATGCCGCTCACCACTCTTTCAGGTTGTTTCAAATGGATGTGAAGAGCGCTTTCCTCAACGGGCCAATCAAGGAGGAGGTGTATGTGGAACAACCCCCTGGCTTTGAGGATGACAGGTACCCCGACCATGTGTGTAAGCTCTCTAAGGCGCTCTATGGACTTAAGTAAGCCCCAAGAGCATGGTATGAATGCCTTAGAGATTTCTTAATTGCTAATTCTTTCAAGGTTGGGAAAGCCGATCCCACTCTTTTCACTAAGACTTGTGATGGTGATCTTTTTGTGTGCCAAATTTATGTCAATGACATAATATTTGGTTCTACTAACCAAAAGTCTTGTGAGGAGTTTAGCAGGGTGATGACTCAAAAGTTTGAGATGTCAATGATAGGTGAGTTGAACTACTTCCTTGGGTTCCAAGTGAAGCAACTCAAGGACGGCACCTTCATCTCCCAAACGAAGTACACTCAAGATCTTCTCAAGCGGCTTGGGATGAAGGACGCCAAGCCCACGAAGACACCTATGGGAACAGACGGACATGTCGACCTCAACAAAAGAGGTAAGTCCATTGATCAAAAGGCATACCGGTCTATGATAGGGTCATTACTTTATTTATGTGCTAGTAGACCGGATATTATGCTTAGCTTATGCATGTGTGCTAGATTTCAATCCGACCCAAGGGAATGTCACCTTGTGGCCATTAAGCGGATTCTTAGATATTTAGTTTCTACGCCTTGCTTTGGGATCTGGTATCCAAAGGGGTCTAGCTTTGACTTAATTGGATATTCAGACTCCGATTATGCTGGATGCAAGGTTGATAGGAAGAGTACATCAGGGATGTGCCAATTCCTAGGAAGGTCCCTGGTGACTTGGAGTTCAAAGAAACAAACCTCCGTTGCCCTATCCACCGCTGAGGCCGAGTATGTTGCCGCAGGACAGTGTTGCGCGCAACTACTTTGGATGAGGCAAACCCTCCGGGACTTTGGCTACAATCTGAGCAAAGTCCCACTCCTATGTGACAATGAGAGTGCAATCCGCATGGCGGATAATCCTATTGAACACAGCCGCACTAAGCACATAGACATCCTGTATCACTTTCTGAGAGACCACCAGTAAAAGGGATATATCGAGGTGTTCCATATTAGCACCGAGAACCAGCTAGTCGATATCTTTACCAAGCCACTAGATGAGAAAACCTTTTGCAGGCTGCGTAGTGAGCTAAATGTCTTAGATTCGCGTAACTTGGATTGATCTATAGCATACATGTGTTTTATGCCTTTGATCATGTTACTTATACATTTATGCAATTTGTTGCTTATTTATGGTGCTCAAGTTGTGCAAGGGATCCCCGGACCTCACAAGTCCATGTGTGAGTGATGCACATATTTAGGGGGAGAAGTGCTACAACCTGACCCTTTGAGACTAACCCTTGTGTTTGAGTTACTTGATGTAGTCTCAAAGGTGGATTAAAAAGGAAAGGTGAACTTGGACCATGCAAATACTTCCACTGCACTCCGGTATTAGTGTACTAAATTCCAAGTTCATTCTTATGCTCTTATTGTCTTTTTGCTCTTAATTGACATTTTTGGTGAGGCAATGGGGTTAAAGGGCCAAAAATGATCCCATTTTGGTGCTTGATGCCAAAGGGGGAGAAATTAAGGCCAAAGCAAATGGATCAGCTACCACTTGAGAGAATTTTGAAAATAGTAGAGTTTGAATTTTTTATTTGTCCAAAATACTCTTATTGCAAAATTTGGTCTCTTGTGGGGGAGAATTTGTGATTATGGGAAAAAGGGGGAGTTTTTGGTACTTGATCAATTTTTCCATTGGAATATCTCTCTGTGCCTAAACAAGTGTGTTTAACTTAGAGATAGGCAAATGAATTTGATTTGCAAAAAAAAACCAAGTGGTGGCAAAGAATGATCGAAATATGTCAAAATTTGTGCGAATACAATTTTGTTCTCAATTGCATTAATGTTGCACTTCTTTTAGTTGCTTTTGAATGTGTTGGCATAAATCACCAAAAAGGGGGAGATTGAAAGGGAAATATGCCCTTGGGTAATTTCTATTATG
Source organism: Zea luxurians (assembly GCA_029449295.1). NCBI lineage: Eukaryota > Viridiplantae > Streptophyta > Magnoliopsida > Poales > Poaceae > Zea > Zea luxurians. The sequence continues at coordinate 3,659,724 of JAOPSE010000066.1, forward strand.
TTTTGGTGATTAAGTGCCCAACACATTTAAATAAGTTCTAATATGCTAAATAAAGAGAGAAGTGCAAATCAAAGAGAAGGTATGTTTCTAGACTTAGTACATAGTTTTTAAGTACTAATATGTTTTATCTAATTGCTAGAAATAGCGAGAAGAAAAGAATTGCAAATGACTCGGCTTGGTGCAGCTGAAGTCCAGCTCGGTCTGGCACACCGGACTGTCCGGTGGTGCACCGGGCAGTGACCGGTGCGCCAGGCTGGCTTCCGATGAACAGGCCACTCTCGGGAAAAATCGATGGTGTACGGCTATAATTCACCGGACTGTCCGGTGGTGCACCGTACTGTCCGGTGAGCCAACGATCATCAGTGCAAAGGTCGGCCGCGCAATCCGCGGGCGACGCGTGGCCCGTGCCAACGGTCGGCAGGGGGCACCGGACTGTCCGGTGTGCACCGGACAGTGTCCGGTGAAAGGGAAATGTGCCCTTGGGCCATTTCTAAGTATTTTGGTGATTGAGTGCCAACACAAGTGCTTTTGTGTTAATCTATGCAATGTGGTGGACAAAGTGCAAATCAAGTCAAAAGGTATGTTTCTAGACTTAGTACATTGTTTTATGGACTAATGTATTGTGTCTAAGTGCTGGAAACAGGAAAAACTGAATTGGAAATGAGGTGGCTATGTTTAGCCGAAGTCAGCTCAGTCTGGGTGCACCGGACTGTCCGGTGGTGCACCGGACAGTGTCCGGCGCGCCAGGCTGGCTCTGGCGAACAGGCTGCTCTCGGGACTTCGACGGCGGTGTACGACTATAATTCACCGGACTGTCCGGTGGTGCACCGGACTGTCCGGTGAGCCATTCACAGGCGAACTCGTCGCTCTCGGGAAACCATCAACGGCATACGGCTAAAATTCACCGGTCTGTCCGGTGGTGCACCGGACTGTCCGGTGAGTCAACGGTCAGCCGGGGCAACGGTCGGCCGAGGATTCCGCGCGTGACGCGTGGCTGAGCCAACGGTCACATTGGTGCACTGGACTGTCCGGTGTGCACCGGACAGTGTGCGGTGCGCCAACGGCTCTCAGACTCCAACGGTCGGCTTCGTCAAATAAGGAAAGCAATCTGCACCGGACAGTGAACAGTGGATGTCCGGTGCGCCAGTCGACAGAAGGCAAGATCTGCCTTCCAGGAATGTTTTCAACGGCTCCTAGCTGCCTTGGGGCTATAAAAGGGACCCCTAGGCGCATGGAGGAGTACACCAAGCATCCTTACAACATTCCTAAGCACCAAGACCTCGATTCCACGCATTTGTTTCTTTGTGATAGCATATAGAGCTCTAGTGGAGTTGTGAACTCATTGGGTTATGTTGCGAGCTCTTGTTGCGACTTGTGTGCGTGGTGACACACTGAATTTTGTGTCTTGTGTGCGTTGCTAATCCCTCCCTTGCTCCGTGCTTCTTTGTGAACTTCAAGTGTAAGGGCGAGAGGCTCCAAGTTGTGGAGATTCCTCGCAAACGGGATTAAGAAAAGGAAGCAAAACACCGTGGTATTCAAGTGGGTCTTTGGACCGCTTGAGAGGGGTTGATTGCAACCCTCGTCCGTTGGGACGCCACAACATGGAGTAGGCAAGCGTTGGTCTTGGCCGAACCACGGGATAACCACCGTGCAATCTCTATGATCGATATCTTGTGGTTATTGTGTTTTGACTCCTCTCTAGCCACCTGGCGACTATTGTGCTAACACTTAACCAAGTTTTTGTGGCTTAAGTTTCAAGTTTTACAGGATCACCTATTCACCCCCCCCCTCTAGGTGCTCTCAATTGGTATCGGAGTCGTTCTCTTCACAAAGGGACTAACCGCCCGAAGAGATGGATCCTAAGGGGAAGGGTATCGTGATCAACGATAAAGAGAAGGAATCTTTCGTCAACGAGCCGAAGGATGACAAGCCTACCGACTCGAGCTCGGGCCATAGATGGAAAGATGGGAAGAAGAAGAAGACAAGACGCATCAAGGAGATTGTCTACTACGACGACAGCAACGAGTCATCTTCTTCCCAAAAGGACGACGACCACAACGACTACGAGAGAAGGAAACCGGTTAATTCGAACTTTTCTTTTGACTACTCTCGTATTCCGCAAAGTACAAATACTCATTTGCTCTCCATTCCACTTGGCAAACCTCCTCACTTTGATGGAGAGGACTACGGATTTTGGAGCCACAAAATGCGTAGTCACCTATTCTCTCTCCATCCGAGCATATGGGAGATTGTGGAAAGTGGAATGAAGTTCGATAGCTCGGATAGTCCTATTTTCATTAATGAACAAATGCATAGAAATGCACAAGCCACTACTGTGTTGTTAGCCTCCTTATGCAGGGACGAGTACCATAAAGTGAGCGGCTTGGACAATGCCAAGCAGATCTGGGACACCCTCAAGATATCTCATGAGGGGAACGACGTCACCTTGCTCACCAAGATGGAGTTGGTGGAGGGCGAGCTTGGACGATTCGCGATGATAAGGGGCGAGGAGCCAACCCAAACATACAACCGGCTCAAGACCCTTATCAACAAAATAAGGAGCTACAGAAGCACGCGATGGACGGACCACGACGTCGTCCGACTGATGCTAAGGTCCTTTACCGTTCTTGATCCTCATTTGGTGAATAATATTCGTGAGAATCCCAGGTACACCAAAATGTCACCCGAAGAAGTCCTTGGAAAATTCGTAAGCGGGCGAATGATGATCAAGGAGGCAAGGTACGTGGACGACGCGTTGAACGGTCCAATCCATGAGCCTCAACCCATTGCTCTCAAGGCAACAAGGAGCAAGGAGGCATTACCTAACAAGGTAGCGCAAGTTGAGGCGGCAGGGGTAAATGATGAAGAAATGGCCCTCATCATCAAGCGCTTCAAGACGACGCTTAAGGATCGCAAGGGACAGCCAAGGGGAAGCGCTCATGCTTCAAATGTGGTAAGATTGGTCATTTTATTGCTAACTGTCCCGATAATGAAAGTGACCAGGAACACGGGAGCAAGAGGGAAAAGAAGAAAAATTACAAGAAGGCCAAGGGCGAGGCACATCTAGGAAAGGAGTGGGATTCGGATTGCTCCTCCTCCGACTCCGACAATGAAGGACTCGCCGCCACCGCCTTCAACAAGTCATCCCTCTTCCCCAACGAGCGTCACACCTGCCTTATGGCAATGGAAAAGAAGGTATGTACTCGAAACTCTACTTATGCTTCTTCAAGTGAGGACGAATCTAGTGATGAAGATGAAATAGATTATTCATGTTTATTTAAGGGCCTAGATAGAACCAAGGTAGATAAAATTAATGAATTGATTGATGCCTTGAATGATAAGAATAGGCTTTTAGAAAAACAAGAGGATTTGTTGTATGAAGAACATGACAAATTTGTAGAAGCACAAAAATCTCATGCTTTAGAAGTTAAAAGAAATGAAATGCTTTCTTGTGAATTATCTTCTTGCCATGAGACAATTTCTAGCTTAAGGAGCATTAATGATGATTTGAATGCTAAGTTAGAAATAGCTAGTAAATCAACAACTTGTGTAGAAAATGTTGTTATTTGCAATAGATGTAAAGATTTTGATATTGATGCTTGTAGTGAACACATAGCTTCTATTGCAAAGTTAAATGATGAAATGGCTAGTCTTAATGCCCAACTTAAGGCTAGCAAAAGTGATTTTGATAAACTAAAATTTGCTAGGGATGCCTACACGGTTGGTAGACACCCCTCAATTAAGGATGGGCTTGGCTTCAAGAGGGAAGCCAAGAACTTAACAAGCCATAAGGCTCCCATCTCCGCCAAGGAGAAAGGGAAGGCCCCTATGGCAAGTAGTACTAAAAAGAACCATGCTTTTATGTACAATGATAGAAGACAGTCTCATAGGAGTTGTAATGCTTTTGATTCACATGCCTATGATTCTTATTCTATGTTTGCTTCCAGTTCTTCCTATATGCATTGTAGAGATATGCCTAGGAAAAATATTCATCATGTGCCTAGAAAGAATATTGTTCATGTTCCTAGGAAAGTTATGAATGGACCCTCTACAATTTATCATGCTTTAAATGCTTCCTTTGCTATTTGTAGAAAGGATAGGAAGATAGTTGCTAGGAAATTAGGGGCAAAATGCAAGGGTGATAAAACTTGCATTTGGGTCCCTAAGACAATTATGACTAACCTTGTAGGACCCAACAAGAGTTGGGTACCTAAGACCCTAGCCTAAATTTGCCTTGCAGGTTTATGCATCCGGGGGTTCAAGCTGGATTATCGACAGCGGATGCACAAACCACGTGACAGGGGAAAAGAGGATGTTCTCTTCCTACGTCAAGAACAAGGATTCCCAAGATTCAATAATATTCGGTGATGGGAACCAAGGCAAGGTAAAAGGGTTAGGTAAAATTGCTATTTCATCTGAGCACTCTATTTCTAATGTGTTTTTAGTTGAGTCGCTTGGATATAATTTGTTATCTGTTAGTCAATTATGCAAAATGGGATATAATTGTCTATTTACAAATGTAGATGTGTCTGTCTTTAGAAGATGTGATGGTTCACTAGCTTTTAAGGGTGTACTAGACAGCAAACTTTATTTGGTTGATTTTGCAAAAGAAGAGGCCGGTCTAGATGCATGCTTAATGGCTAAGACTTGCATGGGCTGGTTGTGGCATCGCCGCTTAGCACATGTGGGGATGAAGAACCTCCACAAGCTTCTAAAGGGAGAACATGTGATAGGTCTAACTAATGTACATTTCGAAAAAGATAGACCTTGTGCAGCTTGTCAAGCAGGGAAACAGGTGGGAGGCTCTCATCACACCAAAAATGTGATGACAACATCAAGACCCTTGGAGATGCTTCATATGGATCTCTTCGGACCCGTCGCCTATCTGAGTATAGGAGGAAGTAAGTATGGTCTTGTTATAGTTGATGATTTTCCCCGCTTCACTTGGGTATTCTTTTTGCAGGATAAAACTGAAACCCAAGGGACCCTCAAGCGCTTCCTCAGGAGAGCTCAAAATGAGTTTGAGCTCAAGGTGAAGAAGATAAGGAGCGACAATGGGTCCGAATTCAAGAATCTTCAAGTGGAGGAGTTCCTTGAGGAGGAGGGGATCAAGCACGAGTTCTCCGCTCCCTACACACCTCAGCAAAATGGTGTGGTAGAGAGGAAGAATAGGACGCTCATCGATATGGCGAGGACTATGCTTGGAGAGTTTAAGACTGTTGGGGGCTTGTTCTCAAATGCTAAGAGTTAAGAACAAGGCAACATAGAAAATGTTAAGTGTTAAAGTCCTTCGTCCTCCAAAACATTATATCCCTTCAGGATATAAAGAATTTCGGACGAAGGTTACGAAGGACGTACCTTCGTGAGTATAATAATAAGCAACGAAGTGTTCATACGGACCATGAGGTATAAAATAAACATTTAAATATTATCATAGAATCATCTCCATTTTTATTATCATGAATGAATATAAATAACTTCAAATTACAAATGTACCTTCGGTCCTAAGGAAGGCAAAAGTACAGGTGTGATGCGAAAGCAAATGTCGAGTTCACGTGAACAGTACAGGGATACTGTTCATCTATTTATAGACACAGGACACAGCCTGTGACGAATTACAATTATGCCCCTTACAAAAGTTTACAACATTGACTCAGACCTCTATGGATAAAAAGGTTATTCTATCTCTATGTCGGTTTGTAATGCCGAAGCTCCATAAAAAGGAACCTTCGGCCATCTCCTGGGGACAACTTCAGCCGAAGCTGCTTCTTCGTGTAAGACCTTCGGCGCAACGAAGCATGGCCCCAACAGTAGCCCCTTTCGCGGCGCTAGATCGTTTTTCGTAACGAGCTTGATCCGTGAAAAAAGCCTCTTAAGCTTCGGGAAGCCGAAGGTCCAAAAAACACCTTCCATGAGCTCGTTGCCGAGAAACGATTCAATTTCCGAGCTCGTGTCGGACCCACCTTGCAGAGTTACTGTTTGATCTTTGCGGTCCACTGTGCAGCGAGTACAAGTGACTGCCCGCCTGGTGTAAAAATCCTGCCGCTTCGCCTTCTTACCTGCAGCACTATATAAACAGACGAGTAGGTGTGAAGTTACCACAGCATTCATTGCTATTTGCACTGTTTTGCTGCCAAAATTTTTAACTATAGCCGAAGCTTGATTCTCAGAATCGAACGAAGGTCCATCTCGAAGTCTGCTTCGTCAGAAAGAAAGGCTTCGGGAGAAAAGGAAAAAGAAAAAAGTGTTTAACTTCCCCAAACTCAGAATCAAATGGCCAGAGTGCGATCTACTGCTAGAGTTGGACGTGAAGGAGACGAAGCTGAAGGTTCGGAGACTGTGCCCATCTCCGAAGCAATGCGACGTTCCGGACTGGTGACTACGGAAGAAATGCCCGCTGCTGAAGCAGACCCGGCAACTGCCGAAGGAGAAGGGGAGAACATTGAAGAAACTGATCCCGAAGATGACTATCGCATTGCCATGCCCAGCAAGCCCAGCCACCTAGATTTCGGAAAGTCGACTGTTTCAAAGGCTGATCTCTCCAAGATGGTGAAAGCAGGTTATTTTAGTGAAAATCAGAAGAAGCTACTTCGCTTCGGGGGAGAAGAAACTACCCCGAAGCCAGAGAAGGACGAGATTGTCATTTTCAAGAGCTTTTTAAAGGCTGGGCTGAGATTCCCTCTTCATGGAATTATTGCAGATGTATTGAAAAAGTTTGGTATTTACTTTCATCAACTGACTCCTAATGCTATTGTTAGGCTTAATGTCTATATCTGGGCCCTCCGAAGCCAGGCTGTGGAACCGTTTGCCGACAGTTTCTGTCGAGTTCATGAATTACATTACCAAACGAAGGCCAGAAAAGATGGATTGCATGAAAACTTCGGTTGCTACAATTTTGCCTACCGGAAGACAACAAAGTGTCCTGTTATCAGCTACCGAAGCAAATGGCCAGCAGGCTGGAAATCTGAGTGGTTTTACGTGAAGGTTGACGAAGATGAAGAGAAATTGGTACAAAGCCCCCTTGAACTAATCTTCGGAGAAACAAGGCCGCGATGCCACATGAAATTAGAAGGTCCCACCTGGGCTGCACTGGGTGAGTTTGAAATTATTTCAGAGCATATCGGTACCAGGGATCTGGTGCAAGAGTTCTTGGCGTTCAGGGTTTTCCCTATTCTAAAAGAATGGGAAATGCCGAAGCTGGAAAAGAAAAAGAAAGAGGGAGAACTTGTCCGGCTTCCTTACCATTTCAAATTCAAGAAATACTTTAAAAAACCTTGCAAAGAGTGGCTGGACACAGTTGAGGTAATGTGCAATGAAATTCTTGGGAATTATTCCAAAAAAGAAGATCAACTGATGACCGCGGCCTTCGGCACCCGTCCGAAGCGAAGGCTGAACCGAGTGCTCGATGCCCTGGGCTTCGAGTACCCTGACTATGAACGGCTGAACAAGGGTGCCGAGGGCCAAAAGAGGAAAAGAGTGGCCGAAACTTTGAACAAGGATGAAGAAAAACCAGCAAAAGAGAAGAAAATTCCCAAGAAGAGAAAAATATCAACTCCAAAGCGAAAATTATCCGATGAAGAGGGGACCCCCGCACCACCTTCTACCAGCGACGTGGAGGAAATCTTAAAGGTAATGACTGAACCCGTGCCCACGAAGCTAAGTCCATTAGGGCCTCAACTGACGAAGCTTTTTCGAAAGGTGGAAGAGCCGAAAAAAACGAAGATAACCAAAGCAAAGAGGCAAAGAATTATTGCAGTGACCGAAGTTATTGACAAGACGCCACCGAGGGCGTCAATTCGGAAAACGCCAGCTGTTGAGGGCACAACGAATGTCGAAGTCGCACCTTCTGAGGTCGCGGCTACCGAAGCCGCTTCAGCCGAAGATGTGAACTTAGAAACTACCATTGAAGACATCAACAAAATTTTGACAGACATGGCTGCAGAAGAAGCTGCCACCGCTGGTGAAGAAACCATGGCCACAGTGCCTGGGAAGGGGAAAGAAATAGCCGAAGACACTTCGGACGACGAAGCCTATACATTTCAAAATTTAGTTGGACAAAAACTGTCGAAGGCCGAAATAGAAGAGCTTAAGGAATATGCCAAATCTTGCGGATACAAGCCAGGAGCTCTTCTATTTGGAGGCATTGATGATGAAAAATTGGGCTGCATCCGGGATCCAACTGGGGCTAAGGTCATCGGTACTCTATCAAAGAGTATCGGTTTTCCGAAGCTAGAAACAGATATCAGCCGCTACCGACGACAACATATCGTCGGCAGCTTATTTTATTCCAATTTCAAGGTAAACAACTTTTTTCTGACTCCTATTGTTTTTTAATAATGGCAATATTCCTTAACGAAGGTTGTTTATTTGCAGAGCATGCTACTAAGCAAAGCTTTGAGGATGCAGCAAGATCTAGAAGATAAGAAGCACGAAGCTATAATTGAAAATTTAGAGAGCAAGATAAAAGAACAATCAGCTATTATTGAAAAGAAAGACTTCGAACTTCAATCAACCGAAGGCTTGCTGGCAGAGACTGAAGCTAAAGTAGCAGAATTGAATTCGAAGCTTCTCTGCCAATCAAAACAATTTGAACAAGAGAAGCTAGAGCTTGATTCGAAACTTGAAGCCGAAGTCCAAACCAACTCAGACTTGAAGAAATCATTAACAAGCCTTCAAGACAAATGCTTGAAATTTAGCAACAATTGTATCCAACAATTAAAGAAGATCTTTTACTCAGTTGGAGCCAGCAGTGGGAAGTTTACCCCTTCAACTGAAAATTTACCAAAAGCCTTCGATCATATTGAAGCTGAAATTGAAGAACTTGACGAAGTTATAGCCGGGCACGGTGACTTCTGTGCCTGGGTAGCTTCTCGGGGTACCGCTGCAGCGTTCCTGAAAGCCGGCTGCGAGCATGGAAAAATCGTCAACAGGCCCAACTTCACCCTGTCTCCATCAATTCTAGACGATATTCCTGACCTCGCCCGAAGCATCTCAAATAGATTTATAAAAATGATATGGACAAAAGGCGGGCGAGAGAAGGCTGGAGACGAAGCTCGAAGCCATCTTGAACCAGTAAGAAATCATATTTTGTACTTACCTTCTCCTTCACACTTGATTCTTACTCGCGATACCTTGATTCATGTAGGATGACGAAGCTGAAGATGATGCTTAAAATATGTCGCCGAAGCTGAAGCTCAGTGAAGATGAGTAGGAGTATACTATAGAAAAAACTCAGGAGACTTTTGTAACAACTTTTGTAAATACAATTAAACTGTTCTCAATGAACTTTGTACATACCTTGTAATATATTCTTACCATTCTATTGAGGCGCTTTGATGTGGACGAAATTAGTATTTTGAGCTGAAGGCGAAAAAAACACCTTCCCTTCTTTTCGTACACAACGAAGCATAAAAGACCGCTTCTTCTTTTTGCCGAAGCTTTTTTCTTTTTTGTACACAACGAAGCATAAAAGACCGCTTCTTCTTTTTGCCGAAACAACCACTTAGGAACGCAAATGCTATGAATGAATGCTTATGAATGCAAATGCTATGATGCAATGTAATGTGCGAATGAATGTCCGAAACATATATCCGAAGCCACACTCAGCCATTATTTCCTTAGAAACAACCACACATCAGCTCTGCATTCCCTTAGGAACGACTTTGGAGCTTCTTCGCCTTTTACTTAGGCGGTATCAGCGTTGACTTTTCGCTGTAAGCTCTGCATCCCCTTAGGGACGTCTTTGGAGCTTCTTCGCCTTTTACTTTCGGCGGAATCAGCGTTGACTTTTCGCTGTGAGCTCTGCATCCCCTTAGGGACGTCTTTGGAGCTTCTTCGCTTTTTCAGTTTCGGCACTCGATGGTGCGTTCTCAGTTTTTTACATTTACATTCTTTGGGGGATTTTGCTCTTATAAAACTAAAAAGGAAATTACATATGATGGCCCCATTAAAAACCTTTCTCCCCCTTTAGAAAGGAAAAGGGTGCCATGAAAAAGAAAAGAAAAACATAAAAAGTTACATCAAGTTATACATAATATCGCCGAAGCTCATCCGCATTCCAAGATCTTGGAATTTCGTTGCTGTCCATGTCCTTTAATCTGTAGGAACCAGGCCTTGACGAAGATACTACTAAGAAAGGTCCTTCCCATTTCAACTGTAACTTGCCCACTGTGTCTGGGTTGGCCACTCTCCGAAGCACCAAGTGTCCTGGCTCAATATTTTTTAGCCGGACCTTTCTATCTCGCCATTTGACTGTTTCAGCCTGGTATTTATTGATATTCTCCACAGCTTGAAGCCTGATTCCTTCTAAAGCATCTTTTTCCACAAAACAGGCATCTTCAGGACCTGATTCTGCCGAAGCTACCACTCTTATTGATCCAGCTTTAGCTTCTTCCGGAGTTATTGCTTCGTCTCCGAACAATAACTTGAATGGAGTAAAGCCTGTAGACCTTGATGGTGTTGTATTGTGGCTCCACACCACTTTGGTTAACTGATCTGGCCACTTTCCCCTGGGTTGATTGAAGATTAACTTCATTATTCCTGTCATTATAATGCCGTTGGCCCTTTCAATGAGCCCATTCGACTCCGGATGCCTGACTGATGCAAAATGGATCTTCGTTCCAATTTGGTCACAGAAATTTCTGAAAGCTTCGGAGTCGAACTGCGTTCCGTTATCTACAGTGATGGCCTTCGGTACCCCGAAGCGACAGACAATATTCTGCCAGAAAAACTTTTGAACAGTGGCCGAAGTTATTATGGCTAATGGCTTCGCCTCAATCCACTTGGAAAAATACTCCACAGCCACTATAACATATTTTAGATTCCCTTGGGCCGGTGGTAATGGACCCAACAAGTCAAGGCCCCACCTTTGCAACGGCCAGATGGGTTGTATCAGCTGTGTCAAAGACGAAGGTTGCTTTTGATCTCTTGCACATTTCTGACAACCTTCGCACTTTTGAACTAACTCCGCTGCATCCGAAGCTGCCTTCGGCCAATAGAACCCTTGGCGGAAGACTTTTCCAAGTAACGGCCTAGATCCAATGTGGGATCCACACAGGCCTGCATGTATTTCTTTCATCAACTCTATACCTTCGGTTCTAGATAAGCACTTGAGCAGCGGAGCGCAAACTCCATGTTTGTATAACTCCCCTTCTATCATGACATACGGACGAGCTCTTGCCTCTATCCTTTTATTATAAGCTTCGTCATCTGAAAGGAACTTACCCTGAAGGTAAGAGATGATTTCAGTTCTCCAATCTTCGCTGTAAACAGGAGATATGTTGAGGACTGCTCTTTCCAGGAGGTCCACTGAAGGTGCCTTTATTGTTTCGAAGAACACATCCGAAGGTAACGGCAGCCCCTGTGCTGCGGACTTGGCTAGCAAATCAGCATGCTCATTTTGTCCTCGAGGGATATTCTTGACAGAAAATCCTTCGAAGGAGGCTTCGATCCTTCGGACCGTGTCTAGATATTTTTCAAGCTTCGGATCTTTAGCCTTGCAACTTTTGTCAATATGACCCGAAACAACCTGGGAATCAGTTTTAAGAATCGCCCTTCTGATTCCCATTGCCTTTAATTTCCGAAGGCCCAGGAGCAGGGCTTCGTACTCAGTAATATTGTTTGTACAGCTGAAATCAAGTCTTGCTGCATAACAAGTTTTAACCTTGGATGGTGAGACCAACACAGCGGCTGCACCTGCTCCGAAGGTTCCCCAAGAACCATCACAAAACACTGTCCACACTTCGGCATCTTTATTTGCTTCTTCATCCTGAGCCCCTGGCGTCCAGTCGGCAATGAAATCTGCCAATGCTTGAGACTGGATCGAGGATCTATGCACATAATCAATGTAAAATTCATTGAGCTCTGCAGCCCATTTTCCAATCCGTCCAGTAGCTTCTCTATTTCTCATGATATCCTTCAACCGCTACGAAGAAGGAACAATAATATTGTATGCCTGAAAATAATGCCGAAGCTTCCTGGATGCCATTAAAACGGCATATAATACCTTCTCCAGCTCTGTATAATTTTTCTTTGATATACTAAGGACTTCAGATACAAAATATACTGGGACCTGCTTCTTGACTTGGCCATCAAACTTCTCCTGGACAAGCACCGCACTTACTGCTGAGTGCGAAGCTGCCACATATAAGAACAGAGGAGCCCCTGGCGTTGGTGGAGTTAATGTTGTTAGATCTATCAAATATTGTTTCAGCTCTTCGAAGGCTTTTTGTTGGCTTGGTCCCCATTGAAAGACTTCAGCTAACTTCAGCACCTCGAAGAATGGTAAATTTCTTTCTGCTGATCTGGATATGAATCTGTTGAGAGATGCCAGCCTTCCTGTCAATCTTTGGGCCCCCTTTCTTGTGGTTGGTGGCTCCATTCGAAGTATAGCTTCGATTTTATTTGGATTAGCTTCGATTCCCTTTGTTGAAACCAAGCATCCAAGAAATTTTCCCTTCTTTACCCCGAAGACACATTTTTCTGGATTCAGCTTCAAACCAGCTTGCCTGAAACTGGCGAAGGTCTCCTGCAAATCAGCAATATGATTTTCCTGCTTCGTGCTTTTTACAATGATGTCATCGACATAAGTCAACACATTTCTGCCTATCTGAGACTGGAGGACCTTCGCAGTCATTCTGCTGAAACTTCCTCCAGCATTTTTGAGCCCCTCAGGCATCCAAAGATAGCAATATGTGCCACTTGGGGTTATGAAGCTAGTCTTCGGCTCATCTTCCTTCTTCATCCAGATTTGATGATAGCCTGAGTAGCAGTCTAGGAGACTCATGAGCTCTGAAGAAGCTGCTGCATCGACTAAAGAGTCTATCCTTGGCAGCGGGAATTCATCCTTCGGACAAGCCTTGTTGAGATCTGTGAAATCGATACACATTCTCCACTTGCCATTGGCCTTCTTCACCATAACAGTGTTAGCTAGCCACTCTGGATACTTTACTTCTCTGATAACTCCTACACTGAGGAGTCTTTTTACTTCATTACGAGCCCCTTCGGCCTTGTCATCCGACATCTTCCGAAGCCTCTGCTTTCGGGGTCTGAAGGATGGGTCAACATTGAGCGAATGTTCAATAACATCCCGATTTACTCCACAGAGATCATTAGCTGACCATGCAAAAACATCTTTGTTGTTGAATAAAAACCTTATCAAGGTTTTCTCCTGGTCTTCAGACAATTGCGAGCCCAACAGCACCTTCTGCTCTGCTATGTCCTCACACAATAGCATGGGCTTCGGCTGATCTGCTGAAGCTGCTTTCTCCCTTCTGAATTTGTACTGTTCACAAGCTTCAGCTCCATCTATGTTATGGATTGCTTTGGAGTCAGTCCAGCTTCCTTCGGCCCTTCTAGCAGCTTCCTAGCTTCCATGAATAGCAATAGGCCCTTGGTCCGAAGGTATCTTCATGCAGAGATAAGCTGGGTGAAGAATTGCTTCGAAGGCATTAAGAGTACCACGGCCAATGATAGCATTGTAAGGATATTCCATGTCAACAATATCAAACACAATTTGCTCAGTCCTTGTGTTGTTAACAAATCCGAAGGTTACCGGCATGGTAATCTTCCCAAGTGCTACAATCTGCCGCCCTCCGAAGCCACAAAGAGGGTGCGTAGCATCATGAATCTTGTCTTCGGGTTCTTGCATTTGTCTGAAGGCCTTAACAAATATAATATCAGCTGCACTGCCTGTATCAACTAAGACATTGTGAACCAGAAATCCTTTGATCACGCAAGAGATAACCATGGCATCATTGTGAGGATAATCCTTAAGCTGAAGGTCTTCCTGAGAGAAAGTAATTGGAATGTGGGACCATTTTGACTTGATGAAGGGTCCCTGCACTCCAACATGCTGCACCCTTCTCTGAGCCTCCTTCTTCTGCTTCTTGTTAGCCGGCTCTGAGCAAGAACCGCCTGTTATCGGGAGCACCAGCTTCGAAGCCGAAGCAGCTCCAGCTTGATTGTTGAACGAAGCCATCAGCTCAGAAAAGTGGAAGTGAGTTCACCGGAGGTGGGCGCCAATGTTGGGGGCTTGTTCTCAAATGCTAAGAGTTAAGAACAAGACAACATAGAAAATGTTAAGTGTTAAAGTCCTTCGTCCTCCAAAACATTATATCCCTTCAGGATATAAAGAATTTCGGACGAAGGTTACGAAGGACGTACCTTCGTGAGTATAATAATAAGCAACGAAGTGTTCATACGGACCATGAGGTATAAAATAAACATTTAAATATTATCATAGAATCATCTCCATTTTTATTATCATGAATGAATATAAATAACTTCAAATTACAAATGTACCTTCGGTCCTGAGGAAGGCAAAAGTACAGGTGTGATGCGAAAGCAAATGTCGAGTTCGCGTGAACAGTACAGGGATACTGTTCATCTATTTATAGACACAGGACACAGCCTGTGACGAATTACAATTATGCCCCTTACAAAAGTTTACAACATTGACTCAGACCTCTATGGATAAAAAGGTTATTCTATCTCTATGTCGGTTTGTAATGCCGAAGCTCCATAAAAAGGAACCTTCGGCCATCTCCTGGGGACAACTTCAGCCGAAGCTGCTTCTTCGTGTAAGACCTTCGGCGCAACGAAGCATGGCCCCAACAAAGACCCCCAAGCGTTTTTGGTCGGAAGCCGTGAACACGGCTTGCCACGCCATCAACAGGGTCTATCTTCACCGCCTCCTCAAGAAGACTTCATACGAGCTGCTAACTGGTGACAAACCCAATGTGTCTTATTTTCGTGTATTTGGGAGCAAGTGTTATATTCTTGTGAAGAAAGGTAGAACCTCTAAATTTGCTCCCAAAGCTGTAGAAGGGTTTTTATTAGGTTATGATTCAAATACAAAGGCGTATAGGGTCTTCAACAAATCATCGGGTTTGGTTGAAGTCTCTAGCGACGTTGTATTTGATGAGACTAATGGCTCTCCAAGAGAGCAAGTTGTTGATCTTGATGATGTAGATGAAGAAGACGTTCCAACGACCGCGATACGCACCATGGCGATTGGAGATGTACGGCCTCAGGAACAATTGGAGCAAGATCAACCGTCTTCCTCAACTATGGTGCATTCCCCAACCCAAGATGACGAACAGGTACCTCAAGTGGAGGCACATGATCAAGGGGGAGCACAGGATGTTCAAGTTGAAGAGGAAGAAGCACCTCAGGCACCTCCAACCCAAGTTCGAGCGACGATTCAAAGGAATCATCCCGTCGACCAAATATTGGGTGATATTAGCAAGGGAGTAACTACTCGTTCAAGATTAGTTAATTTTTGTAAGCATTACTCTTTTGTCTCTTCTATTGAGCCTTTCAGGGTAGAAGAGGCCTTGCTAGATCCGGACTGGGTGTTGGCCATGCAGGAGGAACTCAACAACTTCAAGCGCAATGAAGTTTGGACACTGGTGCCTCGTCCCAAGCAAAATGTTGTGGGAACCAAGTGGGTGTTCCGCAACAAACAGGACGAGCAAGGGGTGGTGACGAGGAACAAGGCTCGACTTGTGGCAAAAGGTTATGCCCAAGTCGCAGGTTTGGACTTTGAGGAGACTTTTGCTCCTGTGGCTAGGCTAGAATCAATTCGTATCTTGCTAGCATATGCCGCTCACCATTCTTTCAGGTTGTACCAAATGGATGTGAAGAGCGCTTTCCTCAACGGGCCGATCAAGGAGGAGGTGTACGTGGAGCAACCCCCTGGCTTCGAGGATGAACGGTACCCCGACCACGTGTGTAAGCTCTCTAAGGCGCTCTATGGACTTAAGCAAGCCCCAAGAGCATGGTATGAATGCCTTAGAGACTTTTTAATTGCTAATGCTTTCAAGGTTGGGAAAGCCGATCCAACTCTTTTTACTAAGACTTGCGATGGTGATCTTTTTGTGTGCCAAATTTATGTCGATGACATAATATTTGGTTCTACTAATCAAAAGTCTTGTGAAGAGTTTAGCAGGGTGATGACGCAGAAATTCGAGATGTCGATGATGGGTGAGTTGAACTACTTCCTTGGGTTCCAAGTGAAGCAACTCAAGGACGGCACCTTCATCTCCCAAACGAAGTACACACAAGACTTGCTAAAGCGGTTTGGGATGAAGGACGCCAAGCCCGCAAAGACACCGATGGGAACCGACGGACACACTGACCTAAACAAAGGAGGTAAGTCCGTTGATCAAAAGGCATACCGGTCTATGATAGGGTCTTTAATTTATTTATGTGCTAGTAGACCGGATATTATGCTTAGCGTATGCATGTGTGCTAGATTTCAATCCGATCCTAAGGAGTGTCACTTAGTGGCTGTGAAGCGAATTCTAAGATATTTAGTTGCTACGCTTTGCTTCGGGATCTGGTATCCAAAGGGGTCTAACTTTGACTTGGTTGGATATTTAGACTCCGACTATGCTGGATGTAAGGTCGATAGGAAGAGTACATCGGGGACGTGCCAATTCTTGGGAAGGTCCCTGGTGTCGTGGAACTCTAAGAAACAAACTTCCGTTGCCCTATCCACCGCTGAAGCCGAGTACGTTGCCGCAGGACAGTGTTGTGCGCAACTACTTTGGATGAGGCAAACCCTCCGGGACTTTGGCTACAATCTGAGCAAAGTCCCACTCCTATGTGACAATGAGAGTGCTATCCGAATAGCGGAAAATCCTGTTGAGCACAGCCGCACAAATCACATTGACATCCGGCATCACTTTTTGAGAGACCACCAGCAAAAGGGAGATATCGAAGTGTTTCATGTTAGCATCGAGAACCAGCTAGCCGATATCTTCACTAAGCCTTTAGATGAAAAGACCTTTTGCAGGCTGCGTAGTGAGCTAAATGTCCTAGATTCGCGGAACTTGGATTGATTTATAGCATACATGTGTTTATGCCTTTGATCATGTTCCTTATGCATTTTGTTGCTTACTATGGTGCTCAAGTTGTACAATCTCTCCCCGGACCTCACAAGTCCTTGTGCAAGCGATGCACATATTTAGGGGGAGTTGTGTTACAACTTGACCCTTTGAGACTAACCATATGCTTGAGATTGCTTGTTTTAGTCTCAAAGGAGGTTTGAAAGGGAAAAGGTGGACTTGGACCATGAAAGACTTCCACTGCACTCCGATGAGAGGGTAACTTATTCCAAGTTCATCTCATGTACTCTTATTGCCTTTGTATTCTTTTGAAGATCTTGGTGAGGCAATGGGGTTTAAAGGCCAAGATTGATCCCGTTTTGGTGCTTGATGCCAAAGGGGGAGAAAATAAAGGCCAAAGCAATAAATGGATCAGCTACCACTTGAGAAATTTTGAAAATAGTAGATTAGAGCTTTTGGTTTGTCAAAACTCTTTTTATTGTCTCTCTTGTCAAAAATTGGCCTCTTGTGGGGAGAAATGTTGATTATGGGAAAAAGGGGGAGTTTTTGAATCTTGACTCAATTTCTCTTGGAATGACTCTCCTTATGTTTTAACAAGTGTGTTTGACTTAGAGATAGGAAGTTGAGGTTGATTTACAAAAACAAACCAAGTGGTGGCAAAGTATGATCCATATATGCCAAAATTGAATCAAAACAATTTTGAGTGTTCATTTGCTTTGATATTGCACTTGTTCTAGTTGCTTTATGTTGTGTTGGCATAAATCACCAAAAAGGGGGAGATTGAAAGGGAAATGTGCCCTTGGGCCATTTCTAAGTATTTTGGTGATTGAGTGCCAACACAAGTGCTTTTGTGTTAATCTATGCAATGTGGTGGACAAAGTGCAAATCAAGTCAAAAGGTATGTTTCTAGACTTAGTACATTGTTTTATGGACTAATGTATTGTGTCTAAGTGCTGGAAACAGGAAAAACTGAATTGGAAATGAGGTGGCTATGTTCAGCCGAAGTCAGCTCAGTTTGGGTGCACCGGACTGTCCGGTGGTGCACCGGACAGTGTCCGGTGGTGCACCGGACAGTGTCCGGCGTGCCAGGCTGGCTCTGGCGAACAGGCTGCTCTCGGGACTTCGACGGCGGTGTACGGCTATAATTCACCGGACTGTCCGGTGGTGCACCGGACTGTCCGGTGAGCCATTCACAGGTGAACTCGTCACTCTCGGGAAACCATCAACGGCGTACGGCTAAAATTCACCGATCTGTCCGGTGGTGCACCGGACTGTCCGGTGAGTCAACGGTCAGCCGGGGCAACGGTCGGCCGAGGATTCCGCGCGTGACGCGTGGCTGAGCCAACGGTCACATTGGTGCACCGGACTGTCCGGTGTGCACCGGACAGTGTGCGGTGCGCCAACGGCTCTCAGACTCCAACGGTCGGCTTCGTCAAATAAGGAAAGCAATCTGCACCGGACAGTGAACAGTGGATGTCCGGTGGTGCACCGGACTGTCCGGTGCGCCAGTCGACAGAAGGCAAGATCTGCCTTCCAGGAATGTTTTCAACGGCTCCTAGCTGCCTTGGGGCTATAAAAGGGACCCCTAGGCGCATGGAGGAGTACACCAAGCATCCTTACAACATTCCTAAGCACCAAGACCTCGATTCCGCGCATTTGTTTCTTTGTGATAGCATATAGAGCTCTAGTGGAGTTGTGAACTCATTGGGTTGTGTTGCGAGCTCTTGTTGCGACTTGTGTGCGTGGTGACACTCTGATTTTTGTGTCTTGTGTGCGTTGCTAATCCCTCCCTTGCTCCGTGCTTCTTTGTGAACTTCAAGTGTAAGGGCGAGAGGCTCCAAGTTGTGGAGATTCCTCGCAAACGGGATTAAGAAAAGCAAGCAAAACACCGTGGTATTCAAGTGGGTCTTTGGACCGCTTGAGAGGGGTTGATTGCAACCCTCGTCCGTTGGGACACCACAACGTGGAGTAGGCAAGCGTTGGTCTTGGCCGAACCACGGGATAACCACCATGCAATCTCTGTGATCGATATCTTGTGGTTATTGTGTTTTGACTCCTCTATAGCCACCTGGCGACTATTGTGCTAACACTTAACCAAGTTTTTGTGGCTTAAGTTTCAAGTTTTACAGGATCACCTATTCACCCCCCCCCCTAGGTGCTCTCAACTGTCCGGTGAGCCAACGATCGTCAGTGCAACGGTCGGCCGCGCAATCCGCGGGCGACGCGTGGCCCATGCCAATGGTCGACAGGGGGCACCGGACTGTCCGGTGTGCACCGGACAATGTCCGGTGTGTCATCCAGCCCGGAGATGCAACGGTCGTCTGCGCCAGAATAGGAAGGAGATCAGCACCAGACCATCTACAGTGACTGACCGGTGGTGCACCGGACTGTCCGGTGCGCCACCCGACAGAAGGCAAGGATGGCGTTCCTTGTTGGTCTCCAACTTCGCGCATTTGATTCTTTGAGATAGTGACTTGAGCTCCATTTGAGTTGTGAACTCCATGGGTTGTGTTTTGAGCTCAAGTTGTGACTTGTATGCGTGATTGTGCTGTGATTTGAGTCTTGTGTGTGTTGCTCTCCCCTCCCTTACTTTTGTGCTTCTTTTGTGATCATCATTGTAAGGGCGAGAGGCTCCAAGTTGTGGAGATTCCTCTCAAACGGGAGAAAGTCAAAGAAAGGAAAAACCGTGGTATTCAAGTTGATCATTGGATCACTTGAAAGGGGTTGAGTGCAACCCTCGTCGATTGGGACGCCACAACGTGGAAGTAGGCAAGTATTACTTGGCCTAACCACGAGATAAAAATCGCGTGTCTCTTGTGTGCTTTACCTTTGATTATCTGTGTTCAAGAACTCGCTTCAAGCACTTAGCCGTTCTAACCTTCATAATCAAGTTTTGTGGCTATTAGTGTTAAATTTTATAGGATCACCTATTCACCCCCCCTAGGTGCTCTCAAAATTCCCTCTGCGCTCTACTTTACTTCAATGCCGAGGTAGTAGTGAAGCAAGCCAAGGTCGCTCATCTTGAATGTTGCTGCCATTTCTTTTTTGAATTCCTTGATGTCGTCGGTACTTGAGCTAGTGATCATAAGATCATCGACGTAGACACCGATTGTCAACTGAGCATCGCCTCTCTGCCTGACATAGATAGCATCCTCCAACAGACTCCTCTGAAAACTGAGCGACAACAGGGTGTCGTCCAGTTTCGCGTTCCACACGCGCGGCGCCTGGTGTAGGCCATAAAGCGCTTTCTTCAACTTGAGCACCTGGTGCTCCTTCCCAGCAACGATGAAACCAATCGGCTATTCAACATACACCTCCTCCTAGAGGTCACCATTTAGGAACGCCGATTTGATGTCCATATGGTGCACCTCCCACCCCTCGTGCGCTGCGAGGGCGATGAGCAGGCGCACCGAATCTAGCCAAGCCACCGGAGCAAACACTTCGTCGTAGTCGATGTCATGCCTCTGTGCGTAGCCCTTCACCACAAGGCGTGGCTTGTGCTTGGACACCGCCCCACGCTCGTCGCGTTTCACCTTGAACACCCACTTTACTCCTATGGCCTTGCGTCCGGGTGGCAGATCAGCGAGACACCATGTCCCGTTCTCCTCAATGGCCTTCATTTCCTCCATCATGGCATTTCTCCAGCTTGGGCTGCGTTCAGCTTCCGTGAATGATGATGGCTTGTCGCAGCTCACCGCATGTAATTCTTCTGTCGCCAGAACACGCGGTACTGGCACTCATGAGCTGCGGCGCAATGTACCTTGCGGTACGACGCCTTGTGATGATGCTGGCCCATAGAGGTCATCCAGGCTGCGGAATCGGAGGGGCACACCATCGTCGTGGTCCGCATCCATGTCATCATCATCTGCCTTGGCCTTCGTCTCCATCATGTCTTCGATTTCACCCGGAACTTGTTCTGCCCATGCTTCAACAGCCGGGGCCACTGGACTTGTGACGGTGTACTTGATGGTGAATACATCATGCCCCCACTGGGTTCTTCGGCCTCTTCAGTAGCTCCCTAGTCTCACTAGGCACGCTCGTCGAACACCACGTCGCGCGTCACATAGACACGCTTTGTGACGGGGTCGTACGCCCTATACGCCTTGGAGCCATGCTCGTAGCCGATGAACACCATTTTTCGTCGATGATCTTCAAGCTTCTTCAGATGCAGTGTTGTGTTCCAGACATACACAAGACATCCGAAGGTCTTGAGGTGTTTCACTGCTGGCTTCTTCCCATGCCATGCTTCGAATGGCGTCATGCCGTCAACGCTTTTCGTCGGGCATCTATTCAACACATACACAGCAGTACTTACAGCTTCACCCCAGAACCAGCCAGGGAGACCTTTGGCCTTGAGCATGCTCCTTGTAGTGGCTACGACTGAGCCATTTTTGTGCTTGACGACTCCATTTTGTTGCGAGCTGTAAGGTGCAGTGTGCTGCCGATGTATACCTTCAGCCGCGCAGTACTTCGCAAATACAGCTGCGGTGAATTCTCCTCCTCGATCTGTACGAAGTGCTCTCAACTTCACACCAGATCTACCTTCTGCTTGTGCTTGTATTTCCTTGATGGCAGCCGCAGCACAATCCTTTGAAGGGATTGCAGTTACCCACATGTATCTGGTGAGATCATCCACCATGAGCAGAAAATACTTGTTACCTCGTGGCATCGCCGGTGTGATTAGAACACACAGGTCCGCGTGCACTAGCTCGAGGCGCTGATGAGCGTGGTACTCAGCTTCTGTCGGGAACGAGGTCCTCCTCTGCTTGCCGGCTTGGCAAGCCTTGCACACCCTGTCCACCTGCCCGATCGATGGTAACTGAAAGTCGCCTAGAGGGGGGTGAATAGGCAAATCTGAAATTTATAAAGTTAAGCACAACTACAAGTCGGGGTTATAATCGAGTCCGAAAGAGAGGTGAAAACAAATCACAAGCGAATAAGAGCGGATGACACGGTGATTTGTTTTACCGAGGTTCGGTTCTTGCAAACCTACTCCCCGTTGAGGTGGTCACAAAGACTGGGTCTCTTTCAACCCTTTCCCTCTCTCAAACGGTCACTTAGACCGAGTGAGCTTCCTTTCTTGATTTCCCGGGTCACTTAGACCCCGCAAGGACCACCACACAATTGGTGTCTCTTGCTTTGCTTACAAGGCTTTGAGAGTAAGATTGAGAGAAAGAAGAAAGCCAACCAAGCAACAAGAACAACAAAAGAACACAAGTCGATCTTCTCACAAGTCCTAAAAACTAGAGTTGAATTGTTGATCGGAGGCTTTGATTTGTGTCTTGGAGAGTTGTGTATTCCTCTTGTATTGAATGAGGAGTAGTGAATGCTTGGATGCCTTGAAGAGTGGTGGTTGGGGGGTATTTATAGCCCAACCACCAAAATGGCCGTTGGGGAAGGCTGCTGTCGTATGGCGCACCGGACAGTCCAGTGCACCACCGGACACTGTCCGGTGCGCCAGCCACGTCACCCAACCGTTAGGGTTCGACCGTTGGAGCTTCTGACATGTGGGCCACCGGACAGTCCAGTGGTGCACCGGACAGGTCCTATTCACTATCCAGTGAGCCATCTGCGCCTGCTCTGACTTCTGCGTGCGTAGTCCGCGCTCTGTAGCGTTGTCAGCCGATCGTTGAACTCGACCGTTGCGCTGGCGACTGTTGCTCCGCTTGGCACACCGGACAGTCCGGTGCTACACCGGACAGTCCGGTGAATTATAGCGGAGTGGCTTCCCAAATTCCCGATTACCGGACAGACGGTGTTGAACCTTTGGCACCTGTAGAACTTATAATCTAGAGCAAACAAGTTAGTCCAATTATTTGTGTTGGGCAATTCAACCACCAAAATCATTTAGGAAAAGGTGTAAGCCTATTTCCCTTTCAATCTCCCCCTTTTTGGTGATTGATGCCAACACAAACCAAAGCAAATATATAAGTGCAGAATTGAACTAGTTTGCATAATCTAAGTGCAAAGGTTACTTGGAATTAAACCAATATTTCATAAGATATGCATGGATGCTTTCTTCTAATTTAACATTTTGGACCACGCTTGCACCACTTGTTTTGTTTTTGCAAATGTTTTGGAAATTCTTTTTCAAAGTCTTTTTGCAAATGGTCAAAGGCAAATGAACAAGATTTCGAGAAGTATTTTCAAGATTTGAAATTTTCTCCCCCTGTTTCAAATACTTTTCCTTTGACTAAACAAAACTCCCCCTCAATGAAATTCTCCTCTTAGTGTTCAAGAGGGTTTTAATTATTAATTTTGAAAGGGGTTATACCAATTTGAAATTATATCAAAAATAAGATACCAAATGAAAACTTCTTTTAATACAAATTGAAAGACTACATTTTTGAAATTGGTGGTGGTGCGGTCCTTTTGCTTTGGGCTAATACTTTCTCCCCCTTTGGCATGAATCGCCAAAAACGGATACTTGTGAGTGAAATATAAGCCCTTTTACTTTCCCTCCCTTTGGCAAATGATATATGAGTGAAGGATTATACCAAAGTGAAGAGCGGTGTGGAGCGACGGCGAAGGACGAATAACATGATGGAGTGGAGTGGAAGCCTTGTCTTTGCTGAAGAACTCCATTTCCCTTTCAATCTATGACTTAGCATAAAATACACTTGAAAAACACATTAGTCATAGCACATGAAAGAGATATGATCAAAGGTATATAAGTGAGCTATGTGTGCAAGGTATCAATCAAAATTCCTAGAATCAATAATGTTTAGCTCATGCCTAAGTTTGGTAAAGGTTTTCTCATCTAATGGCTTGGTGAAGATATCGGCTAATTGTTCTTTGGTGCTAACATATGCAATCTCGATATCCCCCTTTGTTGGTGATCCCTCAAAAAGTGATACTGAATGGCTATGTGTTTAGTGCGGCTGTGCTCAACGGGATTATCCGCCATGCGGATTGCACTCTCATTATCACATAGGAGAGGAACTTTGGTTAATTTGTAACCATAGTCCCTAAGGGTTTTCCTCATCCAAAGCAATTGCACGCAACAATGACCTGCGGCAATATACTCGTCTTCGGCGATAGAAAGAGCTACATAATTTTGTTTCTTAGAAGCCCAAGAAACCAGGGATCTTCCCAAGAACTGACAAGTCCCCGATGTGCTCTTTCTATCAATCTTACACCCTACCCAATCAGCATCGAAATAACCAATTAAATCAAAAGTGGGTCCCTTAGGGTACCAAAGGCCAAACTTAGGAGTGTGAACGAAATATCTCAAGATTCGTTTTACGGCCCTAAGGTGAACTTCCTTAGGATCGGCTTGGAATCTTGCACACATGCATACAGAAAGCATAATATCCGATCGAGATGCACATAAATAGAGTAAAGATCCTATCATCGACCGGTATACCTTTTGATCTACGGATTTACCTCTCGTGTCAAGGTCGAGATGCCCATTGGTTCCCATGGGTGTCTTGATGGGCTTGGCATCCTTCATCCCAAACTTGGTGAGTATGTCTTGAATGTACTTCGTTTGGCCAATGAAGGTGCCCTCTTGGAGTTGCTTCACTTGAAATCCTAAGAAGTACTTCAACTCCCCAATCATAGACATCTCGAATTTTTGTACCATGATCCTACTAAATTCTTCACATGTAGATTTGTTAGTAGACCCAAATATGATATCATCAACATAAATTTGGCATACAAACAAATCATTTGCAATTGTTTTAGTAAATAGAGTAGGATCGGCTTTTCCGACTTTGAAGCCATTAGCAATAAGAAAATCTCTTAGGCATTCATACCATGCTCTTGGGGCTTGCTTGAGCCCATAAAGCGCCTTAGAGAGTTTATAGACATGGTTAGGATACTCACTATCTTCAAAGCCGGAAGGTTGCTCAACATAGACCTCTTCCTTGATTGGTCCATTGAGGAAGGCACTTTTCACGTCCATTTGGTAAAGCTTAAAGCCATGGTAAGTAGCATAGGCAAGTAATATGCAAATTGACTCAAGCCTAGCTACGGGTGCATAGTGTGGCGGAACCGCCCGAACCATTCCAACTTAAGTGCCTAAGTCCCGCCTTAGAGGCTAGACCACACTTAAATAGGAATAAACCATCAGTCCCTCGGATCTAGTCCGATAAAGCCACTTAACCAGGATCGAATACCACTAGCTCACTCGAAGGTG
This sequence comes from Zea luxurians, assembly GCA_029449295.1. Lineage (NCBI taxonomy): Eukaryota > Viridiplantae > Streptophyta > Magnoliopsida > Poales > Poaceae > Zea > Zea luxurians. The sequence continues at coordinate 3,684,714 of JAOPSE010000066.1, forward strand.
AGGCACAGAGAAATACAATAAAGCATAATACCACAAATTTAATAAGTACCAATAGTGATTACATTATCGGAGTTTCAGAAATAATAATCATAAATTTTAATGCAGCGGACAATAACTAACGGAGAAGAACCGAGCAACATGGCGAAGCCTGGCCATGCTACTCCTCCTAGTCCTCTCCTGCAGAAGCAGTAACCCACTCGACCGTCTGTCCCGGTGGCAGGGACGAAGGCCAAGTCACACCATCAACCAATCATCCTAAGAAGTACCTGCAAAAAATTATGCCACAAGCAAGGCTGAGTATACTAATACTCAGCTAGACTTACCCGGTGTGAGGAGTCTACTCCTCTACCTCTAGACATGCAGCTGTTTGGCTGAGGGGTTTGGTTGCCAAAAGCACTAGCTGAGTCTAAAAATCAAGTTTTAGCTTTTTCAAGTTTTAGTGTGACCCTCTTAAGACTAAATGTGTATCTATCTAATCATTCATGGTATCAAGCATTTAGCAATCAACAACTTTTGCCAAGTCATCACATTTCCACTTGTTACTCAATGCAGTACAACGGATCAAGCAGTCTCATTAGCTGCGAGAAGCAGACGATTCGAATCGAGTTTTTATCCTTGCAAGGCAAACCTAAACACACGACGTGGCGAGGCACTTCATCCCCACACACATCAACTGTCCCCATCGATTCCCCGCCAGCAGATTAGGGCTCACCGCCTTGGCGTACAATGCCTAACTGACCCCGACTGCCGTCGTGCAGTGACCGCACTTGTACCCACCATAACCAGAATGGGAGACCACGTCTCAGGTCGCGTGAGGGGCAAAGTCTACTGCCAGGTTCAATCAGGTACTAGGCTTACCGATTTACCATATTTCTCGGCATGTGCTTAGTACATTCAAACGCTTGACACAGGTATCCGCACGTTAATCCTTATTCCAATTTCATCTCGTAGACCACGCATCCCCATGGATCTGTGTCCACAGACCATCATCATTCTGATATAAAAATGGATACATTCAATTCCTGACCTCGCGCGAGTGCTAGAAAAATCACTCGACTTCTACCGAGATCCCTAATTAGTAAAGCAGCTACTCGACCTAGCATACTAGTATCCATCTCAAAAGGAAATCCTGAGGTAATGTAACTAGGGTTTTAGGCAACTCCTACACTTAAGTGCACAATACAAGCCTACAATCATTAAGTGCAGTAAAATAGCATATAGAATTGGTTATGCATAAAACCGGGGCTTGCCTTTAATTTAACACTTAGATAGTATTTGCTGGGGGAGTTACTCGCTTGGCAAGCATCTACTGGTTATGTCCATCCTTCCTTGGGTCGTCCATCGACTGCATCTTGTGGGTGGCACCACATCACTTGCACGATCATCCTCTCTCGGTCCTAAATGAGATGCAAGATGCATATGTATGAATATAATGAAAACATCACAAGATATCCCAATATATGATAGTGAACTAAACATTAATTAATAAAACACTGCAACGACTATACGCACGCGCTAGCTAGTCGTACGTTATCGACGTTCATCATTAACACCATTAAAAAGACGACGACATTTTAGATACTTACGCAACACAATTATACATCACAATTAACTAGAGAAAGAAACGTATAAAAACATGGCACATATGTTATCTCAAGCTTAGCCATGGCAATTCTATATGAATTTAGTGCTAACCAACCATTTATAGCCAAAAGGGTGAACTAACAATTAATTTAGCACATGCAGATTTTTTTGGACAGCAATAAAGTAGTTACTTATTTTAATCATAACTTTTCAAATATTAATCCAAAAATAGCAAACTAGGACTTTCTGGAAAGCTTAGAAAGTGCTCTACAGTTTTGGTATTGTCATCACAACATGATTCAACACTTAGCAAGGTTGAATTGTGCAAACACAGCAGCTCTGTCCAGATTTAGACAGATTCAGACATGGGACTTCAAAATTTCATAACTAAAGATTCAGACATCCAAACAAAGTGATCTTAGACTTTCTGGAAAGCTACTTAAATGTTCTACAAATTATTTATAAACATCTCTGTCTGGTTTAATATGTATCAAGGGTAACATACACTATGAAGGCTGTGCTGTCCAAAACTGGACAGATTCAGGATTCCAATTTTAAACATTCATAACTTAATCTTCAGATCACCAAAAAGAGTGATCCAAGACTTTTTGGAAAGCTCAGCAAAAGCACTACATAACTTTTATAATCACCAAGAAGTGATTCCAGGTTTAATCAAATCAAACATTACAGTTTTCGAAATCTGTTCTGACAGTGGACCGAACACAGCAAGCAGTTTGTAAAATTTATAACTCCTAAACTATCAGGCATATGGTTATGAAATTTTAACACAAGCAAGATAAGAAAAACATCTACAACTTTCTTATAACGACCATGAACAGATTTGTCGGTGTTTCGAGACCGGGGGGTCCCTAGGCCGACGAGTGAGTGTGCCGCGTGCCCCAGCCCAGATGGGTCGAGCGCGTGGGCGAGCGCGAAGGGGGGAGAGCGAGGTGGCCGGAGCCGGGTCGTGAGGGAGGCGGAGATCCCGCGGCCTTCGTGTTCGTCCCGCGCCCAGGTCGGGTGCGCTTGCAGTAGGGGGTTACAAGCGTCCACGCGGGTGAGGGGAGCGAGCGGCCCCAAGAGAGCGCCTGCCCCTGCCCTCGTTCCCGCGGGGCCAACCTTCTCTAAGAAGGCCCTGGTCCTTCCTTTTATAGGCGCAAGGAGAGGATCCAGGTGTACAATGGGGATGCAGCAGAGTGCTACGTGTCTAGCGGGGGAGAGCTAGCGCCCTGGGTACATGCCAATGTGGCAGCCGGAGAGAACTTGGCACCCAGCTGGTGTGGTGTCGTGGCTGTCGGAGGAGTAACGGAGCCTGGTGGAGGGACAGCTGTTGGAACAGTTGGGCTCTTGCTGACGTCTCCCTGCTTCCGTAAGGGGGTCGAGAGCCGCCGTCGTCATGGGTCTAGCGGGGCGCCATCATTGCCTATTTGGCGGAGCTAGCCAGATGGGACGTCGGTCTTGTTCTCTGCGACCCAAGTCGGCTCGGGGCAGGGTGATGATGGCGCTTCCTGTTGACGTGACGGACTTGTGCCCTAGGTCGGGCGACGTGGAGGCTCCTCCGAGGCCGAGGTCGAGTCTGTCTTCCATGGCCGAGGCCGAGCCCGAGCTCCCGGGTCGGGCGAGGCGGAGGTCGTTCGGCAGAGGCCAGGGCGGAGTCCGAGCCCTGGGTCGGGCGAAGCGGAGTTCGTCGTCTTCCGGGGCCTTAGCCCGAGTCCGAGCCCCGGGTCGGGCGGAGCGGAGTTCGCCGTCTTCCGGGGCCTTAGCCCGAGTCCGAGCCCTGGGTCGGGCAGAGCGGAGTTCGCCGTCTTCCGGGGCCTTAGCCCGAGTCCGAGCCCTGGGTCGGGCGGAGCGGAGTTCGTCGTCTTCCGGGGCCTTAGCCCGAGTCCGAGCCCTGGGTCGGGCGGAGCGGAGTTCGCCGTCTTCCGGGGCCTTAGCCCGAGTCCGAGCCCTGGGTCGGGCGGAGCGGAGTTCGCCGTCTTCCGGGGCCTTAGCCCGAGTCCGAGCCCTGGGTCGGGCGGAGCGGAGTTCGCCGTCTTCCGGGGCCTTAGCCCGAGTCTGAGCCCTGGGTCGGGCGGAGCGGAGTTCGCCGTCTTCCGGGGCCTTAGCCCGAGTCCGAGCCCTGGGTCGGGCGGAGCTTCCTATGGCGCCTTTGGCAAAGCCTGGCCGCCCGTCAGTCTCACTCTTTGCGTTAAATGCCCCAGTGACTTGGTCGGTCGGCGCGGTGATTTAGTCAGGGTTGCTTCTTAACGAAGGCAAGGCCTCGGGCGAGCCGGAGATGCGTCTGCCGTAAAAAAGGGGGCCTCGGGCGAGACGGAAACACCTCAGGGTCGGCTGCCCTTGCCCGAGGCTAGGCTCGGGCGTGGCGTGATCGAGTCGCTCGTATGGACTGATCCCTGACTTAATCAAACCCATCAGGCCTCTACAGCTTTATGCTGATGGGGGTTACCAGCTGAGAATTAGGCGTCTTGAGGGTATCCCTAATTATGGTCCCCGACAGTAGCCCCCGAGCCTCGAAGGGAGTGTTAGCACTCGCTTGGAGGCTTTCATCGCACTTTTTTGCAAGGGGACCAGCCTTTCTCGGTTGCACTTTGTTCCGGTGGGTGCGCGCGAGCGCACCCGCCGGGTGTAGCCCCCGAGGCCTCGGAGGAGTGGTTTCACTCCTTCGAGGTCTTAATGCCTGGCGTAATGCTTCGGCTGGTCTGGCGGTTCCCTCATGCGAGCAGGTCGTAGCCCGGGTGCACTGTCGGGGCCTAAGTTCTCGGGCTGGTATGTTGACGCTGTCAACGGTTTGGCCGGAGCCGGTTTTGCGAGAGCAGCCCCCGAGCCTCCGCACAGGGCGAGAGGGCGATCAGGGACAGACTCGGCTTTTTTATATACGCCCCTACGTCGCCTTTCCGCAAGGAGGAGGGGGGAGAGCGCCATGTTACCCTCGTTGGGCACCGAACATGGTGTCTCCGGTGGGCTGCAATCGGGTAATCCGAGTGGACGTCCGTGCCCCGTTCGTTGGGGGTCGGCTAGGGGCCCGGAGGCACGCCCAAAAGTACCTGCGGGTGATCTGCCGGACCCGGTCCCCTGGCGACGGGGTCTGAGGGCTCGATGCCTCCCTCCGATGGGATTCCGTTACAGGATCGTTCCCGCTGGTCTCGGAAATGTCCTAGGGTACCTCGGGAGCGCAGCCCGAGCCTTGGTTATGTATCGAACGTACCCCTGGTCATCCCTCGCTCGGTGTCTGAGGCGACTGTGAACCCTTCGGGGGGCCAGCCTTCGAACCCCTGATCAGTAATGGGCGCGGAGCCCGAGTAGCCTGAGGCGGTCGTGGAACCTTTCGGGAGGCCGACCTTCGAACCTCTGACCAGTAGTGGGTGTCGGGCCCACGCGATCTGAGGCGGCTGTTGAACCCTTCGGGGGGCCAGCCTTCGAACCCCTGATCAGTAAGGAGGCTCGGAGCCTAATTCCTTCACGGGGAAGGATCCCTTTGGGGGTATTCCCTTTCCCGGTCCCTGTTGCAAGAGATAGAGAAAGAGAAAAAAAGGGAAAAAAGGATATGAATTTGAACGACGTGGCGTACCTTTTTTGGTGTGGTCGTTTTGGCGAAGGCGAAACGTCGCCAGCTGCTCCTGCCAGAAGCGCCGCCTGTCCAGCCGCGGAGTTAATGCGCCGGGGCGAGTAGTTGGCGAGGCTGCCGTTGCGCGTGCACGAGTCGTTCGAGGAACGGCTGTTTTGCTTCGCGTTTTTTTAACCCCGCGTCCGGTCCGGGCGGAAAGTTGGAACCGTCTTCGCTTTGGTCTTTATATACCCCGGAGAGGGTCCGGTGACGGTTCTCGACTCCACTTCCTGTCTCCCTCTTAGGTTTTTTGCAGCCTGAGAGATCTAGCCAGGGAAAAGAAAACTGCCTTCCCTGTCCTTCGCGTCGCCACCCTTTCCGCTCAGCGATGGCTGACCGGGTGACCATCATCTCGCCGCGCGACCCATGGCCCTTCTCCACGGTGACGGCGAGTGATCTAGAGGACCTCGTCGGCGAGGGTTTGCTCCGCCCTCTCACCGATGAGCAGCGACCGGAATGGATTCCACCCACGGGCGGAGTCACTCCATCCCCACCGCCGGGGTACGTCGTGAGCTTTGTCTCCTTCCATGAGCGGGGATTTGGTGCGCCGGCGAGCCGCTTCATGCGGGCCATCCTGTTCCATTATGGGGTGGAGTTGCACAACCTCACCCCCAACTCCATCTCGCAGGCCGCTATCTTCGTAGCGGTGTGCGAAGGGTATTTGGGGATCGCCCCCCATTGGGATTTGTGGACCCATCTCTTCTTCGCCGAGCTTTTTGCCTTGCCGACGGGGGAGAGGAAGGTCCGCGCAGCGGTGCGGGCCGGCGGCTGCACCCTCTTGCTGAGGCAGTCGCGGTCATCGCAGTATATCCCTGCCGTCCTCGCATCCTCGAACAAGGGGTCGCAGCGCCGGTGGTTCTACCTCCGGAATGACGAAGAGTTGCTCCCGCCGTTTTCTCAGCGGGTCGTCACCGCCGCCACCGACGCCTGGCGCCACGGGACTCCACACGAGAGGCAGAAGAACCTCGAACCTCTTCTCCAGGCCCTGAAGGCGTTGCGGGAGGGAGGACTCACCGCCGCGGGAGTGGTTGCCGCCATCCACCGGCGGAGAGTGCTCCCCTTGGCAGAGCGGCGGCTGCCGCTTTGGGAGATGACCCCGGAGGCCGACTGGGAGGGGTCGTGAATGTCCCCTGATTCTCTTCCCCTCGACGCCCTCCAATGGCGGGTGTCGGTCGCGATGGGGAAGCCGGACCCCCACGCCTTCTCCCAGCCTCGGATGCGCCCCGACCAGGGGTGCGTCACTCTGGTGAGTGTTCGCTCCTTCCTTCTTCATTCATCGGGTTGCTCCTGGCTCTCACGATTGGGTTTCTTTCCCCTCCTCCTTAGGAGGTGGGGCGGCACAAACCCTCCCTGCCGCGGGTCCCGGAGGACACGGTGGGTTGGGCGGCGCGGCGGGTCGCCGCGGAGGAGGAGAAGAAGAAGAAGGATGCGGAGAAGGCCCGGGCCCGCAAGCGGAGGCGGGCTCGGGACGCCTTGGAGAAACGCCGTCGCCAGCAGGAGAGGGAAGGACTCCCAAGGGAGCCGTCGCCGGAGACATCTGATGACGATGACGACGATGGTGAGGAGGAGGAGGAGGACGACATGGCCGCCCGTCTCGGCCTCAGCCCCAGCTTGGGGTGTGGCCAGGAGCCGTCGAGTCAGCCCCCGAGCGGGCCGATGCCGTCGGTTCCCGGAGCTGGGACGCCGGATCCCCGACCCGAGGGGCGGGGGCAACCCGAGAGGGTACTTGACCCCTCGGCTCGAGGAGCTGACGCGACTCCAGGGAGCCGGGCCGAGGTACCCGTCCCTCGGGAGCCGCCACCCGCGCCGGCGGCGCGGGGGAGCGGTCCCCAGGTCGCCATAGCGGCACCAGTGCAGTCCGCCTCCCGGGCGTCAGGGGCGCCCGAAGCGAGGGTGGCGACGAGGCTGTCGGCGAAGCGGACCCCGGCGGCGGTTCCAGGGAGCGGGAGCCAAGAGACCTCTCCTCAGGCACAGTTGATCATGGCCCGGAGTGGGTAAGTATCTCGGAATGTCTTCGTCCCGGCGCTTCATTCATACGTCCCGGTCGTGAATTTCCCTTTCTTCCTTTTTCCAGCAAACGGAGCCATGGCCATACCGACCTGGCGCCCCGGAAAGCCCTTAAGACGGCGTCGGTCCGGGCGACTGGTGCCACCCCGGGCCCTGCCGCTCAGCCGACCCTTTCGCAGGGCGTTTCGCCGCATGGGGCTCGGGCGTCGCATGTCTCGGGGGAGCAGGTCCCCGAGGTGGGCTCTTCTGCCGAGGCGGCCATCGTGATCGGGGAGGCGGCCGGCGCCGACGCGGTCCCGAGCCCGTCTGCCGTGCCGGCCATGCCGGCGCCTGCCGCCACCGCAGTTGCCCTCGTCCCAGTCGGGGAGCATCTGGTTGCTGCCAGCGTCGAGATGGCTGCAGCGTCGGTGCCCAGGGCCTCGGAAGAGGTGGGCGTGGACGCGCAGTCCATCCAGGCGGGCGGCAGCCTCGTGGCTGTGCGGCGGAGCCCCGAGGCCCAGCGCCAGTTGCTCCGATTCCGGACCCGCGAGGCCTCGGACCCTATCTTCGTCCTTGACGACGAGCAGGAGGACCAATCCTGGGACGAGCTCCGCAAGCGTGCGGAAGCAACGGTGGGGTCGCTCCGATCGTCGCTGGAGGCTCTCTGTGGGGACGTCCCCAAAATTCTCCAGGTAATGGTTTTCAGGCATACCTTCTCCCTTCTGTGAGCAAGGCGTTTGTCGTGACGTCTTGTTTTTCCTTTTCAGGATCTGACGGACCGGAGCGCCGCCAAGTCGTCGTTCATCCGCCGCGAGGCCGACGTCTAGGGCTCGCAGCGATCCCTGAGGACCTCGCTCGCCGGGGCTACCGCACGCCTTTCTCAGCAGGACGCTAAGATAGCGGACCTCCAGTTGCTCTGCGCTGACCTGAGGGCCGAGGCGGCGGCGGCGCGTGCGGAGGTGCTACGGCAGCGGTCAGAGTTCGTCCAGGTTGCCGAGGAGCGGGACCAATCTCGGGGCCAGGCCGCCGAAGCCAAAAGTCGGGCTGAGGCCCTCGCGGCCGATCTAGCCGCAGCCCAAGTCGCGGCCTTGGAGCAGTGCGTCCGGGCCGGAGGTATGCCTCGACTGTCCTCGGCTCTTGTTCTTGTCCGTCTCTTCTGCTTGTGCTTGAGGTCTTTCTTTTGGTTGTTCGCAGAGCTCGAGTCTGCCCTTGACGAGTCGGCCAAAGCGCTCGTCGAGGCGCTTGCTGGAGTTGCCGAGCAGAGGGAGGCCGACTTCGCGGCCATGTTCGAGGCCGTCTCGGATGTTTATCGGCTCCTTGGCCCCGGCGACGTCCCTTCAGGAAGCTCCCCTCAAAGCCGCCTTCAAGCCTTAGGTGATTACGCGCGCGGTAAAGTCCGCAGGGCGCTACACCACAGCGTCAGGCGGGCCTTCGCCGTGCTCGCTTCCCATTACGTTGTGGACCTGGAGCGGGTCAGTGAGGGGTATTGTCTTCCTGACGAAGACGAAGCCGCCCTGGCAGAAGTTCAGCGGCTCGACGCGGTCGCCGCGGGTCCGAGCGCGGTGCTAGCGACCACCTTTGAGGCGGAGATCCTTCCTCCTGCGCCGCCGCTGGAAGCGGAGGTGGACCTTACCGACGGCGGGGGCGGAACTGAGGGTGCGGCGCCCTCCCAAGGCGGCGCCTGATTTTTGTTGTGGCAGTTTCTGTTGGATGTGCGCTTTACCGCGGCCGTCGAGGCCTGGACACTTTACTTTTTTTTTTGCGTGAAGTTGTGTTCTCTTCTCTTTCAATTCTCGCACCTGGCCTGACTTGTCAATAGTAGGGTGATTTCCCGAGTTGGGTCCTTTTTCGTGGCAGGCGATGAGTGAGGCGTCCCTAGCCCGGAGGCGTAGGTGTTCCTCGGCTCAGTCGGTCCCGCCACTTATCTGTACCCACGTTCGCTCCTTGGGACCCTGCTTCTGACACGTCCGGGAGAACGCAAAAACCCCTTCTTGATCGAACAATTTTTTGACGCGAAAAAGTGCATCCGATCTCAACGCGGAGGGGTTCCCCCTTTTTAGCCCCCGAGGGAGGGTCGGGCTCCGCCAAGGCGAGGCCGACCCTTCCTTGATGACTGATGCTCGTGTGTGAGCGGGGGAAGGGCGCAGCCCCCGGGCGTCATCCGTGCAGAGGCCATTTGGCGAGTCTGGCTCCTGCCCGAATATCCGGCGAGTGCTCGGTGACATCCCTCGGCATGCCGGGCATGTTCGAGGGATCTCACGCAAGAATGTCGGCGTTTGCGTGGAGAAAGTCGACGAGCACTGCTTCCTATTTGGGTTCGAGCTCGGAACTGATCCGGACCTGCTTGGAGGCATCGCCACTGGGGTCGAGAGGGACGGCCTTAACCGTCTCCGCTGGCTCGAAGTTGCCGGCGTGTCGCTTCACGTCCGGCACCTCTCGGGAGAGGCTTTCTAGGTCGGCGATGAGGGCCTCGGACTCGGCGAGGGCCTCGGCGTACCCCACGCACTCCACATCGCATTCGAATGCGTGTTTGTACGTGGGGCCGACGGTGATGACCCCATTGGGGCCCGGCATCTTGAGCTTCAGGTAGGTGTAGTTGGGGATGGCCATGAACTTCGCGTGGCATGGCCTTCCCAATACTGCGTGGTAGGTTCCTCGGAACCCGACCACCTCGAACGTCAAAGTCTCCCTTCGGAAGTTGGAGGGTGTTCCGAAGCAGACAGGAAGGTCGAGCTGTCCGAGGGGCTGGACGCGCTTCCCGGGAATGATCCCGTGGAAGGGCGCAGCGCCTGCTCGGACGGATGACAGATCGACGCGCAGGAGCCTGACGGTCTCGGCGTAGATGATATTGAGGCAGCTGCCCCCATCCATCAGGACCTTGGTGAGCCTGACGTCGCCGATGACAGGATCGACGACGAGCGGGTACTTCCCCGGGCTCGGCACGTGGTCGGGGTGGTCATCTTGGTCGAAGGTGATGGGCTTGTCGGACCAGTCTAGGTAGACTGGCGCCGCCACCTTCATCGAGCAGACCTCCCGACGCTCTTGCTTACGATGCCGAGCCGAGGCATTCGCCGCATGCCCTCCGTAGATCATGAAGCAGTCCCGGACCTCGGGGAACTCTCCTGCTTGGTGATCTTCCTTTTTGTCGTCGTCGCGGGCCCTGCCACCCTCTGCGGGTGGCCCGGCCCGGTGGAAGTGGCGCCGAAGCATGACGCACTCCTCGAGGGTGTGCTTGACGGGCCCCTGATGGTAAGGGCACGTCTCCTTGAGTGCCTTGTCGAAGAGGTTGGCGCCTCCGGGGGGCTTTCGAGGGTTCTTGTATTCGGCGGCGGCGACAAGGTCCGTGCTGGCGGCGTCGCGTTTCGCTTGCGACTTCCTCCTGCCTTTCTTCTTGGCACCGAGCGGAGTAGACGCCTCGGGAGCATCTTCCGACGGGCGGCCCTGGGGCTGCTTGTCCTTTCAGAAGATGGCCTCGACCGCCTCCTGACCAGAGGCGAACTTGGTGGCGATGTCCATCAGCTCACTCGCCCTGGTGGGGGTCTTGCGACCCAACTTGCTCACCAGGTCACGGCAGGTGGTGCCGGCAAGGAACGCACCAATGACATCGGAGTCGGTGATGTTGGGCAGCTCGGTGCGCTGCTTCGAGAATCGCCGGATGTAGTTCCGAAGAGACTCTCCCGGCTGTTGCCGGCAGCTTCGAAGGTCCCAGGAATTCCCGGGGCGCACGTACGTGCCCTGGAAGTTGCCGGCGAAAGCTTGGACCAAATCCTCCCAGTTGGAAATCTGCCCCGGAGGCAGGTGTTCCAACCAAGCGCGAGCAGTGTCGGAGAGGAACAGGGGGAGGTTGCGGATGATGAGGTTGTCGTCGTCCGTTCCACCCAGTTGACAGGCCAGGCGGTAGTCCGCGAGCCACAATTCCGGTCTCGTTTCCCCCGAGTACTTTGCGATAGTAGTCGAGGGTCGGAATCGGGTCGGAAACGGCGCCCGCCGAATGGCCCGGCTGAAGACCTGCGGACCGGGTGGTTCGGGCGAGGGACTCCGATCCTCCCCGCTGTCGTAGCGTCCCCCATGCCTGGGGTGATAACCTCGGCGCACCCTTTCGTCGAGGCGGGCCCGACAGTCGCGATGAGGGTGCTCGTCGCCGAGGTGGCCCGGGGCAGCAGGCGCGGTGTTACGCGTGCGCCCGGTGTAGACCGAGGCTTCCCGCATGAGTCGGGAAGTCGCGGCACGAGGCTCCGAGGGGTACCCCTGCCTTCGGGAGGCAGAGCTCTCTGCCCGCCGGGCCGCAGCGCCTTCCAGGAGATGCTTGAGCTCTCCCTGGATTCGCCGACCCTCGGTGGTTGATGACTCCGGCATCGCGCGGAGGAGCATCGCTGCGGCTGCCAGGTCCTGACCGGTTCCGCCGGATGCGAGTGGCGGTCTGCCCCTAGCATCGTTGGCGATGCGGTGCTGGAGACCCTAGGGCAGGTGACGTATTTCTCCGGCCGGGGGCTGGCTCGCCCATACCTGCCCGACGTCCCAGCGGATTGCCTCGAGCGCTCCTGCTCCCTCATCGAGCCCGGCCTGCGCGCCGCGGACTTGCTCGAGCTGTGGGTCGTGACCCCCCGCCGGAACGGGGACCACAGCTAGCTCCCGCGGGATGTCGGCGCGAGGCGCTGGCCTAGGGAGATCACCATCCCCCGGCATGCCGAGACAGCTGCCTCCGGAGGGATCCCCTAGCTCGACGTGGAAACATTCGCGGCTCGGGCCGCAGTCCTTGTCGTCAAGGCTGCGGCTGCCGTCGGAACAGTCGGAGAGGCAGTAGTTGCATGCGGTCATGAAGTCCCGCATGGCACTGGGGTTGCCAGATCCAGAGAAATCCCAGCAGATGCTGGGGTCGTCATCTTCCTCGGACCCAGAGGGTCCGTAGGTCGAGACGCCCGTCAATCGGTCCCAAGGCGACCGCACACGAAACCCGAAAGGGGTTGCACTCGCCTCAACGTGAGCGCCCGCCAGAGCGAGGTCACTAGGCGGGTTGAGGTCGAGTCGAAATGACAAAGGATGGGAATCAGCCGGTACCTTTTGGTCGACGAGGAGCGACGAAGTCACATCGGGGGCTGATCGCGCCGTCGTCCTGGGTACGAGTGTGATGTCCTGCAGGCCCTCCGTGAGCGCGCTGGCGTCGTCCACTTGCTCGGGGTTGGCGTGTCGCGGGGGGACGGCGCTCGCCTTCGCCTCAAACGCGAGGGTGACGCCCGACGCGTCCTCCGTTGGGGCGCTGGGGATGTCGATTTGCTCGACAGCCGACTGAGCGCAGCCTCCCGCTCGGCCCTGGTTGCCCCGCCTCCTCCTCCGATGGCGAGGGAGAGGATGGGCGAGCTCGAAAGTTGTCCTTCCCCCACGCGGGAAAGACGTCGTCGATTCCGCCGCCGGCGGGCGGGCTGTCCGCCACCATTGTCGCTGTCGCGCGGCGGTGGAAGGAGTATCATGTCGTAGCTGCCGTCGAAAGACATGAACTCGAGGCTCCCGAAACGGAGCACCGTCCCGGGTTGAAGAGGTCGTTGGAGACTGCCCATCTGGAGCTTGACGGGAAACTGCTCGTCAACATGCAGCAGGCCCCTACCTGGCGCGCCAACTGTCGGCGTTTCGAGACCAGGGGGTCCCTAGGCCGACGAGTGAGTGTGCCGCGTGCCCCAGCCCAGATGGGTCGAGCGCGTGGGCGAGCGCGAAGGGGGGAGAGCGAGGTGGCCGGAGCCGGGTCATGAGGGAGGCGGAGATCCCGCGGCCTTCGTGTTCGTCCCGCGCCCAGGTCGGGTGCGCTTGCAGTAGGGGGTTACAAGCGTCCACGCGGGTGAGGGGAGCGAGCAGCCCCAAGAGAGCGCCTGCCCCTGCCCTCGTTCCCGCGGGGCCAACCTTCTCTAAGAAGGCCCTGGTCCTTCCTTTTATAGGCGCAAGGAGAGGATCCAGGTGTACAATGGGGATGCAGCAGAGTGCTACGTGTCTAGCGGGGGAGAGCTAGCGCCCTGGGTACATGCCAATGTGGCAGCCGGAGAGAACTTGGCACCCAGCTGGTGTGGTGTCGTGGCTGTCGGAGGAGTAACGGAGCCTGGTGGAGGGACAGCTGTTGGAACAGTTGGGCTCTTGCTGACGTCTCCCTGCTTCCGTAAGGGGGTCGAGAGCCGCCGTCGTCATGGGTCTAGCGGGGCGCCATCATTGCCTATCTGGCGGAGCTAGCCAGATGGGACGTCAGTCTTGTTCTCTGCGACCCAAGTCGGCTCGGGGCAGGGTGATGATGGCGCTTCCTGTTGACGTGGCGGACTTGTGCCCTAGGTCGGGTGACGTGGAGGCTCCTCCGAGGCCGAGGTCGAGTCTGTCTTCCATGGCCGAGGCCGAGCCCGAGCTCCCGGGTCGGGCGAGGCAGAGGTTGTTCGGCAGAGGCCAGGGCGGAGTCCGAGCCCTGGGTCGGGCGAAGCGGAGTTCGTCGTCTTCCGGGGCCTTAGCCCGAGTCCGAGCCCCGGGTCGGGCGGAGCGGAGTTCGCCGTCTTCCGGGGCCTTAGCCCGAGTCCGAGCCCTGGGTCGGGTGGAGCGGAGTTCGTCGTCTTCCGGGGCCTTAGCCCGAGTCCGAGCCCTAGGTCGGGCGGAGCGGAGTTCGCCGTCTTCCGGGGCCTTAGCCTGAGTCCGAGCCCTGGGTCGGGCGGAGCGGAGTTCGCCGTCTTCCGGGGCCTTAGCCCGAGTCCGAGCCCTGGGTCGGGCGGAGCGGAGTTCGCCGTCTTCCGGGGCCTTAGCCCGAGTCCGAGCCCTGGGTCGGGCGGAGCTTCCTATGGCGCCTTTGGCAAAGCCTGGCCGCCCGTCAGTCTCACTCTTTGCGTTAAATGCCCCAGTGACTTGGTCGGTCGGCGCGGTGATTTAGTCAGGGTTGCTTCTTAAAGAAGGCAAGGCCTCGGGCGAGCCGGAGATGCGTCTGCCGTAAAAAAGGGGGCCTCGGGCGAGACGGAAACACCTCAGGGTCGGCTGCCCTTGCCCGAGGCTAGGCTCGGGCGTGGCGTGATCGAGTCGCTCGTATGGACTGATCCCTGACTTAATCAAACCCATCAGGCCTCTGCAGCTTTATGCTGATGGGGGTTACCAGCTGAGAATTAGGCGTCTTGAGGGTACCCCTAATTATGGTCCCCGACAAGATTGTAAAATTAACTTAAGCAAACAAAGCAGTTTCTGAAATCTGTATAGAATTTGGACAGATTCAGTTAACGAATTTGTAAAAAGGATAACTTCTAAAAGGTCAGACTTATGGCTGTCAAATTTTAACACCAGCAAGATAATAAAGTTATCTACCACTTTTCAATAGCACATATCTACAGCAAATGCAATTTAGTTCATCAAACATACAGCACAACTAAAACAGTGCATGCAGTCCAAAACAGCAATCAATAAATTTTAGCTCCTATATAATTCAAGAATCGCCGCGTTCGAGAGACTTGAATTACTCTAACGCTTTACTTTTTATTCGAGTTAAGACAATCAAATTAGAACCAACAAGTTGACTTACAAATTTTATTCAAGTCATTTAGTGCACCAAAATTACTACAACCAATTAACAACGCATTCTCCATGATAATCACCCAAAAATTTGTGTTTTAAATTAGACATTACATGAGCACTACTACTTTTTACCCGCGACCGTAACCATACACATTTATACCACAACAAGCAATTCACCGTGATTACGAGCTTAACCAAGTCATCTAACAATTCGGCTAACTAGAGCAACAATATAGGCCGCTATACATCACACACGTCGGCTTGTCTATCATTTTCGAAATCCGAGACACCACATATATATATCACAATCACTTACGCCATCGACTCTTACTTAACATGAGTTGGCTAACGCAGTATAAGACTTAGCAAACCATTTTTAGACATTATAACTCGAAACAGGGGTTGAAGCAGGTTAATTAGTTTTTCTTAACCATTTCTCCACTCGAATTAGTTAACACACAAGTCACTTAAAACACCATATTTTAGGAGGTCTAACATAGAGACATTAAAACATGGCATAAAACTTCATAAGACTTACACTAGCTACTGAAGGACCTACAGCACCCATGTGCATATGTTATCGGACTGTTCTTCAATTTTAGCAAGGATTGACTCATGAACGCTACTCGCCTCCAATAATTATTAGGCTGCGATAACGCTCATATAAGACCTCTAATCGATCAACCAGACATTTATTTATCTAAAGGGAATGGAATGCAATAATTTATAAAGCTAAGCATCGATCTGTCCTACAACAAAAATCATGACAACACCGACAGATACTATCCACTAACCGTTGAAAAACTAAACTTACTTCTCGCTTGCCACTACATCACTCCTCAATCACACGACCATCATGAGCATCCTTCACACGATTATATACTAGCGACCTAAGCGTCGTGTTACACAATACATACATCTTTCCTCGTTACGAGTATAACCATATCACGGCATATACCCGCACACCTCAATCAAATATCTTACGCCACCATCACTATAATACACCATGGCACACACGCACATACGTGTACTAATTAAATCCTCGCATCCCATGTATTTCCAATTTACTCATCACATTAAATAACACAACACGTTTGTTTACCTAAACGTTAAGGCAACCTTGCTACGCCATATAACCAAAACATTTTTATATCCACACACATTCCAACACCAATGTACCCCATATCGACCAAAATATAATTATACAAACTACAAATCGCACACATCAAGCAACCTCTTGTTCTCCAACCGCAAACGTGATCCTACCAATGTGTATAACCGAAACACTTTACACACGTCCACACATATACATGCACTGCCTGACATTAACCAAATCATACATAATGTAAACTATAAATCATTCAACCTGAACGGGATCGGATTTGAGTTGTGCAAGCACGTGGTTCACCCGACCGGTCTTGTATCGAACACGCGTGCGTGACGGTTGGCATTGACGGCTAGCTGCGATTAGACACACACAACAGTTCAACATTCTACCGAGCAAAAAAATAAAAAATATAATGGCAGCAAGGGCAGCGGGGGTTTCTCACCACGGGTTTCGACAGCGTCGCGGATGGGGCTACGCAACGAGCACGAGAGCGACGGCACGCGACGAGGGGAGTGGAGAACGAACGGGAGGGCTGCTGCAGCGCGCGGCTTGCTACGCATTTTGTCCAACAGCCGGTGGGCACCACGGAGAACAGCGAGGAAGGGGGCTTGCTGTTTGGGGAGGGGGAGTCGCGCAGAGGCGCTGCGCGGGGCGCTGGCCTTGGAGAGGCTCACCATTGGAGCTGAGGGGAGGGGGCTTCCTGCTGGTTTTTCCATGGAAGAAAATGGGGCACGCTGGATAGAGAGAGCTGGGCGCAGGGAACAGCAAGTGGGTGTCCATGGAGGGGTAGATCCGGCCATGGCGTGCATCCTGGCAGGGGGCGAGCTCGGCCACGCAAAAGCAAGGAAGGAGAGGGAGATGCTGCTACTGTTGGGCGCCGGCAAGAGGAAGTTGCAGGGGGTGGCGCCCATGGGAGCTTCTCCCACTGTGCCAGGGAGGGAGCTCGTAGGGAGGGGCACCGAGCACATGGAGTAGAGGTCGCAGTGGCGCTGGCCGTAGGGGCTGCTCCATGCGCGCCATGAACAGGGACCCGACCGAGGTCGGCCCAGGGAGCACCTGCGCACTGGGGAAGAAGGCGATGCTGCCCTGCGCGCTGGAGCTTGGGGAAGGCTGGGCGCAGGGAGGAAGAAGGTGTGGGCTGCTGCCGTGTGGGAGAAGAAGACAGGGAGAAAAACAAAGTGGCGGCTAGGGGGTAGATGAATAAAAGCCAAGTGCAAATGAGGGGTCCTATTTATAGAGGAGCTCTAGGGCCAGGGTTTTAAATGGGCCAAACGGGTTGGACTGGATTTGGCCCAAAACACTCAAACGGGCCGCGCTAAATTATTTCCCAGAATAAAAATGCTCCTGCGGAATTCGTTTCTACGGAGAACAAAGCGAATAGAGTTCGGACGAACGGATGATTGAGCGATTAACTCGGCCGAAAGTCTGATTTGAATTTGCTCAGAAATAACTTATCGCGCATGATTCAAAAATAATTCGTCTCAGGATATGACCGGCTTTCGGATTTTTAGTCGGAGAAGGTGAACCGTGATATTTTAAAAATCGTTGTCGATACGGGGTTTTGAGTTCGGTTTGGACATAAGATATTTGGCTGAGTCAGATAAAATTGATTAGAGGATGACATATTGAGTATTCCGTTTGAGAGTACGGACTCAGATTAAAATAGTCGGACATCGATCGAAGTCCGAGGAATCGGATTCAGACACAGCTCGACTAGCAACTGTCGAGCGTTTGATTAAATGGGCTTTCGACGAGATTTTATAAGTCGAGAATGATTAACGAGTTTGCATCCGTGCTGAGAATAAAAGTTTTAACAGGCTCCAAATTTGGCCTTCTGTGAGACTGAATAACTCTGAATTCGGTGAAATGTGTACGAATAGTCTGGATAATCAGAGACATACGCGAGCGAGAAATAGAAATTTTCACTGAGCATCCGAGATTAGGATAAATCTCCCGACATAACACGAAATAGACACCTGGGGTGTCACACATAGGTTTCACTGAAATCCAAACCTTCGACTTGTGAATATCCCTTGACCACAAGTCGGGCTTTGTTCCTTGTCACCACACCATGCTCATCTTGCTTGTTTGTCACACCCGGGTTTCAGGGCGAGACCCGAGCGCGAACATAATCACCAGGTGTGCTGGGACCAAGTCTCACACATATGATGAATCATGCACAGGATCGAATGTCACATCTTTACTATATAATAGGAGTTTTGTACAAAATAAATAATTACATTATAAGGAGACAACGGTCCAGCAACCCAAAGTTGACTGGGAGACGACGACCTAGACCTCTCACAAACACATCGCAGCATCCTCCATGTGCCTCATCCTGTGGTACCTGTTCTTGACCTGTGGGGGGTGTGAGACAGCAAGAGTGAGCTCACATACGTTCATTGCTCAACAAGTTGTGGGGAATAATGTGCATGAACTCGCCAAAGGTGGGAGCTCATATGAAGTGTAAGGCTTACCAAAGAGGATGGTTGAAGCTGAGCATTGCTTTTAAAGTTGGTCAAAATTTTATTAGCAATTACTAAGTATAAGTAAATACCAACCCAATTAAGTAGTATAACAAAAGTAATAACAACACCTGCGATGCAATGCATATGACAAATTGAATTTAGTTCCATAAATTAATCATATGAGTGTCCGAGCTGCTCATGACCGTGAGCACGGCTAGTATACTAGTTTTACACTCTGCAGAGGTTGCGCATCTTTACCCACAAGTCATGTTACCCATCTGCCAAGAGACGGCCAATCCCATACACCTCTACCGAGGAGGCGAGGCAGGGTAACACTACAAGGCCTTCACAAAGTTCCACTAGCTTCAGAAAACCCGCTACAGTTTATAGGAAGCTCCAGTGCAGGAGTCCCTCGACTGACCGCCATCGCAGCAAAATCAACCAAGGACCCCCTACACTGACCACTCCCCTACTGCCCTTGCCCCTTTCGGGTAAGGTAATCATCCACTAGCTTTCCTAGTTAATCAGCCAAGGGCGTCCATAAACCCTTGTGGTAGCACTGTTTTCCCGGGTGGTTCTCCATGTTCCAATTAACATAATGATCTTAACATGAACAATAAATAACAACTGATAACAAAAGTATAATCATGAATAGTGTAATCTTCATACCCAAAACCACATAAAGCATTAGCAGGTACTACCCAAAAAGTTTAGTGGTAATCAAGGTATAAAGATAGTCAAACTAGGATAACATGTTGGGTCCCATCAAAATTAACCTATGCAGATCATTATGATTAATTAGAACATGACTGGGTAAAAAGAAGTGATCAAGGGCACAACTTGCCTGGGACTTGAGATTCTAGGTACCAACTTGCTCTTCAGGTGACTCGTAACATCGCGCTAGTCGTAGCAATATAGGCAAACATAGTATAGGCAAAATTAACATTACACCAAACATAAGAACAAACTATATAATAATAATCTACACGTTGCGACGAGATCGTAGGATCGAGACTCACTAAATTTAGAGCTACGGTTATCGAGTTATGATTTATGGGAGATCTATGTGGTTAAACTATATTATAAATTGATTAGTATACGGTGTATTAAGAAATATAATCTGAATAACTAATCCAACTTTAATCTAGATTATAACTTAACTAGAGATCATATTCTAATCAAACTATAATTATGGATGGGTTAACTTCGATTAGAGGAGTTAATCTATTAAACATAGGCTAGACAAATTTCTAATAATAAAAGTATGGGGTGTGATAAATGTTAGTGCCATACTATACAGAAGATATTATTATGAATCTAACGCAATTCGAATGAATCAAATCAGAGTTATGGTTCTATAGTTATGAATTTATGGAATTATTTAGTACCTAGAATAGAGTAATTCAAGTGAATAATTTTAAATCAAGTTTCATGGCTAAACAAAGGTACTACGTGATAAATAATATTAAAACAAAATTAATGCAACTGGAATGAATTAATTTGGAGCTAAAATGAATTTAATATGAATTATATAAGTTTCTAGAATTATTTTTATATTAAAAATCAATTTCCAAATTATTTTTCCTATTTTTATTTCCCTCTGGACTGCGCATCAAATTCTGTAGAGTACAGGGGCCCCTGCGCAAGTGTTCCCATGACTCAGAACAACATCCACAAGGACGGCGGGTTTATTTTTCAGAAATCAGAGGGCTCTTTTGCAATTGCTCCAGGCCGAAGGGGTATCTTGTATCCTGAACCGTCCGATCTTCTATCAGCGGCTACAATTAGATCATCATTAATCCGAACGACATTCAATACAGACCCCAGGATTTGAGATCTACGGCCCACAGTACGACTACATCTGATCCGCCCGCGATCGCACCAACGACCCGGATTCAATGCATCGAAGAGTTATTTCCCCATCTAATCCCCACTGTTGGCCACAGATCCACGGCAGGCTAATCTTCTTCCTCCCGCGCCCTTCTATCCCCCCTTTCTCTCTCTTCATGGCTGACCGGCGCTAGTAGCCCTCCCACGGCGAGGAGCACCCCGGTGACAAAGGCCCACAACGAACAGGCACAACTACCGTAGCAGCTAGGCGCGGGTTACACGGGTATAAGACTTACGGGAGGGTTAACGTACCGGATATCCAGATGGTCGCCGGTGGTCTTGCGGTGGAGCACGAGATCACCATGGTGAGTTGCCGAGGCGCGGTGCACACTCGTGACACCCCAGGCCGTCCAATCGGTGTCTGGCGATGGCGTGGAGTAGGAATCAACACCGACGTCGAATCGATGAGGTATTCCGGTCCTGGAGGATGAGCTTGCCCATCACCGGCCGCAGCTTGGGCGGACCGCAAAAAGGCAGATATGCAGATGAGGCCTTAAGTCCTTGCGGGCCTAGATCGGTGTAGGGGAAAACGAGTAGGGAGGCAGTGGCCATCGCAGGAGCAGGATGGTGCTCGTCGGGTATCTGGTGTGATGGGTGAGGTGCCTAGGTTTATAGAGGATGGAAATCCCGGTGCCTGCCTCCAACACCCCAAGCCTTGAGCGATATATATGGAAGTCTGTTGGGATTGAGGGCGGCAGTGGATGGAGCTCAAGCCTGGAATCCGCCCGGAAGCATCGGTGTTCTGTTGAGGAAGAAGCCCTCTGGAGAGTGGGACCCAGCTGTCAGCGAAACCAGAAAAAAAAGGAAAAAACAAAAAAAGGAAAGGAAGGGAAGTGGGCTGCATGGGGGGAAATTCTGTGGTGGGCTGACGGGCGTAAGGTGGGATTGGGCCGAAAATGGAGGACTCAGCCCAAGCGCCAGTTTTCTTCTTTTCTTTTATTTCGGTTTTATTTTTTTAAGTAAATTTAAGTAAAAGTTGAATTTCAATTTGATTTGAATGCGCAAGCAAAAGTTCAGCATGATGCAAATAATAATTAAGTATTTGATTAGTTCTTTTATTCTTGCTTCAAAACATATAATTCTATACAGAATACTTCACACACTATCCATTCTTTTAGAAAACACTTTTGAATAGAAAACTCGTATACAAATTATATGTTCGAGATAAATAATCTCTTAGTACATAAAATCCTTTTTTTAATCTTAATTAAGAAACATTCAAGTTAGGAGATGTGACTTCAAAAGTTTTGAAAGAAGAGATAAAAAATATTCTAACTCAAAATCTTTGGAAAATTTTACATAATTCTCGAAATGAGATTTTGAGGCGTTACATTATTGCAGAAGACCCAGTTGGTTCCTACAACATTTTGGTTAGGACGTGGAACTAAATGCCATACCTCATTTCTCGTGAAGTTGTTGAGTTCCTCTTGCATCACCAACACCCAATCTGAATCCCTTAATGCGTCTTCCACCCTGTATGGCTCAATAGAAGACACAAAGGAGTAATGTTCACAAAAATGAGCAACATGAGATCGAGTGGTTACCCTCTTTTGAATATCACCGAGGATGGAGTTCACCGGGTGATCTCGTTGTATTGCTTGGTGGACTCTTGGGTGTGGTGGCCTTGGACCCTCATCATCTTCCTTGTCTTGATCATTGGCATCTCCCCCTTGATCATTGTCCTCCTCTTAAGGTGGCTCCTCTTGATCTTCATTTTCATCATCTTAAGCTTGATCCTCATCTTGGGTTGGTGGAGATGCTTGCATGGAGGAAGATGGTTGATCTTGTGCATGTGGAGGCTCTTCGGATTCCTTAGGACACACATCCCCAATGGACATGTTCCTTAGCACGACGCATGGAGCCTCTTCATCATCTAGCTCATCAAGATCAACTTGCTCTACTTGAGAGCCATTAGTCTCATCAAACACAATGTCATAATTGAAAGTCGCCTAGGCGTGAGCTCCCGACATCACTTCGAGCGGTTAGGCTCTTAATGAAGTACCGGGCTCTGATACCAATTGAAAGTCGCCTAGAAGGGGGTGAATAGGCAAATCTGAAATTTATAAAGTTTAAGCACAACTACAAGCCGGGGTTAACGTTAGAAATATAATCGAGTCCGAAAGAGAGGCGAAAACAAATTACAAGCGAATAAGAGCGGATGACACGGTGATTTGTTTTACCGAGGTTCGGTTCTTGCAAACCTACTCCCCGTTGAGGTGGTCACAAAGACCGGGTCTCTTTCAACTCTTTCCCTCTCTCAAACAGTCACTTAGACCGAGTGAGCTTCCTTCCTTGATTTCCTGGGTCACTTAGACCCCACAAGGACCACCACACAATTGGTGTATCTTGCTTTGCTTACAAGGCTTTAAGAGTAAGAATGAGAGAAAGAAGAAAGCCAACCAAGCAACAAGAACAACAAAAGAACACAAGCCGATCTTCTCACAAGTCCTAAAAACTAGAGTTGAATTGTGGACTTTGATTTGATCGGAGGCTTTGATTTATGTCTTGGAGTGTTGTGTATTGCTCTTGTATTGAATGAGGAGTAGTGAATGCTTGGATGCCTTGAAGAGTGGTGGTTGGGGGGTATTTATAGCCCCAACCACTAAAATGGCCGTTGGGGAAGGCTGCTGTCGTATGGCGCACCGGACAGTCCGGTGCGCCAGCCACGTCACCCAATCGTTAGGGTTCGACCGTTGGAGCTTCTGACATGTGGGCCACCGGACAGGTCCTGTTCACTGTCCGGTGCGCCATCTGCGCCTGCTCTGACTTCTGCGCGCGCAGTCCGCGCACTGTAGCGTTGTCAGCCGACCGTTGCGCTGGGTGGGTGCGAGGAGGTGCGTGGGTGCGAGGAGGTGCGTGGAGGTGTGTGGGGAGGGGGGCATGAGCGAGCATCGCGACGATGATGCTGCTGCGTCATGGGGGCAGAGGCAGGACAGGCAAGGCTGGTTGTCGCGGCTGGGAGAGGGGGTGGGGGCATGTCGTGGACGCCGACTATGGAAGTGGGTGTCGACGATGGAAACTCCACCTATGGATAGTCGACGATGCGCGAGGATCGAAGGTGGGCGCGGTTGGAAGGGGGTGGGGATCACAGCGTGGCATGCGGTGCGATGATGGGGGCACGACGGCGCTGGAATCATGGGCTTCAGGAGACGGGGGGCGGGGGCACACTGTGGGTGCGGGCGTGGGAGGGTGCAGGCGGGGGCATCACAAGGTGTGGACGCCCTCCTTGCTCTCTTAATAATAGAGTAAGTAAATATATATATATATATATATATATGTGTGTGTGTGTGTGTGTGTGTGTGTGTGTGTGTGTGTGTGTGTGTGTGTGTGTTGCCATGCGAGTTCAAAATTAGTATAAAACATAGATATAGAAAGATAAACACCATGATATACAAAATTTGTGCGGCAAATATTACCGTAACATTAATATTATATTGACAACATATATATATATAATATTATGATACAAATATGTCAACTCAAATAGAATGAACTGATGTCGAGCAAACATTATAAAATTATTTCTAAAGAATCAATATAAAATTTTAAATGATAGACAAATACATTGACAATTGTACATTAATCTAATCTTTTCAACGATATTGATAAGTATCTTTTGTATGTTTGCTAGGATAACATATCGATACGAATTGTCTTCATAACTTAACAGATCGATCACAAAGTTTCTCCGAAGAATCTTTGCATCCTATGCACAAGACAAAGAGATTTATATAGTAGATATTGCTACTACGCAAAATCTTTACTCTTGTCATCCCGTGCACTTGTACAATTTCCCCCTCTCTAAGGCTGTCTTACAGCAACTATAATACAGGATTAAGCCAAACAACAAATGACACCCATCGGGGCAGGTTACAACTTTCACACATTGCCATTCAAAATAGAGCTAAGTGCGTTTGAGATACAATTTTGAACAGGCACCTACGTGAATGTGTCCTCCCTATCAGCTTCAGCGACCTCTCCCTCAATGTTGCTGAACTCAAGGAAGTGTGTCGGCCTATGGTCCTCGTGATAAATGTCCTGAGGCATGCCCAGCTTCATGTTGTACTTCATCTGTGGGTCGTGCTTCACTCACATGAAGTTGAAGTTCCAAGGGGTGTTATCTAGAATCTGGTTGGAACAGAAACATCAAAGTGACTAAAGATCCAAGAGGAAGGTTTGCAAAATGGTGAAATACATACCATGTAGAAACTAAGGAAGTTATCGCTCAGAAGCATCTGTACCTTCTTGTAATGAATTGGAAGGTATCCATGTGGGTTGCTTCCATTGTCCTTGTTGTTGCGTCCCCACTTGGCCACTCATAACCGCTTGGTGCCAGTTTATAAGCAGTCAATGAACAAGATCCTGGGGTGAAACTGCATTCCAGAATGATGCACTTCTCACCATCCCATTGTTTGTTGTTCTCCAGAATCTTGGCATGTGATGTTAGATCCTATAAGAACAATGCAATTAGTCCATGAATTAGGTCATAAGAAGCCCGAAAGAAACCAAAAAAAGCTAAATAGACTTCAAACCTACGGCGATAGTTGTGGATCTTCATTTGGCTGTGTATGCATCCATCCCAAGGGTTGAAGATCATTAAAAAACACATGCTCAGGAAGATTTTCTGACAAAGTCACCATCTGGTGTGTTCCATGCTGTCGAGGGATGGATATACACCTAATCTTTTTGACTTGAGGATTGTCCTGTGGACTCAGCCCATACAAGAATCTAGTGATTTGTGTACACAGATATGCTATGCGTATGAATTTCTTCAATATGTTCTTTGGAGAGGTTGTGTGTGATATGAGAATTGTGCTGCTTCTTTGGTTGTTACCGTGCCTCACTTGATCTAGATTAGTAGACTGTTAGTTCTACTGCTGCCTTGCTGTTACATATTTACAGTGTTCGCTTCTGTGGGGGTTACAATTGCTTACTCGCTTACTCCGGGTTTGGATGCTAAATGGGCTTCAATGTACAAAGCCATTATTTCAATTATTGCACTGGTACCATATAAACTAATCACCTGTCAGTTGCACTTCTCTTATTTTCACTGTCAAGATCACTCCTTGTGGAGTGATTGAGCTATAATATATTAAAAAAAGCATACAGGATATTGGTGTACTCAAGATCAAGACCCCCAACCGCAGCAGTCCTGGGACTCATTACCATAGAGGATAGCTTATTGTAATTTGAAAGGCTTTTAATTACCCCGTTCTTCCATTTTAGGCTCATTGCCATCTCCTAGGGGATGTGCAAGATATTGGTGCAATTTTTGCAAAGCTATATACTATCTAGTTTTCATTAGATTTTATAGATCTGAATGTTTTTACTGTTTCAGAATCAAAAGAAAATGTACATAGTGCCTAAATTTCCTTTCTTGAACCAGAAATACTCACTTTCCTACTTATGTAGGAGTACATAATTACTCGATGTAATTTTTTTGGCAGTTCTGCAATCACAACTTTTTCATCTTATGTCAGG
Source organism: Zea luxurians (assembly GCA_029449295.1). Classification (NCBI taxonomy): domain Eukaryota; kingdom Viridiplantae; phylum Streptophyta; class Magnoliopsida; order Poales; family Poaceae; genus Zea; species Zea luxurians. Next base: position 3,710,353 of record JAOPSE010000066.1, read on the forward strand.
TTAGATAATTGCCCTGTTTTCACAACCAGTGCAACCCGGCACTGCAGTTGTCAGATTATTTCTTATGGAATACTCTGAACCGAGCTGAATTGCTATGTCTGGTTAGTAATGCGAGGAACCAAATAATATGTTTTACGACCTAGCAGTGGCAAATGCTGGTTCCTTTTTACAATCTGTGATAGAACTAATCGTATTTTCCAGATCTTCTACATGTTGCTGAAAAACTGTATTGACTTAGCAGTATGCATGCCTTGGCCTGCTCAAGAATGTGTCAAACGCATTTGCTCATAGGTGTTATTTCCTCCGCATTACTCATCCGCTATTCTCACGGAGAAAGAAAAAAAAGATACTCTCAACAGCCGTTCATGATAAACTGTATTCTGAATGCATGTGTGTATGAGAATTGTTGGCCATGCATGTGAGCCAAGTCAGAGAGTAGTTGTATGCTCGTATGTTCTGGCATGCATCTGGAACAGCTCGAGTGAATCTGATCTTATTTTAGTGCTCAGATCCAAACTCCTCAGGTATCGATCTCAGAATTCAGAAATGTACACTGACCTCGATTCCTCGAAAGAGCACTTGTCTGGAATGCCAAAGCTTGGAATGTTCTTGATATTTGAGTTCGGTCTGGGGGAGGGGCGCGGTGGAGGTGTGCGTGTCACACCCGGCTTTAAGGAGCAAAGCCAGGTGCATCTCATACATGCGCCAAGAAGACAACATATACAATAACAGAGTGTATAGAGATAAATGTCATAAAACATCAGAGTACTTATTACATAGCGGAAGACTTACAAAATAAAATATAAATATAGCAGGATCTAAAGACTATCCTGCTTTTGCTCATCATCCTCAACATCTCTAGGAGCATATCGAGATAACTGGATGAATTTGTCCCTATATTCACTCACGGACATACTTCCTTGCTTAAGGGATAGAAACTCCTTTCTCTTAATCTTCATGAGCCCAGCAGGAATATGGTAATTCCTGAATTGAGTGGAGAATTCTGCCCAGGTAATTGTATCGACAGCAGCATGAGCAGCGCAGTACGCATCCCACCAAACCGCAGCGGGACCAGCAAGATGACCTGATGCGTAGAGTACTTTCTCTCTGTCCGAGCACTGAGCTATGTTGAGCATCTTTTCTACAGACTTTAGCCAGTCATCTGCTTGCAGCGGATCTGCGGAGTTGGAGAAGGTTGGTGGTTTGTGGCTCATGAATTCCCGGTGCTTGTCCCGGAGTGGAACTGGTGGTGGAGGTGGAGGCAGTGGCGCTTGTTGCTGTTGCTGTTGCTGTTGCGCCCTTCTTTCTTGACGTATCTCCTCCCGCTCTTGGCGCATCTCCCGACGTGCATCCTCTCTTTCCTGGCGCATTTTCTGGCGTTCTTGCTGCATCTCAGCACGCATATCTGCCATAGTGTCCGCCATTTGCTGCATCATCCTCATCTGAGCTGCAACCAGTGGGTCAACTCCGCCTGGTGGAGGATTAGAAGGATTCATCTCTGCTGGCTGTGGCTGTGGTTGTCTATATATCTTTCGAGTGTGCCGGTTAGGAGGCAAGTCAATTCCACCACCCCGCCTGGTATTGACCATCTGGTTAGATACATAGGGTAAGAGAATAGTAGATAAGGCAGGTATTTACAATTCAGGTTACTTTGGGGGATTTATTAGCTAAACAGATTAATGTTTTACCTACCATAGCTAATTCAATACCCTATGGTGGTACATGCCAAGATGTCCATATATAATATCTCAATCAACCAAAGAAGCAAATCAGGCATTTATCATCAGAACAATCAACCCACATTTTTTTAAGAGAAAATAGTTTTAAATTTTGTCTTAGGTCCTCTAACTAAAAAAAGAATAATCATATTGGTAGGATTCCAAGGTGTGAAATCCACATTTATCTTTAGAAGAAAAAGGTAAGAATGATCAGAGTAGAACAGTAGAAGGTGAGACGGGCTCAAGATAAGTATAGAGAGATCCAGAGTAAGGTAAGTATAGAATGAATCAGAATGAGATAAGTAGGTAAGGGTTGTCCATTTCTATCTAGGTTTCGTCCTACATTCAACATTTCCTCTGATACCACTTCTGTCACACCCGGCTTTAAGGAGCAAAGCTAGGTGCATCTCATACATGCGCCAAGAAGACAACATATACAATAACAGAGTGTATAGAGATAAATGTCATAAAACATCAGAGTACTTATTACATAGAGGAAGACTTACAAAATAAAATATAAATATAGCAGGATCTAAAGACTATCCTTGGCGCCAGAAAGTCAAGTGGGAGACGCCACCTAGATCGAATCGAACTCCTCGTTGTGGCTTCACTTGAACCACCTGTACTTCTCCTGTGGGGGGGGTGTGAGACAGCAAGAGTGAGCTCACATACGTTCATAGCTCAACAAGTTGTGGAGAATAATGTGCATGAACTCGCCAAAGGTGGGAGCTCACGTGAAGTGTAAGGCTTACCAAAGAGGATGGTTAGAGCTGAGCATTGCTTTTAAAGTTGGTCAAAATTTTATTAGCAGTTACTATGTATAAGTAAATACCAACCCAATTAAAATAGTAGAACAAAAGTAACAACATCACCTGCGATGCAATGCATATGACAGATTGAATTTAGTTCCATAAATTAATCATGTGAGTGTCCGAGCCGCTCATGACCGTGAGCACGGCTAGTATACCAGTTTTACACTCTGCAGAGGTTGCGCATCTTTACCCACAAGTCGTGTTACCCATTTGCCACGGAGTTGATCAGACTCCATACACCTCTACCAAGGAAGCGAGGCAGGGTACCACTACGAGGCCTTTACAAAGTTCCACTAGCTTCAGACTACCCGCTACAGTTTATAGGAAGCTCCAGTGCAGGGTTCTTGCCTGACCGCCATCGCAGCAAAATCAACCCAAGGACCTCCCTACACTGACCACTCCCCTACTGCCCTTGCCCCTTTCGGGTAAGGTAGCCCTCCACTAGCTTTCCTAGTTAATCAGCCAAGGGCGTCCCATTAAACCCTTGTGGTAGCACTGTTTTCCCGGGTGGTTCTCCATGTTCCCATTAACATAATGATCTTATCATGAACATTAAATAACAACTGATAACAAAAGTGTAATCATGAATAATATATCTCCATACCCAAAACCACATATAGCACTAGCAAGTACTACCCAAAAAGTTCAGCGGTAAACAAGGTATAAAGATAGACAAACTAGGGTATCCTATTGGGTCCCATCAAAATTAACCTATGCAGATCATTATGATTAATTAGAACATGACTGGGTAAAAGAAGTGATCAAGGGCACAACTTGCCTTCAACGAGCTCCTGCTCAGCAGTCTCTACCAGCTGAACCTCAGAATCCTCTGGAGCTTGCTTGTCTACTCGCATCAATACAATACATACATAGTATAGCAAAATTTAACATTACACCAAGCATGTAAATAAATACACAGTAATAATCTAGACATTAAACTAGGATCACAGGAACTGGAATCATTAAATTTGGAGGTATAGATTTTAAGTTGTGGATTTCCAAAGATTTTATGCATTTAATATAGGGTTAAGTGAGAAATAAATTTTAATGTGTATTTCTTGTAAAAACAGTGGTACTATTTGATAGAGAATAATATTACAAAATTATAGGAACTGGAATGGACCAATTTGGAGTTCATATGCATTTTCTATGAATTATACAAATTCTATGAATTGTTTTTATATTAAAAACTCATTTTCCAATTCATTTTCTTGATTTTATAATTCTCTGGACGGGGCCTCAATTTCCAGAAAGCGCAGGGGCTACGGTGCAAGACTCCACAGACTCAGTGAATAGCGCCCCCGGTACGGCGGGTTGGTTTCCTAAAAACTGAGGGGCCTAAATGCAAAACGCGCGCAGCGAAGAGGTATCGGGTGTTATGAGCCGTTGGATTAGGGATCGAGCGCCCAGATTAGATCACGAATCGTTACGCGTCGAAACGATCCCAACCGTTGGATCAACGGTGAGGGGCCAGGATTTAAATACCCGAGAGTCCATCCTATCCGCTGATGAATAGATCTACGGTCACCGCACCCGAGCTGAATCGTTCTTTTGACTTCTAATCTCCGCCGTTGAACAAGAATCTAACGACCTCGAGTCACTCCACGCTCCCCATCTAATCTAGACCGACCAGGCGAGATCGGACGGAGGAATCCCTTCTGTCCACCCCCGACTAATCCCACCGGTGACACAGTCACCTGGCGCGGCGGCGCCATGGCCAGACCTCGCCGGGACTTACCCCCAAGCACTAATCTACACGCTGGACCGACGCTAAACCAAGCAAGAGAGATAGAGAGTGCACCAGTAGACTTACCACCATGATTAAGGGTGCAGCCGAAGCCGCCCACGCTGCACAGAGGTTCCGCGGCGGCAACACAGCGCCGGTGAGCAATTCCTCACGCACGACCCCTTGATTTGCCCTGCCGAGACCACGGACGGATTCGCCACGAACCCACGATGCTCCACAGCCCGACAACTCACCCAGATCGGTGAAGGGGAAGACTTGCCCCGTGCGGCGGCGCTCTCTCCCAGCTGCCCGACAATGGTGGTCCGGCCTGATGGTGCGGTTTGAGGGAGGCAGGTAGACGGTAACGAGCTATATACCCAGGCATGAGAAATACCGGTCGAGCGACAATCCCGGGATGCGGAATTTGGCCCCGGCCGAGTTTGGCGCCGCGGTGCTCGCATGTTCGTTGGGATGAAGATGACGGCGCTGATGACCCGGGGCCACCAGGCAGCGACCGAGCTTCAGCAAGCGCGCTCGGTAGAGACAGGCATGCCGGGCCCGCCTGTCGGCAAGTGCGGGGAGATGGAGCGCACGGTGAAGAAGGGAAAAACAAAATGGGCCGGCCGCAAGGAGATAAGTGGAGATGGGCCGAAATCAATATCAGGGCCCAGTCATGCTTCCTATTCGTTTTTCTTTTTATTTTTCTTTTATAATTTCACTTTCCTTTCTTTTGCTTTCAAATTTAAATTCCAATTTCGAATCCAAACTTTTTGGTACATTTATTTTTTTCATAAAATGTACATCTTATACATGGTATGAGGGAGTTTACTTATTTATTTATTTCGATATCTATTTTGTGGTACTAGTGCTCTTCTCCCTCTATTTTAAATTCCAAATTTCAATTTGGGGTCTAATTCAAATCTCAATCATTATTATATTTTTTTATTGGTACTAATGTTATTATTTAATGCACATTCCAATAAACTCCAACATGATGCATTAAGTATAAATTTATTCTAATTATCTTGTTCTATAAATGTTTGAAATATGAAGCTCTCTCATATGGTTTTCTTTCTATTTAGAGGATTAGTATTTTGAATGTGGAGTGAGAAGTAAAAATTACTTCAAAATTAGATATTCATGTAAATGATGGCTTATGATGCATCATTTGATATTATGCATAATCTTTTAGTTGAATAGAAAACTTTATATTACTTCTTTTCTAAAATATTTCTTGGTTTTCAAAATTCAGTTCTCAATTGTTAACACTCAAGGATAATTAGAGATATTTGAATTTAATATTTTATTTCTTCATGTATTTATTTTATTATTAATAAATTTTTTTTCTTATACCGATTTTGGGCCTTACAAATCCTACCCCCCTTAACAGAAATCTCGTCCTCGAGATTTGTAAGAAAAGGATGTATGCTCATATTGTTTCTCGGAACATATGCACAAACAAAGAAATCTCGGCATGATGCATAACTTATTAGCAAAACAAAGGGTCAAATCGACCTTATTATTATTATTACTGAAAGTCGCGCTAGAGGGGGGGTGAATAGGGCGAAATTGAAAATCACAAAAATAATCACAACTACAAGCCGGGTTAGCGTTAGAAATATAGTGGAGTCCGCGAGAGAGGGCGCAAAACAAATCGCAAGCGAATATTGAAGCGAGACACGCGGATTTGTTTTACCGAGGTTCGGTTCTCTCAAACCTACTCCCCGTTGAGGAGGCCACAAAGGCCGGGTCTCTTTCAACCCTTCCCTCTCTCAAACGGTCCCTCGGACCGAGTGAGCTTCTCTTTCTCAAATCACTTGGGAATCAAACTTCCCGCAAGGTCCACCACACAATTGGTGTCTCTTGCCTCAATTACAAGTGAGTGTTTGATCACAAGAAAGAATGCCAAAGAAAAAGAAGCGATCCAAGCGCAAGAGCTCAAATGAACACTACAAATCACTCTCTCTAGTCACTAGGGCTTTGTGTGGAGTTGGGAGAGGATTTGATCTCTTTTGGTGTGCTTTGCAATCAATGCTAGCTCTTGTATAGTGGTTGGAAGTTGGAAAACTTGGATGCAATGAATGGTGGGGTGGTTGGGGTATTTATAGCCCCAACCACCAAACTTGACCGTTGGTGGAGGCTGTCTGTCGATGGCACACCGGACAGTCCGGTGCACACCGGACATGTTCGGTGCCCCCGCCACGTCATCAATGCCGTTGGATTCTGACCGTTGGAGCTTCTGACTTCTGGGCCCGCCTGGGTGTCCGGTGCACACCGGACAACCACTGTTCATTGTCCGGTGCGCCGGTATGGGCGCGCCTGACGACTGCGCGCGCAGAGCGCGCATTAAATGCAGCGCAGGTAGCCATTGGCGCCGAAATAGCCGTTGCCCCGCTGGTACACCGGACAGTCCGGTGCACACCGGACATGTCCGGTGAATTTTAGCGGAGCGGCTGCCGCGCGAACCCGAGGCTGGCGAGTTGAGGAGGCCGCGCTTCCTTGGAGCACCGGACAGTCCGGTGAATTATAGCGAAGCGGCCTGAGAAATTCCCGAAGGTGGCGAGTTCAAGCTGGTGTCCTCTGGGCGCACCGGACACTGTCCGGTGTACACCGGACAGTCCGGTGCCTCCAGACCAGAGGTGCCTTCGGTTGCCCCTTTGCTCCTTTGTTGAATCCAAAACTTGATCCTTTTTATTGGCTGAGTGTAAACCTTTTGCACCTGTATAACTTATACACTAGAGCAAACTAGTAAGTCCAATATTTGTGTTGGGCAATTCAACCACCAAAATTATTTAGGGACTAGGTGTAAGCCTAATTCCCTTTCAATCTCCCCCTTTTTGGTGATTGATGCCAACACAAACCAAAGCAAATATTGAAGTGCATAATTGAACTAGTTTGCATAATGTAAGTGCAAAGGTTGCTTGAGCCAATATAAATACTTTCATGATGCGCATGGATTGTTTTCTTTGTTTTTGACATATTGGACCATACTTGCACCAAAAGTTTTGTTTTAGCAAATTCTTTTGTAAATTCTTTTCAAAGTCCTTTTGCAAGATAGTCAAAGGTAAATGAATAAGATTTTTCAAAGCATTTTCAAGTTTGAAATTTTCTCCCCTTGTTTCAAATGCTTTTGCTTTGACTAAACAAAACTCCCCCTCAAATAAAGTCTCCTCTTAGTGTTCAAGAGGGTTTCAAGATATCAAATTTTGAGAATACTACTTTCTCCCCCTTTAAAACATAAAGAGATACCAATTTGAAATTTACCAATTGAAAATCATCAATTTTTAAAATTAGGGTGGTGGTGCGGTCCTTTTGCTTTGGGCCAATACTTTCTCCCCCTTTGGCATGAATCGCCAAAAACGGATACTTGGAATGAGATATAGGCCCTTAGTAGTAGTTTCTCCTCCTTTGGTTATAAAATAAATGAGTGAAGATTATACCAAAGACGGAGAGTAATGCGGAGCGACGGCGAAGGATGAGTAGTAGAGTGGAAGCCTTTGTCTTTGCCGAAGACTCCAATTTCCTTTCAATATACCTATGACTTGGTTTGAAATACACTTGAAAACACATTAGTCATAGCATATATAAAAAAGACATGATCAAAGGTATTATTATGAGTTATGTGTGCAAGATTAGCAAAAGAAATTCCGAGAATCAAGAATATTAAGCTCATGCCTAAGTCTAGTAAAAGATTGTTCATCAAGTGGCTTGGTAAATATATCGGCTAATTGATCTTTAGTGTTAATGTATGAAATCTCGATATCCCCCTTTTGTTGGTGATCCCGAAGAAAATGATACCGAATGGCTATGTGTTTAGTGCGGCTATGCTCAACGGGATTATCCGCCATGCGGATTGCACTCTCATTATCACATAGAAGAGGAACTTTGGTTAATTTGTAACCGTAGTCCCGCAGGGTTTGCCTCATCCAAAGCAATTGCGCGCAACAATGGCCTGCGGCAATATACTCGGCTTCGGCGGTAGAAAGAGCGACCGAATTTTGCTTCTTTGAAGCCCATGACACCAAGGATCTTCCCAAGAACTGGCAAGTCCCCGATGTGCTCTTCCTATTAATCTTACACCCCGCCCAATCGGTATCCGAATAACCAATCAAATCAAATGTGGATCCCCGAGGGTACCAAAGCCCAAACTTAGGAGTATAAGCCAAATATCTCAAGATTCGTTTTACGGCCGTAAGGTGTGATTCCTTAGGGTCGGCTTGGAATCTTGCACACATGCATACGGAAAGCATAATGTCCGGTCGAGATGCACATAAATAAAGCAATGAACCAATCATCGACCGGTATACCTTTTGATCCACGGACTTACCTCCCGTGTCGAGGTCGAGATGCCCATTTGTTCCCATGGGAGTCTTGATGGGCTTGGCATCCTTCATTCCAAACTTGCTTAGAATGTCTTGAGTATACTTTGTTTGGCAAATGAATGTGCCCTCTTGGAGTTGTTTGACTTGAAATCCTAGAAAATACTTCAACTCCCCCATCATCGACATCTCGAATTTCTGTGTCATGATCCTACTAAATTGTAGCACCTAAAATCTCATTTTTGAAAAATTTGAAAATAAATAAATTAATAAATAAAATAATAGCAAATAAACTCTCTACAGGTTTCTGGTGCTAGAAAATCCTCCAATAAAAATTTGTCTTACATGTGGGACAACACCACATAACATAATTATGTTTCCAATAAAGATTTAAAATAATCTCCATATAAATTTGTTACTTTATTGAAATATATTTATAATTATTCACTAAAGAAAAGTACAAACTAGAAATGATATTTTTCAAATACCTATTCTCTATTTTAGTGTGTATGAGCTTTATATTTGAAAGCATTTGTCTAAATAGGGAAATTAATTAATTAATTAATAAGATATTGTCACATTCATATTGAAGTTTTGACTTTAAATTTATTTTGAATTTTAAACCTAAAGCTGAGTTGAATTTGAAATAGAAAAGAAATAGGAAAACAGAAAATAGAAAACTGAAAAAAAAAGAGAAGAATAAATGGGAGGTTGGGCCGACTTCTCCCCTGCGCCTCGGCCCACCTTTCCTTTGCCCCCTTGCGCAGCCCACCTAAACACCACGCACTCCTCCCTCTCTGCGACTGCCGGGCGGGCCCACTCGTCTGCCAGCCACTCCGCGCCGTAGCTCGTTCTTGCGCGTTTCGCCCTCGGTCACAGACCAGCGGGGCCCGTTGGCCGGCCACCTAATCGTTGTGCCTCTCTGGGTCGCGGGGCCACGCTGTCGGGCTCGTCCCTTCCACCAAATCCGCGCGTAACGGAATCGCGCTGACCGCCGTGTTCATCGCAATGGCAGCGCCGCAAAGCTCGCTACTCCTTCGTTCCTAGCACGGACTCTACCTGCACCTGTGTATAAAGGCGACCCCTCTCTCTCTCGTCATCTACCTTGTGCCGTAGCCTCGTTCGCCCTACGCTACGCCACCGAAGAAAATCGCCGCCAGGGCTCGGCGCTCGGTCCGCTGCGCGCCCAAGTTCGCTAGCCATCGACTCGCTCTCCGTGTAGTGCTCTGGATCCACCTCCGTGAACTCCTGAAGCCAGCGCAAGGATCGCCCGGGATTGTCTTCGCCTCTGGAGCGTGGAATCGCTCGTCGACGTTGAACCAGGCCAGGGAACCGCGCCTTCACGTCGTCGGGATCATCCTCGCGATAACAGACTGGTATGGCCGCCCTGGTGCCTTCGCCTCCCTCTCCTCTTTCCTTCGGTGTAGTTTCGCTTGGATTAGGCCGGTGGATCGCCAAATCGCCGTGTCCGGCCATGGCGCCGCCGTAGGGTGGGGCGCCCGGCCGCCGGTGTTGACCGTGGGGGGGGCTCTGTGTGCGATGTTGAGCAAGGGCCGTCGGATAGGCGATGGATGGACGAGATTATAACATCGTATACCCTTTCGCGCGATCAGATTTGGGCCGTAGATGCAGAATCGGGCCGTTCTGATTTGGTTAGGGCGTGGCAAATCATCGGCCGTTGATCCCAGATCCAATGGCCCTGGTGGCTTACCAATTCGTTATATGTGAGATCTAACCCTAGCCCTTGATTTCTAATCCAACGGCTCAGAACTACGGATACCCTTTCGGCCTGGAAGATTTGCAAAAGAGACCCTATAGAATTTTGAAACGAACCCGCCGTCCCTTGCGGTGGTGCGTTGAGTCTTGGAGATTTTTTTCATCAGCCCCTGCACTTATCTGATATTGAGGCGCAGTCCGGGAAATTAAATAAAACCAGGAAATAGATTTAGAAATTGATTTTGAGTATAGAAATAATTGTAAAACTTGTATAATCCATATAAAATTCATATTAAGTCCAAATTAGCCCATTACAGTTCCTATAATTTTGTAATATTATTGTTTATCATTTTGTGTCACTGTTTTGACATGAAATCCATGTTAAAATTGATATCCTAATTAATCTTGTACCAAGCACATAGAATCTTTAGAAATTCATAACTTAAAATATATAACTCTAAATTGATTCATTCCAGTGGGATTTATTTTGTTTAAATATTGTTTATCACCTGGTATCTTTGTCTAACCATGAAACTAGATTTAAAATTATTCATATGAATAACTCTATTCTAGGCATTAAACAACTTCAGAAAATCATAAATTAATAACCCTAACTTCGATGTTAGTAGTTCTCGATCCCGCGATCTCGTAGCAGCGTGTAGATCATTATTATTTAGTTTGTTCTCATGTTTGGTGTGATGTTAATTTTGCCTATACCATGTTTGTCTGTATTGCTACGACTAGCGTGAGGTTACGAGTCACCTGAAGATCATCCTGGTACCTGGAATCTCAAGTCCCAGGCAAGTTGTGCCCTTGATCACTTCTTTTTACCCACTCATGTTCTAATTAATCATAATGATCTGCATAGGTTAATTTTGATGGGACCCAATAGGTTACCTTAGTTTGTCTATCTTTATACCTTGTTTACCACTGAACTTTCTGGGTAGTACTTGCTAGTGCTATATGTGGTTTTGGGTATGGAGATACACTATTCATGATTACACTTTTGTTATCAGTTGTTATTTATTGTTCATGATAAGATCATTATGTTAATTGGAACATGGAGCGACCACCCGGGAAAACAGTGCTACCACAAGGGAGGAATGGGACCCCTTGGCTGATTAATTAGGAAAGCTAGTGGAAGACTACCTTACCCGAAAGGGGCAAGGGCAGTAGGGGAGTGGTCAGTGTAGGGAGGCCCTCGGGAGGATTTTGCTGCGATGGCGGTCCTGCAAGGGATTCCTGCATTGGAACTTCCTATAAACTGTAGCGGGTTTTCGGAAGCTAGTGGAACTTTGTAAAGGCCTCGTAGTGGATCCCTAGCCATTCACCTCGGTAGTGTCTAAGGGCCTTGCAATCCCTGGCGACATGGGATACACGACTTGTGGGTAAAGATGCGCAACCTCTGCAGAGTGTAAAACTAGTATACTAGCCGTGCTCACGGTCATGAGCGGCTCGGACCCTCACATGATTAAATTATGGAACTTAAACTCAATTTGTCATATGCATTGCATCGCAGGTGAAGTTGTTACTTTTGTTCTATTATTTAACTGGGTTGGTATTTACTTATACTTAGTAACTGCTAATAAAATTTTGACCAACTTTAAAAGCAATGCTCAGCTCTAACCATCTTCTTTGGTAAGCCTTACACTTCACGTGAGCTCCCACCTTTGGCGAGTTCATGCACATTATTCCCCACAACTTGTTGAGCGATGAACGTATGTGAGCTCACTCTTGCTGTCTCACACACCCCATAGGTCAAGAACAGGTACCATAGGATGAGGCGCATGGAGGATGCTGCGATGTGTTCGCGAGAGGTCTAGGCCGTCGTCTCCCAGTCAACTTTGGGTTGCTGGACCGTTGTCTCCTTATAATGTAATTATTTATTTTGTATAGAACTCCTGTTATATATAAAGATGTGACATTCGATCCTGTGCCATGATTCATCATATGTGTGAGACTTGGTCCCAGCACACCTGGTGATTATGTTCGCGCCCGGGTTTTGGACCCCTAAAATCCGGGTGTGACAGAAGTGGTATCAGAGGAATGTTGACTGTAGGACGAAACCTAGATAGAACTGGATAATCCATTATCTACTTACCTTTACTACTCTGATTCTTTTCTATACTTTCCTTAATCTATTCTTCATCTATTTCCTGCTTTACTCTGATTATTCTTACCTTTTTTTCCTTCTAAAGACTAACTTGGATTTCACACTTTGAAATCTAGTGCCTAAAGTGACTTTAGGAATAGGAGACCTACTCTTAGGAACAAAAAAAACAAAACTATTTTTATAGGATATCTATACGCTTGAGTGTTTGTTCTTATGATACTTGTTTGATTTGGATCTTTGATTGATGTGTGATGAGTTGTGGAGTGATGTCCACAATTACATCTACATATACATATAGGTATAAATATAAATTAATAAAATTCATAAGATAACTAAACGATTTAGATAATCCTCCATTAAAGTGTATCTATTCTATATAGATCCATCTTATCTTACAAGATTCTCTCTTATCTTAAAAGATTCTTTCTTATCTTAACAAGATCCATTTTATCTCGAAAAGATTATATACTAATAGATCTAACTAATCTGAAAAGATTCTATCTTATTCTTAGGTACTCATCTTGTCCTAATGAGCATACTTATCCCCACCACTTTGCTTATCTTATAATAGCATAGCAAACATAATCTATTCCAAAATAAATTAAGTAGATCTTATCTAGTCTAATCTGATTACACCAATTTAATTCTGATCCCATCTAATCTGGTCAGATCTAATCTATTGGACAACCATGATAGATAATACTGGGAAAAGAGATTAAACCCTACTAGCCAGGTGTTAACTTAACTTAGCACATTAGATCAACTCAACCATGAGCTAACCCAACCCATAGAGCCATGATGAATGGTATAACCTTTCTATTCCCACCTAACAACAAACAAACTTTTAACCTACAGTCTATCTCACCCCTATATATCTCTCACCTTGACAGATTCTATCTTACCCTTGGATATTCACCTTATACGACTGGTTACCCCAATCTGAACATAAAACAAAGATTAAGCCCTAATCTTCAGATTATAACCAGCTACTAGCTTATTCATTCCGCTTATTGAATAATTTCCTTTGCAAAACTATATGCTTCTAACTTTCATGGTCAATACCAGGAAAGGAAAGATTATCACGCAACAGCAAACAGAAATGAATCCTCCAAATCCTCCACCTGTTGAAATCGATCAAGTGGTTGCTGCCCAAAGACTGGTAATACAACAATTAACAGACCTGGTGACCGAGATGCAAAATCAGATAAGACAAGAACGCGAGGAAATACGTCAGGTCCGCCAAGAAATAAGGCAAGCACGGTTGGAGAGACAACAACAACAACAACCTCCACCACCACCACCAGCTCCACCAAGCTACATAAATATAAATTATGATGATTTGTAAGATCTAGATGTTACTTTAGTTAGTAGATGATATGATATTATTTTAGAAGGAATAATAAGGTCTATTGACCCTATGTTTTGTTAAAGAATTATACCTCATGCTGAGATTTCTTTGTTTGTGCATATGTTCCGAGAACAATATGAGTATACATCCATTTTTCTTGTAAATCTCGAGGACGAGATTATTTTTAAGGGGGGTAGGATTTGTAGCACCTAAAATCTCATTTTTGAAAAATTTGAAAATAAATAAATTAATAAATAAAATAATAGCAAATAAACTCTCTACAGGTTTCTGGTGCTAGAAAATCCTCCAATAAAAATTTTTCTTACATGTGGGACAACACCACATAACATAATTATGTTTCCAATAAAGATTTAAAATAATCTCCATATAAATTTGTTACTTTATTGAAATATATTTCTAATTATTCACTAAAGAAAAGTACAAACTAGAAATGATATTTTTCAAATACCTATTCTCTATTTTAGTGTGTATGAGCTTTATATTTGAAAGCATTTGTCTAAATAGGGAAATTAATTAATTAATAAGATATTGTCACATTCATATTGAAGTTTTGACTTTAAATTTATTTTGAATTTTAAACCTAAAGCTGAGTTGAATTTGAAATAGAAAAGAAATAGGAAAACAGAAAATAGAAAACTGAAAAAAAAAGAGAAGAATAAATGGGAGGTTGGGCCGACTTCTCCCCTGCGCCTCGGCCCACCTTTCCTTTGCCCCCTTGCGCAGCCCACCTAAACACCACGCACTCCTCCCTCTCTGCGACTGCCGGGCGGGCCCACTCGTCTGCCAGCCACTCCGCGCCGTAGCTCGTTCTTGCGCGTTTCGCCCTCGGTCACAGACCAGCGGGGCCCGTTGGCCGGCCACCTAATCGTTGTGCCTCTCTGGGTCGCGGGGCCACGCTGTCGGGCTCGTCCCTTCCACCAAATCCGCGCGTAACGGAATCGCGCTGACCGCCGTGTTCATCGCAATGGCAGCGCCGCAAAGCTCGCTACTCCTTCGTTCCTAGCACGGACTCTACCTGCACCTGTGTATAAAGGCGACCCCTCTCTCTCTCGTCATCTACCTTGTGCCGTAGCCTCGTTCGCCCTACGCTGCGCCACCGAAGAAAATCGCCGCCAGGGCTCGGCGCTCGGTCCGCTGCGCACCCAAGTTCGCTAGCCATCGACTCGCTCTCCGTGTAGTGCTCTGGATCCACCTCCGTGAACTCCTGAAGCCAGCGCAAGGATCGCCCGGGATTGTCTTCGCCTCTGGAGCGTGGAATCGCTCGTCGACGTTGAACCAGGCCAGGGAACCGCGCCTTCACGTCGTCGGGATCATCCTCGCGATAACAGACTGGTATGGCCGCCCTGGTGCCTTCGCCTCCCTCTCCTCTTTCCTTTGGTGTAGTTTCGCTTGGATTAGGCCGGTGGATCGCCAAATCGCCGTGTCCGGCCATGGCGCCGCCGTAGGGTGGGGCGCCCGGCCGCCGGTGTTGACCGTGGGGGGGGGCTCTGTGTGCGATGTTGAGCAAGGGCCATCGGATAGGCGATGGATGGACGAGATTATAACATCGTATACCCTTTCGCGCGATCAGATTTGGGCCATAGATGCAGAATCGGGCCGTTCTGATTTGGTTAGGGCATGGCAAATCATCGGCCGTTGATCCCAGATCCAATGGCCCTGGTGGCTTACCAATTCGTTATATGTGAGATCTAACCCTAGCCCTTGATTTCTAATCCAACGGCTCAGAACTACGGATACCCTTTCGGCCTGGAAGATTTGCAAAAGAGACCCTATAGAATTTTGAAACGAACCCGCCGTCCCTTGCGGTGGTGCGTTGAGTCTTGGAGATTTTTTTTCATCAGCCCCTGCACTTATCTGATATTGAGGCGCAGTCCGGGAAATTAAATAAAACCAGGAAATAGATTTAGAAATTGATTTTGAGTATAGAAATAATTGTAAAACTTGTATAATCCATATAAAATTCATATTAAGTCCAAATTAGCCCATTCCAGTTCCTATAATTTTGTAATATTATTGTTTATCATTTTGTGTCACTGTTTTGACATGAAATCCATATTAAAATTGATATCCTAATTAATCTTGTACCAAGCACATAGAATCTTTAGAAATTCATAACTTAAAATATATAACTCCAAATTGATTCATTCCAGTGGGATTTATTTTGTTTAAATATTGTTTATCACCTGGTATCTTTGTCTAACCATGAAACTAGATTTAAAATTATTCATATGAATAACTCTATTCTAGGCATTAAACAACTTCAGAAAATCATAAATTAATAACCCTAACTTCGATGTTAGTAGTTCTCGATCCCGCGATCTCGTAGCAGCGTGTAGATCATTATTATTTAGTTTGTTCTCATGTTTGGTGTGATGTTAATTTTGCCTATACCATGTTTGTCTGTATTGCTACGACTAGCGTGAGGTTACGAGTCACCTGAAGATCATCCTGGTACCTGGAATCTCAAGTCCCAGGCAAGTTGTGCCCTTGATCACTTCTTTTTACCCACTCATGTTCTAATTAATCATAATGATCTGCATAGGTTAATTTTGATGGGACCCAATAGGTTACCTTAGTTTGTCTATCTTTATACCTTGTTTACCACTGAACTTTCTGGGTAGTACTTGCTAGTGCTATATGTGGTTTTGGGTATGGAGATACACTATTCATGATTACACTTTTGTTATCAGTTGTTATTTATTGTTCATGATAAGATCATTATGTTAATTGGAACATGGAGCGACCACCCGGGAAAACAGTGCTACCACAAGGGAGGAATGGGACCCCTTGGCTGATTAATTAGGAAAGCTAGTGGAAGACTACCTTACCCGAAAGGGGCAAGGGCAGTAGGGGAGTGGTCAGTGTAGGGAGGCCCTCGGGAGGATTTTGCTGCGATGGCGGTCCTGCAAGGGATTCCTGCATTGGAACTTCCTATAAACTGTAGCGGGTTTTCGGAAGCTAGTGGAACTTTGTAAAGGCCTCGTAGTGGATCCCTAGCCATTCACCTCGGTAGTGTCTAAGGGCCTTGCAATCCCTGGCGACATGGGATACACGACTTGTGGGTAAAGATGCGCAACCTCTGCAGAGTGTAAAACTAGTATACTAGCCGTGCTCACGGTCATGAGCGGCTCGGACCCTCACATGATTAAATTATGGAACTTAAACTCAATTTGTCATATGCATTGCATCGCAGGTGAAGTTGTTACATTTGTTCTATTATTTAACTGGGTTGGTATTTACTTATACTTAGTAACTGCTAATAAAATTTTGACCAACTTTAAAAGCAATGCTCAGCTCTAACCATCTTCTTTGGTAAGCCTTACACTTCACGTGAGCTCCCACCTTTGGCGAGTTCATGCACATTATTCCCCACAACTTGTTGAGCGATGAACGTATGTGAGCTCACTCTTGTTGTCTCACGCACCCCACAGGTCAAGAACAGGTACCACAGGATGAGGCGCATGGAGGATGCTGCGATGTGTTCGCGAGAGGTCTAGGCCGTCGTCTCCCAGTCAACTTTGGGTTGCTGGACCGTTGTCTCCTTATAATGTAATTATTTATTTTGTATAGAACTCCTGTTATATATAAAGATGTGACATTCGATCCTGTGCCATGATTCATCATATGTGTGAGACTTGGTCCCAGCACACCTGGTGATTATGTTCGCGCCCGGGTTTTGGACCCCTAAAATCCGGGTGTGACATAAATTCTTCACATGTAGATTTGTTAGTAGACCCAAATATAATATCATCAACATAAATTTGGCATACAAACAAATCATTGTCAAGAGTCTTAGTGAATAAAGTAGGATCGGCTTTGCCGACTTTGAAGCCATTAGTAATAAGGAAATCTCTAAGGCATTCATACCATGCTCTTGGGGCTTGCTTGAGCCCATAAAGCGCCTTAGAGAGCCTATAAACATGGTTAGGGTACTCACTGTCTTCAAAGCCGGGAGGTTGCTCAACATAGACCTCCTCCTTGATTGGTCCATTGAGGAAGGCACTCTTCACGTCCATTTGATAAAGCTTGAAGCCATGGTAAGTAGCATAGGCTAATAATATGCGAATTGACTCAAGCCTAGCTACGGGTGCATAGGTTTCACCAAAATCCAAACCTTCGACTTGTGAATACCCCTTGGCCACGAGTCGAGCTTTGTTCCTTGTCACCACACCATGCTCGTCTTGCTTGTTGCGGAAGACCCACTTGGTTCCTACAACATTTTGATTAGGACGTGGAACTAAATGCCATACCTCATTCCTTGTGAAATTGTTGAGCTCCTCTTGCATCGCCATCACCCAATCCGAATCTTGAAGTGCTTCCTCTACCCTGTGTGGCTCAATAGAGGAAACAAAGGAGTAATGTTCACAAAAATGTGCAACACGAGATCGAGTAGTTACCCCCTTATGAATGTCGCCGAGGATGGTGTCGACAGGGTGATCTCGTTGTATTGCTTGGTGGACTCTTGGGTGTGGCGGCCTTGGTTGTTCATCCTCCTTGTCTTTATCATTTGCATCTCCCCCTTGATCGTTGCCGTCATCTTGAGGAGGCTCATCTCTTTGATCTTCTCCTTCATCAACTTGAGCCTCGTCCTTATTTTGGGTTGGCGGAGATGCTTGCGTTGAGGAGGATGGTTGATCTTGTGCATGTGGAGGCTCTTTGGATTCCTTAGGACACACATCCCCAATGGACATGTTCCTTAGCGCTATGCATGGAGCCTGTTCTTCACCTATCTCATCAAGATCAACTTGCTCTACTTGAGAGCCGTTAGTCTCATCAAACACAACGTCACAAGAAACTTCAACAAGTCCTGAGGACTTGTTAAAGACTCTATATGCCCTTGTGTTTGAGTCATATCCTAGTAAAAAGCCTTCTACAGTTTTAGGAGCAAATTTAGATTTTCTACCTCTTTTAACAAGTATAAAACATTTGCTACCAAAAACTCTAAAATATGAAATATTTGGCTTTTTACCGGTTAGGAGTTCATAGGATGTCTTCTTGAGGATTCGGTGAAGATATAACCGGTTGATGGCGTAGCAAGCGGTGTTGACCGCTTCGGCCCAAAACCGATCCGGTGTCTTGTACTCATCAAGCATGGTTCTTGCCATGTCCAATAGAGTTCGATTCTTCCTCTCCACTACACCATTTTGTTGTGGAGTGTAGGGAGAAGAGAACTCATGCTTGATGCCCTCCTCCTCAAGGAAGCCTTTAATTTGAGAGTTCTTGAACTCCGTCCCATTGTCGCTTCTAATTTTCTTGATCCTTAAGCCGAACTCATTTTGAGCCCGTCTCAAGAATCCCTTTAAGGTCTCTTGGGTATGAGATTTGTCCTGCAAAAAGAACACCCAAGTGAAGCGAGAATAATCATCCATAATAACTAGACAGTACTTACTCCCGCCGATGCTTATGTAAGCGATCGGGCCGAATAGGTCCATGTGTAGGAGCTCCAGTGGCCTGTCACTAGTCATGATGTTCTTGTGTGGATGATGAGTGCCAACTTGCTTCCCGGCTTGGCATGCGCTACAAATCCTGTCTTTCTCAAAATGAACATTGGTTAGTCCTAAAATGTGTTCTCCCTTTAGAAGCTTGTGAAGATTCTTCATTCCAACATGGGCTAGTCGGCGGTGCCAGAGCCAACCCAAGTTAGTCTTAGCAACCAAGCAAGTGTCGAGTTCAGCTCTATCAAAATCTACCAAGTATAGCTGACCCTCTAACACTCCCTTAAATGCTATTGAATCATCACTTCTTCTAAAGACAGTAACACCTATATCAGTAAATAGACAGTTGTAGCCCATTTGACATAATTGGGATACGGAAAGCAAATTGTAATCTAAAGAATCTACAAGAAAAACATTGGAAATAGTATGGTCAGGTGATATAGCAATTTTACCCAATCCTTTGACCAAACCTTGATTTCCATCCCCGAATGTGATAGCTCGTTGGGGATCTTGGTTTTTCTCATATGAGGAGAACATCTTTTTCTCCCCTGTCATGTGGTTTGTGCACCCGCTGTCGAGTATCCAACTTGAGCCCCCGGATGCATAAACCTACAAAACAATTTTAGTTCTTGACTTTAGGTACCCAAACGGTTTTGGGTCCTTTGGCATTAGAAACAAGAACTTTGGGTACCCAAACACAAGTCTTGGAGCCCTTGTGTTTGCCCCCAACAATCTTGGCAACTACCTTGCCGGATTTGTTAGTTAAAACATATGATGCATCAGAAGTTTTGAATGAAATAGCATGATCATTTGATGCATTAGGAATTTTCTTTCTAGGCAACTTAGCACGGGTTGGTTGCCTAGAACTAGATGTCTCACCCTTATACATAAAAGCATGGTTAGGGCCAGAGTGAGACTTCCTAGAATGAATCTTCTTGATTTTGCTCTCGGGATAACCGGCAGGGTACAAAATGTAACCCTCGTTATCCTGAGGCATGGGAGCCTTGCCCTTAACAAAGTTAGACAAGTTCTTAGGAGGGGCATTAAGTTTGACATTGTCTCCCCTTTGAAAGCCAATGTCATCCTTGATGTCAGGGCGTCTCCCATTATAGAGCATACTTCTAGCAAATTTAAACTTTTCATTTTTCAAGTTATGCTCGGCAATTTTTGCGTCTAATAATGCTATATGATCATTTTGTTGTTTAATTAAAGCCATGTGATCATGAATAGCATTGATATCAATATCTCTACATCTAGTACAAATAGAAACATGCTCAACATTAGAAGTAGAGGGTTTGCAAGATTTTAGTTCTACAACCTTAGCATGCAACATATCATTCTTAGTTCTAAGGTCAGAAATTGTAATATTGCAAACATCTAATTCTTTAGCCTTAGCAATTAATTTCTCATTCTCATTTCTAAGGCTAGCAATAGAAACATTCAACTCATCAATCCTAGCAAGCAAATCATCATTTCTAAGATTGGGAATTGAATCAATACAAGCATGAGAATCAACCTTAGCAATCAATTTGGCATTTTCATTTCTAAGGTTGGCAATAGTGTCATGGCAGGTGCTTAGCTCACTAGATAATTTGTTACATTTTTCTACCTCTAGAGCATAAGCATTTTTAACCTTAACATGTTTCTTATTTTCCTTGATTAGGAAGTCCTCTTGGGAGTCCAAGAGATCATCCTTTTCATGGATGGCACTAATTAGCTCATTTAATTTTTCCTTCTGTTCCATGTTAAGGTTGGCAAAAAGGATACGCAAATTATCTTCCTCACCACTAGCATTATCATCACTAGAAGATTCATATTTGGTGGAGGAGTTAGATTTAACCTTCTTCCTTTTGCCGTCCTTTGCCATGAGGCACTTGTGGCCGACGTTGGGGAAGAGGAGTCCCTTGGTGACGGCGATGTTGGTGGCGTCCTCGTCGGAGGAGGACTCGGTGGAGCTCTCGTCGGAGTCCCATTCCCGGCAAACATGGGCATCGCCGCCCTTCCTCTTGTAGTATTTATTCTTTTCTCTCCTCTTTCCCTTCTTGTCGTCGCCCCTGTCACTGTCACTAGACATAGGACATTTTGCAATAAAATGACCGGGCTTACCACACTTGTAGCAAACCTTCTTGGAACGGGATTTGTAATCCTTCCCCTTCCGTTGCTTGAGGATTTGCCGAAAGCTTTTGATGATTAAGGCCATCTCCTCATTGTCGAGCTTGGAGGCGTCAATTGGTTGTCTACTTGGTGTAGACTCCTCCTTCTTCTCCTCCGTTGCCTTGAAGGCCACCGGTTGCGCCTCGGATGTGGAAGGTTCGTCAAGCTCGTTGATCTTCTTTGAGCCCTTAATCATGCATTCAAAACTCACAAAATTCCCGATAACTTCCTTGGGGGTCATTAGTGGATATCTAGGATTACCACGAATTAATTGAACTTGAGTAGGGTTAAGGAAAATAAGAGCTCTTAAAATAACCTTAACCACCTCGTGGTCATCCCATTTTTTGCTCCTGAGGTTGCGTACTTGGTTCACCAAGGTCTTGAGCCGATTGTACATTTCTTGTGGCTCCTCCCCTTGGCGAAGACGGAAACGACCGAGCTCCCCCTCGATCGTTTCCCGCTTGGTGATCTTGGTGAGTTCATCACCCTCGTGCGCGGTCTTGAGTAAGTCCCAAATCTCCTTTGCATTCTTCAACCCTTGTACTTTGTTGTATTCCTCCTTGCTTAGAGAGGCGAGGAGAATGGTTGTGGCTTGAGAGTTGAAGTGCTCGATTTGGGCTACTTCGTCCGTGTCATAATCCTCATCCCCTATTGATGGTACCTGTGCTCCAAACTCAACAACATTCCATATACTTTTGTGGAGTGAGGTTAGATGAAATTTCATTAAATCACTCCACCTAGCATAATCTTCGCCGTCAAAAGTTGGCGGTTTGCCTAATGGAACGGAAAGTAATGGAGTATGTCTAGATGTACGGGGATAGTTTAAGGGGATCTTACTAAACTTCTTGCGCTCTTGGCGCTTAGAAGTTACGGACGGTGCATCGGAGTCGGAGGTGGATGTTGATGAAGTGTCGGTCTCGTAGTAGACCACCTTCCTCATCCTCTTGTGCTTGTCGCCTTTCCGATGCGACTTGTGAGAAGAAGATTTTTCCTTCTTCTCATTGTGGTGAGAAGAGGAAGATCTTTTCTCCTTCCGTTTGGAGGAGCCCTTCTTCTTCTCCCTCTTCTTGGTGCGGGACTCTTCCGATGAAGTGCTCCCTTGGCTTGTAGTGGGCTTGTCGCCGGTCTCCATCTCCCTCTTGGTGTGATCTCCCGACATCACTTCGAGCGGTTAGGCTCAAATGAAGCACCGGGCTCTGATACCAATTGAAAGTCGCCTAGAGGGGGGGTGAATAGGGCGAAACTGAAAATCACAAAAATAATCACAACTACAAGCCGGGTTAGCGTTAGAAATATAGTGGAGTCCGCGAGAGAGGGCGCAAAACAAATCGCAAGCGAATAATGAAGCGAGACACGCGGATTTGTTTTACCGAGGTTCGGTTTCTCAAACCTACTCCCCGTTGAGGAGGCCACAAAGGCTGGGTCTCTTTCAACCCTTCCCTCTCTCAAACGGTCCCTCGGACCGAGTGAGCTTCTCTTTCTCAAATCACTTGGGAATCAAACTTCCCGCAAGGTCCACCACACAATTGGTGTCTCTTGCCTCAATTACAAGTGAGTGTTTGATCACAAGAAAGAATGCCAAAGAAAAAGAAGCGATCCAAGCGCAAGAGCTCAAATGAACACTACAAATCACTCTCTCTAGTCACTAGGGCTTTGTGTGGAGTTGGGAGAGGATTTGATCTCTTTTGGTGTGCTTTGCAATCAATGCTAGCTCTTGTATAGTGGTTGGAAGTTGGAAAACTTGGATGCAATGAATGGTGGGGTGGTTGGGGTATTTATAGCCCCAACCACCAAACTTGACCGTTGGTGGAGGCTGTCTGTCGATAGCACACCGGACAGTCCGGTGCACACCGGACATGTCCGGTGCCCCCGCCACATCATCAATGCCGTTGGATTCTGACCGTTGGAGCTTCTGACTTCTGGGCCCGCCTGGGTGTCCGGTGCACACCGGACAACCACTGTTCATTGTCCGGTGCGCCGGTATGGGCGCGCCTGACGACTGCGCGTGCAGAGCGCGCATTAAATGCAGCGCAGGTAGCCGTTGGCGCCGAAATAGCCGTTGCCCCGCTGGTACACCGGACAGTCCGGTGCACACTGGACATGTCCGGTGAATTTTAGCGGAGCGGCTGCCGCGCGAACCCGAGGCTGGCGAGTTGAGGAGGCCGCGCTTCCTTGGAGCACCGGACACTGTCCGGTGTACACCGGACAGTCCGGTGAATTATAGCGAAGCGGCCTGAGAAATTCCCGAAGGTGGCGAGTTCAAGCTGGTGTCCTCTGGGCGCACCGGACACTGTCCGGTGTACACCGGACAGTCCGGTGCCTCCAGACCAGAGGTGCCTTCGGTTGCCCCTTTGCTCCTTTGTTGAATCCAAAACTTGATCCTTTTTATTGGCTGAGTGTAAACCTTTTGCACCTGTATAACTTATACACTAGAGCAAACTAGTAAGTCCAATATTTGTGTTGGGCAATTCAACCACCAAAATTATTTAGGGACTAGGTGTAAGCCTAATTCCCTTTCAATTACTAAAATAGTAAAATACTACTACTAGCTAGATTAATATGTAGGTCTTTACAAATAGTAAAATATATCTATATATATATATTTATGCTTCTTTCTATATATATGCTCTACTCTTGTTGTTCGTTGACTTCTTCACCGACTACTTCGTCTTCAACTAGCTCTTCTTCTTGAATTTCATGTTCACCTGGTTCAGCTTCTACTTCTGCATGATGGGCTTGTCCCCGGTTGACAGATAGGGGCTGACTCTTTCCTGCCGAAGCCTGGCCTTGTTTCATTGGAGATGGTGTAGTGTAGGCAGCCCTGTTGGGACAGTAGTTGGCGTAGTGTCCCGGTTGTCCACACTTGAAGCATGCCCTGTTGGTGGATGTGTTGGAAGCAATAGGTCCCGCTAAGGCGCTTGCTTGTGGGGGAGCAGTTGGTGCCCGTTGAGTTTGTTGCCCGGAACTGCAACTAGCTGGTGTACTTGGAGTGGTAGTATAGCGAGGACGGGAACTACTTCCAGCCTGCCCTTGGTTGGTCGCTCTTCTTTTCTCTCCAAATATACTCCTCTTGTTTTCTACCGCAATAGCTTTGTCAAGCAGCCTTTGGAAGGATGGGAATGTGTGTGATACCAGTTGATATTGCAAGGGTCCAATCAAGCCGTCCAGAAAAAGCTCCTGCTTTTGCTCATCATCCTCAACATCTCTAGGAGCATATCGAGATAACTGGATGAATTTGTCCCTATATTCACTCATGGACATACTTCCTTGCTTAAGGGATAGAAACTCCTTTATCTTAATCTTCATGAGCCTAGCAGGAATATGGTAATTCCT
This sequence comes from Zea luxurians, assembly GCA_029449295.1. Taxonomy (NCBI): domain Eukaryota; kingdom Viridiplantae; phylum Streptophyta; class Magnoliopsida; order Poales; family Poaceae; genus Zea; species Zea luxurians. The sequence continues at coordinate 3,735,048 of JAOPSE010000066.1, forward strand.
GAATTGAGTGGAGAATTCTGCCCAGGTAATTGTATCGACAGCAGCATGAGCAGCGCAGTACGCATCCCACCAAACCGCAGCGGGACCAGCAAGACGACCTGATGCGTAGAGTACTTTCTCTCTGTCCGAGCACTGAGCTATGTTGAGCATCTTTTCTACAGACTTTAGCCAGTCATCTGCTTGCAGCGGATCTGCGGAGTTGGAGAAGGTTGGTGGTTTGTGGCTCATGAATTCCCGATGCTTGTCCCGGGGTGGAACTGGTGGTGGAGGTGGAGGCAGTGGCGCTTGTTGCTGTTGCTGTTGCGCCCTTCTTTCTTGACGTATCTCCTCCCGCTCTTGGCGCATCTCCCGACGTGCATCCTCTCTTTCCTGGCGCATTTTCTGGCGTTCTTGCTGCATCTCAGCACGCATATCTGCCATAGTGTCCGCCATTTGCTGCATCATCCTCATCTGAGCTGCAACCAGTGGGTCAACTCCGCCTGGTGGAGGATTAGGAGGATTCATCTCTGCTGGCTGTGGCTGGGGTTGTCTATATATCCTTCGAGTGTGCCGGTTAGGAGGCAAGTCAATTCCACCACCCCGCCTGGTATTGACCATCTGGTTAGATACATAGGGTAAGAGAATAGTAGACAAGGCAGGTATTTACAATTCAGGTTACTTTGGGGGATTTATTAGCTAAACAGATTAATGTTTTACCTACCATAGCTAATTCAATACCCTATGGTGGTACATGCCAAGATGTCCATATATAATATCTCAATCAACCAAAGAAGCAAATCAGGCATTTATCATCAGAACAATCAACCCACATTTTTTTAAGAGAAAATAGTTTTAAATTTTGTCTTAGGTCCTCTAACTAAAAAAAGAATAATCATATTGGTAGGATTCCAAGGTGTGAAATCCACATTTATCTTTAGAAGAAAAAGGTAAGAATGATCAGAGTAGAACAGTAGAAGGTGAGACGGGCTCAAGATAAGTATAGAGAGATCCAGAGTAAGGTAAGTATAGAATGAATCAGAATGAGATAAGTAGGTAAGGGTTGTCCATTTCTATCTAGGTTTCGTCCTACAGTCAACATTTCCTCTGATACCACTTCTGTCACACCCGGCTTTAAGGAGCAAAGCCAGGTGCATCTCATACATGCGCCAAGAAGACAACATATACAATAACAGAGTGTATAGAGATAAATGTCATAAAACATCAGAGTACTTATTACATAGCGGAAGACTTACAAAATAAAATATAAATATAGCAGGATCTAAAGACTATCCTTGGCGCCAGAAAGTCAACTGGGAGACGCCACCTAGATCGAATCGAACTCCTCGTTGTGGCTTCACTTGAACCACCTGTACTTCTCCTGTGGGGGGTGTGAGACAGCAAGAGTGAGCTCACATACGTTCATAGCTCAACAAGTTGTGGAGAATAATGTGCATGAACTCGCCAAAGGTGGGAGCTCACGTGAAGTGTAAGGCTTACCAAAGAGGATGGTTAGAGCTGAGCATTGCTTTTAAAGTTGGTCAAAATTTTATTAGCAGTTACTATGTATAAGTAAATACCAACCCAATTAAAATAGTACAACAAAAGTAACAACATCACCTGCGATGCAATGCATATGACAGATTGAATTTAGTTCCATAAATTAATCATGTGAGTGTCCGAGCCGCTCATGACCGTGAGCACGGCTAGTATACCAGTTTTACACTCTGCAGAGGTTGCGCATCTTTACCCACAAGTCGTGTTACCCATTTTCCACAGAGTTGATCAGACTCCATACACCTCTACCAAGGAAGCGAGGCAGGGTACCACTACGAGGCCTTTACAAAGTTCCACTAGCTTCAGACTACCCGCTACAGTTTATAGGAAGCTCCAGTGCAGGGTTCTTGTCTGACCGCCATCGCAGCAAAATCAACCCAAGGACCTCCCTACACTGACCACTCCCCTACTGCCCTTGCCCCTTTCGGGTAAGGTAGCCCTCCACTAGCTTTCCTAGTTAATCAGCCAAGGGCGTCCCATTAAACCCTTGTGGTGGCACGTGTTACTCAAGTTAAGCTCTATGTTCCAATTAACATTAATGATCTCAACATGAACATAAATAGAATAACAAAAAGAATTGGAACATAGAAGTAATAAATGATTATCCCAAAACCATGTAAAGCAATAGCAAACTACCCAAGTGATTCAGGGGTAAACAAGGTAATGAGATAAACAATCTAGGGTGACCTATTGGGTCCCATCAAAATTAACCTATGCATGGATAAGTGATATTAAAGAACATTATTGGGTAAAAAGTGGTCAAGGGCATAACTTGCCTTCAATGAGCTCCTGCTCAGCTACTTCAACCTGCTGCTCACCAGGATCCTCAGCAACGGGCTCTTCTACTCGCCACAATACAAACAAGCACAGTGTATATAGAGAAATTAACGTTACACCAAACATATAAATAAAATACACAGTAATAATCTACATATTAAAATAAAATCCTAGGAACAGGAATCATAATTTTTGGAGTTATAGAATTTAAGTTATGGATTTTCAAAGGTTTTATGTGCTTTAAGTAAGATTAAGTGTGAGGTTAATTTTCTTACTGTTGTCATGATAAAACAGAGGCTCTAGGTGATAGAGAATAAAATTACAAAATTTTATGAACTGAAATGGATTAATTTGGAGTTAGTATGAATTTTCTATGAATAATAAAGTTTTAGTAATTATTTTCCTATTAAAAATCCATTTATAAATTATTTTCTCTGTTTTTACACTACTCTGGACTGGGCCTCCATTTCTGTGAACTACAAGGGCTTTGGAGTAAAACTCCGCAGACACAGAGCACAGCTCTCGTGGATGGCGGGTTGATTCTCTGGAAGCCCGAGGGCTCTTAAGCAAAACGCCAAGGCCGAAGGGGTATGGACAGATCCTAGCCGTTGGATTAGATGCGAACGAGCCAGATTAAATCCAGCTGCCCACGAAGCGGTACGCGACGTGGTCCGCCCGATCTAGGATCTACGGTACCGATTTAATTACCCTAGAATACGTTTGCATCCATCCAATCCTATACCTACGGCCACGATTCAATAAGGTGGGATCTAATCGTAACCGTCCGTATCCAAATCAACGGCTAGATACAACACCGGACGAAGGGGTATCACTCGTCTAATCTACGCCGCCCATCAGTAGATCAACGGCCACAGGCGCTTCTGCTCCACCGAGGCCACCCACGGCGGTACTCCCCTCCGTTCACGGCGGAGGCCTCGCCGGAGTAAGCCAATCCATGGCACCAGTGTGCCAAACCCTAATATGCTAGGCGCGGAATGAAATTGAGCCGAAGGCGAACTAGGAGAGCGGGTCCTTACCCAAATTCCGGCGTCGAGTCGGTCGGTCCACGGCGACCCGCGAACGCGCGACGGCGGAGACGGATTGGGCGCGCTCCTGTCACCCTCCTGCCCCGTAATCGCCACCGGAACGGACCAGGGGCACAGGCGAAGCCTTCGGGCCGCACACGGGGATCCAATTGGGGCCGAGCACGAGGGACGACGGTGGCTGTGTATGGCAATGGCGACTTCGATGATAGATGGCCACGGTGCGAGTGGGATGAAGGGGAGAAGAGGAGGGGATGCGGCCGGGTCTTATGTGCGCGCGGAACGGAAGCTAACCTCTAAAGCCGGAAGACCCGGGAAGGTGGTTGAGGTCACGGCAGCGCCGTCTACGCGGTTCGGTTGAGCTCGCTCGTGAGTCTCACGGGGAAGACGGAGTCGCGCGTCTGAGAGTCTGTCGCGTGGGCCCGCGATCACAGTGCAAGCCCGGTTAACGCGGGTGCGGTTGAGCAACAGACAAGTGGGCTCCACATGTCGGCGCGGTGCACTCAGCGGAGGTGGGCGCAATTCTGGCGAAGCGGGCCCACGCGCCAGCGGCAGAAGGCGCGAGTCCGCGTGCAGCCGAGCAGTTGACAAGTGGGGCCCGTGTGGCAGAGAGCGCAAGCGCGCGGTGGGGGAGATGTCTGGGCCGCGCGGGTGTTTCTCTGGGTGGGCCGAAATGGGTAGCAGCCGGCCCAGGTAGTGTTTTCCCCTTTTCTTTTTCTTTTTCTTTCTTTTTTTGTTTTTATTTTTCCTATTTTGTCTTATTTTGAATCCCAAATTCAAACTTCCATTTAAATTCAAACTTTGTGGCACCTTGTACACTGAATAATTATTTTAGTTTGATCATACCTACTGCGATGAAGTTATTAAATTATACTTTTATTTATTGAATAAAATTCCTTTCTCTCCTCTATTTTCATGGTTTTATTTCCAAGTTAGACTTTGAATTCTATGGATCCATTAATATGCTATTAATGATACATTTATTTTATTAAGCACAAATGCACAATCAAATAAAAACTCAGCATGATGCACAGATTAATTATGTGTTCATTGTTCTATTCATCCACCTTTAACTAGTGTTGAGCACATGCAATAATTAGTAGAGGCCACAAACCATTGAGATTATCTCTATTCTCTTTATTACACTTTTGAGTATTACAAATCCTACCCCCCTTAAAAATAATCTTGTCCTCGAGATTTAAGAAGATCTAGGGAAAAGGTGGGGAAAATCTATACGAAGCTCTTCTTCTCTTTCCCAGGTCGCTTCATCTTCGCCATGGTGACTCCATTGTACCTTGCACATCTTTATCACCTTATTTCTTGTAACTCTAGTCAAAGTATCAAGAATCTTGATCGGGTACTCCGTGTAAGTCAAATCACCTTGAACACTGAGCTCTTCCATTGGTAACTGTTCCTCGGGAACATAGAGACACTTCTTCAGTTGAGATACGTGGAACACATTATGCACATCCGATAGACTATCCGGTAACTCGAGTTGGTATGCCATCTCCCCAACTCTTCTATAGATCAAGAATGGTCCAATGTAGCGAGGGGACAATTTGCCCTTAACTTTGAATCTCCTCATTCCACGAAGTGGTGACACCTTGAGATACACATAATCTCCTTCTTCAAATTCCAGTGGTCTTCTTCTATTATCAGCATAGCTCTTCTGTCTGGTTTGAGCTACCCTCAAATTTTCTCGAATTATACAGACTTGTTCTTCTGCTTCTTGAATCAGTTCAGGCCCAAAGAACTGTCTTTCTCCAGTCTGATCCCAATACAAAGGAGTCCTGCACTTCCTCCCATATAAAGCTTCAAAAGGTGACATTTTCAGACTGGCTTGATAACTATTGTTGTATGAGAACTCAGCATACGGTAGACTTTTATCCCAACTTCCTCCGTGCTGAAGGGCACATGCTCTCAACATATCTTCCAATACTTGATTAGTCCTTTCAGTCTATCCATCAGTCTGAGGGTGATAAGTTGTACTAAAATTCAACTTCGTACTCATATTCTCATGAAAGCTTCTCCAAAATCTTGAGGTAAACTGCGAACCTCGATCAGACACGATCTTCTTCGGTACTCCATGTAAACACACAATCCGAGCCATATATAACTCTGCTAGCTGAGAACCTTTATAAGTAGTTTTTACAGGAATAAAGTGAGCCATTTTAGTCAGTCTATCCACAATCACCCATATGGCATCATATCCTTTCTGGGTGCGAGGCAATCCAGTAATGAAATCCATACCAATCTCTTCCCACTTCCACTCGGGTATCTTCAGTGGATGTAACAGTCCAGCTGGCCTCTGGTGTTTAGCCTTAACTCTTTGACATACATCGCACATAGCCACATGTGCAGCTACATCTCTTTTCAATCCATACCACCAATATTTCCGCTTCAAATCCTGATACATCTTGGTACTACCAGGATGAATAGAATAATCCGAATCATGGGCCTCCTTTAAAATAGTATCTCGAAGGCTTTTAATATCAGGAACACACATCATGTCCTTGAACCATACGGTGCCCTGCTCATCTTCCGTAAATTCCGGAACTCGACCTTCAGTAATCAGATCCTTGATCTCTTTGATTTTAGCATCACCAATTTGTCCTTTGCGGATCTCTTGCTCCAAAGTAGGTTCCACATCAATAGTAACTCCTTCAGTATGAGCAACTATCCCCAGGTTAAGTCTCCTGAAATCCTCAACAATCTCATTGGGTAGCCGGGCAACAATAGCTGAATGAACATGCTCCTTGCGACTCAAGGCATCTGCAACCAAATTTGCCTTGCCCGGGTGATAGTGAATCTCCAAATCATAATCCTTAATAAGCTCCAACCAACGGCGTTGCCTAAGGTTGAGATCCTTCTGAGTGAATATATACTTCAAACTCTTATGATCCGTATATACTTGGCACTTGGTCCCCATGATATAATGTCTCCAAATCTTAAGCGCATGCACAACGGCTGCCAATTCCAAGTCATGAGTGGGGTAGTTCAATTCATGTTTCCGTAACTGACGAGACGCATAGGCAATCACATGTCCTTCTTGCATAAGTACACATCCTAAGCCTTGGCCACATGCATCACAATAGATATCAAATCCTTTCTGTAGGTCTAGCATAACCAATACTGGTGGCGACATCAACCTCTTCTTCAATTGATCAAAGCTGTCTTGACACTTCTCGTCCCACTTAAACTCTCTTCCTTTCTCCAAAAGCGAAGTCATAGGCTTAGCAATCTTAGAAAATCCTTCAATAAATCTCCGATAATAGCCTGCTAATCCCAAGAAACTCTGAATCTCAGTAACTGTAGTGGGTACTCTCCACTCCATTATCTCCTTAACCTTAGCAGGATCCACTGATATTCCTCCATTAGAAATAATATGACCAAGAAATGGCACCTCGCCAATCCAAAACTCGCACTTGCTGAACTTGGCATAGAGTTGATCGTAGCTTCTGTAGCACCAACCTTAGATGTTCCTCATGATCACTATCACTCTGGGAATAGATAAGAATATCGTCGATGAATACCACGACGAATCTGTCCAAATACTCCATAAACACCTTATTCATCAAGTTCATAAAATAAGCTGGTGCATTGGTTAATCCAAACGACATCACAGTGAACTCATATAATCCATATCGAGTCGAGAAAGCCGTCTTGGGAATATTCGATGGTCTAATCCTCATCTGATGGTAACCCGATCGGAGATCAATCTTTGAGAATACTCTAGCACCTCTCATCTGATCAAATAAATCCTCAATACGGGGCAACGGATACTTGTTCTTCACCGTAACATCATTAAGAGATCTATAATCCACACACATCTGCTGCGATCCATCCTTCTTCTGTACAAACAAGACCGGCGCTCCCCAAGGTGAGGAACTCGGACGAATGTACCCAGCATCTTGTAACTCAGTTAACTGCTTCTTAAGTTCCTTCAACTCCTCTACGAACATCCTATATGGCCGTTTAGAAATAGGGGCGGTTCCAGGTAAGAGGTCAATAACAAACTCAACTTCTCTATCAGGTGGCATCCCTGGTAACTCCTCTGGAAAGACATCCGAAAAATCTCTAACCACCCGGATATTGTCACCAACAAACTCCTCAGGCATAAATAACATTGCACGCATGGATGAGGAGGTTACTGCAATATTAACTTGAAATCTTTCTCCTTTAGTGGTAGTGAGTTCTATGGTACCTCTACCACATGCTATAACGGCCTTTGCCTTTCTTAGCCATGACATACCAAGGATCACATCTATACTGCTTGACTCTAATATTATAGCAATAGCTCCGAATTCTCTACCCATAATGGTCAATGTCAATCTACGTGTCATTTGATTCGCCTGAACATGCCCTTTAGGTGTAATTACTATCATGGGTTTTCTCATATTTAGCAGTGGTATTTCATTTGTGTTGGCATATCTAGCAGACATGAATGAATGTGTAGCACCAGAATCAAATAATATGGTTGCAGGAATTGCATTAACATAAAACATACCAAGTACGAGGTCCCCACCATCCGGAGTAGCATCAACGCTGACTTGATTAACCTTGGCAATAGAATATCCCTTGCCAGATCCTGGAGTTTGCTGCCTGTTCTGAACTGGAGTAGTCGCAACTCTCTGTGGGCAGACATTTGCATAATGACCAGTCTTCCCACACTTGAAACAAGTAGTGCCTGGACTCTATCCTAAAAACTTCGTCGGGGTGCCAGTAGGGGTAGCCTGTCGAGGAGGTGGAGTCCTCAGTGGTGATTGCTGAACTGGGCGCTGGCCTCCGCCAGTGCGAACTGGTGTACCCTGAGGTGAACTGTAGTGAGGACAAACACTACTGCTTCCTTGTCCTTGAGATATAGCCTTTCTCTTCAAATCTCCCAGCTGAACACGCTTGTGTTCAATAGCCAGGGCCTTATAAAGTAGCCTCTGAAATGATGGAAAGGTGTGTGCAACCAGTGCATACTGCAAGGGTCCATTAAGTCCTTCAATAAAGTGCTCCTGCTTTCTTTCATCTTCAGCAACTTCATCAGGGGCATATCTGGATAACTGAATAAACTTGTCGCGGTACTCGCTGACTGACATACTTCCTTGCTTCAGCGACAGAAATTCCTTCTTCTTAATCTTCATTAATCCAGCTGGTATATGATAATTCCGGAACTATGTACTGAACTCTACCCAAGTGATAGTATCAGCAGCATCGTGGGCAGCAGCATATGAATCCCACCAGTCAGCAGCAGGACCTGTCAGACGTCCAGAAGCATATAAAACCTTCTCCCGGTCAGTGCATTGTGCAATATTCAGCATCTTCTCAACGGACTTCAGCCAATCATCCGCGTCCAGTGGATCAGGTGAGCTAGCGAATGTAGGTGGCTTATGACTCATGAACTCCCTATGCTTATCACGGGGTGGAACTGCTGGTTGTCGAGGTGGAGGCAGTGGTACTTGTTGCTGTTGTTGTTGCATTTGCTGCTGCAGCTGCTGTTGTTGCGCCCTCCTTTCCTGGCGTATCTCCTCTCGCTCTTGGCGCAACTCCTGGCGTATATCTTCTCTTTCCTGACGCATCTCCTGGCGTTCTTGCTGCATCTGGGCACGCATATCAGCCATAGTGTCCGCCATTTGCTGCATCACCGCCATCTGAGCAGCAACCAGTGGGTCAACTCCGCCTGGTGGAGGATTAGGAGGATTCATCTCTACAGGTTGTGGCTGGGGTTGTCTATGTATCCACCGAGTGTGTCGATTAGGAGGCAAATCAATTCCACCACCCCGCCTGGTATTGACCATCTGAGTTAGATACATATGGTAAGAGAATAGCAGTCAAGGCAGGTATTTACAAATCAGGTTACATTGGGGAATTTTATTAGCTAAGCAGATTAATATTTTACCAACCATAGCTAATTTATTACCTTATGGTGGTACATACTAAGATGTCCCTCTATAATAATTCAATCAATCAAAGAAGCAAATCAGGCATTTAGCATCATCACAATCAAACAACATTTTTTTAAGAAAATAGTTTTAAATTTGTCTTAGGTTCCCTATCTCTTAAAAAGATCATAGTGGTAGGATTCCAAGGTGTGAAATCCATCTTGTCTTAGAGTAGAAGAGATAAGATTAGTCAGAGTAGAATAGCAAAAGGTGAGAGAGGATCAAGATAAGGTAAGTATAGAAAGAATCAGATTAAGGTAAGTAGGTAAGGGATGTCCATTTCTATCTAGGTTTCGTCCTACAGTCAACATTTCCTCTGATACCACTTCTATCACACCCGGCCTTAAGGAACAAAGCCAGGTGCATCTCATACATGCGCCAAGAAGACAACATATATAATAACAGAGTGTATAGAGATAAATGTCGTAAAACATCAGAGTATTTATTACATAGCGGAAGACTTATTACAAAATAAAATAATAAAGATAAAACGAACTAAGGATCGTCGGTGCCAATGTCAACTGAGAAACGCCACCTAGATCAGATCATACTCCTCGCCTTGTGGCTCCTCCTGAACCACCTGCTCTTCTCCTGTGGGGGGGTGTGAGACAGCAAGGGTGAGCTCACACATGATCATAGCTCAACAAGTTGTGGGGAACCAGTGGACATAAACTCACAAAGGTGTGAGTTCATGTGATGTGTAAGGCTAATCAATGATAGGGGTTAAAGCTGAGCATTGCTTTTAAGTAGTTGGTAAAATTTTATTAGCAGTTACTAAGTGTAAGTAAATACCAAACCATAAGTAAAGTAATAGAACAAAATTAATAACAAACCCATGCAATGCAAATGACAAAATTGAATTTAAGTTCCATAATTTAAACATCAGAGAGTCCTGAGCCGCTCATGACCGTGAGCTCGGCTAGTATACCAGTTTTACACTCTGCAGAGGTTGTACCCTTTACCCACAAGTCATATTACCCATCTGCCAAGGGGTCGCGAATCCCATACACCTCTACCTAGGAAGCGCGGCAAGGCAACACTACGAGGCCTTTACAAAGTTCCACTAGCTTCCGAAAACCCGCTACAGTTTATAGGAAGTTCCAATGCAGGGTTCTTGCCTGACCGCCATCGCAGCAAAATCAAGCAAGGACCTCCCTACACTGACCACTCCCCTACTGCCCTTGCCCTTTCGGGTAAGGTAGTCTTCCACTAGCTTTCCTAATTAATCAGCCAAGGGCGTCCCATTAAACCCTTATGGTGGCACGTGTTACTCAAGTTAAGCTCTATGTTCCAATTAACATTAATGATCTCAACATAAACATAAATAGAATAACAAAAAGAATTGGAACATAGAGGTAATAAATGATTATCCCAAAACCATGTAAAGCAATAGCAAACTACCCAAGTGATTCAGGGGTAAACAAGGTAATGAGATAAACAATCTAGGGTGACCTATTGGGTCCCATCAAAATTAACCTATGCATGGATAAGTGATATTAAAGAACATTATTGGGTAAAAAGTGGTCAAGGGCACAACTTGCCTTCAATGAGCTCCTGCTCAGCTACTTCAACCTGCTGCTCACCAGGATCCTCAGCAACGGGCTCTTCTACTCGCCACAATACAAACAAGCACAGTGTATATAGAGAAATTAACATTACACCAAACATATAAATAAAATACACAGTAATAATCTACATATTAAAATAAAATTCTAGGAACAGGAATCATAATTTTTGGAGTTATAGAATTTAAGTTATGGATTTTCAAAGGTTTTATGTGCTTTAAGTAAGATTAAGTGTGAGGTTAATTTTCTTACTGTTGTCATGATAAAACAGAGGCTCTAGGTGATAGAGAATAAAATTACAAAATTTTAGGAACTGGAATGGATTAATTTGGAGTTAGTATGAATTTTCTATAAATTTATAAAGTTTTAGTAATTATTTTCCTATTAAAAATCTATTTATAAATTATTTTCTCTGGTTTTACACTGCTCTGGACTGGGCCTCCATTTCTGTGAACTACAGGGGCTTCGGAGTAAAACTCTGCAGACACAGAGCACAGCTCTCGTGGATGGCGGGTTGATTCTCTGGAAGCCCGAGGGCTCTTAAGCAAAACGCCAAGGCCGAAGGGGTATGGACAGATCCTAGCCGTTGGATTAGATGCGAACGAGCCAGATTAAATCCAGCTGCCCGCGAAGCGGTACGCGACGTGGTCCGCCCGATCTAGGATCTACGGTACCGATTTAATTACCCCAGAATACGTTTGCATCCATCCAATCCTATACCTACGACCACGATTCAATAAGGTGGGATCTAATCGTAACCGTCCGTATCCAAATCAACGGCTAGATACAACACCGGACGAAGGGGTATCTCTCGTCTAATCTACGCCGCCCATCAGTAGATCAACGGCCACAGGCGCTTCTGCTCCACCGAGGCCACCCACGGCGGTACTCCCCTCCGTTCACGGCGGAGGCCTCGCCGGAGTAAGCCAATCCATGGCACCAGTGTGCCAAACCCTAATATGCTAGGCGCGGAATGAAATTGAGCCGAAGGCGAACTAGGAGAGCGGGTCCTTACCCAAATTCCGGCGTCGTGTCGGTCGGTCCACGGCGACCCACGAACGCGCGACGGCGGAGACGGATTGGGCGCGCTCCTATCACCCTCCTGCCCCGTAATCGCCACCGGAACGGACCAGAGGCTCGGGCGAAACCTTCGGGCCGCACACGGGGATCCAATTGGGGCCGAGCACGAGGGACAACGGTGGCTGTGTATGGCAATGGCGACTTCGACGATAGATGGCCACGGTGTGAGTGGGATGAAGGGGAGAAGAGGAGGGGATAAGGCCGGGTCTTATGTGCGCGCGGAACGGAAGCTAACCTCTGAAGCCGGAAGACCAAGGAAGGTGGTTGAGGTCACGGCGGCGCCGTCTACGCGGTTCGGTTGAGCTCGCCCGCAGGTCTCGCGGGGAAGACGGAGTCGCGCGTCTGAGAGTCTGTCATGTGGGCCCGCGATCACAGTGCAAGGCCGGTTAACGCGGGTGCGGTTGAGCAACAGACAAGTGGGCTCCACATGTCGGCGCGGTGCACTCAGCGGAGGTGGGCGCAATTCTGGCGAAGCGGGCCCACGCGCCAGCGGCAGAAGGCGCGAGTCCGCGTGCAGCCGAGCAGTTGACAAGTGGGGCCCGTGTGGCAGAGAGTGCAAGCGCGCGGTGGGGGAGATGTCTGGGCCGCGCGGGTGTTTCTCTGGGTGGGCCGAAATGGGTAGCAGCCGGCCCAGGTAGTGTTTTCCCCTTTTCTTTTTCTTTTTCTTTCTTTTTTTGTTTCTATTTTTCCTATTTTGTCTTATTTTGAATCCCAAATTCAAACTTCCATTTAAATTCAAACTTTGTGGCACCTTGTACACTGAATAATTATTTTAGTTTGATCATACCTACCGCGATGAAGTTATTAAATTATACTTTTATTTATTGAATAAAATTCCTTTCTCTCCTCTATTTTCATGGTTTTATTTCCAAGTTAGACTTTGAATTCTATGGATCCATTAATATGCTATTAATGATACATTTATTTTATTAAGCACAAATGCACAATCAAATAAAAACTCAGCATGATGCACAGATTAATTATGTGTTCATTGTTCTATTCATCCACCTTTAACTAGTGTTGAGCACATGCAATAATTAGTAGAGGCCACAAACCATTGAGATTATCTCTATTCTCTTTATTACACTTTTGAGTATTACAGGTGCCTGATTCCCTTCCAAATCGGGCGCAGCCGACTGTTGCAGATTGGTGGTAGTTGGCGCACCGGACACTGTCCCGTGCACACTGGACAGTCCGGTGCCCCCTGCCGACCGTTGGAGCGAGCCAAGCGTCGCCCGCGGATTTGGCGGCCGACCGTTGCGCTGGCAGCCGTTGGCTCACCGGACAGTCCGGTGCACCACCGGACAGTCGGGTGAATTATAGCCGTACGCCGTCGAAGTTTTTCTGAGAGTGGCCAGTTCGCCGGAGCTGGCCTGGTGCACCGGACACTGTCCGGTGCACCACCGGACAGTCCGGTGTGCCAAACCGAGCTGAGTCTTGGCTGCTCCAGCCAAGTCCTTTTCTTTTTCTCTTTTCTCTGATTCTAGCACTTAGACATATATATTAGTACCCAAAACAAATGAACTAAGTCTAGAAACATACCTTCTTGTTGATTTGCACTTCATTCATCATATGGCATATAATCACCCACTTAATATGTATTGGACACTTAATCACCAAAATATACTAGAAATGTCCTAAGGACACATTTCCCTTTCAGCATGTCACTACACTTGAAACTAGTTTCACAACCATGAAACTACGTCTCTGTATTGAAAACACTACAGGAAAACCGAAAAAATATATCTGCCTTATTAAGAACGTTGGTTATTTGTGGCCGACGGACTTACAGTTAAGTACGTCGGCCAGAGCGCAGACCGACGTACATAAGTTTAAGTACGTCGAACTTAGCCTAGCCAACGTTCTTTAAGTATTAAGAACATTGGCCTCGCCCTGACCGACGTTCTTATTCATTTTATGCAACCGCGTGCCGTCTTCTCCTCTTTCCTTTCCCCTCTCCCGCCCATCACCACCCTCTCTGTTCGCGGTCGGTGCCGCCCGCCGCGCCTCCAACAAGGCCTGCCCACGTCACTTTCTCGACATGCCCTCGATGTCCGCCCGTCCGCGCCATCATCCGTCCGCGCCTATGAGCTTGTCTATCGAATCCTACCGTACCATAACGACATGGCCCTATAAACATTATTGATTGCGTTATGGAAATAGTTTGTATTAGAGTTTTTTTGTGATATTCATATTAGGGATCATTTTTGTTGAGATATTCATATTAGAGATAACATACTCCACTGTGAAAGATTAGTGAGTGCTCTATGTTACCACTTACATAGAAATTTATGTTTTTCATTCGTATTAGAGAACCAAGAAATAGAATATATGCTTAGTGATGTTAAATTTTTACTAAGAGCACACCTAATGTGTGTTAAAATTGAAGAAGCAAAATGTTGCACTGATTTTAAAAATTCTTATGATTGTGTGCCTTGGCATATGTATGTTGGGTTAATGACACATAGTCCTCGCCCCCGACGTCCGACGTTCGGTGGCCGCCTTAGCTCCCACCCGTTGCTGACACTCGGTGGCCGCGTGCTCACCGACCTACTTCGTCTAGGCCGCCCTTGCGTCCACCGTCGAGGCCAAGTGCGCGTCTGCGCCTCCACTACCGCTCGCTCGGGGCCACGCCTCTAGCCCTACGCTTCAAAGCATTAATTCTTTTGTGTTTAAATTTATCTTTTGTGTTGTTGCGATATGATTGTAGGTACTGCCATTTACCTCAAGCACTTGTGTTTAAGGTAAATGGCGGTATCTAATTTTTTCACCTCAGATGACTCCTCCTCAGATGTCACCTCATATGCAAACGTCGATGCCGCCTCAGATGCCAACGCCGATGTCGGCGCCTCAGATGTCGTGGGATATCCTCATATGGGGCCATCACAAATGACTTAGGGATATGCTTCGTGGTCGACAAAACCATCTTCTTCACCTGGAGTGGTAAGTTAAGTCTACTTTGAGTTTTAATTAAGAAAAATGTAGTGAATCAAGCTAAATCTATACGGTAACATATGGACTATATCTTTTGTAGGGTTCGAGTTCGCATCCTACTCCGAACGACGGTACGAACTTCGTCGACCAGATCTTCAACTCGACTGATGACCTACCTTAAACTTGATGGAATTGTAGACTTTTTATGTGATGTTTGGGCGTTAATTTGGTCAGCCACACACACACCACCAAATCCCGAACACCCACGCGAGCGTTTCAAAATTTAACCAAATTTCATTCAGAACAAAGCAAAAACAAAAAAAACGCCATTTCCCTGTCGTCCCAAATGGCCACGGGCGCACCGCCGGAGACGGAGCCGGCGTCGACGGCGGCGGCGCGGAAGCTGCACCACCTGCTCCGCTCCCGCGACCTCCTCCCGGCGCTCTCGTACCTCCGCACCCTCCCTTCCCCCTTCACCCTGCTCCCCAACCACGCGCTCAACGCGCTCCTCCGGGCCCTCGCCGCCGCTGGCCGCGTGCGCGCCGCCGCCTCCCTGTTCCGCGCCATCCCCGCGCCTACGCCGCACTCCTTCAACTCCTTCCTCGCCGCGCTCTTGCGGCGGGGCCGGCGCCGCGCGGCGTCGGCGCTGCTCGCCGCTTTCCTGCGCTGCCCCGGCGCCTCCCCCGACGTGGCCACGCTCAACACCCTCATCCACGGCCTCTCCACCGCCTCGCCGCGCCCGTCTTCCCCCGCGCTCCTCAGGCTCTTCCGCTTCCTGCCGGAGGCCTACGCCTTCGCGCCCGACGCCATCACGTACAACTCCATGCTGGCTGCTCTGTGCCGAGCGGG
This sequence comes from Zea luxurians, assembly GCA_029449295.1. Classification (NCBI taxonomy): domain Eukaryota; kingdom Viridiplantae; phylum Streptophyta; class Magnoliopsida; order Poales; family Poaceae; genus Zea; species Zea luxurians. The sequence goes on from JAOPSE010000066.1 coordinate 3,750,759, forward strand.
GGACCTGGCCACCGCGCGCAGGCTGTTCGATGGAATGCGCGCGGGCGAGCAAGGCGGGGAGGCTGGCGCCTTCCCTAACGTGGTCGCCTACACCACCATGATCAGGGCGTGCTGTGCGAGTAGGCTTGCCGATGAGGCGCTGTCGCTCTTCAAGATGATGCTCGCGGATGGCGTGCGGCCGAACAGGATCACCTACAACACCATGGTGCAGGGCTTCTGCCAGGCCGGAAGGATGGAGCTGGTAAAGGAGGTGTTCGGGATGGACTCGTTTAAGCCGGACACGTGCACGTTCAATACGCTGATGGCCGCGCACTGTAGAGAAGGGCGAATACAGGACGCGAAGAAGGTGTTTGATCAGATGATGGAGCTCCGCGTGAGGCGCGACTCTGCGAGTTACAGCATCGTGACCCGGGCGTTGTGCGAGAACGGTGAGTTTGGTCGAGCAGAGGAGCTTGTGGACAGCCTCTTGGAGAAGGAGGTTCTCAAGAAAAGAGGTGGTTGTGTGCCACTCATTGCATCTTACAATCCAGTTTTTAAGTACCTCTGTGAGAATGGCAAGGCAAAGAAGGCCAGGTTGTTATTCGGGCAGCTGCTGGATATTAGGAGCAAGGTCGATTTCCTAGCATTCAAGACACTAATCCTAGGACATTGTAAGGAGGGAGATTTTGAAGAAGGGTACGAGCTGGTGCTCTCAATGTTGAAGAGGGATCTTATGCCTGACAGTGAGTGCTATATTGCTGTAATAGATGGCTTTATGCAGAAGGGGAGGATGAAATCTGCCTGGGAGGCTCTTCACAGGATGTTAAACAGTGGTCTTCGACCTAGCACAAGTACGTTCCACTCTGTTCTTCTGGGGCTTTTGAAGAAAGATGGCTGTGCGAAAGAAGCCGCAGATTTGATAGAGATAATGCTGGAGAGGAAGATCAGGCAGAATGTTGACCTTTCTACTAATCTGATTGGTGTGTTGTTCAAAAGTGATCTTAATGGCCGTGCATACAAGATTACTAAGCATTTGTACGACAATGGATATTACATTAAGATGGAAAAACTAATCGCGACACTTTGTGAGGACAAGAAGTTCATAGATGCCGCAGAGTTTTCTTTGTTCAGCTTGCGGAAGCGCCATGAACTGGGTGTGGCAGTTCACAGCCAGGTTCTGGATGGCCTTTGCTCGGATGGTAGAACTTCAGAGGCATTCCAGCTTTTCTATGAGCTAATTGAGAACAAAAGCACTTCTGCGGTTGCTGTACCCCGCAGCCTAGTCTTTCTGCATCATGCTCTTGAGGAAGCTGGAATGGTGCAAGAAGCTGGTTTTGTTGCTAAACAGATGAGACGTGCAACTGCCACAACTAGGCGAAGGAGCTAAGGATTTACTCCATGTTTTTTAGCATCTTTGCGGGGAGGGAAGGGATTCCCACCTGGATAGCTGTTATTGCTAACATGGATAGCCTGACTCTAAGCTATTTTCTTACATAATGGTGCAAGACCAAGGATGGCTGGCTCAACCACCAGGAAGGAGTTCACGCCACCGCACTAAATGTGGATTTATTCCATGTTTGTTGGAAGAAAAACTTGGGAGATCTTCGCAACAAACCATGCAGTGTGGTCTGTGAAGAGAAAGGATGCTGGAACTGGATGTCAAGTTGGTTGCCTTTCCTCAGCTGATCAGCAAGGGAATGGCTGGTCATTGAACAATGGTTGTTTGATGATGGAAGATTGCATATGGCATTAAGGGGTCTGTAAATGATTTGATTTTCTTGAGCTAACTCCTATCAGCAGATATTCAGATTGCAGAAGCTCATCTGATGGTCAGTCCTAAAGACAAACTAAAGCCTGTATTTTCTGATACTGACATACTGTGTATTTAAGTGCAGGTGAGACAATAGAGTGTGTATTTAAGTGCAGGTGAGACAATAGAGCTGCTGCTGCTGCTTCCTGTTCAACTGGAGAAGAGTTGTGAAAATCAAAGTGTCTCAAATTAAAAAGATAACTCCTGGTAAAATGCTAGCGAAAGAACACCACGGTCTGTCATGGTATTTAGCAACCAGTGACATCGTCCAGTCATGATCTTTAGCAACAGCACATGTCTGGACCACATGACAGTATATGTCTAGGACTCAGTTCGAGGTTGAGATCGAAGAACTTGAGAAGTTGGGCGTGAAGCTTCAGAACCTGAGCAACATGCCATGATGCCAGCGGGAGTCGTGCTGCTTTCTACTCCCTCTGCTCTGCTCTGCTCCATATTAGAAGACATTTTGGGTTTTTTTATTTCAACTGCTTTTGCTATGTATTTAGATATATACTGTATCAAACGGAATGTATCTAGAAAAGTATTAAAATTTGGAACGGAAGGGATAGTTTGCGTGATGAGAAAAAAATGTCATGGTTAGGTAACTGAGAAAATCGCGTTAAAACTGTTGGTACCTTGCCTCTGAAAAATGGTTGCAAGTCATGCATTGATTTCTTTTGCATTCAATCAGATGCATTATAATTGTACTGTTCTTTTACTGTTCATAAAGAGAATTCCTAGTGCTAACAGACAATTCTGGTTGCAGTTCCTAGTGCTAACAGACAATTCTGAAGTAGCATTGATAAATATTACAGACAATTCTGGTTGCAGTTCCTAGTGCTAACAGAGAATCATGCCTTACTGTTGCAACCAGAGCCCTTTTGACATCACAGCAATTACATCCGGTGCGGGCACCGTCTACATGATTGCGACGCTCAAGTAATCACCGATCTGCAGAACGAAGCAGCATTGATAAATATTTTGTGCACTGGCCAAAAGTGTAGATCTGAAGTAGCGCAATACATCACATTCATATCATACGTACCTGGAATCCGAGCTCTGCAAGAGTTTTGGCATCGTCGCCTCTTCCATGACCATAAGCGAAGGTCGAACCCACCTTCAAACATTCAACAAGACAAGTCATGAAAGGGCAACAATGCAGTGGAACAAGAGTTGCGATGGTGTCCAGAAGAAGGTAATCCATGATGAAATAGAGATTGCGAAGACGGAATCTAAGTATGTATGTCTAAAATGTTTTGTTAGGCACATGCCTTTTATTACACACTGGGTAACTAATAAGACATGCTATTCTATGTCAAATATAGAATGCCCACAAGAGAGCCAAGCACTACAACGTTCCAATTCCATTCTATGATGAAATAGAGTTTATCTTCACAGGAAAACAAACTATTGGAGAATTTAGTGTGCTTCAAGCACCTTTTGACGGCCCACCAAGACATGCTGCCGATCCCAATGGCAACGGGAGAAAGAGTAAAAAACAAGTAGATGTGAACAATAATCCATCTCAGTACTATGATTCTGATACTCTTCCAGATTCTAACGGTCCTACACAGGTGATTCTAAGGAGAAACCTGATGATGACTAGAAGAAAATGAAGAATGAAAAGAACGATTATGCCATGATTCAAGACGTCACTTGTAGCCCAAAAGTCTGAGACTATATGCTTCACTCATGTCACTGATTCAAATAAGGGAATTTACAGGATCATCGATAACATGGGGTGTCCTTTGCTAGTGCGCCTTGAATTGTACACTCATCTTGCTGAAAATTTTAGGATCGCTAGCATGTTGAAGGGGCAGCTGGAGGAATGCATCAAATAGTGGGTGGCACAATGGTCATGGATCACAATCCTATATTCCTATGGATTAAACTCTTTATATAACTTTGTTAATGCACATGTTAGTGACTGGCTAGTTTAGCTTTTAAAAGTATGGAAACACTATGACATACTGTGTATTTTGGCACTTTGAAACTAATGATGAATGGTACAGACCATATGAACCTATACAGGGATAAAAATTATAATGTACATAAGGCAATATACGCATCTTTGACATATGAAACTATATTTGGCATGATGTATTTTGGGTGTATGACATGTGGAATATTGTGCCCGTCGTAATGCTTGGGATCGTTCTTCCGTCGTCTTGTATTGTATATAACTATATATGACTTGTTATGATATGTGTACTGCAAAACTTCAAGCAGGTTGCCAAGCAGTTAACTCACAAAGCTTGCCAGCAAAAGCAATTTTTTAACTGGAAACCAAACAGTGCCGAGTAACCTAGCGCCCACCCAGGGAAACTAACCAAACATCCAGTTTTGCCTGGCAAGGCTAGTTTGCCCAGCAAAGCAAGGCGAGATGGAGCCAAGTGTTCAAACATGCCCAAATTCTTACAACCTTACCTGTCTGACAACAAAACGACCATTCTTGTCTGGGTATACAAATGCAAAAGAAAGCCTTGCATTCATTTTCCTTGCTGGAAGAGCAACCTCTTTCACCTGAAAAAAAAACAATCATAATGCACTGATAAGATTTAAAGTGTTATTGACATGGAGGCTCAGGGCCCACTAGCCATTGCTCAAACCCAGTGGTACGTTATTACAAGGCACCTACTTTCATCAAGGTGTAAATAGACATCTATTTTTTTCCTTAAAGTGGCACAAACAAGTTAAGTCTGTAGAAGTAGAAAGGACTTACAAGATCAGTGAGCTCGCGGAGAGTCGCATCCTTCCATGTGTAAATCTGAACTTCATCCTTTGGCTCCTTCCCTCTCACAGCAAACTCTTCATTTTGGTGGTGACCAGCAACCTGGAAACAGTAACAAACGGTCAACTTTCTTCAGTGCATGGTCCATGGTGTCTTATCAATCTCTACTGCAAGGCATGTAAGACAAGATGTGCACAATATATGTAGCACTCTTAAATCTTAATGGTACATCTGTGCAGATCACCCACATAAAAATGTATTCCCAGCTTCTAGATTCTAATGTATCATGATACTACTACTGTGCTTTCTACAGACTGGCAGTCCCAGTGTAAGTAAACTGGCAGTAAATTACATTTTTATATAAGAAAAGACATAGTTTGATGATGAAAAGCTTTCTGCTGTCCACCATGCACTATATAGGTACAACAAAATCGACTAAAAAGTTGCAGTAGCAACGCAAACAAGTGAATCAAGTATTAAGTATACTACAGGTTCCCAAGTCTCAATCAATACACTAAAGTGCTAATCAGCATGGAGTAACCAATAAATGCATTCGTTGGGACAAAAACAAGAAGACATAAGCACGCTTACCCTCGTGAAAACCCTGAGCAGCAGAGGACAGGTCTGCACACAAGAGAAAATGTTACCAGTAGGATTAGTCAGCATTCACATTCCTCTGGACGCAAGCAAAATCTACCTAATGCTGCGGAGTTGCACATCAGCGTCCAGCTACTTGTGAGAGCGCAATCCACCACAAGGAGCATCGCGGGATTCACATTCCACAGTAGAAGCCTGACACCGGGAGCAAGGGGTGTAAGAACTGACCTTCTCGCGGTCGATTGGTTCGGGGCGGAGGCGGTCTCGAAAAACAGGATGCATGCGAGACTTACCGAACCCCGAAAAAGAGGATGCTCGCTACCCGCCTCTATTATTAAAGCGCGGGCACCGCACGGCCTCGGGGGTTTGAAAATTGGAACAGCAATCCGCCCGCTCCCATTGCGCCGCCGCAGCAATCCCCACAGGCCACAGCACGCGCACATGGAGGCTGCGGCGTCGAATGTGGATCACGCGCCCATGGAGGAGGATGCAGCGCCGGCGTCGATGGTGGTGATGGATGCGGAGGAGCTGGAGGTGGCCGGCATTCTGAGCGACCTAAGCAGGCTCATCCGCTCACGGGACCGGCAGGAGCGGCGTCGGGAACGGAGGGAGAGGCACCGCCGCCGGCCGGTGCAGCGGGACGACAAAGCCTCCCCGGAACCAGCTCCCGCGACCGCGTCCTCCGCGGTCCCTAGCCCCGAAACACCGCTCGCGTACCCGCAGAGCGGCGGGGACGACAACGCGCCGCCCAAGGACAAGGGCGAGGCCGCCGCCGCTGTTCGCCCACGGGTAGGGATGGATTCGGATCGGATACGCATGGAAACGGATTCGAATATCACTATTTACCATATTTTAATTTGAATACGGATACGAATACGAATACTATCGGATACGAATACAAAACGGATAGTTCGAATTCGGATTTACATTCGGATACTTACTTGATTTAGAACATAGCATCATAACAAGTATTAATTTGTTTTATCGATGGATTTATAGTTGATAAAAATCACATTACAAGCAAATTATGAACAATAGTACATATACATTATTTAGTTGAAACTTAGTTGAATATCATATTTTTAAATAAAATATTTATACCTGGTATATTTATATTTTGGACTCTAATTATAATCTTTTTGTATATTAATTATATTTGTATTTTGGACTCAAACTCCAATAATCTAATGTATTCAAAATTAGACTTTTTAATATTATTAAAATTTATCATTGTATATCACTAGTACTGTATGATTAACACAGTCATTTGTTTATGATATAAATATTTTTAACATTTTAAATGGTGTACTTCAGTTTTTAGTATATTATTTAATGTTTAAAATCACTTGTAATTAGTAATTAGTAATAAAAGTAAGTTTAAATTGATTTTATTGAGTACTTTTTTCTTTCGGATACGAATAGTATCGGATATTTCACGGTTTTGTCGAATGTTGTCGAATACGAATCTTAAATCGGATAGAGAAGAAACGAATTCGGATATGTCTATTTAACATCCATATTAAAATCGAATACGAATACGGATATCCATATTAGCGCTTTATCCGAATACGAATACGGATATTTCGGATCTCCAGACATCCGAATCCATCCCTACCCACGGGACCAGGTGCCGCTGCTCCCTAGTTACACGATTTTTCGTAGACATTATGGCCTCTTTGTTTCATATTATAATCTCTCTAGACTATATAATCCAGCGCAAATAATTCAATAGTTAAACAAACACTTAGATTATTGGTTCAGATTATATAATCTAAACCCCAGATTATGATAATCTCATAATCTCCTCAAAACTAGCTTATTTGAGATTATTTTGGCAAAAGACTCACTACCTACCCATGGTTATGTAAATAGAAATTAAAATATATGTCATCCTTCTTTTTCTCACCTCAAATAAACAATAAGGGTATTGTTGTCTTTGTGAATAATCTACATTTGTATAATCTAAACTACCAAACAACTATATATAGATTATAATATATCTAGATTATAATCTGGATTATAATCTAAATTATATAATCCAGATTATATAATCTATAAGCTGAAACCAATAGGCCCTATCACTTAATTGTATTTATAATTTAGGGGCCCTAGGTTGTATCATGCAATTTATTTGTTATATCTACATCGATTCCTCGTAGACATTATCACTTAACTGCATTTATGATTTAAGGATTTTCGATTGTACCATGTAATTTATTTGTTGTCTTTTGTACTTAAAAACTATTCTCGTGCAGTTGGCGACGAGGAAGAAGAAGGACACACCACGAACGGTGTCGTCGAGAGACCTGACTGACGAGCAACTGCTAGAGTGGGCAAAGGCGGTAGAGGATCGGTACCTGCAGGCCATGGCCAAGAAGGAGGAGGCGGCCGCGCGGCGGCGCCGCGTCGGCATCCTGCGCGCCAAGGGCCTCTCGCTGGTGTCTAGAAGGATGTGGCGCGCTAGCTAGCTAACCAAACCGGGCTAGCGCACAGTAGAGAAAGTAGTAGCAGCATATATAGCGGGCGTTTAGATTTATGGGGACTATTTTTTAGTCTTTCCATTATAATTACTTTTAGTCTTTAGATTACCAAACATAGTGACTAAAATAGATATAATCTATCTTTTAGTCTATATGTTTGTCAATTTAGAGAGAATAAAATAGAGACATTAAAAATTAGTCCCTAGTAACAAACACTCGGTAGTAACTATATTTTTTAGTCTTGTCATGGACGAGATCTAGGTTGGTTTAGGGTTTAGGGTTCGATAATGTTCTTTCATGTAATCCGGTCATTCGAACAACTATACATAAATTATTATCTCGATAGTATCTTATATATAATAGATTATAATCTCGATCGTATCTATAAGCTGGAATTGATTTGTGTGAGATGGAATTGATTTGTGCGAGCGTTTTGTGCTTGTGTGCCGGCGCGGCCGCCGACCACGAGGATCGTTTTCTTGCCTGACCGCACTCGCAGGGCGCGGTGGTGCAGGTGAAGCTCCAGGCACGTAGTTTCATCGCACTGCTTTGAGATATGACATGCTATATATGCTAGCTCTTGGCCCTCGTGTAGTTTCATGTATGTAGCTACCGAATCCATCTCAAACAGCGTGGCGGTGCATGTGCATGCATGCCTCCATCCGGCCGTCTACTACGTCGATCGAAGAGTTGAACCAAACGAACTATCCACTACGCATTCACGACACCTGAGAACTGGAATCCATTCTGCTGGCAATATGTAGGACGACGGTGACTTCCTTTTGTGTTTCAAGTTCATCGGATGCTTCTATAATGATCATGCATGTTGTGATTACAAGCTACACAAATACTACGTACAGTCTTCGTTCACAAACGACTTGACAATTTGAAAGTTTCTACGTACATTGCCGACCGATGATTCAGATGCACAAACTCGCTTCTACGTACGTACGTCCTTTCTCTCAGATCAAATACTAACACGTTTGAGTTCCTAGCTAGCTCTTCCTCCTACCCACCCATGGCGTACCTCAACCTCGTCCATGGCAAGAAGAAACACTAACTTATATTAGCTGCTGCTACCTCTACCGCTAGCCCGCCCAGTTTGGCTAGCCAGCCGGTTACGCCTACTGCATCGCCTCTGCCCATGCTTGCTGTTGTTCGTCCACGTCGGCCTCCGCGCACGCCGGCTCGTTCAGGTCCGCCAACGGCCGCCTGCTGCTGCTTGATCAGATCCGATCGCCTCCCAGATTAAAGGGGACTAGGACTAGCTAGCTAGGAGAGAAACGAACTAAGTTTTCCCTTAATCACTTTGGATCCGGGAGGGAATTTCAGTCTCCAAACTATCCTCTTCGCCTGGTCCCGTGGCCGATCGGCGACGTCCTTCGTCGGCGCGTCGTCCCCGCCGCTCTGCGGGTACGCGAGCGGGCTGTCAGCGCTAGGGACGGCGGCCACGGCGCTTGCTTGCTTGCGCTCGCGCCGCCTCTCCCGCCGTTCCCGTCGCTCCCGCCGCCGGTCCCGCCGGTCCCGCGACCGCACGAGCCTTTTCATGTTGGTCAGAATGTCGGCCACCTCCAGCTCCACCGCATCCACCTCCACCACCGACGCCGGCGCCTCCTCCATGTGCGCGTGTTCATCCACGTTCGACGCCGCCTCCTCCATGTGCGCGTGCTGCATGGTATGGACGAAGCCGCTGATGCTGCGGCGGTGCGATATGACTACGAGCGAGCGGCGAGCGAGCAGATTGCTTGATGGCTGGGTTCCAAGGAGGAGGACCAAGGCCGTGCCCGTGCGTGTGGTTTAATATAGGCTGGCAGGCGAGCGCCACAAGCGTGGTGATTGGATGGAAGCGTGGTGCTCACGTTGACTTAATTGGTTGACTTCGCTCCCCTCGGACCTCGGTACATTCATCTCTTTCATCCAGCAATTATCATCCCCCTCTACGCCGCACTCCTTCAACTCCCTCCTCGCCGCGCTCCCGTGATTTGGACAAGGTTATATGAATATTGTTCATAGGTGCGGGAAGTGATTTGGACTTTTTCCTTCATTAATTTTCTATATGGTATCTATATGTTAACACTGGTATTAATCTTCTGATGTTTTGACAATATACACTACACGACGGTTGATTTTTAGCGACCCTTATTTGTTTACCAACTGTTTGTTGCTAAAAGTTATGGATGGACGGTTCGTCGCTTAATCTGTTTGTAGCCACGGTTTGTTGGTTGCTAAAAATCTAGAAATTTAACAACTTATTATTGGTCGCTATATATATTGTTGGCGACTATTGGTGGGTCGCTACAGAGTAGGGTCGTGCATAAAGCGCAAAGCCCATGAGTTTGGTCCATTGCCGACTGCCGTAGCCCGCTAGCCGCTACCTACACGGTCACGACACAAGTTCACAAGACATGAATCTTCAGTCCTAAGCTATTTTGGACTTTAGAGAATATGTATGATAAATGTACCAAATAAGCTCAATTGTTTTCATGTTCATTTTCCAACATAGCAATACTTTAAAAACATCATGAGGTTCTGGTATACCTTAGGCATCATTTGTACTCGTGCTTCCTGACATCACTATTAATTTAAATGGTTTTCTTCATCCATATGTTCTTGTATCTCATTTCTTGGTGAGAATCATTAACTTAATTATGTATGCACTATGTTCGGTCTGTTAGAATATAATATAAGTGAATTGTTCACCTCTTTCTATCAGATTAAGCTTTTGGGTTGAATTGGTTGCTGTATACAACTTAATATGGTATCAGAGCTAGATGTCATGAGTTCCAATCCTGGCTAGCATAATTAAATAAAATACTTGTTGCTCTCTCCTATATTTCACGTTAGAGTCCCAAAAGAGGCTTGACGTGAGGGGAAGTATTAGAATATAATATAAGTGAATTGTCCACCTATTCCTGTCAGCTTAAGCTTTTGGATTGAATTAGTTGGTACATACAACTTAATATAGTCTACTCAGAAGGTGCACGATACCAATGCTTTTGCAGTATCTGCTATGTCGAGAGCCCTTTAGGCTTGTTGATGGGGGTGAGAACCTTTGTTTACATCAAGGATGCCATCAAAGTTGTGTTACCATAAAAAATTGTATGTGTGTTTTTGCCACTGATTCTTGGAGGACTTGGAGGAGATGATAGCAAAGTAACAAGTGTAATACAGATAGTCTATTAGCATTTTCTCCTCCAACTGCATTTGCATTTTTAAATATCTCATGTGTCACATAGTCTATTAGCTAAGTGTTAAGGCAAATAGGAAAGATATATAAAACAGTTCAAGGCAGCAACTACAGCTTCTTTGCAACTCTATTTTCCATCTCCTGTTTATAGTACAGTTGAATTTGCAAACTGAGGGAGGTACCGAGGAGCAAAATTTTCTTAGTTTGGTGTTAATTTATCAAGGTATATACATGATTGTGTTCAGTTTTATTGTTGTTCAGTGCTTGCTTGAGCCTAAATACAAAATAGATTGTACTACAAAAAATGTATTGAAATGGCATACTTGACGCCAATGTGTTCAGTGTGCTTGCTGTTCAATGTGCCTGCTGTTCAGTGCTAGGTGTGTTCCCTGTTCAGTCATATTCCCTGTTCCCTGTTCCCTATTATATATTCAGTGTGTTTACAAATTCAACAGTACTAAATCAATTGTGCTTGCTCTTCCTACTTTTCGTCGATGGTGAACATGCTAGATGTGTTCCCTGATTACAAATCAGATTTACGGCTATCATGTTGTATTTGATGGAATTGTTGATAAGTGAATATTCATCTTTCTATACTACTCCTATTAAAATAGCAAAGAAGTGTAGTCATGTTTAGATATATTGATAGAGGTGCACCCTGAGTGATTGTGATTAAGAGTTTTTTTCTAGATAAAAAGTTAGCTCATGGGCCATCCGAATATATTCCGTGTGCAAATTTTGTCTTAATTATCTATTCAGTTGATAATTTGCTTTGTTGTTCAACCTCAAGTTGATCTATTTATATTAGCTAACCTTTATATAAGTTTATAGAAATGGTGGTTATACCTAAGTTTTTTGAGTATAATAGCGACAAAAGCTCCATTGTTCAAGTTCTATTTTCTCCATGTTCAAGTGTGTATTTGCCCACTCCTAGAATTTGTACATATCATACTCATTTATGATGCATATGACTAAAGTTTGCTTCTTTTAATGTTATTTTATAGATCAATAAAGTGCAATACACACTAATGGAAGCAGACACCTAAAAATACTGGAGAGTATGTGCACATGACCAAAGAATTACTAACCAGTTGTGAAAGTGTGCATGGAATTGCTTCACCATTTGTATTATTGTTATTATAATTTCCAACCGATGTTAGAAAGAAGGAATCTAAGATAGACTTTCTTCTTTACATGCTTGCCATAACTTAGGCAGTATCAATCACACATGTAGTCCTATAATGTTAAGTAGCAGAATGGTTTTTAGTAAATTATGATTAGCTTCTTTTTGTCATATTGCCACCATCCATTACTCACTTCTTGCTACCTTTAATTTTACAAAAAGGTGGATTATGTGTTAAGTAACAGAATGGTTTCGTGTGTCTGTCTTTTTTGGATAATGTGTTGCACTGTAACTAAATATTGTCTCCCTATCGTTGATTTCTTTTAAAAATGCTAGGTTCTAGCACTGTCGGTTCAAGGAAATGACAAAACAATCTGGGGAAGTGGAGAATGGTAGATGATCCTCTCAGCTCAAAGCATGGCGGTCACAACTATCATGGTCCACTAGGTGTCAAAGTACTCATCCAATTATGGCAATAGGATGGGTATATGATCAGGTAATGATTCAATCGTTTTGATGATATATATGTTTACATTTCTATTACTATTCCTTACCACAAGTTCATTGATGATTCATAAGTTGATCAAATGTTTGAAACATGTTGGTAGTTCCCTTATCCACACTATACACTATAATAAGCGTACCAACCATTAATGTAAGATTACCTTGTACTTTGGTGGAGCATTGATGAAATTAGCATAAACTTCTGCAGGTTGGCCCTGATCAATATGAGACAATTGCTTCTGGCGGAGGTGAACCTAGCTTTGAGGGTGGTTTTGGAAATTGAAAGTCACCTAGAGGGGGGTGAATAGGCAAATCTGAAATTTATAAAGTTTAAGCACAACTATAGGTGTACATTTATGTTGTGCCTAATAGGCCGGCCCAAAGCACACAATTTCTGGCACGGCCCATATCTGGCACGACCCAACCTAATTATGGGCCTGGGCCGGCACGACCCACATTGTGGGCCGTGCCTGGGCCTCATGTCAAGCCCACGGGCCGGCCTGGCACAGCCCATTTAACTAAGGCCCACCGAGGCCCACTAAATATAGACTCGGTGTTTAATTAAGGTTCGTCAAAGCCCACATGACTAGCATAACTTGGAGAATCTAGAGCTTCAATAAGCCATCGAGAACCAATACCTAGATATGCATAGTGAATAGTGATGATCATTGTATATGTATTCTGTATGGATGTATAGTACTCAATTAAACACTAAACAGAGAACTGAATATTATTTATGAGCTAGTTGTAATATTTTTTTCTTTCTGACCAAAGGTTTATAATGTGCATCCACAAAAACATCTTAATTTTATTTTGGTCATATATATATATATATATATTATACTTTTTGTTGATGTATTACTGTTGTATGTATATGGGCCGGTCTGGCATATTAAGGTATTTTGGGCTATTTGGGCCGGCCTAGCACACATAACTAATTGTGGGCCGTGCCGTGGGCCGATGACTGGGCACACGTGCTGGCACGGCACGGCCCATAATTAGATATGTGCTTTTGTGGGCCGTGCCTTTGTGGGCCGTGCTTTTGTGGGCCTGTGCCGTGCTGGGCCAGGCCGGCCCACATGTACATGTATAAGCACAACTACAAGCCGGGGTTAGCGTTAGAAATATAATCGAGTCCGAAAGAGAGGGCGAAAAACAAATCACAAGCAAATGGAGAGTGAGACACGATGATTTGTTTTATCGAGGTTCGGTTCTCGCAAACCTACTCCCCGTTGAGGTGGTCACAAAGACCGGGTCTCTTTCAACACTTTCCCTCTCTTAATCGGTCACCTAAACCGAGTGAGCTTCTCTTCTCAATCAAACGGGATACTAAGTCCCCACAAGGACCACCACACAATTGGTGTCTCTTGCTTTGGTTACAAGTGTGTCGAGAACAAGAATGGGGAAGAAGAAAAGCGATCCAAGCGCAAAAACTTAAATGAACACAAATGTCTCTCTCACTAGTCACTATTTGATTGGAGTGATCTTGGGACTTGGGAGAGAATTTGATCTCTTGATTGTGTCTTAGAGTGAAGTCTAGAGCTCTTGTATTGAATGCAAATGGCTGAAACTTGGATACATTGAAGTGTGGTGGTTGGGGGTATTTATAGCCCCAACCACCAAAAGAACCGTTGGTGAGAGCTTCAGTCGTATGGCGCACCGGACACTGTCCGGTGCGCCAGCCACGTCACCAGGCCGTTGGATTCTGACCGTTGGAGCTTCTGACAACTGGGTCACCAGACAGTCCGGTGGTGCACCGGATAACACTGTTCACTGTCCGGTGCGCCTTCTGGCGCCTGCTCTGACTTCTGCGCGCGCAGGCGCGCACTGTAGCTGCATTATTCACTTTCCGCAGGCGACCGTTGGCGCAGATAACCGTTGCTCCGCTGGCACACCGGACAGTCCGGTGAATTATAGCGGAGTGGCTCCTAGAATTCCCGAGACTGAGCAGTTTGGAGTTGGACTCCCTGGTGCACCGGACACTGTCCGGTGGCACACCGGATAGTCTGGTGCGCCAGACCAGGGCAGCCTTCGGGTGCTTTGCTCCTTTCATTTTGAATCCTTTCTTTTGGCTTTGTATTGGTTTATTGTGAACCTTTGGCACCTGTAAAACTTATATACTAGAGCAAACTAGTTAGTCCAATTATTTGTGTTGGGCATTCAACCACCAAAATCATTTTAGGAAAAGGTGTAAGCCTATTTCCCTTTCAATCTCCCCCTTTTTGGTGATTGATGCCAACACAAACCAAAGCAAATATATAAGTGCAGAATTGAACTAGTTTGCCTAATGTAAGTGCAAAGGTTACTTGGAATTTAAACCAATATTCATTTCATAAGATATGCATGGATGGTTTTTCTTCTTATTTAACATTTTGGACCACGCTTGCACCACAAGTTTTATTTTTGCAAATTATTTGTAAAATTTGTTTCAAAAACCTTTTGCAAATAGTCAAAGATATATGAATAATATGGCAAGAAGCATTTTCAAGATTTGAAATTTTCTCCCCCTATCTCAAATGCTTTTTCTTTGACTTAAACAAAACTCCCCCTAAAGAAAATTCTCCTCTTAGTGTTCAAGAGTGTTTTACAAGTTTTGAAGATACTAGTAGATCCCCCTTTTGAACACAACAAGATACCAATTTGAAATAACATAAAAACTTTCGTTAAAATTTTGAAATTGGTGGTGGTGCGGTCCTTTTGCTTTGGGCTAACACTTTCTCCCCCTTTGGCATGAATCACCAAAAACGGATACTTGTGAGTGAAATATAAGCCCTTTTACTTTCTTTCCCTTATGGCAAATAAAATATGAGTGAAGATTATACCAAATTGGAGAGTGGTGTAGAGCGACGACGAAGGATGAATAATTCGATGGAGTGGAGTGGAAGCCTTTGTCTTCGCCGAGGACTCCTTTTTCCTTTCAATCTATGACTTAGCATGTAATACACTTGAAAAACACATTAGTCATAGCAAATGAAAGAGATATGATCAAAGGTATATAAATGAGCTATGTATGCAAGAGATCAATCAAAATTTCTAGAATCAAGAATATTTAGCTCATGCCTAAGTTTGGTAAAGGTTTTCTCATCTAATGGCTTGGTGAAGATATCGGCTAATTGTTCTTTGGTGCTAATGTAAGAAATCTCGATATCCCCCCTTTGTTGGTGATCCCTCAAAAAGTGATATCTGTCGGCGTTTCGAGACCGGGGGGTCCCCGAGCCGATGAGTGAAGTGTCGCCGCGTGCCCCAGCCCAGATGGGTCGACGCGAGGCCGAGCGCGAAGGGGGGAAAGCGAGGAGGCCGGAGATGGGCGAGAGAGAGGTGGAAATCCCGCGGCCTTCGTGTTCGTCCCGCGCCCAGGTCGGGTGCGCTTGCAGTAGGGGGTTACAAGCGTCCACACGGGGGAAGGAGCGAGTGGCCTCACATGAGCGCCCGTCTTGTCCTCGTCCCCGCACGGCCAACCTTCTCTAAGAGGGCCCTGGTCCTTCCTTTTATAGGCGCAAGGAGAGGATCCAGGTGTACAATGGGGGTGTAGCAGAGTGCTATGTGTCTAGCGGAGGGGAGCTAGCGCCCTAAGTACACGCCATCATGGCGGCCGGAGAGATCTTGGCGCCCGGTTTGTGTGATGTCGTGGCCGTCGGAGGAGCGCTGGAGCCTGGCGGAGGGACAGCTGTCGGGGCCGTCGAGTCCTTGCTGACGTCCTCTTGCTTCCGTAAGGGGGCCGAGAGTCGCCATCGTCAGGGAGCGTGCGGGGCACCATCATCGCATATCTGGCGGAGCGAGCCAGATGGGACGCCGGTCTTGTTCCCTGTAGCCTGAGTCAGCTTGGAGTAGGGTAATGATGGCGCCTCCTGTTGACGTGGCCGGTCCGCGCCCTAGGTTGGGCGATGTGGAGGCTCCTCCGAGGTCGAGGTCGAGTCCGTCTTCTGTGGCCGAGGCCGAGGCCGAGTCCGAGCCCCTAGGTCGGGCGAGGTGGAGGCCGTTGGCTGAGGCCAGGGCGGAATTTGAGTCCTGGAGTCGGGCGAAGTGGAGTTCGTCGTCTTCTGGGGCTGAGCCCAAGTCCGAGCCCTGGGTCGGGCGGAGCGGAGTTCGCCGTCTTCCGGGGCTTAGCCTGAGTCTGAGCCCTGGGTCGGGCGGAGCGGAGTTCGCCGTCTTCCGGGGCTTAGCCTGAGTCCGAGCCCTGGGTCGGGCGGAGCGGAGTTCGCCGTCTTCCAGGGCTTAGCCCGAGTCTGAGCCCTGGGTCGGGCAGAGCGGAGTTCGCCGTCTTCCGAGGCTTTGCCCGAGTCTGAGCCCTGGGTCGGGCGGAGCGGAGTTCGCCGTCTTCCAGGGCTTAGCCCGAGTCCGAGCCCTGGGTCGGGCGGAGCGGAGTTCGCCGTCTTCCGGGGCTTAGCCCGAGTCCGAGCCCTGGGTCGGGCGGTGCGGAGTTTCCTATGGCGTGCGGCTGGGCCTGACTGCCTGTCAGCCTCACTCTGTCAAGTGGCACCGCAGTCGGAGCGGCGCAGGCGGCGCTATCTTTCTGTCAGACCGGTCAGTGGAGCGGCGAAGTGACGGCGGTCACTTCGGCTCTGTCAACTGAGGGGCGTGCGTCAGGATAAAGGTGTCAGGCCACCTTTGCATTAAATGCTCCTGCAATTTGGTCGGGGTTGCTTCTTGGCGAAGACAGGGCCTCGGGCGAGCCGGGAACGTGTTCGCCGCTGGAGGGGGGCCTCAGGCGAGGCGGAGATCCTCCGGGGTCGGCTGCCCTTGTCCGAGGCTAGGCTCGGGCGAGGCGTGATCGAGTCCCTCGAATGGACTGATCCCTGACTTGATCGCACCCATCAGGCCTTTGCAGCTTTGTGCTGATGGGGGTTACCAGCTGAGAATTAGGAGCCTTGAGGGTACCCCTAATTATGGTCCCCGACAGTAGCCCCCGAGCCTCGAAGGGAGTGTTAGCACTCGCTTGGAGGCTTTCGTCGCACTTTTTTGCAAGGGGACCAGCCTTTCTCGGTTGCGTTTTGTTCCGGTGGGTGCGCGCGAGCGCACCCGCCGGGTGTAGCCCCCGAGGCCTCGGAGGAGTGGTTTGACTCCTCCGAGGTCTTAACGCCTCGCGCAATGCTTCGGCTGGTCTGGTCGTTCCCTCATGCGAGCTGGCCGTAGCCCGGGTGTACAGTAGGGTCCCAAGTTCTCGGGCTGGTATGTTGACGCTGTCAACGGTTTGGCCGGAGCCGGGTTTGCGAGAGCAGCCCCCGAGCCTCTGCACAGGGCGAGAGGGCGATCAGGGATAGACTCGACTTTTTTACATACGCCCCTGCATCGCCTTTCCGCAAGGAGGAGGGGGGAGAGCGCCATGTTGCCCTCGGTGGGCGCCAAACATGGTGTCTCCGATGAGCTGCAGGCGGGTGATCCGAGCGGACGTCCGTGCCCCATTCGTTAGGTGTCGGCTAGGGGCCCAGAGGCACGCCCAAAAGTACCTGCGGGTGATCTACCGGACCCGGTCCCCTGGCGACGGGGTCCGAGGGCTCGATGCCTCCCTCTGATGGGATTCCGTTACAAGATCGTTCCCGCTGGTCTCGGAAATGTCCTAGGGTACCTCGGGAGCGCAGCCTGAGCCTTGGTTATGTATCGAATGTACCCATGGTCATCCCTCGCTCTGTGTCTGAGGCGGCTGTGAACCCTTCGGGGGCCAGCCTTCGAACCCCTGATCAGTAGGGGGCGCGGAGCCCGAGTAGCCTGAGGCGGCCGTTGAACCCTTCCGAGGGGCCGGCCTTCGAACCTCTGACCAGTAGTGGGTGTGGAGCCTGCGTGCTCTGAGGCGGCCGTTGAACCCTTCTGAGGGGCCAGCCTTCGAACCTCTGATCAGTAGGAAGGCTCGAAGCCTGGTTCCTTCACGGGGAAGGATCCTTTTTGGGGTATCCCCCTTTCCCGGTCCCTGTTGCAAGAGAGAGAAAGAGGAAAAACAAAAAAGGATACGGAATCGAACGACGCGGCGTACCTTTTTTGACGCGGTCATTATGGCGAAGGCGAAGCGTCGCTCGCTTCTCCTGCCAGAGGCGCCGCCTGTCCCGCCGTGGAGTTAATGCAACGGGGCGAGTGGTTCGCGGAGCAGCCGTTGCGCGTGCACGAGCCGTTCGAGGAACGGAACACAGGCTCATTGTCTTCACGCTGTGAGAGAGGGTTCTCTCGCTGCCCCCGGATGGGACGTAAGCTTGGCTGACGACGTGACCACTGCTCCTGCCCGCCTGCCACCGCCATTACTGCTGGCCCGTCTTCGCCGCATTGACCGTCGCGCCAGGCTGGAGCCGCTGGGTCGAGCGCTGGGTCGCTTCGAGTCACGGTATTGGTTCACTTTCGAAGTAGTCGAAAAGCACGAAAGATATTCCGGCAGAAAAGATCTTTTTTCGAGGAAAATTTCGACGCAGAGGGGGTTCCCCCTTTTAGCCCCCGAGGGAGGGTCGGGCTTTGCCGAGGCAAGGCTGACCCTTCCTTGATGACTAAACTTTGCGTGAGAGCGAGGTATATGAACAACTTGAAAACATCTTAAGGGTAGAAGCGACGTAGCTGTTGGATGTTCCAAGCGTTGTTGTAGACCTCGCCTTGACTGTTGGCCAGCTTGTATGTTCCGGGTTTTAGAACTTTGGCGATGACGAATGGCCCCTCCCAGGGGGCGTGAGCTTGTGCCACCCTCGGGCGTCTTGTCGCAGCCGAAGCACCAGGTCGCCCACCTGGAGGTCTCGGGACCTAACCCCTCGGGCGTGGTAGCGTCGCAGGGACTGTTGGTACCGCGCCGAGTGTAGTAAGGCCATGTCCCGAGTCTCCTCCAGCTGGTCCAGTGAGTCTTCTCAGTTGGCTTGGTTGCTTTGGTCGGTGTAGGCCCTCGCCCTCGGGGAATCGTATTCTAGGTCTGTGGGCAAGATGGCCTCGGCCCCATAGACTAGAA
Organism: Zea luxurians; assembly: GCA_029449295.1. Lineage (NCBI taxonomy): Eukaryota > Viridiplantae > Streptophyta > Magnoliopsida > Poales > Poaceae > Zea > Zea luxurians. The sequence goes on from JAOPSE010000066.1 coordinate 3,770,083, forward strand.
AGAACGGTGTGAAGCCCGTGGCTCGGCTCGGCGTTGTCCTCAGACTCCAGACCACCGAGGGGAGTTCCTTCATCCACCGCTTGCCGAACTTGTTGAGGTCGTTGTAAATCCGAGGCTTGAGTCCTTGCAGGATCATGCCGTTGGCCCGCTCCACTTGCCCATTCGTCATGGGGTGAGCCACGGCAGCCCAGTCTACTCGGATGTGGTGATCCTCGCAGAAGTCCAGGAACTTTCTGCCGGTGAACTGGGTACCGTTGTCGGTGATGATGGAGTTCAGGACCCCAAAGCGGTGGATGATGTTGGTGAAGAACGCCACCGCCTGCTCGGACCTGATGCTGTTTAGGGGTCGGACCTCGATCCACTTGGAGAATTTATCGATGGCGACCAACAGGTGCGTGTAGCCCCCGGGTGCCTTCTGCAAGGGACCAATGAGGTCCAGACCCCACACAGCAAACGATCAGGTGATGGGTACTGTCTGCAGAGCTTGAGCGGGCAGGTGGGTCTGCCTCGCGTAGAACTGACACCCTTCGCAGGTGCGGACAATTCTAGTAGCGTCGGCCACCGCCGTCGGCTAGTAGAATCCTTGTCGGAAGGCGTTTCCAACGAGGGTTCGAGGTGCTGCGTGATGGCCGCAAGCCCCCGAGTGTATCTCTTGCAAGAGCTGCTGGCCTTCGACGATAGAAATACACCGCTGGAGGATGCCCGAGGGGCTGCGGTGGTACAGCTCGTTCCCATCCCCCACCAAGACGAAAGACTTGGCGCGCCGCGCCAACCGCCGAGCTTCGGCTTGGTCGAGGGGCAGCTCTCCTCGGTGGAGACATTGTAGGTACGGGGTCTGCCAGTTTTGATCAGGCGTGACCCCGCTTTGCTCCCCCTCGACGCACAGTGTTTCGCCCTCGGGGGCCGAGGGTACCTCGGGCCGAACCGAGGGTGCCTCGGGCCGAGCCGAGGGTGCCTCGGACTGTGCCGAGGGTACCTCGGGCTGGGCCGAGGGTGCCTCAGGCTCGGGCGTGTCGTCGATCTTGACGGAGGGTTGATGCAGATCTCGGGAGAAGACGTCCGGGGGAACCGTTGTTCGCCCCGAGGCTATTTTAGCCAGCTCGTCTGCAGTCTCGTTGTAGCGCCGAGCGATGTGGTTGAGCTCGAGCCCGTAGAACTTGTCTTCCAGGCGCCGAACCTCATCGCAGTAGGCTTCCATCTTCGGGTCGCTGCAGTGGGAGTTCTTCATGACTTGGTCGATGACGAGCTGCGAGTCACCGCGAGCGTCGAGGCGTCGGACCCCTAGCTCGATGGCGATTCACAACACGTTTACCAGAGCCTCGTACTCCGCCACATTGTTGGACGCCGGGAAGTGGAGGCGTAGCACGTAGCGTAGGTGCTTCCCGAGGGGCGAGACGAAGAGGAGGCCTGCGCCGGCCCCTGTCTTCATCAGCGACCCGTCAAAAAACATGGTCCAAAGCTCCGGTTGGATCGGAGCCGTCGGGAGCTAGGTGTCGGCCCATTCAGCCACGAAGTCCGCCAGGACCTGGGACTTGATGGCCTTCCGGGGGCGAACGAGATTGTCTCGCCCATGATCTCCACCGCCCATTTCGCGATCCTACCCGAAGCCTCTCGGGACTGGATGATCTCTCCCAGGGGGAAGGATGACACCACCGTCACCGGATGAGACTCGAAGTAGTGTCGCAACTTCCGTCGTGTCAGGATCACCGCGTACAACAGCTTCTGGATTTGTGGGTAGCGGATCTTGGTCTCGGATAGTACCTCACTGATGAAGTAAACTGGCCTCTGAACGGGCAATGCATGCCCCTCTTCTTGCCTCTCGACCACAATCGCGGCGCTAACCACCTGAGTGGTCGCGGCGACGTAGACCAAGAGGGCTTCTCCGGTAGCTAGGGGCACTAGGATAGGCGCCTTCGTGAGGAGCGCCTTCAGGTTCCCGAGGGCTTCCTCGGCCTCAGGGGTCCAAGTGAAGCGCTCGGCCTTCCTTAAGAGGCGGTACAGGGGTAGACCTCTTTCGCCGAGGCGTGAGATGAAACGGCTCAGAGCCGCGAGACATCCCATGACCCTCTGTACGCCTTTCAAGTCCTTGATGGGCCCCATGCTGGTGATGGCTGCGATCTTCTCCGGGTTGGCTTTGATGCCCCGCTCGGAGACGATGAACCCCAAGAGCATGCCTCGGGGCACTGTTGGGGGCCTTCGTCCTCCGAAGGTCCTCAAAAACATGATTTGACAATGTTTTCCAAGTGGATTATGTGAACAGGTATCTTCGGACTCAGAATTATGAACATAAAGCACGGTCAGGACGAAGCCTGAACCAGATGAAGGACGAGCTGATTACCAAGTTCTACGAAGGACGGTGCACAGCCGAAGCTGTGTGCAGGGAAGCTTCGTCGCGATAGCGGAAAGGGGAACCGACTTAAAGATGAAAAGACTACGTGGGCCTCGACAGATTTCCATAAGTCATTAACAAATGTAATGGACATGGATGTAATTTTACGTGGGCTGCGTCCCGCGTCTATAAATAGATGAACAGTACTCCCGTACTGTTCACGCTGACTTGGCACCTGCTTTTGCGTCACGCTTGTACTTTTTACCTTCTCTCAGGACCGAAGGTACATTTGTAATTTGAAATCATTTCTATTTTTCCATGTTAATAAAATAGAAATGATTCTATGATGGTGTTTATATTATATTTCATGCCCTATATGAATCCTTCGTCATTACTTGTTATGTTTACGAAGGTATGTCTCTTGTGACCTTCGTCCGAAATACATTATCTCCCGAAGGGACATAATGTTCCGAAGGACGAAGGACTTTAACACTTAACATTTTTTATGTTGCCTTGTTCTTAACTCTTAGTCTTTGAGAACAAGTCCCCAACATTGGCGCCCACCTTCGGTGAACTCACTTCCACTTCGAGTTTTTTGAACACCTTCGGAAGCTGTAGACCTTCGCTATGGCACCGAAGAAAGCTTCAGCGGCTGGGGTTGCAGCACTGCAACCGCTGGACCACAACCAGGAGACCGTCTCTCTTCGGGAGGCCCGAAGCCAGAAGAGAAAGGCCGTCAGCCCAACGCTTCAGGAGGAAGAGCTAGACCAAGAAATCAGGGATATGGAGATGCTACATCAACAGGTGCAGAGGAAGAAGGAGAAGATGGCCCGGCTAGCTGAGTTGCAACGGCAGATAGACGAAGCCTCTGAGGAAGTTCGCCATCTTACTCACGATGAGCAAAACAGAAGGCCTCAGCAGAAAGACCTTCATCAGGAGGGCTTCGTCAACGAAGATGACTGGTATGACAATTTCCATCAGGGAAATTTTGTTTTCGATGATGCTTCTCCTTTGTCCGCTGAGCTGCAGGCTACACCTTGGCCTCCATCCTATAAGCCACCCCAGCTTCCCATGTTCGACGGCCACTCAGACCCGAAGCAGTTCTTAATGAGCTACGAAGCAACAGTGTCTTCGTATGGGGGCAATGCTGCAGTCATGGCGAAGTCTTTCGTTATGGCCGTCAGGAATGTTGCTCAGACCTGGTATTCCTCCCTTCGACCAGGAACGATCACCTCATGGCAGAAGCTGAAGGATATGTTGTTAACCAGCTTTCAAGGATTTCAGACGAAGCCGGTTACTGCTCAAGCCTTGTTTCAGTGCACTCAGGATCATGAAGAAGGTTCTTGCGTTTGAGGGCACAGGCACCAACGGTGCCCAATGAAATTGTTATCGAAGCCATGATCAAGGGGCTTCGTCCTGGACCTGCAGCCCAATACTTTGCTAGGAAGCCTCCTCAGACTCTGGAGAAGCTACTCCAAAAGATGGACGAGTACATTCGTGCAGATAACGACTTTCGCCAAAGAAGGGAGGAGGCCTTCAGATTTTCTGAGATGACCAGGGGCTTCGGGGGACGATTCTATCCGAGGCATGTCAGGTCCATCCACAACACTCAAAATGATGATAAGGGGAGTCAGCAGAACAGGCCGCAGTGCTCCTCACAGGCTTCGGGGCAGCAGCAAACTTTCTTTCGGCCACCAGCTCCAAGAGGCAGAGGCGCCAGGGGCTTCGGCGGGAGATTTGGAGATCAACCAAGGAGGACATTTTGCTTATTCTGCGGTGAGAACAAGGGCCATACCACCAGGATGTGCCATGTTACCATCCAGAAACAAAAGGAGCTAGCAGAAGCTGCAGCGCAACAGGGACAGCCGAAGCAGGTCATGCATACTGCTTCGTACCATCAGCCTTACATCCCGGAGTACGTGGGCAACCACCCTGCAGTTTCCGTAGCTTCGGCAAGTCAACCTCAAGCTTCATGGCAACAGCCCCCGCCTCCACCTCCGCTGCAACAAGGCCAGCAGCCAGAAGGGAGCCAATATGTTCCGCACCAAAGGGATCTCAGAGAGCAATCTGAAGCCCGTACAGTCAATAGTACTGTGCCAGAGTCGAAGCACATTTATTGACAAATATCCTACTTTGATAGCAGTCTTTTCCGTTTAAGTTCTGTTTTCTGTGTAATAAAGAACACTTCAGTTTTCATATAATAGTTTCGTGGTTGGTTATCAGAAAAACCTATCTTCTCTACAGGTTTAAGTTGCTGAAGCTTAAAAATTTGCGGTAACAAGGAGGATCTTCGGATTATTAAAAACCCTTCGAAGCAACAAAAAGTCGTTCTAAGGAGCGCAGAGTAAGTTGCCGAAGTTACAAAAAGCCGTTCCAAAGGGAGCGCAGTGTAAGTTTTTTGCTCCAAAGACGTTCCTAAGGGAATGCAGAGCATACAGCGAAAAGTCAACGCTGATACCGCCTAAGTAAAAGGCGAAGAAGCTCCAAAGACGTTCCTAAGGGAATGCAGAGCTTATACCGTCTAAGTAAAAGGCGAAGAAGCTCCAAAGACGTTCCTAAGGGAATGCAGAGCTTATACCGTCTAAGTAAAAGGCGAAGAAGCTCCAAAGACGTTCCTAAGGGAATGCAGAGCTTACGAATATATTTTGTGTGTATCTTCGGAACAAATGTCATTTGCATAACATAACATCATCACATCATTTTGCATAACATAAGCATCATACATCATGTTGCATTTGGCAAAAGAAGGGGACACAGTATCAACCTTCGAAAGGACGCTTTGAGAAAGTGAAAATTGTGTAAAGTCACGAGGGAATACAATGATAATCTTCGGAATACAGCTTCGGAGAATATTTTTACGAAGCATGGACGAGCTTCATCAGAGCAATATCGAAATTGTATAGCTTCGGAGAATGTTTTCATGAAGCATGAACGTGTTTCATCAGAATAATTTTAACGGAGAATGTCTTCTTCACGAAGCATGAAAAGAAGGGAAGGTGTTTTTTCGCCGAAGGCTCAAAAATGGTATGTATGTAGAGTTTCATGCATCGTAAAGAATTGAATAATGAAAAGAGACTTGTATATTACATTCAAATGTACAAAATGTTACATAGATCACACTTTAAATGTTTTTTCTAAATAGCATCTAGTCTTCTCTTAATACTGCTTCGGCGGCTTCATTTAGAAGTTGATCAACAACTTTATCCATGATAGCTTCGGCCATTTGTTTAATTTCGTCATCCCCTTTTGTGTGGGGGTCGGCAGTCGATCCAGCAGCTTCTGAGGGAAGAAAACATTTCTTCATTACTATTACAAATCGCGAGCAAAGTTTGAAATAAAAATTACAACACAATAAGAACGACTAATTAATACCTAATTGCCTTTCGGGCTCTGTACTTCTTTCGGCAGCTTCTGCCACTTTCCTAGCATCATGGATGCCTTTTTCGCTTCTTTGAATTATTTCTTGCGCCATTTCTCGGCCGCCATTGTCCCAGATATCAGTGAAGAATTTACCGCCAACCATGCTGGCTTCGGTCGAGGGATCTTTGATATCTTCCGAGGATAGGGCAGCTTCGGATTGAGCTAAGGATTTTATATGTTCACAACCCTTTTTCTCCAAAACAGCAGCAATTCCCCTGGCGCCTGAAAAAGCGCAGATGTCACCGCGGCTGCTCAGGATTTCCTCGAAGGCTTCTGCTTCGTGACTAATCCAGTCTAGTGGACCTTCGGGATTGCCTCTTGAAAAGTCCTCTTCACTAGAAAAGGCGCCAACGCTGGCGAAGCTGGATTTTATCTTTTTCACGCATTCTACAGATTTAACATAACATTTCCTCTGAGATGCACGAAGCTCTTTAACACTTAACTCCAAATTATTGACCATATGATCACTGAGTTCTCGTTTTGTTTCCTCCAGCACACGTTCCTCTTTAGCTCTAGCCAGCTGTTTCTGAAGATCTTTAATTTCACGTTTTTGGGCTTCGGCCTGGGTTTTTGAAGCAGCTTCGTCTTTCTTTACTTTATCTACCAGTGTAAGCAGAATCTTATCCTTTTCCAGAGCTTCGTTTCTCAGTTTGATAACTTCGGAGCGTAAATTGTTAAACGCAATGTCGTAGCTTTCATCTTCGGCGCTTTTTTGGGCTCTTAATGCGTTGCTTAGAATCAAGCCCTATACGAAAAAGAATCCATATAAGAATAAAGGAATGAATTACGTATTAAAAAAGTTTTTTCAAACGCTTAATTTCCATACCTTTAGGCTATTGTACGCAAGACTGTCTGCGAGATCCTCTTTCGTCATGGCGCATAATCCAGCTTCGAGTTTTGGGAAACCCATACTCCTGGCCATCTCCCGGCAGACAGATAATTCTTTGTTATCAGGGAGGCAGTATAGGAAGTCATCTTCATTTGTCCCATTGAATACTACTGCCCCCTTCGGATACTTTAACTCCCTAGCATAGTGATTCGCTTCATAGGTCTCTTCTTCAGACAGTTTCTTCCCCGAAGCATGTCGCACGATGTAATCGCGTATGCTGGAGGGAGCTTCGGGGGTGGCCGTGTCAATTTCTTCAACCAAGGCTGGTTCTGATATTTTCTCGGATTGTTCCTTGGTGGGCTCTGAAGGCCCAGCTTCAGCTTCAGCTTGTTGTTTCGAAGCTTCAATAGATGCTTCAGCGAGTTCAGCAGACTCCTTTGCGGTTGTGCTTGAAGACTTAATTGTCTCCAAGACATCCAGTACGTTCACCATCCGTTTTCTTCTTGGGGTCACCAATGGGCCCTTTTGATTTTTTGTTGTTTCGACATTTGCTGAAGGACTTAAAATTTCTGATGTTTTTGGCCCTTCAGTCTTCGGTTTTTTTGCTTTTTTCGGCTGAAGGTGCTTCAGTTTTTTCTTCTATCTTCGGCACTGGAGCTGGTTCTGTAGCTTCAGAGGCCAAAGAAACTTCACCAATAAATTCTGGCACTGTGGCCGGCTCAATAAAGCGAGTTCGATGGGTGAGCACCTTCATCTTTTTCCTTTGAGGCGCTGGCTCACTAGTGGCACTCGTGGTAGCTTCTGTCGCAGGAGAAGTATTTTTCCTTTTGCGACCCAATACCGGATAGTGATAGTCAGGGTAGATAAACCCGACTGCGTCAAATACACGGTTGAGCCTTTTCTTCTTTCGGCCTCCGAAGGATGCTGATAACGCAGTGTTCTCGGCCTTCGAATATGCCCCAAGAAGTTCGTCACTTAATGTTTCAATGCTTTTCAACCAATCGTCATCAGGTTCAACAAATTTATCCCCATATTTGAATGTGTATTTTAGTCTGACTAGTCCGCCTTCGTCGGACTCTTTAATGGTCTCCTTCGGCATTTCCCACTTTTCTGCAAGTGGCCATACCCTGAAGGCAATGTGCTCTTGGATTAAGTCCCTTGTCCCAATGAAAGAGCAGATTATGTCGAAGGCTCTTTGGCATTCTTCGGCTGCTTCATCCATTTCAACCTTCGGCCTTCGAAGTCCGAAGCGTTGCCAGATGGGGCGCATAATGATACTCTTGACATTTTCTTGCGCTGTTAAGTCATTCTTCACATAGAACCACTCTGTCATCCAGGCTCCGGGCCACCTCTTCCGAAAGGTCGGCACAGGGCAGCTTGACCCGGAGCGGGCACCGAAGCTATAACACCCAAAATTGTTGTGATATTGTTCTTTTCCCTAGGGCTTCGTCTCGTATAGTAACTCATGAATGTTGCAGAAGCTTTTAGCGTTTGGTTCCAAACCTTGGCTCCTCACAGCCCAGACAAACACCCCCATTCTTATGATGGCTTCGGGGGTAATTTGATGAAGGTAGACTTGAAATGTCTTCAGGACTTCAACAACAAAGTTGCTTAGGGGGAATCGAAGCCCAGCCTTGAGAAAGCTTCGGAAGATTACGACTTCATCTTCTTCTGGGGTGGGAGAAGTCTTCTCTCCAGCGTCAGCCCTCACAATAGATATATCTCGAAAATACCGCCCCCTCATATTATCAATATGACTCTGCTTGATAGTGGTTTTCCCGAAAACCGTGTGACTTGGCCGCCATGGCCGATCTTCGGCCTCTTCCCCACCACTTTCTACATCATAGCTGTCGCTGTCACCAGTATCTTCGGACAAACCTTCAAGAATCTCCTTCGTGATTTTCTCCGTATTGGTCTCCGCCATCGCTATGAGGAACCCCAAATTCTTCTCTTCCTCGAGACTCAGCTTCGTCTCAGCAGGGATCTTCTTACCTTCAGACATCTTCGGAAACGCTAAAAAACTGTTTTCAGGGCCGAAGCTTTGAAATCAAAAAGGTCACCAATCTTAATGCACAAGAGCTAAAAATTTAGTGGACCGAAGCAGATGGCAAGTGTGCGTACCAAATGAGTTGGCGGTGTGATCTTATTTATACGCCCAGGGCGTTGAAAATTGAAAGACCCCGCTTGTCAGTGAATGTTGCTATTCTAGCAAAGGGAAGGTGTTTTTTCGGACCTTCGGCTCAAGGCCTTCGTCCATATCGCAATCTGAATTTATTATTAACAAATTAATATTGCGAGGGGCTACTGTTGGGGGCCTTCGTCCTCCGAAGGTCCTCAAAAACATGATTTGACAATGTTTTCCAAGTGGATTATGTGAACAGGTATCTTCGGACTCAGAATTATGAACATAAAGCACGGTCAGGACGAAGCCTGAACCAGACGAAGGACGAGCTGATTACCAAGTTCTACGAAGGACGGTGCACAGCCGAAGCTGTGTGCAGGGAAGCTTCGTCGCGATAGCGGAAAGGGGAACCGACTTAAAGATGAAAAGACTACGTGGGCCTCGACAGATTTCCATAAGTCATTAACAAATGTAATGGACATGGATGTAATTTTACGTGGGCTGCGTCCCGCGTCTATAAATAGATGAACAGTACTCCCGTACTGTTCACGCTGACTTGGCACCTGCTTTTGCGTCACGCTTGTACTTTTTACCTTCTCTCAGGACCGAAGGTACATTTGTAATTTGAAATCATTTCTATTTTTCCATGTTAATAAAATAGAAATGATTCTATGATGGTGTTTATATTATATTTCATGCCCTATATGAATCCTTCGTCATTACTTGTTATGTTTACGAAGGTATGTCTCTTGTGACCTTCGTCCGAAATACATTATCTCCCGAAGGGACATAATGTTCCGAAGGACGAAGGACTTTAACACTTAACATTTTTTATGTTGCCTTGTTCTTAACTCTTAGTCTTTGAGAACAAGTCCCCAACAGGCACCCCGAAGACACACTTTTTGGGATTGAGCTTGACACCTTTCGCCTTGAGACATCGGAATGTCACTTCAAGGTCGGAGAGGAGGTCGGAGGCTTTCCTTGTCTTGACTACGATGTCATCGACGTAGGCCTCGACCGTGCGGCCAATGTGTTCGCCGAACACATGGTTCATGTACCGCTGGTACGTCGCGCCCGCATTCCTCAAGCCGAACGGCATGGTGACATAGCAGTACATGCCGAAGGGTGTGATGAAAGAAGTCGCGAGCTGGTCGGACTCTTTCATCCTGATTTGGTGATACCCTGAGTAGGCATCGAGGAAAGACAGGGTTTTGCACCCAGCAGTGGAATCCACGATCTGATCGATGCGAGGCAGAGGGTAGGGATCCTTCGGACATGCTTTGTTCAGACCAGTGTAGTCTACATACATCCGCCATTTCCCCCTTTCTTTCTCACAAGCACAGGGTTGGCAAGCCATTCGGGATGGAATACCTCTTTGATGAACCCTGCCGCCATTAGCTTGTGGATCTCTTCGCCTATGGCTCTGCGCTTCTCCTCGTCGAATCGGCGCAGAGGCTGCTTGACGGGTCGGGCTCCAGCTCGGATGTCCAGCGAGTGCTCGGCGACATCCCTCAGTATGTCGGGCATGTCCGAGGGACTCCACGCGAAGACGTCGGCGTTCGCGTGGAGGAAGTCGACGAGCACCGCTTCCTGTTTGGGATCGAGCCCGGAGCCGATCCGGACTTGCTTTGAGGCGTCGCTGCTGGGGTCGAGGGGGACGGACTTAACCGTCTCCGCTGGCTCGAAGTTGTCGGCATGACGCTTCACGTCTGGCACCTCCTTAGAGAGGCTCTCCAGGTCGGCGATGAGGGCCTCGGGCTCGGCGAGGGCCTCAGCGTACTCCACGCACTCCACGTCGCATTCGAACGCGTGTTTGTACGTGGGGCCGACGGTGATGACCCCGTTGGGGCCCGGCATCTTGAGCTTGAGGTAGGTGTAGTTGGGGACGGCCATGAACTTCGCGTAGCAGGGCCTCCCCAATACCGCGTGGTAGGTTCCTCGGAACCCGACCACCTCGAACGTCAGGGTCTCCCTTCGGAAGTTGGAGGGTGTTCCGAAGCAGACGGGAAGATCGAGTTATCCGAGGGGCTGGACGCGCTTCCCAGGGATGATCCCATGGAAAGGCGCAGCGCCCGCCCGGACCGAGGACAGATCGATACGCAGAAGCCCGAGGGTCTCGGCGTAGATGATGTTGAGGCTGCTGCCTCCGTCCATGAGGACCTTGGTGAGCCTGACGTCGCTGATGACAGGGTCGACAACGAGCGGGGATTTCCCCGGGCTCGGCACATGGTCGGGGTGGTCGGCTTGGTCGAAGGTGATGGGCTTGTCGGACCAGTCTAGGTAGACTGGTGCCGCCACCTTCACCGAACAGACCTCCCGGCGCTCTTGCTTGCGGTGCCGAGCCGAGGCGTTCGCCGCTTGCCCGCCGTAGATCATGAAGCAGTTGCGAACCTTGGGGAACTCTCCTGCCTGGTGATCTTCCTTCTTGTCATCGTCGCGGGCCCTGCCACCCTCCGCGGGTGGCCCGGCCCTATGGAAGTGGCGCCGAAGCATGATGCACTCCTCAAGGGTGCGCTTGACGGGCCCCTGGTGATATGGGCACGGCTCCTTGAGCATCTTGTCGAAGAGGTTGGGACCTCCGGGGGGCTTCCGAGGGTTCTTGTGCTCGGCGGCGGCGACAAGGTCTGCGTCGGCGGCGTCGCGTTTCGCTTGCGACTTCTTCTTGCCCTTCTTCTTGGCGCCACGCTGAGTTGACGCCTCGGGGGCGTCTTCCGATGGGCGGCCCTGGGGCTGCTTGTCCTTCCGGAAGATAGCCTCGACCGCCTCCTGGCCGGAGGCGAACTTGGTGGCGATGTCCATCAGCTCGCTCGCCCTAGTGGGGGTCTTGCGACCCAGCTTGCTCACCAGGTCGCGACAGGTGGTGCCAGCGAGGAACGTGCCGATGACATCCGAGTCGGTGATGTTGGGCAGCTCGGTGCGCTGCTTCGAGAATCGCCGGATGTAGTCCCAGAGAGACTCTCCCTGCTGCTGTCAGTAGCTTCGGAGGTCCCAGGAATTCCTGGGGCGCACATACATGCCCTGGAAATTGCCGGCGAAAGCTTGGACTAGGTCGTCCCAGTTGGAGATCTGCCCCGGAGGCAGGTGCTCCAACCAGGCGCGAGCGGTGTCGGAGAGGAACAGGGGGAGGTTGCGGATGATGAGGTTGTCATCGTCCGTTCCACCCAGTTGGCAGGCCAGACGGTAGTCCGCGAGCCACAGTTCCGGTCTCGTCTCCCCCGAGTACTTTGTGATAGTAGTCGGGGGTCGGAACCGGGTCGGGAACAGCGCCCGTCGTATGGCCCGGCTGAAGGCCTGCGGACCGGGTGGTTCGGGCAAGGGACTCCGATCCTCCCCGCTGTCGTAGCGTCCTCCACGCCTGGGGTGGTAGCCTCGGCGCACCCTCTCGTCGAGGTGGGCCCGACGATCGCGGTGATGGTGCTCGTTGCCGAGGCGACCCGGGGCCGCAGGCGCTGTGTTGCGCGTGCGCCCGGTGTAGACCGAGGCTTCCCGCATGAATCGGGAAGTCGCGGCATGATGTTCCGAGGGGTACCCCTGCCTTTGGGAGGCGGAGCTCTCAGCCCGTCGGACCGCGGCTCCTTCCAGGAGATCCTTGAGCTCTCCCTGGATTCGCCGCCACTCGGTGGTTGATGGCTCCGGCATCGCGCGGAGGAGCATTGCTGCTGTGGCCAGGTTCTGGCCGACCCCACTGGATGCGGGTGGCGGCCTGACCCTGACATCGTCGGCGATGCGGTGCTGGAAGCCCTGGGGGAGATGGCGCATTTCTCCGGCCGGAGGTTGGCCCGCCCATGCCTGCCCGACGTCCTGGCGGATTGGCTCAAGCGCTCCTGCTCCCTCGTCGAGCCTGGCCTGCACCCCGCGGATTTGCTCGAGTTGTGGGTCGTGACCCCCCCCGCCGGAACGGGGACCACAGCTAGCTCCCACGGGATGTCAACGCGAGGCACCGGCCTAGGGAGATCACCGTCCTCCAGCATGCCGAGATGGTTGCCTTCGGGGGGACCCCCTAGATCGACATGGAAACATTCGCGGCTCGGGCCGCAGTCCTCGTCGCCGAGGCTACGGCTACCGTCGGAACGGTCGGAAAGGTAGTAGTCGCATGCGGTCATGAGGTCCCGCATGGCACCGGGGTTTCCAAGTCTGGAGAAATCCCAACAGAAGCTGGGCTCATCGTCTTCCTCGGACCCAGAGGGCCCGTAGGTCGAGACGTCCGTCAGCCGATCCCAAGGTGACCGCATACGAAACCCCAGAGGGTTCGGATTCGCCTCTACGAGAGCGTCCGCCAAAGCGGAGCCGCTAGGCGGGTCGAGGCTAAATCTGAAAGGCATGGGATGGGGAATCGGTCGGTACCTCTTGGTCGACGGGCGGTGATGAGGTCACGTCGGGGGCTGACTGCACCGTCGTCTCAGGTACGAGGGCGACACCCAGCAAGCCTTTCGCGAGCGTGCTGGCGTCGTCCGTTTGCTCGGGATTGACGTGTCGCGGGGAGACAGCGCTCGTCTTCGTCTCAAGCGCGAGGTCGTTGCCCGGCGCGCCCCCCGTTGGAGTGCTGGCGTTGTCGACTCGCTCGATGGCCGACGAGGCGCCACCTCCTGCTTGGCCTTGGTTGCCCCGCCTCCTCCTCCTCCGTCGACGGGGAAGAGGACGGGGCGAGCTCGAAGGTTGTTCTTCCACCACGCGGGGAAGACGTCGTCGATCCTGCCGCCGGCGGGCGGACTGTCGGCCGCCATTGTCGCTGTCGCCCGGCGGTGGAAAGAGTATCATGTCGTAGCTGCCGTCGAGAGACATGAACTCAAGGCTCCCAAAACGGAGCACCGTCCCGGGCCGGAGAGGTTGCTGGAGACTACCCATCTGGAGCTTGACGGGAAGCTGTTCGTCAACACGCAGCAGGCCCCTACCTGGCGCGCCAACTGTCGGCGTTTCGAGACCGGGGGGTCCCCGAGCCGACGAGTGAAGTGTCACCGCGTGCCCCAGCCCAGATGGGTCGACGCGAGGCCGAGCGCGAAGGGGGGAAAGCGAGGAGGCCGGAGATGGGCGAGAGAGAGGTGGAAATCACGCGGCCTTCGTGTTCGTCCCGCGCCCAGGTCGGGTGCGCTTGTAGTAGGGGGTTACAAGCGTCCACACGGGGGAAGGAGCGAGTGGCCTCACGTGAGCGCCCGTCTCGTCCTCGTCCCCGCGCGGCCAACCTTCTCTAAGAGGGCCCTGGTCCTTCCTTTTATAGGCACAAGGAGAGGATCCAGGTGTACAATGGGGGGTGTAGCAGAGTGCTACGTGTCTAGAGAGGGGAGCTAGCGCCCTAAGTACACGCCATTGTGGCGGCCGGAGAGAGATCTTGGCGCCCGGTTTGTGTGATGTCGTGGCCGTCGGAGGAGCGCTAGAGCCTGGCGGAGGGACAGCTGTCGGGGCCGTCGAGTCTTTGTTGACGTCCTCTTGCTTCCGTAAGGGGGCCGAGAGCCGCCATTGTCAGGGAGCGTGCGGGGCACCATCATCGCCTATCTGGCGGAGCGAGCCAGATGGGACGCCGGTCTTGTTCCCCGTAGCCTGAGTCAGCTTGGAGTAGGGTAATGATGGCGCCTCTTGTTGATGTGGCCGGTCCGCGCCCTAGGTTGGGCGATGTGGAGGCTCCTCCGAGGTTGAGGTCGAGTCCGTCTTCTGTGGCCGAGGCCGAGGCCGAGTCCGAGCCCCTAGGTCGGGCGAGGCGGAGGCCGTTGGTTGAGGCCAGGGGAGAATTTGAGTCCTGGAGTCGGGCGAAGCGGAGTTCGTCGTCTTCTGGGGCTGAGCCCAAGTCCGAGCCCTGGGTCGGGCGAGCGGAGTTCGCCGTCTTCTGGGGCTTAGCCCGAGTCCGAGCCCTGGGTCGGGCGGAGCGGAGTTCGCCGTCTTCCGGGGCTTAGCCCAAGTCCGAGTCCTGGGTCGGGCAGAGCGGAGTTCGCCGTCTTCCGGGGCTTTGCCCGAGTCCGAGCCCTGGGTCGGGCGGGAGCGGAGTTCGCCGTCTTCCGGGGCTTAGCCCGAGTCCAAGCCCTGGGTCGGGCGGAGCGGAGTTCACCGTCTTCCGGGGCTTAGCCCGAGTCCGAGCCCTGGGTCGGGCGGTGCGGAGTTTCCTATGGCGTGCGGCTGGGCCTGACTGCCTGTCAGCTTCACTCTGTCAAGTGGCACCGCAGTCGGAGCGGCGCAGGCGGCGCTGTCTTTCTGTCAGACCGGTCAGTGGGAGTGGCGAAGTGACGGCGGTCACTTCGGCTCTGTCAGCTGAGGGGCGCGCGTCAGGATAAAGGTGTCAGGCCACCTTTGCATTAAATGCTCCTGCGATTTGGTCGGGGTTGCTTCTTGGCGAAGACAGGGCCTCGGGCGAGCCGGAAACGTGTTCGCCGCTGGAGGGGGGGCCTCGGGCGAGGCGGAGATCCTCCGGGGTCGGCTGCCCTTGTCCGAGGCTAGGCTCGGGCGAGGCGTGATCGAGTCCCTCGAATGGACTGATTCCTGACTTGATCGCACCCATCAGGCCTTTGCAGCTTTGTGCTGATGGGGGTTACCAGCTGAGAATTAGGAGCCTTGAGGGTACCCCTAATTATGGTCCCCGACAATACCGAATGGCTATGTGTTTAGTGCAGCTATGCTCAACGGGATTATCCGTCATGCGGATTGCACTCTCATTATCACATAGGAGAGTGACTTTGCTAAATTTGTTGCCATAGTCCCTAAGGGTTTGCCTCATCCAAAGTAATTGCGCGTAACAATGGCCTGCGGCAATGTACTCGGCTTCGGCGGTTGAAAGGGCTACGAAATTTTGTTTCTTTGAAGCCCAAGACACCAGGGATCTTCCTAAGAACTGACAAGTCCCTGATGTGCTCTTTCTATCAATTTTACAACCCGCCCAATCGGCATCGGAATATCCTAATAAATCAAATGTGATCCCTTGGGGTACCAAAGACCAAACTTAGGAGTATAAACTAAATATCTCAAGATTCGTTTTACGGCCCTAAGGTGAACTTCCTTAGGATCGGCTTGGAATCTTGCACACATGCATACAGAAAGCATAATATTCGGTCGAGATGCACATAAATAAAGGTAAAGAACCTATCATCGACCGGTATACCTTTTGATCTACGGATTTACCTCCCGTGTCGAGGTCGAGATGCCCATTGGTTCCCATGGGTGTCTTGATGGGCTTGGCATCCTTCATTCCAAACTTGGTGAGAATGTCTTGAGTGTACTTTGTTTGGCTAATGAAGGTGCCCTCTTGGAGTTGCTTGACTTGAAATCCTAAGAAATACTTCAACTCCCCCATCATAGACATCTCGAATTTTTGTACCATTATCCTACTAAACTCTTCACAAGTAGATTTGTTAGTAGGCCCAAATATAATTTCACCAACATAAATTTGGCATACAAACAAATCATTTGCAATGGTTTTAGTGAAGAGAGTACTGTCGGCTTTGCCGACTTTGAAGCCATTAGTGATAAGAAAATCTCTTAGGCATTCATACCATGCTCTTGGGGCTTGCTTGAGCCCATAAAGCGCCTTAGAGAGTTTATAAACATGGTTAGGATACTCACTATCTTCAAAGTCAGGAGGTTGCTCAACATAGACCTCCTCCTTGATTGGTCCATTGAGGAAGGCACTCTTCACGTCCATTTGATAAAGCTTGAAGCCATGGTAAGTAGCATAGGCAAGTAATGTACGAATTGACTCAAGCCTAGCTACGGGTGCATAAGTTTCACCGAAATCCAAACCTTCGACTTGTGAATAACCCTTGGCCACAAGTCGTGCTTTGTTCCTTATGACCACACCATGCTCATCTTGTTTGTTGCGGAAGACCCACTTGGTTCCTACAACATTTTGGTTAGGACATGGAACTAAATGCCATACCTCATTCCTCGTGAAGTTGTTGAGCTCTTCTTGCATTGCCAACACCCAATCCGAATCTCTTAATGCGTCTTCTACCCTGTATGGCTCAATAGAGGACACAAAAGAGTAATGATCACAAAAATGAGCAACACGAGATCGAGTGGTTACCCCCTTATGAATATCGCCGAGGATGGTGTTCACGGGGTGATCTCATTGGATTGCTTGGTGGACTCTTGGGTGTGGCGGTCTTGTATCTTGTTCATCTTCCTTGTCTTGATCATTGGCATCTCCCCCCTTGATCATTGCTCTCCTCTTGAGGTGGCTCATCCTCTTGATCTTCATTTACATCATCTTGAGCTTGATCCTCATCTTGGGTTGGTGGAGATGCTTGTATGGAGGAAGATGGTTAATCTTGTGCTTGTGGAGGCTCTTCGGATTCCTTAGGACACACATCCCCAATGGACATGTTCCTTAGCGCGACGCATGGAGCCTCTTCATCATCTAGCTCATCAAGATCAACTTGCTCTACTTGAGAGCCGTTAATCTCATCAAACACAATGTCACAAGAAACTTCAACTAGTCCAGTGGACTTGTTAAAGACTCTATATGCCCTTGTGTTTGAGTCATAACCAAGTAAAAAGCCTTCTACAGCCTTAGGAGCAAATTTAGATTTTCTACCTCTTTTAACTAGAATAAAAACATTTGCTACCAAAGACTCTAAAATATGAAACATTGGGCTTTTTACCGGTGAGGAGTTCATAGGATGTCTTCTCGAGGATTCGGTGAAGATATAATCGGTTGATGGCGTAGCAAGCGGTGTTAACCGCCTTGGCCCAAAACCGATCCGAAGTCTTGTACTCATCAAGCATGGTCCTTGCCATGTCCAATAGAGTTCTATTCTTCCTCTCCACTACACCATTTTGTTGTGGCGTGTAGGGAGAAGAGAACTCATGCTTGATCCCCTCCTCCTCAAGGAAGCCTTCAATTTGTGAGTTCTTGAACTCCTTCCATTGTCGCTTCTTATTTTCTTGATCCTCAAGCCGAACTCATTTTGAGCTCGTCTCAAGAATCCCTTTAAGGTCTCTTGGGTTTGAGATTTATCTTGTAAAAAGAACACTCAAGTGAAGCGAGAATAATCATCCACAATAACTAGACAGTACTTACTCCCGTCGATGCTTATGTAGCTATCGGGCCGAATAAATCCATGTGAAGTAGCTCCAGTGGCCTGTAAGTCATCATGATGTTCTTGTGTGGATGATGAATACCAACTTGCTTTCCTGCTTGGCATGCGCTACAAATCATGTCTTTCTCAAAAAGAACATTGGTTAGTCCCAAAATGTGCTCTCCCTTTAGAAGCTTGTGAAGATTCTTCATTCCAACATGTGCTAGTCGGCGATGCCAGAGCCAGCCCATGTTAGTCTTAGCAATTAAGCAAGTGTCGAGTTCAGCTATATTGAAATCAACTAAGTATAGCTGACCCTCTAACACTCCCTTAAATGCTACTGAATCATCACTTCTTCTAAAGACAGTAACACCTATATCCGTAAAAAGACAGTTGTAACCCATTTTGCATTATTGAGAAACAGAAAGCAAGTTGTAATATAAAGAATCTACAAGAAAAACATTGGAAATAGAGTGGTCAGGTGATATAACTATTTTACCCAATCCTTTGACCAAACCTTGATTTTCATCCCCGAATGTGATAGCTCATTGGGGATCTTGGTTTTTCTCATAGGAGGAGAACATCCTTTTCTCCCCTGTCATGTGGTTTGTGCACCCGCTGTCGATGATCCAATTGAGCCCCCGGATGCATAAACCTGCAAAACAACTTAGTTCTTGATTTTAGGTACCCAAACAGTTTTGGGTCCTTTGACATTA
Source organism: Zea luxurians (assembly GCA_029449295.1). NCBI lineage: Eukaryota > Viridiplantae > Streptophyta > Magnoliopsida > Poales > Poaceae > Zea > Zea luxurians. Next base: position 3,788,495 of record JAOPSE010000066.1, read on the forward strand.
GATACAAGAACTTTGGGTACCCAAACACAAGCCTTGGAGCCCTTGTGTTTGCCCCCAACATATTTGGCAACTATCTTGCCGGATTTGTTAGTAAGCACATAAGAAGCATCAAAGTTTTAAATGAAATGTTAGGTTCATTTGATGCAATAGGAGTTTTCTTCTTAGGCAATTTAGCACAAGTTGATTGCCTAGAACTAGATGCCTCACTCTTATAAATAAAAGCATGGTGTGAGCCAGAGTGAGACTTCCTAGAGTGAATTCTTCTAATCTTCTCCTCAGGATAACCAACAGGATATAAAATGTAACCCTCGTTATCCTGAGGCATGGGAGCCTTGCCCTTAACAAAATTAGATAATCTTTTAGGAGGGGCATTAAGCTTGACATTGTCTCCCTTTGGAAGCCAATGTCATCCTTAATGCCAGGGCGTCTCCCACTATAGAGCATGCTCCTAGCAAATTTAAATTTTTCATTTTCTATCTTATGCTCATTGATTTTAGTAGTTAATGTAGCTATGTGATCATTTTGTTGTTTAATTAAAGCTAGGTGATCATGAATAGCATCTACATTAACATCTCTACATCTAGAGCAAATAGAAACAAGTTCAATGGTAGATGTAGAGGGTTTGCAAGCATTTAATTCAACAATCTTAGCATGTAAAATATCATTCTCGTCTCTAAGATTGGAAATAGTAACATTGCAAACATCTAAATCCTTAGTCTTAGCAATCAATCTTTCATTTTCAATCTTAAGGCTAGCAAGAGAGGCATTCAATTTATCAATCTTAGCAATCAAATTGGCATTATCATTTCTAAGATTGGTAATTGAATCATCACATACATTCTCAACCTTAGCAATTAATTTGGCATTTTCATTTCTAAGGCTAGAAATAGTGTCATGGCAAGTGCTTAGCTCATTAGTTAATTTTTCACATTTTTCTACCTCTAGAGCATAAGCATTTTTAACTTTAACATGCTTCTTGTTTTCTTTAATTAGGAAGTCCTCTTGGCTATCCAAGAGTTCATCCTTCTCATGAATAGCGCTAATCAATTCATTTAATTTTTTCCTTTTGTTGCATGTTTAAGTTGGCAAAAAGGATGGGCAAACCATCCTCATCATCACTAGAGCTAGCCTCATCACTAGATGTTGCATACTTAGTGGAGGATCTTGATTTTACCTTCTTTTTCTTGCCGTCCTTTGCCATGAGGCACTTGTGGCTGACGTTGGGGAAGAGAAGTCCCTTGTTGACGGCGATGTTGTCGGCGTCCTCGTCGTCGGAGGAGTCGGTGGAGCTCTCGTCGGAGTCCCACTCACGGCAAACATGGGCATCGCCACCTTTCTTCTTGTAGTACGTCCTCTTTTCTCTTCTCTTTCCCTTCTTGTCGTCGCCCCTGTCACTATCACTAGATAATGGACATTTAGCAATGAAATGACCAGGCTTACTACACTTGTAGCAAACTTTCTTGGAGCGGGGCTTGTAGTCCTTTCCCCTCCTTTGCTTGAGGATTTGGTGAAAGCTTTTGATGATTAAAGCCATCTCCTCATTGTAGAGCTTGGAGGCGTCGATGGGAAGACTACTCGATGTAGATTCTTCCTTCTTCTCCTCCGTCGCTGAAAGGGAATTAGGCTTACACCTATTTCCTAAAACTAATTTTGGTGGTTGAATTGCCCAACACAAATAATTGGACTAACTAGTTTGCCCAAGTTTATAAGTTCTACAGGTACCAAAGGTTCACAATAAGCCAATAAAAAGATCAAGAGAAAAGGTTCAAACAAAGGAGAAAAGGAACAACCGAAGACACCCTGGTCGGGCGCACTGGACTGTCCGATGCACCACCGGACAGTGTCCGGTGCATAAAGGAACTCCAAGCTGAACTTCGCATCTTTGGGAATTCTCAGAGCTGGCGCGCTATAATTCACCGGACTGTCCGGTGTACACCGGACAGTGTCCGGTGCTCCAAGAAGACGCGACTCTGAACTCGCCAGCCTCGGGAATTCGCATCGGCTGCTCCGCTATAATTCACCGGACATGTCTGGTGTACACCGGACTGTCCGGTGTAACTGCGGGGCAACAGCTACTTCAGGCGCCAACGGCTACCTGCTGCGCATTAAATGCGCGCCAGAGCGCGCAGAAGTCAGACATGCGCGTCATGGCGCACCGGACACTCAACAGTGCATGTCCGGTGCGCCACCGGAGTCCAGGCGGGTCCAACAGTCAGAGCTCCAACGGTCGAAAACCCAACGTTCGGGTGAAGTGGCTGGCGCACCGGACATGTCCGGTGTGCACCGGACTGTCCGGTGCACCATACGACAGACAGCCCCCACCCAAACGGCTAGTTTGGTGGTTGGGGCTATAAATACCCCCAACCACCCCACATTCAAGGCATCCAAGTTTTTCACTTCTCAACCACTTACAAGAGCTAGCATTCAATTCTAGACACACTCAAGTGATCAAATCCTCTCCAATTCCACACAAGGCTTTAGTGATTAGCGAGAGAGATTTGTCGTGTTCTTTTGAGCTCTTGCACTTGGATTGCTTCTTTTTTCTTACTCACTTGTTCTTGTGATCAAAACTCCATTGTAACCGAGGCAAGAGACACCAATTGTGTGGTGGTCCTTGCGGGGGAAGTTTTGTTCCCGGTTTGATTTGAGAAGAGAAGCTCACTCGGTCTGAGGGACCGTTTGAGAGAGGGTAAGGGTTGAAAGAGACCCGACTTTTGTGGCCTCCTCAACGAGGAGTAGGTTTGCAAGAACCGAACCTCGGTAAAACAAATTCGCGTGTCACACTCTTCATTCACTTGCTATTTGTTTTGCGCCCTCTCTCTCGGACTCATTATTATTTCTAACGCTAACCCGGCTTGTAGTTGTGATTAATTTGTAAATTTCAGTTTCGCCCTATTCACCCCCCTCTAGGCGACTTTCAATTGGTATCAGAGCCCGGTGCTTCATTAGAGCCTAACCGCTCGAAGTGATGTCGGGAGATCACACCAAGAGGGAGATGGAGACCGGCGACAAGCCCACTACGAGCCACGGGAGCACTTCATCGGAAGAGTCCCGTACCAAGAGGAAGGAGAAGAAGAAGGACTCCTCCAACAAAGGGAAGGGGAAGGAGAAGAAATCTTCTTCCCACAAGTCGCATCGGAGAGGCGACAAGCACAAGAGGATGAGGAAAGTGGTCTACTACAAGACCGACTCTTCATCACCATCGAACTCCGACTCCGATGCGTCGTCCGTAACTTCTAAGCGCCAAGAGCGCAAGAAGTATAGTAAGATCCCCCTACGCTACCCCCACATTTCAAAGCGTACTCCTTTACTCTCTGTTCCATTAGGCAAACCACCGGTTTTTACGGTGAAGATTATAATATGTGGAGTGACAAAATGAGGCATCATCTAACCTCACTCCACACAAGCATATGGAATGTTGTTGAGTTTGGTGTACAGGTACCATCCGTAGAGGATGAAGACTACGACTCGGACGAGGTGGCCCAATCCACCACTTTAACTCCAAGCAACCACTATACTCCTCGCCTCTCTAAGTCGAGAGGAGTATAACAAGGTGCAAGGGTTAAAAAGTGCGAAGGAAATTTGGGACGTACTCAGACCGCGCACGAAGGAGACGAGGTGACAAAAATCACCAAGCGGGAGACGATCGAGGGGGAGGCTCGGTCGCTTCATGCTTCACCAATGGGAGGATCCACAAGCTATGTACAACCGCTTGAAGACCTTGGTGAACCAAGTGCGCAACCTCGGGAGCGAAAAAATGGGATGACCATGAGATGGTCAAGGTTATTCTTAGATCCCTCGTATTTCTTAACCCTACACAAGTTCAATTAATTCGAGGTGATCCTAGATATAAGCTAATGTCTCCTGAGGAAAGTTATAGGAAAATTTGTGAGCTTTGAGCTAATGATTAAAGGCTCAAAGAAAATCATCGAGCAAGGCGCTTCCTCCACACCCGAGGCACAACCGGTCGCATTCAAGGCGACGGAGGAGAAGAAGGAGGAGTCTACACCAAGTAGACAACCCATCGACGCCTCCAAGCTCGACAATGAGGAAATGACGCTCATCATCAAGAGTTTCCGCCAAATCCTCAAGCAAAGGAGGGGGAAGGATTACAAGCCCCGCTCCAAGAAGGTGTGCTACAAATGTGGTAAGCCCGGTCATTTTATAGCAAAATGTCCACTATCTAGTGACAGTGACAGGGGCAACGACAAGAAGGGCAAGAGAAGAGAAAAGAAGAGGTACCACAAGAAGAGGGGGCGGCGATGCCTATGTATGCCGCGAGTGGGATTCCGAGGAGAGCTCCTCCGACGAGGACGCCGCCAACATCGCCGTCACCAAGGGACTTCTCTTCCCCAACGTCGGCCACAAGTGCCTCATGGCCAAGGACGGCAAACGGAAGAAGGTTAATCCAAATCCTCCACTAAATATGAGTCCTCTAGTGATGATAATGCTAGTGATGAGGAAGATAATTTGCGTACCCTTTTTGCCGACCTCAACATGCAACAAAAGGAAAAACTAAATGAGCTAATTAGTGCCATCCATGAGAAGGATGATCTCTTGGACTCCCAAGAGGACTTCCTAATCAAGGAAAATAAAAAGCATGTTAAGGTTAAGAATGCTTATGCTTTAGAAATAGAAAAATGTGAAAAATTATCTAGTGAGCTAAGCACTTGCCATGAGACTATTGACAACCTTAGAAATGAAAATGCTAGATTAACTGCTAAGGTTGATTCACATGTTTGTGATGTTTCAATTCCCAATCTTAGAAATGATAATGTTGATTTGCATGCTAAGATTAAGAAATTGAATGATTCTCTTGCTAGCCTTAGGATTGAAAATGAAAAATTAATTGCTAAGGCTAAAGATTTGATGTTTGCAATGTTACTATTTCTAACCTTAGAAATGAGAATGACATACTACATGTCTAAGGTTGTAGAATTAAAATCTTGCAAACCCTCTACATCTACCGTTGAGCATGTTTCCATTTGCACTAGATGTAGAGATGTTGATATTAATGCTATTCATGATCACATGGTCTTAATTAAACAATAAAATGATCATATAGCAAAATTAGATGCTAAAATTGTCGAGCATAACTTAGAAAATGAAAAGTTTAAATTTGCTAGAAGTATGCTCTATAATGGGAGACGCCCTGGCATCAAGGATGGCATTGGCTTCCAAAGGGGAGACAATGTCAAACTTAGTGCCCCTCCTAAAAGATTGTCTAATTTTGTTAAGGGCAAGACTCCCATGCCTCAGGATAACGAGGGTTACATTTTGTACCCTGCCGGTTATCCCGAGAGCAAAATTAGGAGAATTCATTCTAGGAAGTCTCACTCTGGCCCTAATTATGCTTTTATGTATAAGGGTGAGACATCTAGTTCTAGGCAACCAACCCGTGCTAAGTTGCCTAAGAAGAAAACTCCTAGTGTATCAAATAATCATGACATTTCATTCAAAACTTTTGATGCATCATATGTGCTTACTAACAAATCCGGCAAGGTAGTTGCCAAGTTTGTTGGGGGAAAACACAAGGGTTCCAAGACTTGTGTTTGGGTACCCAAAGTTCTTGTTTCTAATGCCAAAAGACCCAAAACCGTTTGGGTACCTAAAGTCAAGAACTAAACTTGTTTTGTAGGTTTATGCATCCGGTGGCTCAAGTTGGATCATCGATAGCGGTGCACAAACCACATGACGGGGGAGAAGAAGATGTTCTCCTCCTATGAGAAAAACCAAGATCCCCAACGAGCTATCACATTCGGGGATGGAAACCAAGGTTTGGTCAAAGGTTTGGGTAAAATAGCTATATCTCCTGACCATTCCATTTCCAATGTTTTTCTTGTAGATTCTTTAGATTACAATTTGCTTTCCGTTTCGCAATTATGTCAAATAGGCTACAACTGTCTATTTACTGATGTAGGTGTCACTATCTTTAGAAGAAGTGATGATTCAATAGCATTTAAGGGAGTGTTAGAGGGTCAGCTATACTTGGTAGATTTTGATAGAGCTGAACTCGACACTTGCTTAATTGCTAAGACTAACATGGTTGGCTCTGGCACCGCCGACTAGCCCATGTTGGAATGAAGAATCTTCATAAGCTTCTAAAGGGAGAGCACATTTTAGGATTAACAAATGTTCATTTTGAGAAAGACAGGATTTGTAGCGCATGCCAAGCCAGGAAGCAAGTTGGCACTCATCATCCACACAAGAACATCATGACAAGTGACAGGCCACTGGAGCTCCTACACATGGATTTATTCGGCCCGATCGCTTACATAAGCATCGGCGGGAGTAAGTACTGTCTAGTTATTGTGGATGATTATTCTCGCTTCACTTGGGTGTTCTTTTTGCAGGAAAAATCTCATACCCAAGAGACCTTAAAGGGATTCTTGAGACGGGCTCAAAATGAGTTCGGCTTAAGGATCAAGAAAATTAGAAGCGGCAATGGGACGGAGTTCAAGAACTCACAAATAGAAGGCTTCCTTGAGGAGGAGGGCATCAAGCATGAGTTCTCTTCTCCCTACACCCCACAACAAAATGGTGTAGTGGAGAGGAAGAATCGAACTCTGTTGGACATGGCAAGAACCATGCTTGATGAGTACAAGACACCGGATCGATTTTGGGCCGAGGCCGTCAACACCGCCTGCTACGCCATCAACCGGTTATATCTACACCGAATCCTCAAGAAGACATCCTATGAACTCCTAACTGGTAAAAAGCCCAATATTTCATATTTTAGAGTTTTTGGTAGCAAATGCTTTATTCTTGTTAAGAGAGGTAGAAAATCTAAATTTGCTCCTAAAACTGTAGAAGGCTTTTTACTAGGATATGACTCAAACACAAGGGCATATAGAGTCTTTAACAAGTCCTCAGGACTTGTTGAAGTTTCTTGTGACGTTGTGTTTGATGAAACTAACGGCTCTCAAGTAGAGCAAGTTAATCTTGATGAGATAGGTGAGGAACAGGCTCCGTGCATCGCGCTAAGGAACATGTCCATTGGGGATGTGTGCCCTAAGGAATCCGAAGAGCCTCCACATACACAAGATCAACCATCCTCCTCCACACAAGCATCTCCACCAACCCAAAATGAGGACGAGGCTCAAGTTGATGAAGGAGAAGATCAAAGAGATGAGCCACCTCAAGATGACAGCAATAATCAAGGGGGAGATGCAAACGATCAAGACAAGGAGGATGAAGAAACAAGGCCGCCACACCCAAGAGTCCACCAAGCAATCCAACGAGATCACCTCGTCGACACCATCCTCGGCGACATTCATAAGGGGTAACTACTCGATCTCGTGTTGCACATTTTTGAGCATTACTCTTTTGTTTCCTCTATTGAGCCACACAGGGTAGAGGAAGCACTTCAAGATTCGGATTAGGTGATGGCGATGCAAGAGGAGCTCAACAATTTCACGAGGAACGAGGTATGGCATTTAGTTCCACGTCCTAATCAAAATGTTGTAGGAACCAAGTGGGTCTTCCGCAACAAGCAAGACGAGCATGGTGTGGTGACAAGGAACAAAGCTCGACTTGTGGCCAAGGGATACTCCCAAGTCGAAGGTTTAGATTTTGGTGAAACTTATGCACCCGCTAGGCTTGAATCCATTCGCATATTATTGGCCTATGCTACTTACCATGGCTTCAAGATTTACCAAATGGACGTGAAGAGTGCCTTCCTCAATGGACCAATCAAGGAAGAGGTCTATGTTGAGCAACCTCCCGGCTTTGAAGATAGTGAGTACCCTAACCATGTATATAGGCTCTCTAAGGCGCTTTATGGGCTCAAGCAAGCCCCAAGAGCATGGTATGAATGCCTTAGAGACTTCCTTATTGCAAATGACTTCAAAGTCGGCAAGGCCGATCCTACTTTATTTACTAAGACTCTTGATAATGATTTGTTTGTATGCCAAATTTTTGTTGATGATATCATATTTGGGTCTACTAACGAATCTACATGTGAAGAATTTAGTAGGATCATGACACAGAAATTCGAGATGTCTATGATGAGGGAGTTGAAGTATTTTCTAGGATTCCAAGTTAAGCAACTCCAAGAGGGCACCTTCATTAGCCAAACAAAGTACACTCAAGACATTCTAACCAAGTTTGGAATGAAGGATGCCAAGCCCATCAAGACACCCATGGGAACCAATGGGCATCTCGACCTCGACATGGGAGGTAAATCCGTCGATCAAAAGGTATACCGGTCGATGATTGGTTCATTACTTTATTTATGTGCATCTTGACCGGATATTATGCTTTCCGTTTGCATGTGTGCAAGATTCCAAGCCGACCCTAAGGAATCTCACCTTACGGCCGTAAAACGAATCTTGAGATATTTGGCTTATACTCCTAAGTTTGGGCTTTGGTACCCTCGGGGATCCACATTTGATTTGATTGGTTATTCGGATGCCGATTGGGCGGGGTGTAAGATTAATAGAAAGAGCACATCGGGGACTTGCCAGTTCTTGGGAAGGTCCTTGGTGTCTTGGGCTTCAAAGAAGCAAAATTCGGTCGCTCTTTCTACCGCCGAAGCCGAGTATATTGTTGCAGGCCATTGTTGCGCGCAATTGCTTTGGATGAGGCAAACCCTGCGGGACTATGGTTACAAATTAACCAAAGTTCCTCTTCTATGTGATAATGAGAGTACAATCCGCATGGCGGATAATCCCGTTGAGCATAGCCGCACTAAACACATTGCCATTCGGTATCATTTTCTTAGGGATCACCAACAAAAGGGGGATATCAAGATTGCATATATACTAAAGATCAATTAGCCGATATCTTTACCAAGCCACTAGATGAACAAACTTTTACCAACTTAGGCATGAGCTCAATATTCTTGATTCTAGAAATTTCTTTTGCTAATTTGCACACATAGCTCATAAGTATACCTTTGATCATGTCTCTTTTATATATGTTATGACTAATGTGTTTTCAAGTGTATTTCAAACCAAGTCATAGGTATATTGAAAGGGAATTGGAGTCTTCGGCGAAGACAAAGGCTTCCACTCCACTCTACTACTCATCCTTCGCCGTCGCTCCGTATCACTCTCCGTCTTTTGTATATTCTTCACTCATATGTTTTATTTGCCAAAGGGGAGATAGTAGTTAGACAAGGGCTTATATCTCACTCAAAGTATCCGTTTTTGGCGATTCATGCCAAAGGGGGAGAAAGTATGAGCCCAAAGCAAAAGGACCGCACCACCACCCCAATTTTAAAATTAATGATTTTCAATTGGTAAATTTCAAATTGGTATCTCTTTATGTTCTAAAGGGGGAGAAAGTAGTATTTTTAAAATTGATATCTTAAAACCCTCTTGAACACTAAGAGGAGAATTTATTTGAGGGGAAGTTTTGTTTAGTCAAAGGAAAGCATTTGAAACAAGGGAACAAAATTTCAAATCTTAAAAATGCTTCGCAAAATCTTATTCACTTGCCTTTGACTATTTGCAAAAAGACTTTGAAAAGGATTTACAAAAAGAATTTGCAAAAACAAAATTTGTGGTGCAAGCGTGATCCAAAATGTTAAAAATAAAGAAACAATCCATGCATATCTAGTAAGTAATATTTATTGGCTCAATTCTAAGTAACCTTTGCACCTACATTTTGCAAACTAGTTCAATTATGCACTTCTATACTTGCTTTGGTTTGTGTTGGCATCAATCACCAAAAAGAGGGAGATTGAAAGGGAATTAGGCTTACACCTATTTCCTAAAACTAATTTTGGTGGTTGAATTGCCCAACACAAATAATTGGACTAACTAGTTTGCCCAAGTTTATAAGTTCTACAGGTACCAAAGGTTCACAATAAGCCAATAAAAAGATCAAGAGAAAGGGTTCAAACAAAGGAGCAAAGGGACAACCGAAGACACCCTGGTCGGCGCACCGGACTATCCGGTGCACCACCGGACAGTGTCCGGTGCACCAGGGAACTCCAAGCTGAACTTCGCATCTTCGCGAATTCTCAGAGCTGGCACGCTATAATTCACCGGACTGTCCGGTGTACACCGGACAGTGTCCGGTGCTCCAAGAAGACGCGGCTCTGAACTCGCCAGCCTCGGGAATTCGCATCGGCTGCTCCGCTATATAATTCACCGGACATGTCCGGTGTACACCGGACTGTCCGGTGTAACTGCGGGGCAACGGCTACTTCAGGCACCAACGGCTACCTGCTGCGCATTAAATGCGCGCCAGAGCGCGCAGAAGTCAGACACGCGCGTCATGGCGCACCGGACACTCAACAGTGCATGTCCGGTGCGCCACCGGAGTCCAGGCGGGTCCAACAGTCAGAGCTCCAACGGTCAAAAACCCAACGTTCAGGTGAAGTGGCTGGCGCACCGGACATGTCCGGTGTGCACCGGACTGTCTGGTGCACCATACGACAGACAGCCCCCACCCAAACGGCTAGTTTGGTGGTTGGGGCTATAAATACCCCCAACCACCCCACATTCAAGGCATCCAAGTTTTTCCACTTCTCACTTACAAGAGCTAGACATTCAATTTTAGACACACTCAAGTGATCAAATCCTCTCCAATTCCACACAAGGCTTTAGTGATTAGCGAGAGAGATTTGCCGTGTTCTTTTGAGCTCTTGCGCTTGGATTGCTTCTTTTCTTTCTCACTTGTTCTTGTGATCAAAACTCCATTGTAACCGAGGCAAGAGACACCAATTGTGTGGTGGTCCTTGCGGGGGAAGTTTTGTTCCCGGTTTGATTTGAGAAGAGAAGCTCACTCGGTCCGAGGGACCGTTTGAGAGAGGGTAAGGGTTGAAAGAGACCCGACCTTTGTGGCCTCCTCAACGGGGAGTAGGTTTGCGAGAACCGAACCTCGGTAAAACAAATTCGCGTGTCACACTCTTCATTCACTTGCTATTTGTTTTGCGCCCTCTCTCTCGGACTCATTATTATTTCTAACGCTAACTCGGCTTGTAGTTGTGATTAATTTTGTAAATTTCAGTTTCGCCCTATTTACCCCCCCTCTAGGCGACTTTCAGTCGCCTTGAATGCGACCGGTTGTGCCTCGGGGGTGGAGGAGGTGCCTTGCTCGATGATTTTCTTGGAGCCTTTGATCATCAATTCAAAGCTCACAAATTTTCCTATTACTTCCTCGGGAGACATTAGTTTATATCTAGGATCACCACGAATTAATTGAACTTAAGTAGGGTTAAGAAATATAAGTGATCTTAGAATAACCTTGACCATTTCATGGTCATCCCATTTGGTGCTCCCGAGGTCGCGCACTTGGTTCACCAAGGTCTTTAGCCGGTTGTACATGGCTTTAGGGTCTTCGCCTTGGTTGAGCATAAAATGACCGAGCTCCCCCCTCGATCATCTCCCGCTTGGTGATCTTTGTCACCTCATCTCCTTCATGCGCGGTCTTGAGTACGTCCCAAACTTCTTTGGCACTCTTCAACCCTTGCACCTTATTATACTCCTGTCGACTTAGAGAGGCAAGGAGTATAGTGGTGGCTTGGGAGTTGAAGTGCCGGATTTGGGCAACCTCGTCCGAGTCGTAGTCTTCATCCCCCACGGATGGTACCTATACTCCAAACTCAACAACATCCCAAATGATAGTGTGGAGTGAGGTTAGATGGTGTCTCATTTTATCACTCCACATATTATAATCTTCACCATCAAAAACGGGTGGTTTGCCAAATGGGACGGATAGTAAAGGAGTACATTTGGAAATGCGAGGATAGCGTAGGGGAATCTTACTACACTTCTTGCGCTCTTGGCGCTTAGAAGTGACAGACGCGGCGTCGGATCCCGATGTAGAGGGCGAGGAAGAGTCGGTCTCGTAGTAGACCACTTTCTTCATTTTTCTTCTTCTCTCCCTCTTGTGCGTCCGAATGCGTGAAGGGGATCCTTCCTTCTTCTTGTTACCGGACTCCTTTGATGGAGCCTTCCCGTGGCTTGTAGCCTTCGCGGGGCTTGTGGGCTTGTCCCCGCTGGTCACCATCTCCTTCTTGGCGTGATCTCCCGACATCACTTCGAGCGGTTAGGCTCTTAATGAAGTACCGGGCTCCGATACCAATTGAAAGTCGCCTAGAGGGGGGTGAATAGGCAAATCTGAAATTTATAAAGTTTAAGCACAACTACAAGCCGGGGTTAGCGTTAGAAATATAATCGAGTCCGAAAGAGAGGGCGAAAAACAAATCACAAGCAAATGGAGAGTGAGACACGATGATTTGTTTTACCGAGGTTCGGTTCTCGTAAACCTACTCCCCGTTGAGGTGGTCACAAAGACCGGGTCTCTTTCAACCCTTTCCCTCTCTCAATCGGTCACCTAGACCGAGTGAGCTTCTCTTCTCAATCAAACGGGACACTAAGTACCCACAAGGATCACCACACAATTGGTGTCTCTTGCTTTGATTACAAGTGTGTCAAGAACAAGAATGGGGAAGAAGAAAAGCGATCCAAGCGCAAGAACTCAAATGAACACAAATGTCTCTCTCACTAGTCACTATTTGATTGGAGTGATCTTGGGACTTGGGAGAGGATTTGATCTCTTGTTTGTGTCTTAGAGTAAAGTCTAGAGCTCTTGTATTGAATGCAAATGGCTAAAACTTGGATACATTGAAGTGTGGTGGTTGGGGTATTTATAGCCCCAACCATCAAAAGAACCGTTGGTAAGAGCTTCAGTCGTATGGCGCACCAGACAGTCCGGTGCGCCACCGGACACTGTCTGGTGCGCCAGCCACGTCACCAGGCCGTTGGATTCTAACCGTTGGAGCTTCTGACAACTAGGCCACCGGACAGTTCGGTGGTGCACCAGACAGCACTGTTCACTGTCCGGTGCGCCTTCTGGTGCCTGCTCTGACTTCTGCGCGCGCAGGAGCGCACTGTAGCTGCACTGTTCACTTTCTGTAGGCGACCGTTGGCGCGGATAGTCGTTGCTCTGCTGGCACACCGGACAGTCCGGTGCTACACCGGATAGTCCGGTGAATTATAGCGGAGTAGCTCACAGAATTCCCGAGACTGAGCAGTTTGGAGTAAATTTAGGAAGTAAATTTTATGGGAACTATTGGAGGTGCTCTTACTCCTTAGACATGGCTCAAGATATACATTGTACATACCCTAACGATAACATGATATTGGCATCAACTAGCATAGGCAATGTATTGTAAGATTTGTTCCTTCCTCTCCCCCTCGCCCTTTAGCCGCTGGAGCACACATGTCAGCCGAACGCCATTCAGATTTCCGTGACAAAAGCATATCCTACCTTCTGCCATGTGAGCCCTTTGTGTCAGTAGCTTAGCTCCCCCGAGTTCCGTCTGCGCCGACCGTGGCGAACTACCGCTACCCACGGCCCGCTATCCCGCTCGCCGTCTCGTCTGGGCGGCTGGGCCCCCAACACCCACCCCACCCTCTGACGGTCTGACCCTCCTATACGCTGCAGTCACATCCATCATCCTCTCCCATTTGCGTCGTCTCGTCGTCTTCGCAATCCTCTAAAAGGGTAGACATGGCGGCGAGCGCACTGCTGACGGGGTCGCCGTGGCTGCGCATGCGC